>CM070776.1:24481681-25681681 GCA_036346955.1 Dipus sagitta | reverse complement strand
ACATTGGGTCCCGGCCCGGCTAGTCAAGACGCTGACATCAACTCCAGAGGAGAGTCCAGGGGACGAGGATGGCCATCCAAGTACGAGTGCCAAAGATCCTGTGGATGCTGATCCTTATGTGCCTGGAGACTAGTAGAGGAGAATTGCGCTGGGGCATCCTGTCTGTTTTCCCCAAGCCCCTGCCCGTTCGCCACACGGCGAGAGTCCTTCCTCGGTTCTTCACTACTCAGCAAGGTCTCAATCTCCCTACGGTTGTTAAAGACCTGACCCTTGCCCCCCTGGGGGAGGCTCGACACTTCGAGGAAAGTGGAAGTCTCTGCTTTACTCTCGCCCATGAACGTGACTCTTGTATACAACTGGAGATGCAGGCATTTGCTTGGTTTAGGGGGAACAGGAGATGGGGCCCAGAATCTACCTTTCAGAATTCGTCCCACAAAGCTTATAGTTACCCCTTCTCAGAAGAGGTGATATGGCTCAATGGTACCTTTTTTCGTGGCCAGAGAGGTACTGTGACTCTGCCTCAACCACGCCTGGCACCTCACTGTATGGGAACTTATGAAGGGGACCTTTGGCCATGGACGGAATGCCAGTCCAGTACTGTGGGCTGGGCAGATGTGGGACGGACCTTTACTTATTCCCCGAATATGAAAGGGCTTTTTCCTTTACAGTTGTCGTGGAAGGAGGGACCATTTCTACAGGATAGTAATATGAACCCATTTTCAAAGTGGGTTCTGTGTGGGGTTAATGGTAGCTGCACAGATATGACACCCTTTGTTTTATTACGGGGGGGGACAGTTGCCCGTAATAATGTGTCTGGAGTAGTCCGTGAGCTACTATTCCTGAGCGAATTCCTTGAATGGAGATTTGGGGGAGTGCTCGGGGGTGTCACCCGGATAGGAGAATACCTAGGAAAAAATGCCTCTTATGCCCCCACCCCGGTGTGTGTCCATCCACCATTCATGTTTGTCCTTAGTAACTTTTCTTTCAGCAATTGTTCTAATGCTTCTTGTTATTTGTCCCAATGTTGGGACGCAACACTCTATCACAGAGCCATGGTACTTAGGGTCCCCCGTTGGGTCCCCGTGCCTGTAGAGGCTCCTAGTACATTGTCTTTGTTCAGGCATAAGAGAGATTTTGGAATTACGGCCGCTGTTATTGCTGCGGTGGCGGCTGCTGCTGCCGCAGCTACAGCCGCTGGTGTAGCCATGGCTTCTTCCGTTCAAACCGCCTCTACCTTAAATACCTTGGCTTCTTCCACAGCTGCCGCCTTAGACACACAATCAAATTTAAATTCCCAACTCAAAGGTGGCATTATGATCCTAAATCAAAGGGTGGACCTAGTTCAGGAGCAAATTGATGTTCTTTGGCAAATCGCTCAGTTGGGATGTGAATGGAAACTTAATGCCTTATGTATTACTAGTGTTCAATATGAAAACTTTACAAGGGCAGCAAATCTGTCAAAGCACCTGTCCTTGTACTTGGCAGGGAATTGGTCCCTAGATTTTGATGCGGAATTGGAAGAACTAAGACAAGCTATTGTTATGATCAATTCCACGCGAGTGGACCTTAGCCTGGCTGAGGGTTTTACCTCTTGGCTTTCTTCTGCCTTTTCCTTCTTCAAGGAGTGGGTAGGGGTAGGGATGTTTGCAGTTTGCTGCCTTGGGGGCTGTGCACTGTGCCTCTGGTTGATTTGTCGCCTGCAAGCCCAGACCAGGCGGGACAAGGTAGTTATTTCTCAAGCACTGGCCGCTTTGGAGTGTGGATCCTCCCCCCAGATTTGGCTGTCGGCCCTAAAGAGCACCTAGTTTCCCCTGGCCCTTGCACCCTTAGGGCCTGAAGTGCCCATTGCACAAGGATAGGCAGAGGGTTGGTGTTGGGAACACGACATTCATTGGCGCTCAGGCTGCGAGACAAAGTACTGCACATGAGGTATGCTCTTAGCAGCCTCATGGAAGGCATGTTTGATTGCATATGGGTTGGTACCGACATCCCATCTCTGAGAAAAGGTACCGGACGGGTGAGGCACCAGCCTGGCTGGCCACCTGGCCTGGGGTCTTCACAATGTCCTTTGTTTATCAGAGATCAAACCTCTACCTTCACCTGCTGCGCTTTATAATAGAAAGGGGGAACTGCAGGGAGCCACATCTAGTCCCCACCACTAGATGTCGCTGGCACTGCACGAAACCACATGTAATCCGCTTTTATAAAAATGGCGCTGACCTCGTGGCGTTCAGCTTCTTTACGGCAGTGCTTTCGCGCCAAACGTATTCAAGGTACGCGCATGCGCTTGACGCAACCTGTCCTGAGCCTATCCCGTGGCGCCTGGCGGTGACAAGCGGGTGAGCAGCCAATCCGTAGGTGCCTTATTGCCCATCCCCCTATAAAGGTAGCTGCACATCCCGCCCCCGCGTCCTTCTCCTTCCGCTCTCCTGTTAACCAAGAGCTCTCCAATAAAAGTGTGATCAAGAAGGATTCTCGTGTGGTGATTGTTCTTTCCCGCTGGTCGGGGGGGCTCGCCGCAGGGTTCATTTTTGGTCTGCTTCAGTGATGAGGTATTGGGGGCCTCTGAGGCTCTGGCTCTCTGATTTGGTAGGAGTTGATTTTTCTCTGTGTTGATCTCCCTTCTGCTGGTGTCCGGTTCATCAAGAAAACAGCACCCTTGCTTGTTTCACCAATTTTTCTTAGTTTCAGCCAGGGCCCTTTCGAGGTATGATGGGGTGGCTCTCTCCTTAGGATCTACATCTATCTGAAAAAGAGAAGCAGATTCTCCCACGGAGAGTAAGTTAGCATCAGGACAAATGAGATAACCCTTACTTTTTTTTTATAGAGAATTTAATAGTTGTAGGCCCTCTTGTAGTCCATGATTGATGGTATCTTGATATTGGAGAGTGGGCTTATGTTTGGATATGGTTCTGACTTGTTTCCCAGGTCCAGCTATGGGTCCCATACCACTGAGGGGATCAGTTAGCCAAATTGAGAGCAGTTGGTTCCCCACCATGGCTGTGTGCCACTATTACACTTGTGTGGACATCACAACAAGTTATTTGCTGCTAAGTAGGTTAGACCATGAGTCGCTTGGACAGATATTGGTCATTTTCCCCCAGTCGCCCATGTAGCACCTTCTGGCACTAGATGCGCTGACGTCTGGGGACTGACTGACTCTCTTCCAACTTCCAGACATGCCATTCCATTTTGCATGTCAACCATATAAGGTGTCTTCAGCAGTAGGGTCTTAACACTAACCTTTGGTGGGTCATCAAGTACTCTGACAGAAATCTGTCTGTCTTCTAGGAAACCTTGTAAGTCTCTGTGATCAAAAGCTCATTGTGGATGATAGCCCCATGCTGGTACTGGGAGTTACAGGTCAGTGCCCACTAAGAAAAGGAGGAAAAAGATAACTAATATACAAGAGTTAGAAAGAAGAGAGAGAGAGGGATAGAGAGAGGGAGAGGGAGACGGAGGGATCGACGATGTAGAAGATTAAGGTTAGTCTTGGTTCTACCCTCTCCAATGTCTTGTGGTTCAGGTGTTCCCTGTAAGGGCCTGGTGAAGGTTCAGCCACTTGGTCTGCCTTTTGGAAGTAGAATTTTATGGTACCATTGCCGTTTGGGTCTAGATTTGTGCTTCCCACCCCTTTGATGCCCTCCCCTCCCTCCCCATCCATCCTAGTGTCTAGTCCACGAGATGCTTGCTGGGTATGTAAGGCATCTTGGGTAGATTCAGGTTAGGTGCTGTAGATGAGTGAGACTATGTGGCAATTTTTTTTTTCTGTGATTGGATAAGTTCACTGACAATGATCTATTCCATGTTCAACCATTTTTCCTCAAATTTCATTGTGTCATTTTTTCTTACTGCTGTATAGAATTCCATTGTGTAGATATACCATATCTTAGTTATCCATTCTTCTACTGATGGACATCTGGGTTGATTCCAGGTCTTAGCTATTACAAATTGAGCCACTACAAACATGGTTGAGCAAATCTCTCTAGCCTGTGGTTTGAAGGTTTTAGGGTAGATGCCCAGTAATGGAATAACTGGGTCTGTTGGTAACTCTATAGTCAGCTTTTTCAGAAGTCTCCATATTGCTTTCCAAAGTGGTTGTACCATCCTACATTCCCACCAACAGTGGATGAGTGTTCCTACTTCTCCACAACCTCCATGCCACAATTTTTCCTACGGCATATCTTGCCTGGTAGGTGGAGCACACAGGACCCATACTTGGATAAGACTTAGATGACCTTTTTTTTCTCTTAGCAGCCTGCATAGCACCTTCTAGTACTATAAACACTACCCAACAGAGGAACTTCCAGCTAAGCTCCAGCTAAATTTCCCTATGTCCTGCAACCATATTCTGACCTCTATGTAAATGTATTTTAGTTGTGGTGGTTTGAATGTTAATGTATGTCCCCCACAGCCTGAAGATTTTTTTGTTTTGTTTTTTGAGGTAGGGTTTCACTCTAGTCCAGGCTGACCTGGAATTCACTATGTAGTCTCATGTTGGCGTAGAACTCATAGCGATCCTCCTACCTCTGTCTTCTGAGTGCTGGGATTAAAGGCGTGTGCCACCACGCCTGGCTGCCTGAAGTATTTTTTTTTATTAAGGTTGCAACTTAAGTCTCCAGAAGCCTCCTGAAGTAACTGTCACTGGGGGAGTTTCTTTTAGTTTAGCCTTAAGGTGTGTTCAGAGCCAGTTTGAACTTGCTTCTGCTGGCAGTTGTTTCTCTCTGCTATGTATGTATGAGCCAGTTTCTTCCACCATGATGATACTTCTCCTGGATTTTGTAAGCATAAAATAAACCCTTTCCTCCTATAAGCTGCTTTTGGTTGGATGTTTGTTCCAGTAACAAAAAGGTAACTGAAACATTAATATATTAAGAAATACATATTTACTAGCCAGGGGTGGTGGTTCATTCCTTTAATCCCAGCACTCGGGAGGCAGAGGTAGGAGGATTGCCGTTAGTTCGAGGCCACCCTGAGACTACATAGTGAATTCCAGGTCAGCCTGAACTAGAGTGTTGAGAACCTACCTTGAAAAACAAACAAACAAACAAAACCCCAAACAAAAGAAATACATATTTACTAATTTATTATCTCTAGGGGGTAACTTCTCTAATATTTGAAGACAATTATTATACATTTCAATGTTTATTTTTCTTCTTTTAACTTTTTCTTAGTGAGAGAGAGAGAGGGAGAATTGGCATTCCAGGGCCTCAGCCACTGCAATTGAACTACAGACGCTTGTGCTTGTGCCACCTAGTGGGCATGTGCAACCTTGAACTTGCCTCACCTTTGTGCATCTGGTTTATGTGGGATCTGGAGAGTCAAACATGGGTCCTAAGGCTTCACAGACAAATGCCTTAACTACTAAGCCATTTCTCCAGCCCTTTATTTGTCTAAGAAAGTTAGACTTCTAAATTTCTCAAATTCTCCAGCAAGGTAGAGCTTTCAAACCTTTTAAAATTCTGTGTACTTTCTAATGGGTCAAATCTGGGTATAATACTCTAGTTATTGTCAGACCTTAGAAGAATATACTGTGACTGGTCCCTTCATTGATATCATATTTTATTAGCATTATTAGCAGTCACACCATTCAACTGGCCTTTGTGCTAGTTACCAATTTATTGCCTCAGCTGTAAATCCAACTTTTTTTTAATCTGCTGTTTTAGAGAATAATTTTAGGTTTATTGAAAACCTGAGGAAAAGGTACAGAGAATTCCAATATATTCATTTATCCCCAATTTCATATTATTGTTAGCTTGTACTTAGACATGTATATGTGTTATAGCTGATGAACCAATGTGGATACACTATTACTCAATCTCTAGTTTATATTTGAGTTCACTTATGGCTTTGTACAGTTAAATTTTTATAGACACCATCTTGCTCTTTTGGTACCAACTATGAAGGCCAGGTTGGCATCACACTTGTGGCAGGCCTTTTGCCTCATTCTCACAAATTCTGGATTAAAGGTATGAGCTGCCATAGTTGGCTTAGTTTGATGATTTGATGATGATTAAACTTGAACAGTAGATATGTCCATTAGTGTAATATCATATAAAATAATTTCATTTCCTTAAAACTCTGACATGTTTGAGATACTCTTCTCTTTCCCATTTAGACCTTGGGCAATCATTCATATTTTTTTCATTTCTATAGGTTGTATTTTCCAAAAGTCTTTATTATTACTTTTTTTATTTTAGAGAGACAGTGAAAGAGACAGAGAAAGAGTTGACACAACAGGGCTTCAGCCACTGCAATCAAAGTCCAGACACTTGTGCCACCTAGTAGGCATGCGTGAACCTGTGCTTGCCTCACCTTTGTGCATCTGGCCCACATGGGATCTGGAGAGTTCAATATGGGTCTTTAGGTTTCATAGGCAAGCTTCTTAATCACTAAGACATTGCTTCAGCCCACCAAAAGTCTTAAGATTGGAGTCATATTGTATGTAGCCCTTTTCAGGATGGCTTGTTTTACTTAGGGATATTCACTGAAATTCCTGTTTATATTTCTTTTTGCATTTGTATGTATGTAATGCATAGCATGTGCATTTGCATGTGTGTTTGTACAAGTGTGTGTGTGTGTGTGTGTGTACGTGCGCACATGAATGAGGTTAATATTGTCTTCCTCTATCACTGTCTACCTTATTTTAAGACAGAGTCTCTTGCTAATTCTGGAGCCAATTGCTTTGCCTAAATAAGCTAGCCAGCCTACTCTGGGGAATCCTCTTGTTTCTTCTCCCCCCTGATCAAGGATTATAGCCAGGCAATACCATGCTGGCCATTTTTTTCAATTTTTTATTAGTTATGGACATATTCAGAATGTAAATAGTACTTGTTGGTACCATCCTTACCCTAATCCCTGCCCCCTCTCCAAAGGGACCCTCCTCATTGGGGATGCTGGTTGTCCACATGGGGATTGTGGGTCGTGCATTGTGGGGGTAACCATCAGTTATGGGGAAAAGGCAATGTCTCTGTGCATAATTTCCCAACTTGTGGTTCTAACAATCTTTCTACACCCTCTTCTGTGAAATTCCCTGAGCCATGTTGGGTTTGTTTTAGGTCTACTTCAATGTTGGGCTCTTAGGAGCCTCTGGATCTCTGGATCTCCGATTTGGTAGGAGTTGAATGTCCTCAGGGTCTATCTCCTTCACCCCTGTGCTGATATCAGGTTCACAGAGAAAGCAGCACTCTTGCTCATTTCCACAATTCCTCTGTGGATTCAGCTGGGGTCCTGGTGAAGTGTGATGGGCTGTTTCTCTCCTCATGTCCTGTGTCCATCTGAAAAAGAGAAGCAGATTCTCCAGTGGAGAGTGAGGTTGAGTGAGGTTGTTAGTTTAGAGAGAATTTAATGGGTGTAGGCCCTCTTGTAGCCTAAGATTGGTGGGAGTTTGATATTGGAGAGTAAACTCATTATTTGGATATGATTCTGACTTGTTTCCCAGTTCCAGATATGGGTTCCTTTCCACTGAGCAGATCTGTTAGCCAGTCCAAGAGCAGTTACCCACCATGGCTGTGTGCCACTACTGCACTTGGGTGAATATCATGTCAGGTTGTTTACTTCTTAGCAGCTTAGACCTCAAGTTGCTTGGACAGATGTTGGCCGCTTTCGCCCAGTAGCTCATGTAGCACCTTCTAGCACTAGACAGACTAACTGTCTGTGAACTGTCTTTCTTCCAGATTCCAGCCAGTTCTCTCCATGTTCTGTACTGATAGCATATGGTGTCTTCAGCAGTAGGGTCTTAACATGAACTTCTTGTGGGTAATCAAGTGCTCTGACAGAAGTCTGTCTTGTTTTGGGAAACCTTGTAGGTCTCTCTGATCAACAGCTCATTGTGCATGTTAACCACATCCTTGTACTGGGAGTTTCAGGTCACATGCTGGCCATTTTTATATGAGTGATGGGGATTTGAACTCAGGTCCTCATGCTTGCATGTTAACAGGTTTTTACTGAGTGAACCATCTCCCAGGCACCTTGTTTATCTTTTTATGACCTGATGATTTGTTTATTTTTATTGCCAGAGGATTTCAGTGTGCTATAGATTGTTTATCCATTCACCAAGTAGAGGACATCTTAGATTTTTAAGTTTTGATAATTCTTAATAAAGCTTCTATAAACTTTCATGTACAGTTTTCTTTGTGTGCATATAAGTTTTGGACAAGTCAGTATTTTTATGGTTCTTATGATAAGGGTTGAGCTTTTATAGAAGCTGCCAAACTATTTTTAAAAGTGACTGAACCATTTTATATTAGCTCCTACAAGTAATCAATGTGAATTCTTTTTGCTTTACATCCTTTCCAGAATTTGCTGTTGTCGGTATTCTGGACTTTAGGTGAATATTCTAGTAGGTGTAGTGATATAACATTATTTATGACAAGACTTTCTTTTTTTCTGAGGTAGGGTCTCACTCTAGCTTAGGCTGACCTGGAATCCACTATGTAGTCTCAGGCTGGCCTCAAACTCATGGTTATCTTCCTACCTCTGCCTCCCGAGTGCTGGGATTAAAGGCATGCACCAACATGCGCGGCTCTATTTATGACATATTTATTTTTCCTTTCTTTCTTTCTTTCTTTCTTTCTTTCTTTCCTTTTTTTTTTTTTTTTTTTTTTAGTAGGGTCTCACTGTAGCTCAGGCTCTCATGGAATTCACTATGTAGTCTCAGGGTGCCCTTGAACTCTTGGCAATCCTCCTACCTCTGCCTCCTCAGTGCTGGGATTAAAGGCATGTGCCACCACACCTGGCTATTACACAACTTTCTAGTGATACACAATGATGAACATCTACTCATATGCTTATTTGCTGCTTGTATACATGTTTTTTGGTGAGATATCCAGTAGTTTGACTATTTGTTAAATTAGGTTATTTTCTTTCTGTTTGGTTTTATAAATTAAATATATTTGGGGTACACACACACACATATGCTGTGGTAGTTTGAATAGATGGCCCCCAATATATTCAGTTCTTTATTGTTTGTAGTTTGCATCTGCAGCCACCTGGCTAGAGGCAGTGTCACTGTGTAGATCTTAAGGTGTGGTGGTGGGTTTCAGATTTCAATCTAAAGATATGCAAAGTGTGCCTAGCTGGAGTTCCTGAAGTCTGTTGTGCAATGTGGCTTTTTTTGGCTTCTGCTTCTCTCTCTGTGTTTGATCCTATGAAAGCAGACCAGCTTCTTCTGCCATTATGGAACTTCCCCTGGATCTGCAAGCTCCAATAAATCCCTTCCTCCATAACTGTGCCTGGTCTGGAAGTTCATCTCAGCGAACCTGAAGCTGTCTGCTACATATGCATTCTCCATTATTGTAATCAGATTGTATATATGTAAACACCTATAAACATAGTCATACATATCATTGTCATACATGTATTTCTACAAGTATGTTAGTTCATTCTATGATATATCTTTTTGTTCTCTTCACAATGTCTTTTGCAAAGGTTTTTTAAAATTTGTTTTGCTTATTTTTATTTGTTTATTTGAGAGTGACAGACAGAGATAGAAAGAGGCAGAGAGAGAGAGAGAGAAAGTGGGTGCGCCAGGGCTTCCAGCCATTGCAAATGAACTCCAGATGCGTGCGCCCCCTTGTGCATCTGGCTAACTTGGGTCCTGGGGAATTGAGCATTGAACCAGGGTCCTTTGGCTTCACAAGCAAGCGCTTAACTGCTAAGCCCTCTCTCCAGCCCTTTTGAAAAGGTTTTTAATTGTATTTATTTTTTAAGACTCTTATTTATTTATTTATTTATTTGAGACAGAGAGAGGGGTGGGAGGGAGAGAAAGAAAGAGAGAAAGAGTGATAATGGGTGCACTAGGGCCTCCAGCTACTGCAAACGAACTCCAGATGTGTGCACCACCATGTACATCTGGCTTACATGGGACCTGGAGAATTGAACCTGGGTCCTTAGGCTTCGCAGGCAAGTGCCTTAACCACTAAGCAATCTCTCCAGCCCATGGTTTTAAATTTTAATGTAGTCTAACTTATTTTTTTTCTTTCATAAATCATGCTTTTGGTGTTGTATCTAAAAACTTTTGCTAAACTTCCAAACCTATTTTGTCTCCTCGAAGTTTAATGGTTTTGCAATTTTCATTTAATGCTACAATTCATTTTGATTTAATTTTGAGAAACATGAAAAGTCTGGGTGTAGATTTCTTTACTTGAATGAGGATGTCCTGAACCGGTAGAGTTGCTTTGTGAATTGAATATGTTTTCTCCTTTGTCAAAAATCAGTCTACTGTACTTGTTGACCAGGCTCTCTATTATGACTCACTGACCTCTTTGTCAATTCTTTCACCAACATTGCACAGTGTTACTGTAGTTTTATAGTAAGCGTTAACATGGGACAGTGCCAGTTCTTACCTTTGCGTTTTTCTTCAATATTGTATTTGCTCTCTGATTCTTTTGCCTTTCCTAATAAATTTTTGAATCAGTTTGTCAGTATCCACAAAGTAACTTGCTGGAGTTTTGATTTACTTTGTGTTGGATCTGTAGATCAAACTGGGCATAGTTGCCATTTGGACAATATTGAGTCTTCCTATCCATGAGCATGGGCTATTTATTGATTTATATTCCTTTTGATTTTTTCATCAGCATTTCATAGTTTGCCTTACATAGTTCTTGTATATATTTTGTTAGATTTATGCTTAGGTGTTTCATTTAATGCAAATAGTGTTGTGTTTTGAATTTCATGTTCTAATTGTTCATTAAAATGTATATGAAATCAATTTGTTTATGTATATTGACTTGGTATATTACACACTTATGTAATTTCTCATTAGTTCTATGAGTTTTATTTATCATTATTTAATTGTTTTTTCACATACACAAATGCGTCATATTTTAAAAATATACTTTCATTTTTGTCCCAATATTTATACATTTAATTTTTGTTTAGGCTATCCCATATGATGTTGAATAGGGATGGTGAGAAAGTATGCACTATTGGATCCTGGTAACATTTTTTTTTCCACTTGCCACAAGGTTAAGCCTTGTCAGTAGAGGGCACTGTAGTATATTGTAAGGCATAACCGAGTAAGGGGATTGTTTGTGTTGGGTTGCTTCACTTTTCACTCTCAGGTTGTTGCCAATAGTATATAAGAGACCAAGTGATACTTACCATCCAGACAGTTTCTGCAGGACCTTGGTGTGTGGGTTCTTTTCCACCATCCTGACCATCCCCACTAATCTTCTTTATCATTTGGTGAACTACCATCCCACCTCTCTGATGGGAGCAAAAGTTCAGTCTTCGCTCTTTAACTTCAGGACTAGAGGGGAGCACTTGCCCCCTACAGTTGCTATTCTTGCATTATTTGGAATTTTATTTGTCCCCTTAGGAGGTAATCCCCCCTTTTTTACTAGTTAGCATTTTAAATATATTTTTTCCTATTCAAAATCACTAGTTTGGTTTCTATTCTGATAGGAATGACACTGTTTTACTTTTAATTTCTGCTCAACTTAAACTCTTAAGATTTTTGTTTGTTTGTTTCTTCCACTGAACCGTGATAATTGCATTTGAGGGAAGAAGGAGGAGAGTGTAGGAAAGAGAGGCCTTAGACATGATAGCAGACAGTGATATCTGGCTCAGTGAGGGGCTCAGGTATGTTGAGGGGTGAGGGATGGGTAGGACTAATTAGTATCAGGAGTGAATGTCAATTCTTAAAAAGTGTTCCCACAGAACCCTACTTTAAGAGATGGCTGTGACAGGAGATTTGTTGAGGGGAAGGGGCATAAGTAATCAAAGAGGAGGAGCCTGCTTGATCACTGTCCCTCAGAACGTGGAACCGACTAATGAGTGTATTGTAGAGTGGGGACCTCTGGTTACATACTGACAAGCAATCCCAACTAAATCTCTCTGCTGTTTCATCTGCTTTGGCCTTGAAGCCTCTGGTGGCCTTGTTGCTGTCCAGGAAAAGAAGCTCCAAAGCCCCGAAGGGTTTGAGCCTTCTGCTGAGCTGCAGATATTTATATAATCCTAGGGAAACATTATAATAAAATACACTGTGTTAGGAAAAGGCTTGTCTAAACTGTGCATTATGAGTTTGTTGCATTATGAATTTGTTTTCTTGGCGTGTACTCCCTTATCCCCGGGGATGTGGATAAGCAAAGCGTTATGTTACACAGCCTAACTCCTGCTGGCAGTGGCACAGGTGCAGAACTGTGGGCATGATGAATCAAATGGTAGTTGCATCACTGCCGCCTGTGCTCGGCTCAGATTACCGTCAGTGGAGGAAATAGAATTCATTAGTGTTCTTTCAGGGCACACGCAAGCACATGAATTTCAAAGAACATTTAATGGCGGCAAGGAGAAATAGGCAAACCTAGCCTTTTACTTTCCCTGAGCAGTTCTGGCAACAGATGGACTGATGAGCATTTGGAAGCATGCTGTTTGTCAGGAGATATTTGAGAAGACAGTAGCAATGTGACAGAATGCTCTGTTGATAACTGAGCACAATTTTTTTATTCTGTTCCAGGGCTATTGAGAAAACAATATTGATTTGTTAAAGAATCCAAAGGCTATAAATGCTCATAGGAAATGTTACTGAGGACTCAAACAACCATTTGAAAGGTGTCAGAAAAAAAAATAAAATGTGTGGAAATCACTTTCCTGACATATGTGATGAGTTGTCTAGTATGATGAGCTCTGTACTTCTGTTCATATCTATTTTCCTTTTGGCATTGACAGTGCTAATGCCATTTGACAAGTGTGGTGCTCTGGAATGATGATAGAACACTCCATTGGAGAAAACCATAGGCTTTACTAAATCCCTGAATTCTCTGAGGGCTTTAAATATATGTGTGTGTGTGTATATGTGTGTGTGTGTGTGTTTTAATTATTTACTTATTTGAGAGAGAAGGAAAGAGGCAGGTACACACACACACACACACACACACAGAGAGAGAGAGAGAGAGAGAGAGAGGGAGAGAGAGAATGGGCATGCCAGGGCATCCAGCCACTGCAAATGAAGTCCAGATTCATGTGCCTACCTTGTGCATCTGACTTATGTGGGTCTTGGGGAATTGAACGTGGGTCCTTTGGCTTTGCAGGCAAGTGCCTTAATCACTAAGCTATCTGTCCAGCCCTCTCCCAGGGCTTTTGAGATAGATGGGGAGTAGGTGTGAACTGTACCACTTTGCAATTTCATATTTCCCTAAGGAGAGACTGTTTGTGGAGATTTTGATTAGGATTGTCTGATAGGACTTAAGAATATTTGTTTATTTATTTATTTATTTATTTGAGAAAGAGAGAGAGAGAGAGAGAGAGAGAGAGAGAGAGAGAGAGAATTAACGTGACAGGGCCTTTAGCCTCTGCAAATGAACTCCAGACGCATACACCACCATGTGCATCTGGCTTACGTGGGTTCTGGAGAGTCCAAGAGTCCTTAGGCTTTGCAGGCAAGAACCTTAACTACTAAGTCATCTCTCTAGCCCCAAGGATATTTTTTAATAAGCACCCAAGCTGAACTTCATTCTGCCACTTTAGAAAACTTCATTCTTGGTATATATCAAAAGGGAATTGATTTATTTTTATTTTATGTTTTAGCATGTGTGTGATATATGTATGTGTGTGTGCAAATGTGTGCACTGCATGCCCATGCAATTGGAGGCCAGAGCAGAACATCAGGGGTCCTCCTCTATTACCCTTCCACTTTTATTTCCTTAAGGTAGAGTTTCTCAGTGAACTGGAGCTGCTGTTTTGTGTCAGACTGACTGACCAGAGATTTTCCTGTGTCCGCATCCCTCAGCACTGGCATTAAAGGCATGCATGGGCAAACCTGGCTTTACATAGGTGCCGGGGAACAAGTTTAGGCCTTCATGCTTGTGTAGCAAGCGCTCATACCTGCTGAAACATCTCCCTAATTCCAAAATGAAATTTGTTTTTTTAAAACACATTTATATTTCTTTCTTGTCCAACAGATTAGATGGCATAACTCACCAACATGAACACACATATGTAATATATATTACAAATATATTATCCATGCTTACATACATAGAAACAATTTCTCAGTATTTAGGAGAAAACATTTTCTTTTTCGCATGTTAGGGTCTCGCTCTAGTACAGGCTGACCAGGAGAAAACATTTTTTAAAAAACTATTTTGAACTTAAGTGAGCAGCTTAAAGAAAAACATGTGAGTTTTTCTTCATAGTTATGGTTTGGACTAGAAGACTGGGATGAATTTTATTCACATAAAAATAATCCTAGTGGTGTATGCCCTCTTATTTTACTCATTTAAAGCATAACATTTATTCTTTTTAAAAATTATAAAATGATTCATGGTCAATGCCAAAAAGCCCAAAGAAAAAAAAGAACAACAAAAATCTACAATTTTTATTGCCCGCGCACAATCTTACTATGTATTTTGTAAAGATGAAGTGATATGTGATTCTTGAAGCTTAGAATTACAATACATGATAACTGCCTAATGAGATAAAGTAATTGTGAGTTTGAAAAGGAATGTTAAAGGTAACCTGCAGAAACTAGAAATTCACTTCTACTGTATTTTCTTGTCTTAAGGAATACTGATATATCAAACTGACTTTAGCAATTCAGAGAGGATCCATAGTTTTAGAATTTATAAAGATCCCTTTCTAAAGTTGTCATGCATTATATAGGTTTCTGTAAAGAGTTTTGTAAAGGTTGGGGAGATATCTCAGTTAGGAAAATACTTTCTGTGAAAGCATAAGAGCCTGAAAGGGCCTGATTTCCTCTGAGTCCATTTAATGGCACACATGTAAATGAGTGGGTATGGCGATGCACACCTGTAACTCCATAACCTCAGAACTGTGGAGAGCAGAGACCAGAGAATCAATGGGGCTTCCAGGGGCTTTCTGGTCAGTCTGACTGAAAATGACAGCTGAGCTCAAGTGTTAGAGAAATTTGTGGAAGGACAGTAGAGGAGACCCAACTATGTTTTGCTTTGGCCTCTGCATGTGTCCACATGGGGTGTATGCCTTTGTTCATGCACACACATAAGCATGCGTGTACATGCACACCCACATTTGAGTGTTGTTATTGTCATCATTTAACTTTCATTGTAACCTTTATCATTCCTTCAGTCATTGTACAGTTGTTGAGAAGTTATTATGTGGGTGCAATTTCTAACAAACCTGATAGGGTCCCTGATGCCAGTGAGTTTATTTTGGTGGGTAGTGTCAAGAAATAAGTAATAAAATAAATTAATGGGACATTTTAAAATTCTTTGTATTGGGTAATAAAGGAAATATACTCTTAAGAGGTGGCATCAGAGTTGACAACTAAAGGACTATTGGTGTGCCGGCCTGCAGCACGAAAGTCGAAACAGACCCCGAAGGAGGGAGTGGGAATGGATCTGAGACAAGAACACAAGGAATGGAGCCAAGACAAGTTCTGATCAAGGCTCAAGTTTATTCAGGCAGACACAAGCTTATATACAGAAAATAAAACTTTCTTGACAATGCCTACATGACTGAAGTCAGCTTCACCAAGACCATATGATAAGGCCTCTGTGCCTGGAGATCAAAGACCAGCTGCAGTTCCTGAGGTCAAAGAGCAGCTGCAGTTCCTGAGGTCAAAGAGCAGCTGCAGCTCCTGACATATTGGGATCCCATATTTTTGTGCATCTGGCTTATGTGGGTCCTGGAGAATCGATCCTTGAACTGGGGTCCTTCGGCTTCACAGGCAAGTGCTTAACCGCTAAGCCATCTCTCCAGCCCAAGGGATCCCATATTTTTAAAGATTATTTTAAAATTAGCCCAGGAAATGTTTTATTATGACATTTTTCATACATATTCACCTCAAGTATGCTACCTTATTCACTCTTCCACTGGTTCCCCCCCCCCACACACATAAAAAATTAAAGTTAGCATTAGAGAAAAAAAACTTATGTGATATAGTTTTGAATAACCAATTGTCCTAATAAGTTGTAAGTTGCTCTAAGGAAACAACTAGTTTTTACCTTCTTTCCTTCCCTTTCTCCTCCTCTATCTCTCCCTCCCTTCCTTCCCCACTCTCTGTTGCAGTCAAATTTTCATTGCTGGCAGAAATCACCTGACCAAGAATAGCTGTTGGGAAAAAGAGTTTATTTTGGCTTACAGACTCAAGGGGATGCTCCATGATGGTAGGGAAAATGATGGCATGAGCAGAGGGTGGACAACACTTCCTGGCACTTCCTGGTGGAAAATTGCAACAGGACAGTGTGGCAAACACTGGCAAGGGGAAACTGGCTATAATGCTCATAAATCCACCCCCAACACTACACTGCCTCTAAGAGGTGTTAATTCCCAAATCTACATCAGCTGGGTACATAGCACTAAGAACACCTAAGTTTATGGGGACACCTGAATCAAACCACCACATTCTGCCCCTGGCTCCCATAAACTGATAACCATTCATGATGTAAAATGCAGTGCATTCAGGTCATCTTTTAAAATCACCAGAATTTTATCAATTCTAATGAGGTTCAAACAGTCCCATAGTCCAAGATCTTTTAACTGAGCCATAATACCAAAAAATCAAGAAAAAAAAATAATGGCATAGAATAAGCCTTCATACTGAAAAAGATGGCATTGGACATAGCAAAGGAATATTCAACCAATACAAGATTTAAACAGGGCAGACATTTAACTCTGTAGCTCCAAGTCCAACAACTCTAGTTAGTGACAAATTTCCAAGTCCAATAATTCTAACCAGCAACAAGTCTCTGGAGTTCCAATTCCACCCCTCCAGCTAGGCTATTCACAGTCCTGGTAAACTTCATTTGGGCTGGCAGCTCTCCTTGGAAGCCATCTTGTAGACAAAGCATCTCCACTGGGTCTCCATTGCAACCCACAGTTCATCCTTATGGCTCCGTCATGTCTCTGTGCAGGCATCTAGCAAACCTGCTTTACACTGCCCATGGCCATTTCCAAAACATAAGACTGAGCCGGGCGTGGTGGCGCACGCCTTTAATCCCAGCACTCGGGAGGCAGAGGTAGGAGGATCGCCGTGAGTTCGAGGCCACCCTGAGACTCCATAGTGAATTCCAGGTCAGCCTGGGCTAGAGTGAAACCCTACCTCGAAAAACCAAAAAAAAAAAAAAAAAAAAAAAAAAAAAAAAACATAAGACTGTGTTGTAAATTCAATGACCCTCTATTTCCTGAATTTCTTATACTCCATAATACCAGGTAAAGTGCTAATTTGTTGATCCTTAGGAGAATAAAGCAGACTTTGAAGAACAGGACACTCCTTCAGCATTAAGGCCCCTTCAAAAGACTGCATTATTACTGTCGTCCTAATGCAAGTCAGATGGTCCAATTTCAATGGTTGTAATGTCTCATACAATTGCAGCTGAACAGGCAGCAGGTTGGTCCCAAAGATTTCATTTTTTTTCTGTGCCATATCCCTCTGCTCACACTCTGTACAAGTTCTTAGGACATGGGCATAGCAGCAAGCCTCTCACACAAACTGCTTCTAGCCCAGTCTAGTCCATAGTTCTTACTGCATTTAGGTCTTTCAACTCTGACCAGAATAGTCCACCAGGCTCTACTTACAGCACTATAAGGTGTCTCTTAGGCCAAGGTTTCAAATCCTTCCACATTCCTCTCAAAAATCAGCTCTAAAAGGCCAGAACCACACAGTCAGGTGTCTAGCAGTAATCCCACTCCTTGATACCAACATTACTGTTGTAATCAGGTTTGCATTGCTGGCAGAAACCACCCAACCAAGAGCTTTTGGGAGAAAAGGGTTTATTTTGGCTTACAGACTGGAGGGGATGTTCCATGATGACAGGGGAAACAATGGCATGAGCAGAGGGTGGATATCACTTTATGGCCAACATCAAGTGGACAACTGCAACAGGAGATTGTGCCAAATACTGGTATGGGTAACTGGCTATAATACCCATAAACCTGCCCCAACAATACACTGTCTCCAGAAGGCATTAGTTCCCAAATCTCCATCATCTGAGAACCTAGCATTCAGAACACCTAAGTTTATGGGGAACACTTGAATCAAACCACCACACTCTCTCTCCATCTCCCTCTTCCTTTTGGTTTTTTGAGGCAAAATGTTGATGTGTAACCCTGGTGATACAGTAATTTTGGGGTTCCTTTTATGCCAACTCATTGATAATTTATGATGTTCCTGGATCCTTCCCTTATGAATTCAAATAATGAAATCCATAGGCTAGCAGATAAGGATCAGAAAGATTTTAATATACCTTAAAATTTAGGTGGAGGATAAGAAGGGAGGCTTAAGCCCTGAGTGTAAGAGAAGGGAACAAGGTAGGGGCCCTTGTCCAGGTAGGCATGAGGGGGTTTGACAAGCCCACCTCAAGACTCAGGTCTGTTTTTTTTGGGGAGGGATTATGTGAGGAAGATCAGGTTTATGTTTTTTTTTTTTTTTTATGAGCCCCATGGATGGGTGGTTGGTTTAACCACTTTACTCCTGTTACAAGCAGTCTGAGGTTAGGAAATTTGGAAAATGGCAATCTTCTCAGAATGTTAATTCTCTAGAAAGGAAGTGGAAAGATTCACTAAGGGGGGTGCAGAGATAAAGAAAGGCCATATCTTTCTGACTGGTTTTGAATGTAGTAAAGTGTAATGACCTAGATTTTCTCCTATAGGCCCAAGGACAATTCCTACACTTAGCCAAGAGAAAGCTATTCACTTTGGGTCTGTCACTCCTCAGGTTCCTTGCCAATTTCTATCTCCTATCACTGGCAGGCCTTGAACTCCTAGACACCCTCCCGAGTCAGCCGTCTGAGTGCTGGGAATACAGGTGTGAGCCACCTCACTTGACTCATTTAATTTTTTTAATAATAATTTTAGTACGCTATGTTTTGGAGGTGATTGTTTTGGGTCTGTTTTCCATGACACTCAGTAAATTCCTTCAATGGTATATTCAAGTTTTGACCTGGGGAAATTTAGAAGAAATGAGCTTATGTTTTAAGTATTACTTCTTTTTCATTTTTGAGATTCTAGGGATAGATATGGTGAATTTATTTTCTCTCTTTCTTTTTTTTTCTCTCCTTTTTTTTGCCTGTGCTCCACTTCAATCACTCTTCACTTGACCATTGTGACTTATTTCTTAATTTTACTTTTATTCTCTTGGATGTTGCCTTTCTTTTTTCTTTGATGCTCCCTATTAAAGTCATATTTGTATCTATTACTTTGAGTCTCTATGATAGGCTCTTTGTCTGTTAGTTAATTTCTTTCTGTAGTTAAATAAGATTTCTTTAAATTTATTCCCTTGTGGTCAATTTTTATTTTTGTTATTATTACTTTTTTATTTCACTGAGTTTTACCAAGCTTCAAAGCATTTGTTACTGGTTTTTGAGTTTTGAGCATTAAAATTGATACCAACAAGTGTGGTTGTTGCTACTTGAAACCTGACTATGTGGGTTTTTGGAACTAATTTGAAGGAGTAACATGGAAGGATATGAAACTTTGGCCTAAGTCATGCTTTGCAGTGCTCTAAGCATAGTTTTATGGATCATTCTGGTTATAGTTGAAAGATCTGAATGCAGTAAGACCAGTAAAAGTGTTAGGTTTGGCTTATAAGGGGAAGAAAGAACTTTGTAGCGCCTGGGTTATAAGTAGTTTATGTAAGAGGTCTACTGCATCTTCCCATGTCCTGAGAACTTGTGTTGGGTTGTGTTGCATATAAATGGGCTGGTGAGAGCAGAAGGATATGATACAGAAAGAAATGAAAGTTTCAGGATGAAGGACAGTTCTAGTTGAGCTGCAACTGTTTGAGAGATTATGACCATTGAGATTGGGTCAGCTCTTCTGTACTGAAACCACAGAAAGAATGTGGACTCTTTTGAAAGTAAGGGGCCTGAATGCTAAGTTTGTGTTCTGCTCTTCAACATTGCATTTATTCCCCCCTGGATTAACAAATTGGTGACTCACCTGGTACTATGGGAGTATAACCAATGCAGGAAAGAGAGGATTATTGGATTTTCAATGGGATTTTGGTTTTTGGAAATGGCCATGGGCAATGTGAAGCAGGGTTGTTGGAAGTTCCTGTCTGGAGACCCAACGGAGCCATGAGGGCCTAGGTTGCAGTGGAGTGGAGACAGTGGAGATATGAGAACTGTTGGGATGCCTATCAAAGAGAGCTGCTGGCTCAGCATGGAGGCTGTGAGTAGTCTAGCAGGAGGGGTGGAGCCCAAAGACTGTTACTAGTAGTTTGGAAATGTCAGACTTGGAGCTACAGGAGTTGAAATTTTCCAAGTTGGTTTTAAATCTTGTATTGTTCAATCTTTTATTTTCCTTTGCTATTCCTAATGCCATCTTTTGCAGTGTGATTATTTATTCTGTACCATTATGTTTTTGTTTTGCTTTGCTTTGCTTTGTTTCACAGCTCAGTTAAGAGATCTTAGACTATGGAGGTGTTTGAACAGCATTGAGACTGATAAAACCTATAGGGGCTTTTAAAGTGGGACTGAATGCATTGCATTTTACATCATGGATGGTCATGAGTTTATGTGGCCTAGGGTCATAATGTGGTAGCTTGAATTAGATGTCCTCCATAAACTCATGTGTTCTGAATACTAGGTCCCCAGCTGATAACAATTTGGGAATTCAAGCCTCCTGAAGGAGGTGTGCTTTTGGGAGCAGGCTTATGGGTGTATAGCCGCCAGCTTCCACCTGCCAGTGTTTGGCACATTCTCTTGATGCTGTTGGCTACCTTTTGTGGCATCATCGAGCCTGTAAGCCAAAAGAAATCCTTTCCTTTCATCAGCTACTTCTGGTTAGGTGCTTTGTGCCAGCAATGAGAAGGTAACTGCATCAATCATTTTGTTAGCTTTATTCCTTTGGAAGTTTATATTTTAAGAGAGATTTTAAAAAGTTTTTTATATACCTAAAATTATTTTTAAATATAATTTTACGGCCATTTCATGCATGTATATAATGTACTTTGATCTTATTCTCTTCAATTCCCCTCTTATCCCCTTCTCCTATTAACACACTTTTCCCCCAATTAATTTCCATTCTATTTTAATGCTTGTTTTTCATTAAAATGCCTTGAGTCAAATAAGGGTTGTTTGCATGATCATTTACTAAGAGGTCATTTGCTGTGAAATGATCAGCTTACCAATAACCACACCACTAATGAACCTGACTCCCCTCTCCTAGAACCATTAGCTTACAGTAGATAGTTTAGTAGGTTTAAGGTCTCATGTATTCTTCCACCATTAATGGTGAAGTATTGATAAGCTCAATTTGTGCAGAAACCACAACCACAGCTGTTGTGAGTTCATGAGTATACTGTCCATGTCTTACTCAGAAGGCAGTGTTTTACAGCCCTTCTCCTCATCATGTTTCTCTTATATTCTTCCATCCCCTCTTCTTGGAGGTTTCCTAGCCTTGCAGGAAGTGGTTTAGATGTCATGTTTGAAGCTGAGCACACAGCAATCAATCATTTGTTGGCAGTTTTGTTAGCTGCACTTCTGTGCATTAACCTCTGCTCATTGCAAAAAGAAACTTATGTGATCTTAATACTTTAAACAGTATTAATTTGTGGGAACAAACAGATATTTAGAAGACAATTTGACATTATGCTGTCTGTTTAGCAGTAGTAGCTTTCCTTCTAGGGCCCATGTAGCAAGCAGAAGTCTGGAGTCAAATCCAATTAGAAAGCAGTTGGTTACTCACAACATTCATGTCACCATTGTGTACATGTTGCTTGGCAGGTCAATTGTGACATACACAGGGTCCACAGCTGGGTAGGAATGCAGACTTTTCTCCCAAATCAGTTTTCCTAAGAGAGATTTTTTTCATTTTTAAATCAGCAACATTATTTTGTATTGAACCTGTTGAAGTCTGGTTCACATTGCTAGCAGAAATCACCCAAACAAGAACAGCTTGTGGGAAAAAGCGGTTTATTTTGGCTCAAGGGGAAGCTCCACAATGGCCCGGGGGAAACGATGGCATGAGCAGAGGGTGGACATCACCCCCTGGCCGACAGAAGCTGAACAACAGGAACAGGAGAGTGTGCCAGACATTGGCAAGGGGTCACTGGCTATAATACCTATAAGCCCGCCCCCAACAATGCACTGCCTTCAGGAGGCATTAATTCTCAAATATCCATCAGCTGGGAACCTCACCTAAGTTTATGGGGCACCTGAATCAAACCACCAGAGACCCTGTCTTACTTCTTAGTAGCTTTGCATAAATGAAACCTGCTTGTATATATATTTTACCTATGGTTTATGTCTGGCTTGGCACTTTAAAGCAGTTTACAAGATTCATACTTGAAGAATGTCCTCTTCTCTTGTGATGGGAAAATGTAGCTAACTTAATGGATGCCTTCAGGTGGGAGGATATGGAGAGGCTGGAAATGGTTGGGTACCACTTGGTGTTCTTTCTCTTTTTGTATTGCAGTATTCTGAATTTATTTCTCTTTTTTACTTTTTATATCCAGTATTAAAAGGATATCTCTCGTTTTATTTTACACTTTTATTTAGAAGCATTCTTTCTGAAATAGTAACCTCATGTCCCAAGAATTTTTGCAATCATTTTTAAGAGACACAGATATGAACCATGTAATTGTGTGTTTTCTCTGTGTGTCTCTGTGTAGACATTATTATTTTTTTTTTTGCTGAGAATGATTTTAGTTCAGTATTAAGTCCTTTTTTTGTCCTTTTCTACAGCACAGTTTTCTGGATCATCATAGCTTTTTGGAATGCTTGTTAGGAGAGCTTGGAAGATGTTCTCATTGAAGGTCAATGTTGTCTTACATACAGATAATTTGAAGATTAAAGATTTTTAATATTCTAATTATGATAAGTTATATTTTTGTGCTTTTCTATTTTATTATTTTTGATTGATGGGTTTTTTTTGGTGGGGAGGGAGGATATATAACTAGACTCTAGTTTAGGTAGTTAATGTTACCTCACTGTATTGTCTTTTCTTTTTAAAGTAGAAATTTCAGTTCACAGCAAAAGTACTATTCATCTCATGTAAAATCTTCCCAATTCAAAAATGCTTTTTAACTTTTTCTTACCCTGTTTAGAACAGGGCTTGTTAGGAAAACTGAGGAATAGAAAATAGGGATCTATAATCAATACAAAAGCTATTATATTTTCACAGGAATACATTGGTTTGTCACAATGAAAAATAATAAGTTTTTCCTATAATGAGATTAACCTCTTCTAACAACCTTTCACTAAAACTATTTTTAATATACCCTCAAAGACCATGCATATCAGTTGTATTACTTACTTGAGATTCAGGTGTCTGTTGTTCCAGGCATTTTGGATATCATTTTGTGGAAAGATAAAGCATTTAATATCACTTTTTTCCCTACGGGCTTATTTGAAACCTTGGTAAGCATCAGCAATAAATGGTTTACCCTTTATTATTTACCACTGTACCTTTAACATTTATTTCTAAATGGGAATTATAATTGTTTGAACTATGTAATGTCACTGGGAAAGTGACTTCATACTACCAGTTGTCTGTGATTGTGAGAATAATATAAGGTATTAAGATAGAGGGCATCCTAGTTCTTTAAAATTCATTGCTATTGCAACATTATTTTTAACATTAATATTTTGTTTATTGGAATATCATTAAATAGACTAATTTTCTTCCTATAAGATTAGTGTGATGAGACATTGATTAATGTGATGAACTTGTAGCTATTTTTAACTATCTTAACATTTTAAAGTATAGCTCAATAGTGGTAAAACTTTTTCACCTTTCAAATCTGACATTCTGTACTTGTTTCTAGTGATAGAAAAGCAGCAGGGGTTGGCCAACACTCCAATGTCAAAAGACAAATTATTCAATCATAGTTTTATATGGTATCTGAGCCTTTAAAAAGATCACCTGAAGAAACATGGTAAACTAACCATATTCATGTTAAGGTGTGATAAAGCAGAGACAGTTGTATAGAAATATTATTGAGAAGAAAGATCTGAGTACTAGGCTGAAGGGGAAACCCAGAAAAGCTTTTCTGTGCATATCATTCTTGGCCTATCTGTACAGCAAATCTTCTGAGCATTGGTGAGGGCCCCTTCTGGAAGGAGGTCTTATGACCTACAATCCAATAATATAATGACATTAGAGAATTTCTCTATGGCCAACTATTGAACAGAACAATGGGGGAAAGATAGAGTGATGTTTTCTGTTTTTATGGCTAGCTTTGATGAAAAGGGTGTATGATACATATGGTCTATCTTGAAAAGGAATTAAAGTTTCAACATGTACCACATGTGAGTAGAACCACATGATGTTTTGCCTTTTTGTTACTGGCTTATTTGACATTTTTATAACATTAAGATGTTTATATTATCAACTGTTACAAGCTATGGGGAAGACCTTGCTAAACTGATTAATAATGAAAGGGAAGGTCCATAAGATGTACACTAAGAGTCTTTTCTGCTTAAAATTGGGAATGAACATATTATTTCCATTTGACAGGCTTTTGTGTCTGTTTCATAAAATAGAGACACTCTATCATAATACTGAAGGCCCATGAATGAATGAAAGAACACATTCTGAACTTGCAGAAAAGAGAAGTAATTGGAGCAATATGAAAGAATATCGATCATTTTAAATCAGAATATTTTTAAAGTTGACACTTTAGTTATACAAACTGATCTAATTAGGATAATTTTTAGTTCTATCTCCTTAAGCATTTATCAATTCCTTGAAATAACTACATATTTCAAGTAAATAAATAAATTGAAGTAAACTATCATCAAGCTACTATAGGACACAAAAATTATTCATCCCATCTAATTATACTTCAATATACATTATTAATCCTCCTTTTACTCTTTCTATCTATAAACTTCCTAGAATCTTATGATCAGTATTGTATGCTTTTATTTCTTTTTAAATGACTACTTTAAATTTATTTATTTATGAAAGAGAGAGAGAGAGATAATGGGTGTGGCAGGGTCTCTAGCCACTGCCAATGAACTCCAGACACATGCACCACCATGTGCATCTTGCTTGTGTGGATTCTGGGAAATCTCACCTGGGTTCTTAGGCTTTACAGATAAAGGCCTAAACCACTAAGCAATCTCACCAGTCCTGTACTATTTTATTTCTATGAGATCCACTCTTTTAGCTTCAATATATGGTATTTGATTTCTGATTTTTCTGTTTTCACTTAAGGACCCTTAGGTCCACCCAAATGAAAAGATTTTGTTTTTTAAAAGATTGAATAACACACACAAAAAACTATATAAATACTTCTTAAAATCCTGAGTTGATCTTTGAAATTGTGAACCTGCAATAAACATAAGAGTACAGATCTCTTTGAGATACTGATTTTATTTCCTTTGGACATAGTTGGATTATATGAAAGATCTATTTTTAGATTTTTGAGAAACCTATGATATTCAATAATGGCCATACTAATTAGCAGTTGCATCAATATGTGTAGATTTTACATTATAAAATTTCCAGTGTTTTTTAAAAATCTTTTATTTTTTTTTTAGTCATTTAAGCTTGGGTGAGTTACCTTATATCCTTAATTCGCTCATGAGTAGTAGTTTGAACATTTTTCATATACTAGTTGCCATTTATGTATCTTTTTCAGAAATGACTATTGAAATCATTTATCCATTTTTAAAAAATATTTTATTTTTATTTACTTGAGAGAGAGAGAGATACAGAAATAGTCAGGGAGAAGAGAGAGAGAGAGAGAGAGAGAGAGAGAGAGAGAGAATGGGTTCTCCAGGGCCTCAACTGCTGCAAATACACCCTGTGTGTGCAACCTTGTGCCTCTATCTTATGTGGGTTCTGGGTAATCAAACCTGGGTCCTTTGGCTTTGCAGGCAAGTGCCTTAACTGCTAAGCCATCCCCCAAGCCCAGTTATAGGCTTTTGACTTGGTTCTCAGTAACATGTGTGAGTTTCTTCCTACTGAGGGAGCATCATATTCAATGAGAGAGCAATGGTGTGTGTGCCCAGGTTTGATTCCCCAGTACCCATGTAAGTCAGCTGCACAAGGTGGTGCATTCTTCTGGAGTTCTTGAAATTCTATATTCCTATATTCAAGACTGAATATATGTAATCATTGAACACTACTTTTGATAATTTATTTGGAAAAGCAAAGTCCTGAGTTAAATTTTGTATATAACCATCAGGGGAAAATTGTAGTGTCAGTCATTCGGCCATAGGCCAGGATAGAATAAATTTCCATGTTGGAAATAAATTTTTAATCAGTGGCCTTGTTGGCCATGTTAATAGCAAAGTTGTTCCAGAATCTTTTTTCAGTGTCAAAAGTTTTAGAGATGTTTAATTTTGAAAATGGCATTTGTCTTTTTTGTTTTAAATTTAATTCTTATAAACTGAAGCCTTTTGTTTTTTAAAAATGTTTATTCGTGTATATTCATTATACATGATCCTAGGATATAAGGATATTTTATACAAGTATATAATGTTGTTTGAGCATATTCCCCACATACCTCTCTCTGCTCCTCTTCTTCCCACTCCCCATTCATGTCACACCCCTTTGTCTCTCCAAATTTTCTACTTCATACCATAAGTGCATAAATAATTTTTAGTGCATGTATTTGCATGTGTGTTTATGTTCACATAAATGGAGGTGTGTGTGTGGAGATCAGAGGACAACCTCAGGTTTTGTGGCTAATATGTTGTCTACCTCGTTTGAGGCAGGTCCTCACAGTGGCCCAGAACTCACAAGTAGGTTAGTCTGGCTGGTTAGCAAGTCCCAGGAATATACCTATCTCTGCATTCACAGTGCCATGATTACAAATATGTGCCACCACCCAGCTTTTTCTTTTCTTTTTAACATTTTGAGGTTCAAACTGAGGTATTCATCTCAAACTTCAGGTTTTGAAGGCAAGAACTTTCACAACTGGGTTATCTCTCTAGCCCTACATATGTGACTACCTGGAGGTGCACTCATTTTCCTTCAAATGAAAAATTCCACTGTGTATTTAAACCACACATTCTTTATCCATTACTCTGGTAATGAATACCTAGATTAGTTCTATAACTTGGATATTGTAGTACTGCAGTATACATTAATGTACATGTATCTCAATGATATGCTGGCTTGGAGTCTTTTGGGTAAATAACCAGGCATAGTGTATCTGGGTCATATGGTAGATATATATTTTGTTTTTAAAGGAACTTCTGTATTTATTTCCATACTGACTAGACTAGTTGACATTTCTACTACCACTGCATAAGGTTTCCTTTTTTTAAAATCATTAATTTACTTGCAAGCAGAGAGGGAGAGAGGGAGAGAAAATGAATAGGTACACCAGGGCCTCTAGCCACTACAAACAAACTCCAGATGCATGTGCCACCTTGTGCATCTGGCTTTATATGGGTACTGGAATATCAAACCTGGGTCATTAGGATTTGTAGGCAAGCGCCTTAACCTCTGAGCCAACTCTCCAGCTCCAAGGTTTCCCTTTTTATCTATATCCTTAGCAGTGTTTGTTGTTTTCTTAGTGACTGCTTTTCTCACTGTGTGAGATGGAATCTCAGTGTATGTTTTATTTGCATTTCTCTGAGGGCTACTCAGAGTGAAGACTTATTTCATATGTTTATTGGTCATTTGTACTTCTATTTGTTCATTTTATTAGCCAGTTTGTTGATTGGGCTATTTTATTTTTGGTTAGATTTTGAATTCTCTGTAAATTATAGATATTAAGATATTAATCCTGTTATATTGTTTCTTTCTCTGTGTAGAAGTTTTCTAATTTCAAGAAGTCCAATTTATCATTTTTGGCATTATTTCCTGAGCAACTGAGTCATAGTCAGAATATTCTTGCCTATGCTTTTATATACAAGTGTTTTTCATACCATTTCCTCTAATAGTTTTAGGTCTTACATCCATTTGGAGTTGATTTTTGTGTAAGATGAGAGACAGGGTATGTGGTGTCATTCTTCTGCATATAGATATCGAGCTATCCCAGCACCATATACTGAAGATATTGTATTTTCTATGATGTATATTTTTGACATCTTGGTAAAAATAAGGTGGTTTTATAGCTGTGTGGGTTTCTATCTGAATCCTATATTTTATTGTTTTATTGATTTGTATTTATGTTTTTGTGCTAGTATCATGCTATTTTATTACAGTGGTTCTCTTATACAGCTCAAAATCAAGCACGGTGATACTGCTAGCATGAGTTCTTTTACGCAGGTTAGCTTTTGCTATATGGGGTCTGTTGAGCGCCAATATGAATTTTAAGATTGTTTTTTCTATTTCTGTGGAAAATTACATGGGAATTTTGATGAAGATTGCCTTGAACCTTTAGAATGTTTTGGTGGTATCACTATTTTCTCAATATTATTACAATCCATAAACTTAGAAATTGTTTCCATCTTCTAGTGTTATCTTCATTTTTTCAGTGTTTTAAAGTTTTCATTATAGAAATCTTTTGCTTCCTCAAGTTTATTTAAAGTTATTTTATTGTTCCTGTGCTTTCTTTCTCAATGATTTTATTATTTTTATCTGCTCTCACTTTACTGATAGTTTATCAGATCTAAGCATTTCCTAGAAGATTCTAAAATCTGTTATAAATATAACCTGCAAATAAAGATATTTTTACTTTTTCCTTTCATATGTAGTATTTTCATTTCCTTCTCTTGTTATAGTGCTCAAGCTAAGACTTCATACACTATACTGAATAAGAGCGGAGAAAGTTGACACTCTTGCCATGTCCTGATTTTAATGAGGATGCTTTGAGGTTTTCTCCATTAGTATAGGGTTCGTGGTAAGTTTATCACATATAGTCTTTATTATTTTTAGAGCTTTTTCTTCTTTTCATGGCTTTTATCATAAAGGGACATTGGCTTTTGTCAAATGTCTTTTCTCTGTTGAGATAATCATAAGATTTCTGTCTTTGACTCAATTTATATGATGTATTTCATTTGTTTATTTATATATGTTGAACCATCCTTGCATCTCTGGAATGAAGCTAAATTGAATCATGGAGAATGATCTTTTTGATCTTTTTGGAACTGGTTGGTTTGAAAGTAATTTATTGAGAAGTCTTATACCTATTTCATCAGGAAGTTTGAGCTATAATTTCATTTTTTTAAAATTCTGATATCAGGGTAATACTAACTTTGTAACAAGAGCTTGATATAATTTTATCCAGTTCCATCAATTTTCCCACAAATTATTTCATTCCCTCATTTTTTTTTTTACAGCTGAACAATTTTTAGTTACCTTTGGTAATTATTTTATTAGATATGGACATTTTTGTATGTAAGCATCATATTTTGGTACCATCCTTTCCCTCCTCCCTGCCCCTTTTCTAAAGAGGCCTTCCTCATTGGGGATGCAGGTCAACCCCATGGGTATTGTGGGTCATACATTATGGGGGCAGCAGTCAGTTATGGGGGAGAGGCAATGTCTCTGTGCAAAATGTCCCAACATGTGGCTCTAATAATCTTCCCCCCCTTCTACAAAATTCTCTGAGACATGCTGGGAGCATTTTAAGTCTACTTCAGTGATAGTCCCTTAGAACCATCTGGATCTCTGGTTTTGTAGGGTTAGGGTTAGAAAGACAACCATTGCATGATCTCATGAATCTTCAGTTCCTAACCTGGATCAGCCCAAGTTGTTCACATGAATGAATAGCATCTTAAGGCTTGGACACTAGGGAGGGTAGGGTTTGGGAGAAGGGAAAAGGTGGGGGGGGGACACACAAAATCTGAACCCAAATTGAGCTGGTACCATATAATCCTATATGCTGAAAATCAGACTAAAAGGTGGAACTTTCAAGTCGACCTTAGAGGGAGTACCTGAATGGAAGGGCCCTGGAGAGAGTGAGATGAAACCTAACCTCTGTTTCTCTTTCTTCTCTGGCTTTTTCTTTCTTCCTTTCCCTTGGCGCTGGCCTGTAATTCCCTGTACAAGGATGTGGTCTACATCCACCATGAGCTGTTGATCAGAGAGACCTACTAGATCTCCCAAAACAAATAAGACAGAATTCTGTCAGAGTACTTGATTACCCACCAGAGGTTGGACCCTACTGCTGAAGACACCAAACACTGTTGGCACAGACCATGGAGAGACCTGGTTGGAATCCAGATAAGAGTCAGTCCCCAGACAATTAGCTCATCTAGTGCTGGAAGGCACTACATGAGCTACCCGGGTAAAGTGGCCAACATCTTTCTAAGCAACTCAAAATTTTATTATGTTTCACATTTCCTCAGTTCCAGAAGGACAAATGTTCCATGTTTCTCTCACTTGCAGATACTTACATTTAATGCTTACATGTATATAAATAAGAGGATCCTCAAGTGAGTATAGGATATGAAACCAGACAGAAGAACATGAGAGGGTATTAAAAGGTAATAAGATGTGAGGGGGCAAAAGGAAACATATACCATGAAAGCAGAAGAAAAATCCCTGGTGGGAGGAGGACACAAAGGGTATGGAGATAGGGGAGAAGAGGTGGAAAAGAGAAACAAAATAATTAATTTGTTTGAAGACTACCATAATGAAATGCATTTTTTGTATGGTTAAAAAATTGGGAACTTTTTTCCTTTCTACTTTATGGAATAGTTTTAAAAGCACTGGTGTTAGTTTTTAGAAGGTCTGGTAGGATCCAGCAGTAAATATAACTGGATCTGAACGTCTTTATTTATTTATTTTTTTATTGTTTGGGTTTTTTTGAGGTAGGGTCTTACTCTATCCCAGGCTGACCTGTAATTCACTATGTACTCTCAGGCTGGCCTTGAACTGACAGTGATCCTCCTAGCTCAGCCTCCCAAGTGCTGGGATTAAAGATGTGAGCTGCCATGCCCAGCTGAACTTTCTTTTTAATTGGGAGATTTTTTTAAATTACTATTTCAACCTTGTTTCTTGTTATAGGTCTATTTAAGTTGCTACTCTAACTTTGGTTTAATTTTGATAAGTCATGTTGGAGATATTGCTTAGTGGTTAAGGTGCTTGCCTGTGAAGCCTAAGGATACAGGTTCGATCCTCCAGTACTCACGTAAGCCTGATGCACAAAGTGGTGCATGCATCTGGAGTTTGTTTACAGTGGTTGGAGGCCCTGGCACACTCATTATCTCTCTCTATATATATCTGTTTCTTTCTCTCTCAAATAAACACACAAATAAATAAAAAAAATTATAAGTCATATACCTGGAAATGTATACACTTCTAGATCTTCTGATTCAGTGGTGTATAAATTTTAAGATATATTCTAAAAATTTTCTGAATTACATTGTATTGGTTTTAGTGCTTGCCTTTTCATTTCTAGTTTTGCTAATTTGAGCCTTTTCTCTCACTTTCTTTTGTGTATCATGGCTAAGTGTTTGTTGATATTGTTTATCTTTTCAAAGAACCAACTTTTGTGAGGCATGAAGGTGCATGTGAGACCTTTCCTTGAAAAACAAAAAACAACAAAAAAGAAGACCCAAGTCTTTATTTCCATGATTTCTTTTGGTATTGTCTTTTTCATGTGCATTTTATTAATTTCTTTCCTGGTCATAATCATTTATTTCCATCTATTGTTGCTTTAATCTCATTTTCCTAGGCTCAAAGATGCATCATTATTATTTGAGATGGATTTTACTTTTTATGTCACTGTAAATGTACCTCTTATGACTGATTTAACCATATGCCCATGAGATTTGTCATGTTGTATTTTCAATTTCATTTGATTCTATTAATTTTAAATTTTTTCCTTAATTTCTTCTACATATTCACCATTAAATAGTTTGTTGTTCAATATCCATGAGCTTCCATATTTTTGATAGTTTTTCTTGAGGTTGATTTCTAGCTTGATTCATTTGTGGATAGATAGAATATAAGAAATTATTTCTAAGTTCTTATACTTGTTGAGAGTTTCTTTGTGTCCTCATACATAATCAATTTTCAAGAAAGCTTCATGAGATGCTAAGAAAAATGTGTATTCTACATTGTTTGAATGGAATGTTCTATTCTGTCCAGTTAGTCTATGATATTATTGCACTCAGATGTTTCTATGCCTTTTTATTCAGGGTGGCCTGTTGTGATTTGAGTAGCCTCATTTATTTGTGCTTAACTCTCATACTTAATCCCCAGCTGGTGGAGCCTTTGTGAATTGGAACCTTGCTAATAGAAGTGTGTCACTGAGCATGAGCCTTGGGGTGTTATAATCCACCCCCTCTTGTCTCTGTAAGTTCATGTCTCTACTTCCTCAATGCTTCTGCGTAAATGTGATGCCTAGCTGTCTGTTCCTGCCATGTTTCATGCCACGATGAAACTTCAACTTTAAACTGCAAGCTAGAAATAAACACTTTCTTTCCATTGGCTGTTTCCTCTGGTTGGGTGTTTTGTCTTAGTGATGAGAAGGTAACTGGTATATCTGCCTATTGGTGAGAGTGGGATATTGAAATCACCTAATATTTTCATATTGAGGTTAATTTGTATCTTTACAGTTATAGTGTTCATTTTATTAAATTCTGCACACTGTTTGCTGCACATATAATTTCTATCCTTTCACTCTACATTAGAGCCTGTCATTTATGGTGAGGTGCATTTCTTGAAGTGACGAGTGGATGGATATTTTTGTTTAAAATCTTATAATCTATGTCTTTTTATTGGCAAATTGAGTCATTAATATCCAAAGTTATTATTGAAAAATGTGTTTTAATGCCTGTCATTTTGTTGATTTTGTAGTGGTTTGTGTTTTCTTATTTTTAAATTTCATAGCTGTTGTTTTAGCTTTTGTTTTCTTTCCTTAGTCCCATGGATGTGCTCATCTTTCCCTTCTGTCTGAAGGATTCCTTAAGTATCTTTTTAGAGCTGCTTAGTGATCATAAATTCCTTTAGTTGTTTTTATCACTTACATCATTTTTCTCTTGACTTTTCTTATCATAAATAGTTTTGCTGGATATAGTAACTGGATCTTCATTTACTGTCTTCCATAGTTTGAAACACATGATTCTAAGTCCTTCCTTCTAAGTTTCTGTTGAGCTTACCTTTATACGTAACTTGGTCTTTCTCTTGCAGTTTTCAATAAGACATGTTCGTTCTATATATTTAGTGTTTTAACTATAATGTGATATGGGGATAGTCTTTCTCATTTAGTATGTTTGGTGTCCTAAATGTCTCTTGTAACTTCATGGGAATCATTTTCCCCAAATTGAGATTTTTACATTACTACTTTATTTAAAATATCTTGTATACCTTTAAAATGAGTTTCTTCTCCTATGATCATTATTTGTAAATTTTGTCTTTCCATAGTGTCTCTTAGATCTCATATATTCTATTCATACATTTTAATTAATCTGTCATCAGAGTGTTCCATTTCACCCAATCTGTCTTCAAGCTTTGATATTCTGTCCTTGCCTTTATATATTCTATTTGTTAGGCTTTCCACAGTTTTTTATTGACTTACTGTTATTTCTAGTATTTGAGATCAACTTTTTTCAATATTTCTCATTACTGGGTTTCATTTTAATATCCTTGCTAAATATTATTTTAATAAAATATTAAATAATTTCTTGTTTTATTCATCTGGTTGTTTGTGTTCTCTTGTAGTTCATTTGTGTCTTCTTTGCAACAATTCTTTTGAATTCTACATCTATGATCTATTTTACTCTGATTGGAAGCCATTACTATGGGGTTAGTAATTTTTGAAAGAGTCATTTTTATTTGGTTTCTTGTTTTTTTTTATGTGTGTTTTTGAGTTGGGACTTAGGCATCTATACTTAGGTTATTGGTTGGATTTTTTTAAACTTCTCCTTTATTCTTTCAGTGGAAGTAATTGTAATGTTTAAGTGGGACTGAGTTGTATGGGTGAGGTGCCAATTTTTCTGTGCTAAACATGGGGTCTAGCTCAGTAATTGAACTCTTAGACCATGTGCGTGTGGGGTACCAGGCACAGTCCCTACCCTGAGGGTAGAATACTGTTTGAAAAAGAAAGAGGGCCACTATGAAAATAGAGTAATAGTAAAAAATGCTCTTTCAATTCCAGTCATTTTAGGAAGCAAAGGAATATTTATAGCAATATGTGTTGTAAGATATTAGTTTCTATATGTGCATGAGAGTTAATAAAATCAGTAAAATTAGTGGTTAGTAATATGATAGAAAAAGTAGAGAAGGGAAAGGTAGGTAAAAGAGGAACAATAAGAACAAGAAAGGTAGATGAGGTGATTGTGGCTAAAGGTAGAATGAAAATAGCTGTTATCTAAGTCTTCAAAGTTTATTCCATGGAGACTCTATCACATAGTGCTTGCTTGTCATCTGCCATCATATGGTCCTCTAATATTTATATGTAAAGATAGAGTCTGAGTGAATGGTTTTAAGTATGAATTTTATAAATATTGGCCATATGCTGAATTAGCATTTTAGAAAAGAATTTAAGAAGTTTAAGATGAAATTGCATTTGGGAATAATACTAAAGATAAATAAATGGAAACCACATCAAAAAAGAATTAAAATAACAGCATAATGGTCAATATAAAAACAATAAGACTATTAATTTTAGATGCAAATTAGGTAATTTGAATCTGCAACATTTCAACTGTCTATAGTATAAAGTTCTCTTTCTCTTCCTCTGTTTCTCTCTCTCTCTCAAATAATAAATAGAATTAAAAAAACCTTTTTTTAACAAAAAGAAGGCAATTCTAACAATGCTGTAATATGGGTAATCCTAGAGTAGATTATGCCAAGTGAAATAAACCAGACAAAAAATATTGTACCATATGATTCTCTTACATGATGAACTTTAAATATTCTAAATCATAGAAAGACAGCAGCAGGATGGTGCTTGAGATAATAATGCTGAGTTATTCTTTAATGAATATAGATTTTTCAGTCTTACAAAATGAAAACAGCTTTGAAGGTTGTTAGTACTGATGATTATACAATATTATGACTTAACAAATACCAATGAATTGTACCCTTAAAATGGTTAAGATATTAAAATGTACTGTATTTTACCACCAAAGCAGGAAAAGTGGATATATAATAGTGAGCAATTTTTAGGAGTGTGATAGCAGAAAATAAAATTCTACTAGACATCCCTTCTGCAAAACTTCATTTATAATATTTTATTTTTATTTATTTGAGAGAGAAAAAAATAGGCAGGTAGAGAGAGAGAGAATAGGTGCAACAGGGCCTTTGGCCGCGGAAAACAAAGTCCAGACATGTATGCTCCCTTGTACATTTGATTTACATGGGTCCTGGGAATCAAACCTGGGTCTTTTGGTTTTGCAGGCAAGTGCCTTAACTGCTAAGCCATCTTTCCAGCCCAAAAGATTATTATTATTTTTTTTTCAAGGTAAGATCTCACTCTATCCCAGACTGATCTGGAATTCACTATGTAGTATCATGGTGGCCTTGAACTCACTACAATCCTCCTACTTCTGCCTCCTGAGTGCTGAGATTAAACCACCATGCCTGGCCAAAATGACATTTAAACTTTGAAACATTTCAGTCTTTAGGACCTGAAGGATGAGCTAGTAATGGTTTGAAACAACATTTTATTTCAGATCAAACAAATATGTGTCATGGCTCCAAGTTTGATTGAAGGAAGTAAAATGCTTTTTTTTTTATTATTTCTAAAGTAGAAACTGAAAATAATGAAATATATCCCAAAACTGATGTGAGATTTAGGCCACTTTTCTCTGAGAAGATTTCACTTATACCCCTGATAGGTATAACATTGTTAGGATAATTGTAGCATTTTATCAAGTTGGCAGATTCAAAGTAATCATTTTGTCCCCATTAGGCAACAATAGATAGAAAATAAAAGGACACCTGTTGGTGTCCTTATAGCTGTGCCTGAATTGTAAGGTTCTAGCACTCATCATTCCAGACAGTTGGGTGACCCAGAGAAGTTATAACATTTTTCATGATGATAGCTAAATATAAATACTTGAATCATCTATAAGACTCCTATGGTCTAGACCAGTATTTCTGTTTAGGTTAATTCCTTCTTCTGCTGTATTTGTAAACACTAGAGATTATTTAGTAGTCATAACTCATTCCAGTCTTATTTATGTAGTTGTGAGACAAGGTAAAATTAACAAGTGTTTTAAAACATAGAATGTGTTATTTTAGTTTCATTACATACAGTACCTCATTATACTAAATGGCTTATTCAGGCTAATAATTACATATCTAATGACCCAATTTTGAAAAACACATTCATGGGAAAATGCTAAGAAGTCTTATATTTATGAGGGATGTAGTTCATCTTTCTATAAATTTGTATATGTACATGATAGAAATGATATAAAGGAAATTATTTCATTTCATTTTATTAGAGTTTATGTCATGAAACATAGCTATAAAGAAATGTATGTCTAAAAATGCTCTGTGCCTCAGATATTTAAATAAATTTGTTGCTCAAATATTTCCCCATGGGAAGGTACCACTGAAAGGATAATACCAGTTTTGAAAGAACTTTTCTAGAATTTCTTTGACACTACTTTGTGGCATGCAAAAAAGTATAGTTGTACTTCATGAATTTGAGAATGAGCAAGTGGGTATGCTGATTGATGTCTCTTGTGAGACATATTTTCCCAATTGTGAAATAACTTTCTATTTTAAGCAAAGAAGAGTAAATTGAAAGTACAAAAAATAGTGTTAGCTGGAAGTCTCCACTTTGAATGAATTTCAGGGTATGTCTTTTGTGCTAATTTGAATATAAAATGTCCTGTACAGCCTCATATGTTCGTGATTCAGCCTCATTCTCAATCCCTAGCTGTTATCAATTTGGGAGGTAGAGTCTTGCTGGTGGAGGTATGTCACTTGAGATGTGCCTTGGGGTGTTATAGCCCAAGCCCCTTTGCCAGAGTCATCTCCCTTATCTGCTACATCCCAGCTGATGTGAAAAGATGTGATGCCTGGCCTCTGCTCTGCCATGCTTTTCCTGCCATGGTAAAACTTCCTTTTGAGACTGCAAACTAAAATTAACCCTTTCCTCCAACTAGTTGTTTTTGGTACAGTGTTTTGTCACAGCAACAAGAAAGTAACTGCAATATCTGTGGAGATTAATAAAACTACTAAAAATTTTAAAAAAACATTGTACATAAGAATGATGAATTATCTGGATATAATAATATCCAGATACTGATTCTTTTTTCTATTGTCAAGCTCCCACTAACCTTAGACTATAAAAGTGTCTAAACCCTTTTAATTTTCTCCAAATTAATAATGGTATCCCATTTAACTATCACTGACTTCACTCTCCATTGGAGAATCTGCTTCTATTTTTCAGATGGGAACTGGACTTGAGGAGATAAACAACACAGCACATTCTACCCAGGCCCCAGCTGAAACCACAGAGGAACTGGGGAAATGAGCAAGAATGCTGCTCTCTTAGTTAAGCTGATATCAGCACAAGGGTGATGGAGAAAGATACTGTGGACACTCAACACCTACCAAACCAGACATATAAATGCTCCTAACTGCCCATCACTGAAGTAAAATTAAAATGCTCTCAGCATGGCTCAGGGAATTTTGCAGAAGAGGGGGAGGAAAGATTGTTAGAGCCACAAGTTGGGACATTTTGCACAGAGACATTACCTTTCCCCCATAACTGACTGCTGCCCCCATAATGCATGACCCACAGTCCCCATGGGGTTGACCTGCATCCCCAACGAGGAAGGCCTCTTCAGAAAAGGGGCAGGGAGGAGGGAAAAGATGGTACCAACATGTGATATTTACATACAAAATATGTCCATATCTAATAATAAAGAAGAATAAATAAAATTTACAGAGAATGATGCGTTATTCCAAATAGGACATAAATAGCAATGCAATCTGCATCCTTATGAAGTTTTTGCCTTGGATAATCCATAATTACACTATATATTAGTATATATGCAGAAATTTCTTGAATCAATTGAAAGAAACTAAGAACTTGCTTATAGCTTGGATTATATAAAAACTTAGATTCTCTTTTATAATCAGTTAACATGTGATACTTCAATTTAGCCCTTGTCCAAATGATAAAGGAACTCCAGATGATGCAAATTGTTCTAGTTATATATATATTCATGCCTTGCTTTGAAGATTCTCTTAGATCAATTGTCTGTTACATTCCTCCTTCCCTCTCCCACCTCCCCATTCCTTCCCTCCTGTCTTCTCTCTATTTCTTTCCCCTATTCTTCCCTCTCTTTCCCCTTTTAAGCATGTTCTGAACTTACAAAATGATGATCATAAGACAGGATTTGCTTGTGCAGTATTTTAAGCTTGAATTGCTTGGAAGTGAACTTTAATAATGCACCTTTTTGCCTTCTCAGAAGCAGTCAGAAGCTCTAGAATTACTGCGGTTAATCCACTTGCAATAAATCAGGTAGAACTGGGGGGGGGGTCCACTAGTGCTATAACATGGTTCTTCTGCCTTCCCATTCAGCACAGTCCCTCCACTTCCTATTGGTTGCTATCGTAGAGTTCTGTGGTCTGTTGTCATTTATAATCCAATATCAGGCCTGAATTTGGAATACTGGACCTAAGGTGCATGATGGACTCCAGTCAGTGTGGATGGCTTTGAAGGGAATGACAGGAACTGAAGTGGAAATTTGTCTGATGATTAAGCCTTGGTGAGGATAATGTATTTATTTGCAAATGGTTATATCTTCCAAGCCAGAGGTAGTGATTATTTGTTAACTACTTACACTGGGAATTTCTTCTTTTACTTTTTAGCTAGCAAAAGGTTCTAGTGCCTTTTATTTTCTTAATCAGCCTATGTTGTGTATTTGTCTGAATGTGACTTTCCAATATCTTCTAGGTGAACCACATTGTGGGAAACTGCTGTTTTATTCCTATGGCTATGTAAACATCACAAGGAACTGAGTACAGGGAGTTCCTCAGACTGCCAACAAGCATTAAATAAATGATGATTTTGTTCCCAACATCTTCCTCACTGTTAGCCTGCATGGCCAAGCATCCTAGCTTTTTAGACTCAGCCATTAAACATTAAAGTGACAGAAATAAAATTAGTATGACAGAATGACTCTTTCATTTCCTAGAATTAAATGATGCAATGCCCTTAATTAGATTCAATTCTATATGCCTAAAGAGTAAACTCTTCTGCTAAAATGACAGAATACTAATGTCTTACACAGATGTGGGGCTTTTATCCAGGAATTTTCCCACAGGGTTTAAAAACCAATAGGGAACAGTAAAAGCAAAGCAAAGCAAAGATATCTTCAACCACAAATGGATGTAGCGACTGCTTAATGTTATATGGCAAAACATATCAAGAGCTATAAAAAGTGGTTAAGCATCATTAATATTTGTCTTAAATAGAAAATGTGATATAACATGAAATTGATTTTTTTAAAAAAAAGTTTCTTGAGAGAGAGAGCTAACTTTTTAAGCACTGAGGACAGAACAAGATTCTTCAAAGGTGATTAAACTGTTAATTCCATGACTTTCAAGAATGGGTATGGAGGGAGAGGAAGACTTAGCTATGTCTGATACTTCAGGCATATATCATTAGAGGCATCATGGGGATAGGAAAAGCAAAGCTCAGAGAAGGTGAGAAATTTATCCAAGATTTCAGGTATGAATAACCTTGTAATATGATTAGATATGTTTAATTTCAAGACCACACTTTTTTCTTCTCTGCCATACATTTTTCTTCAGATTTTCATAGCACTGCTGCTCAATAATTAGATGTTGTTTTCTATGTAACAGATCTTTTGTCTCCTTCTCAGAAATTTAGATTACATTTCCAAGAAGCGTATGGAGAAGCTGATCCTGTCACATGTTCACATGCTCCCATAACTAGTACTAGCTTTGTTCCTCAAATAAGACACATGAGACATCTGGCTTCTCCCAACTATATGTAGAATGAGTTCCTTGCCTTACCAAGGGTACTTGTTCTAAGTCATTCAAGTGTGTGCTAATGTGGCTTGCTGCCTTGGATTGTGACTTACAGTTCCAATCTTATTCTTAGTATCTTTGCTGAGGGTATGACATTCTAGTGCAAATGGTTCCTTGCCTCTATGTCCCAGAGGCACAAATGTTTGTAGCTACTATCTACTAGTTATCTGCCATGAACAACTTTAATTTAGCCAGTACCTCTTCTGGCCTTCTTTCAGAATGTCTATTCTAAAATAATTTCCTTTATGTTCATGTAACGAAACCAATGAGTTTATTCTGTCTTTATTATAGTCTCTTCTCTCTCCAGTTTTGATATTTGTATTATGCTTGTTTTTAAGCATATAATGATTACATGCTATTCTGCAAAATTTATCTCCATCAAATCGGGCAAAAAAAATTAAATCCAGTATTCAAATTGCATACTATCATTTTCTTCTACTTTTGGTTAAATAAGAACTGTGTATTTGTAATTTTACAAGAATATTTATGAGGGTTTGAGCATCATAGTTTTCTAAGCGTCAGAGTTCTTGGATTCATTCTATTGTTATTTTGAATGATTAAAAAAAAACATGGTCTCTTCATGAAAAAAAAAATGCCTCCATTGGCTTCCTCTGTTACCACCCCTTGAATCTAAATGGATAAATTTTCATTCTCTCTCTCTCTCTCTGTCATTTTCCTCCTTTACCTGGAGTTCCTTCCCAGAGCTTGTCCTCAGTGTGGGGTTTTCATTTTCTTATAGGCTGTATTGGACTATACTATCCAGCACTTTAGTCTTCCGTACAGCCTCCCCTCCCACCCGTGCACTCAAATGAGAGACTGAGAATTCTTCTCTTCCTTTTCATGGGGATTATTTTATGGTAATTTCTGGATTCCCATAGTCTTAGAGCCATCAGACTTTAGCATTCTATCCCTCATTGTTGCCTTTCATTGAACCTGTATTTGTGGATTAGGGAAATACATTTCTTACCCTATTTGTCATTGGCATTGTTGAGCTATTGTTTTTTTTTTCATTTTTCATATGCTACTCCAGTTGTGTTTTCTATGTTATTTTCATAAACATCTTGCCAAAGGATGATAATCTCTTAATTTGTCTCTTTCCTTATGCTCTCAGACCACACAGGCTGTTCTGGATGCAGAATGACCAATAAAACTACGTTAGACCACTTTTATTGAAAATTGTTTAATGAGTCCAGATGTAATTCAGGGAAAGGTCAAGATCCTCACCAGGATTGTTAAAGCCCTCTAAAATCTGGCCCTTCATTACATCTCCTCCCTTTTCTCCTACTCTCTCCTTTTCTCCTTCTGCCTTTTCATTCTTTCACAATAAATGTAGTATGTCTAAAATTTGGACTTTGCATTTGCTCTTCCCTGTGCCTTGAGTGATATTCCCTAAGATTCACATTTGGTTTTATTCCTCACTTCTGGTCTTTTCTTAAATGCCACATTTTCCCTAAAACCTTTTCTGCCCATCTTATCTGAAGTGGCATACTCCCTGACATTTACCATCCCGTTGTATTTGTCTTTTTAGTACCTATCATTATCTAACATCCTATACAGTACATTTATAATCCTGTCCCTTGTCTATCTACCAACTAAGGCTAATACCTATTTGGTTTATTTCTGTATTTAAAACTCTAAGAAAAATTCCTGACCCATGATGGCTAAACAGTAAACATTAATTGAATGCATAAATAGGGTAAGAAAATGATAAAGTTCAGAATGAAAGTTCATTATAGCTGGCAAGGCATAAGAGATGGAGCAAAGGCAAGAGATGACTATGAACTGTTCTCAAAAGATGAACAGTATTTAAGCATGTTTGTTTTCTGTTGAGATTTCACAGATCTGCATTTATTTCAGACAGGTGTGTGACATGTTAAAGAGATAGAAATTACAGGGTAGTAAGGCAGTTGAAGTTGTTAAAGTGATGCCAAGTTTGAGTGTTAATGATTTGGAAGGTGATTGGTCTACAGGTGTTGAAGGAAGATGTTAAGTTTGGATTGAGCTTTGAGTCTTTCAGGGTTCTTGGGTTACAAAAAATATAAATCAGATCAAGAAAAAAGGGAAATTTTCTGGAGGGATTTATCCTCATAGAACTGAAGTGAGACTTGTCAAATTAAGAGATAATCAGTGGCTCATATGGTAGCACATATCTATAATACTAAAACTCAGAAAATAGATACTAGAGAATTGTGAGTATCAGGCCAGCTAGGCATATACAGTGAGACCCCATCCACAAGTAGATAAAAGGCAAGGCAGGGCAGCAGAAGAGAAACTACTACCAAAGGTCAATTACCATTATCTCTGAACTGAATATTAGCCCTAAAAGTTTTCCAATATATTTAGTCATTTTCTGACAGTGGAGATTTGGGTTGTTTTCATATTTTTGCTAACACTATTGTTATAAGCATCAAATGTATACAAACACACACACACACACACACACACACACACACACACACACACACATTATAGGTTATGACGCAGAAACACAAATTCTTCATTGGATGAAATGTCCAGATCATTAGATATGTTCCTGTTCAAGTCTCTAACATGGTGTCAAGAATGTTTCTGAAAGTGATTGTACCAACTTAGCTCCCCACAAGATTGTCTAAATGGTCCTTTCCTCTACATCCTTAACTTCATATATTTTAAAAGTTTATTCTAAATTTGGAACATGGCAAATTTACTTTTGTAAATTGCTACTCTGATGTGGGTTTGCTAAATGATAGTTGTGTATCTATGACTCTAATCAGGAGGCAAGCAGTTCCACCACCCTTAAGCATTCCTGTAGTGATCCTTTGTTGTCAATCCCCAGTCCATCCAGATCTGATAACAGCTCATCTGAGTTTTCTTCTTCCAGAGTTTCATACACATAGAAACATATGATCCCTTGTGGGTCTGGTTGCTTTTATTCAGCAAAGTACATTTTGTATACCTTTTTGCATGTATCACCGCTACATTAATTTTTATTGTAAGGCAATATCAGATTGTATAGATGGTCTACAGTTTATCTGGCCATTTCTTAGGTAAGGGTTATTTGAGTTGTTTCTATTTTAATGATTACAAATAAAGCTACTTTGTAATATTTGTGTATAGATTTTTGAGTGCACACAAAAATACATTAACTTGAATAAATATCTAAAGGTGGGACTGCTGGGCCACATCATAATTAAATTTAACTGTATAAGAAACAGTAACTCTCATTTCCAAAGAAGATATGTAGCACTAATACATACAATAATGATAATTCTAGTTTTGCAGCATCCATGTCTGTAACTACACTCTCACTTTTGGTTAGAGAAGCTTCTCTTTTCAGATGTCAGTCTAGGATGACTCAAAAGGCACCATAGTGCTGAAAAGAAGTGGCAGAGTATGCCCAGTACTGAAATATTTCTATCACACCTCCAAGGCTCAGGGTCCATTGCAGAAGAGGTGGCAGAAACAATGTAAGAGCCAAAGGAAGAGTAGGATTCCTTATAATGCACTCTTTCAGACACAAAATGGCCTGGATATCCATGACCTGATACTACTGACACAAGACCATCATAATAGGAGGAAAAGATGATGACATCAAAATAAAAGAGAGTCTGATTGAGAGGGGGAGAGGATATGATGGAGAGTGGAGTTGTGAAGGAGAAAGTGTTGGGGGATGGAATTATCATGATTTATTGTCTATAATTATGGAAGTTGTCAATAAAAAATTAAAAATAAAATAAAAAAGTTATTCTAATAGACATGTAGTGTTATGTCATTATGTATGTGTCTAATTTGCATTTCCTTAATGACAAATGATGCTGAACATCTTTTCATATGTTTACTTACCATTTATGCTTCTTCTCAGACAGAGCTCTGTACCATGATCCTCGAAGAAAAAAAAATAGGTAAACTGGACTTTATAGAAATTAGTAAATGTTTAGGTAGGCATGAGAGGTATATAATCAAGTGAGAAAATATCATTTCTAAAATCAGCATCAGTTAGATGATCTGGTAGAAAAAAGAATGTAGATTTCCTTGACAGATATCAAAATATTAGCAGTTAAAGAAAGGTAAATCCAATGAGAACAGAGAGGTACAGCAGGTTGGAGGACAGGAAAATATGCCTGGAGAATGTACCTATAGAATACGAGACAGATTTTAAAGCCATTGAGGTGGTGAGTTAATATTTCTGCCACATGTTAACAGGAACCTTAGATATCAAGTCTCTATGGTCTATATATTGCATAACCTACCTTTACTTTCTTCTTCAACTATTCCTTTTCGGTTTAGATATATTATCCCATAGAATTAGCAATATTCAAAGCAACAAGCTTAGGAAACATTAATATTTTGATATTTATTGATATTCTAGAGAGTAGAAATTTAAATCTTTCCTTAGACTGGCTCCAAATAATATATAAGAAAAGCTAAATATTGACATCTTTATCATAGACTATTATTCAGATACCTACTGCACTAGAAAAACTTGACACTGTTTTACTCCTAGCATCTGTGTCTTCACCTGCCCAGTCTTGCTTTCTTTCAAAGTTAGACGTCTGTTCAGATAATTCTTTTTTTTTTTTTTTTTTTTTGTTTTTCGGTTTTTCGAGGTAGGGTCTCACTCTAGCCCAGGCTGACCTGGAATTCACTATGGAGTCTCAGGGTGGCCTCGAACTCACGGCGATCCTCCTACCTCTGCCTCCCGAGTGCTGGGATTAAAGGCGTGCGCCACCACGCCCGGCTCAGATAATTCTTTATATTACAATACTGTGATAGATAAATCACAATTCTCAGACATAGTAACAATAGGAATCAGCTAGAACTGTATTTAAAGATGTGCATTCTGTTGATTTTTTTTCTATTTTCTACTTTATTATCATAAAATAACATGCCAGAATAATCAGTTACCTGATTTTATGTTGTATTTTATAAGAAATGATAGTATTTATAACTACTGTTTTATTTTATAAGGTGAAATTTACATTAAGATTATTAGTCATTATTTTATTAAAGGAGAAAGGTCATCACTTATATACACTTGTCTATGGTTTGTCTATGTCTGTGCCAGGAGCTATTAAAAGACATGGCATATTGTCCTTGGAAAATTGTCATCAAATTGAGAAGAAAGCATTGATGCTGATGCTAATAGCAGCCAGATTTAGTACCATAGGATTTAGACATTAATTATACACTGTCATATCATTTTAAATCATTTTGTGGGTGTTAGAGACAACGTATGATCTGGGGAATCACTGAAATATTCATGGTATGTTTTGAAACTTTGATGCAATAACTTGGTACATGGAGAAATTTTTTAGACTAGAAGTACCAAAAGAAATATAAACTGACACATATGTGTGTTTGTGAAGAAAATAAGTGAAGAAGTATGACAGAAATGGTAAAAGATAGAGGATTTCTGAACATGGCAATAATAAAGACTTTAAATAGAGGTTCAGTATAAAGGAGGATAAGTAAGCAGAGGAAGTTATGTTTAAAAGAAGGCTTCTTATTGATTGGGGTTATAGGAAACACTAATTTGTGTTTAAGTCCAATTACAAGCTTATGTTTTCTTCACAGCCAACTCACATGCTTTCTTCCTCTCTAAAACCTACAGATTTAACTTTTTGTGTTTTTTCTCTTTTCTAGAATAGTGTTTATGTTTGAGTGTACATTGACTTGTCATCCAGTAACTTAAAATATGTTCATATAGTCTTACTAAATATAGTTTAAAATTATATCTTTTAGCCATGCGTGGTGGTGCACACCTTTAATCCCTAGCACTCAGGAGGCAGAAGTAGCAGGATCGCCATGAGTTTGAGGCCACCCTGAGACTACATAGTGAATTCCAGGTCAGCCTGGGTTGGAATGGAATCCTACCTCAAACAACCCAAAATGAACAAACAAAAAAGAATTAAATATTTTATATTATAATAGACAACTGTTTAAATTTGGTGCAGAAAATGGATTTATTTTTTTCTTTAAAATTTATTTTTATTGGCACACAAAAAGTAATTTCATTATTGGGTATTTCCAACACATTTAGTTTATTTCCCTTTGCCTTTCCTTTCCTCTTCACCTTCCCTCTGTGTTCTCCCCAAACTATAAGCTCCTTCCTACTTTTTTTCATTATTAGATATGAACATATTTTGTATGTAAACATCACATGTTGGTACCATCCTTTCCCTCCTCCCTGCCCATTTTCTGAAGAGGCCTTCCCCATTGGGGATGCAGGTCAATCCCATGGGAATTGTGGGCCATGCATTATGGGGGCAGCAGTCAGTTATGGGGGAGAGGCAATGCCTCTGTGCAAAATGTCCCAACTTGTGGCTCTAACAATCTTTCCTCCCCCTCTTCTGCAAAATTCCCTGAGCCCTGCTGGGAGCATTTTAAGTCTACTTCAGTGATGGGCACTTAGGAACATCTAAATGTCTGGTTTGGTAGGTGGTGAGTGTCCTCAGTATCTTTCTCTATCACCCTTGTGCTGATATCAGCTTAAGTAAGAGAGCAGCATTCTTGCTCATTTCCTCAGTTCCTCTGTGGTTTCAGCTGGGGCCAGGGTGGAGTGTGCTGGGTTGTTTATCTCCTCAAGTCCTGTTCCCATCTGAAAAATAGAAGTGGATTCTCCAATGGAGAGTGAAGCCAGTGCTAGTTAAATGGAATAACCATTAGTAGAGAGAATTAAAAGGGTTTAAACACTTTCATAGTGTAAGGTTAGTGGGAGCTTGACAATAGAAAGCAGAATCATTATTGGGACATGATTCTGACTTGTTTCCCAGTTCCAGATACAGTTTCCTTTCCACTGAATGGATCTGTTAGCCAATCCAAGAGCAGTTGGTTACACCCCATGGCTGTGTGCCACTATATCACTTGTGTGAGCATCACATCAGGTTGTTTGCTTCTGAGTTGCTTAGACTTTGAGTTGCTTGGACAGATGTTGGCCACTTTCCACTGGTATCTCATGTAGTGCCTTCCAGCACTAGATGGGCTAATTTTCTGAGGACTCGCTGTCCTCTGGATTCCAATTAGGTCTCTCCATGGTCTGTGCAGACAGCAATTGCTGTCTTCAGCAGTAGGGTCTTACCATTAACCTCTGGTGGGTAATCAAGTACTCTTACAGAACTCTGTCTCATTTGTTTTGGGAGATCTAGTAGGTCTCTCTGATCAACAGTTCATTGTGAATGTAGACCATATCCTGGTACAAGGAATTACAGGCCAGCACCAAGGGAAAAGTGAAAAGAAAAAGCCAGAGAAGAAGAGGAACAGGAGAAATTTGATGTTAGGTTTCATCTCACTCTCTCCAAATCAAAGGGCCCTTTGATTCAGATGCTCCCTCTAAGGTTTGCTTAAGGATTCCACCATTTAGTATGATTTCCACATTACAGGATTCTATGGTACCAGCTCAATTTGGGTTCAGATTTTGTGCCCCTCTCCCTTTCCCAAAGCCCTACTTTCCCTGTTGTCCAAGCTTCAAGATGCTATTCAGTTATGCCAGCAACATGGGATGATCCAGGTTAGGAACTGCAGAAGAGTGAGATCATGCTATGATTGTCTTTCTGTGATTGTGTGAGTTCACCTAGAATGATCTGTTCCAAGTTTGACAATTTTTGTATAAATTTCAATGTGTCATTTTTTTCTTACTGCTGAGTAGAATTCCATAGTGTAGATATACCACATCTTGGTGACCCATTCATCCAATGATGGGCACCTGGATTGATCCCAGCTCTTAGCTATTATGAATTGAGCAGCTTTAAACAGGGTTGGGTACATATCTCTGAACTGAGATGTGGAGCTTTTAGGGTAAATGCCCAGTAAGGGGATAACAGCATCTGCTGGTAACTCTATATTTACCCTTTTCAGTAGTCTTCAAATTGATTTCCATAGTGGTTGTACCAGCTTACATTCCCACCAACAGTGAATGAGGGTTCCTATTTCTCCACAGCCTAGTCAACATCTATTTTCATTTGATGTTTGCTATCCTTCCTGGGGTAAGGTGGGACCTCATAGTTGTTTTAATTTACATTTCCTTAATGGTTAGGGATGTTGAACATTTTCTTAAGTTTGTGTTACCCATTTGTAATTCTTCCTCTGAGAACTCCCTATTTAGCTCTCTGCCCCATTTATGGAGTAGGTTATTTGATTTTTTTTATTGTTTAGTTTTTTGAGTTCTTTGTAGATTCTAGATATTAGGCTTCTGTCAGTGTTATAACTGGCAAAGATTTTCTCCCACTCAGTTGGTAATCTATTGTCTCTATTTACAGTATGTTTGTCTGTGCAAAAGCTTTTTCGCTTAATGAGATCCCATTGGTTGAGTGCTTGTTTAATTTCTTTGGCTACTGGGGTTTTGTTCAGGAAGCCTTTCCCCAGTCCTATATCATGGAGCATACTTCCTATTTTTTCATCCAGTACTTGAAGTGTTTCAGGTCTTATATTGAGGTCTTTAATCCATTTGGGCTTGATTTTTGTGTATGGCAGAATGAGTGGGTCAAATTTCATTTTTCTACATATCGTCATCCAATCTGTCCAACACCATTTGTTGAAGATGCTGTATTTTCTCCAGTCTACATTATTGGCACCTTTGTCAAAGATCAAGTAGCTGTAGTTGCTTGCCCTAAAATCTGGGTCTTCAATTCTGTTCCATTGGCCTATGTTTCTGTTTTTATTCCAGTACCATGCTGATTTTGTCATTATGGCTTTGTAATAAAGCTTTATAGCAGGTATGGTGCTACCACCAGAGGTATTTCTTTTGCTGAGGATATGTTTGGATATCCGAGGCCTTCTGCCATTCCATATGCATTTTGAGATCAATTTTTCTGTCTCAGTGAAGAATGGTGGTTGTATTTATATTGGTATTGTGTTAAATCTGTATATTGCTTTTGGTAGAATTGCCATTTTCACAATATTAATTCTATTCCGCATAATTGGTGACTAGAGAATCCTCCCTGACACCTTTTATGAAGCCAGCATCACCCTAATACCAAAACCAGACAGAGATGCAACAAGAAAAGGAAAGTATAGGCCTATATCCCTAATGAACTTAGATGCAAAGATCCTGAACAAAATACTTGCAAACAGAATTCAACCACACATCAAATGCATTATCCACCTTGATCAAGTAGGTTTCATCCTGGAGATGCAGGGATGGTTTAACATACAGAAGTCAGTCAATGTAGTACAACACATAAATAAACTGAACCATAAGAACCACATGATCATCTCAATTGATGCAGAAAAGTCTTTGACAAAATACATCACCACTTCTTGAAGAAAACACTGGAAAGAATAGGCATGGAAGGTTTATATCTCAACACAATAAAGGCTATATATAAAGCTCCTAAAGCCCAAATAATTCTTAATGGGGAGTTCCCACTGAGATCAGGAACAAGACAGGGGTGCACACTCTCACCACTGCTCTTCAACATAGTACTAGAAGTACTAGCCCAATCAATAAGACAGGAGAAAGAAATAAAATGACATGATCCTTTATATAAGTGACCTAAAAGTCTCCATCCCAAAACTTCTAGAGGTGATAAATTCCTTCAGGAAATTTTCAGGATACAAAATCAATGAGCAAAAATCAGTAGCTTTTCTATATGCAAAGGACAAATATACAGAGAAAAAAATCAGTGAGACTGTCCCATTTTCAATAATAACAAAAAATTTAAATACCTTAGAATAACATTAATCAATAATTTGAAGGAACTATACAATGAAAACATAAAAACACTCAAGAAAGAAATAGAGGAGGACTTAAGAAGATTGAAGGATCTCCCATGTTCCTGGATAGGTAGAATTAATATTGTGAAAATGGCAATTCTACCAGAAAATGGATTTAGAAGTCATGTAATTTAATGCTTTTTGTAATGGCCTCTGACTTCTACCTAGAAGGCTCTCTCCCACACTTGGGATATCTACCTGTGACTTTCTTCACAGGAATTGAGCCCAAAATAGAAAGCGGGAAACAGAGAGCTATTGTAACTGTCTCTCTGTGTGATCCAGAATACCCTGATCAGGCTCAATCTTGTACTTCATCTGAGACCACATCCTTGTTTGCTTTTTTCCTTCCTGTCTTCTCTTTGCCCTCCTTCTTTCTCTCCTTGTGTGCGTGTTTACACTTAATAAATAACTTGCACATAAATGTTCATTTTACAGTTCATTGATAGCACTGGCCTATGATTTTCTCATTTATCTGTGGTGGGTGGGACAAGATCTATGATGGTTAAACAATTTGCCCAAGATCACACATAGCATAGTTTTGGATCAGAATTTCTTGGCTCCATGTTTATGCTCTGTTAACTTCTCCTTAGTAGATCTCAATGCACATTGGACGTAAAATATTTGTCTCTTCAATATATAACACAATACTGCACTGTGTATAAGGAACTTCATTGGATAGTAAACAAAACATGAATTTAAGATGCATTCTGGCCTTCTACAAACTAAAAGTAAGAGATAAGACCAATATTTATTAATTTGGAAAAGAATGGAAAAATAAATAATTAGAAGTCAAAATTGCTCTTGGAATCCAGAAGAAGGAACAGAAGGGTCATATATGACTAGGAAGGGAGGGAGGGTGAGGGAAAGAAAGGGAGAGAAAGAGGGAGAAGGAAAGAGAGCTAGCTAGGAGTAGGCTTCCAAAATGCTAGGAATCTGTATTAGCGCTGAGAAGGATTAAGTTTAAATTAAACTTTGTTTCAAAGGCATTGGCATTTATTTATTTATTTTAAATTACCATACAGACTTTCAATAATTATTATGGCATTTTGAAACACAACTAGTTTTGGTTGATTCTCCCTGCCTCCCTTCATTCTTTCTTGTCCTCTTTATCCCCTTCCCCATATCCTTACCTAATTCCTTTCTGCTCTCATATAATATGTCCTTTTCCTTTCCTATTTCCTTGTCAACTCTTTTTGCATCTTCATCACCTTTCTAGCTTTCAGTCTTAAAACTTCATATATTTTACTCAGTTTGGGTCTTAATATCTTTTACTCAGTCATTGTAAACTTTGAATATTATTATGAAATGATTTGCAAAATTACTTTTTAAAATATTTAATTTAATTAATTTATTTGACAAAGAGAAAGAGGCAGAGACAGAAAGAGAGAGAGAGAGAGAGAGAGAGAGAGAGAGAGAGAGAGAAGAGGTGTGCCAGAGCCTCCAGTTGCTGCAAATTAGCTCCAGACACATGCACCACATTGTTCATCTAATGTTCTTCTGGGGAATCGAATCTGAGTCCTTTGGCTTTGCAGGCAAGTGTCTTAACTGCTAAGCCAAATTACTAGCCCTAGTCCCCAAATTATTATTTTTATTTTGAGGTAGGGTCTCATTCTAGTTAAGGCTGACCTGGAATTCACTATGTAGTCTCAGGGTGGCCTTGAACTCATGGCAATCCTCCTACCTCTGCCTCCCGAGTGCTGGAACTAAAGACATGCACCACCATGCCCAGCCAAATTACTTTTAAAATTAATTAAATTATTATTAATTCTTTTTTCTTTTCTTTTGTTTTTGTTTTCATTTTTGTTTTTCGAGATAGGGTCTCACTCTAGCCCAGGCTGACCTGGAGTTCACTCTGTATTCACAGGGTGGCCTTGAACTCACAGCAATACTCCTACTGTTGCCTCCTGAGTGCTGGGATTAAATGTGTGCGCCATCACACCCGGCTCCAAATTACTTTGTAACATGCATTTAAATTTCGTGCTACATATAAATATTGCATATATGCATATATGATGTTGCTTTTATTGGACATTTAGTCTTTTCTAAATTTTTCACTATGGAATGATATGGCATGACATTGTACTGAATATATATATATATATATATATATATATATATATATATATATATATTGATTTTTCAAGGTAGGGTCTCACTGTAGCCCAGGCTGACCTGGAATTCATTATGTAATCTCAGAGTGGCCTCAAACTCATGGCCATCCACCAACCACTGCCTCCCAAGTGCTGGGATTAAAGGCATGTGCCACCATGCCCAGCTTATATTTGTTGTCTTGAGGTAGAGTCTCACTGTAGCCCAAGCTTGCCTGGAATTAACTATGTAGTCTCAGAACAGTCTTGAACTCAAGGTGATCTTCATACCTTGGCCTCCCATGTGCTGTGACTGAAGGCATGCAACATTATACCTGGGTTTCACTGGATATTTTTGCACATAAATATTTATTTACATTTCTGAGATTATATGTCAAGGATAACTTATTAGAAATATAATTATTGGCAAAAGTAGAAAGTTTTTCAAGCATTCCTGAGATGTATTGCCACATTGATTTCAAGAAAATATTTGGTGCAGTAGCATCTCAATTCTCAATGTTACATGGCTTGTCATTTCTCATGAATTTCTAATCACTTACTGATTTACTAATTCATGAAATAATTACTGAGCACTGACTTTCCCCAATTATCCTTAGCTTCAGCTGGGGCCCTTTTGAGGTATGATGGGGGTGGTTCTCTCCTTAGCATCTGCATCCATCTGAAAAAGAGAAGCAAATTCTCCAACAGAGAGTAAAGTTAGCACCAGGTAAATGTGATAACCATTGTTTGTTTAGAAACAGTTGAATGGAGAGCAGGTACAATTTTTGGATCTGGTTCTGACTTGTTCCCCAGCTCCAGCTATGGGTTCTGTTCCACTGAGCAGGTCAGTTAGCCAAATCGAGAGCAGTTGGTTTCCCACCATGGTATGTGCCACTATTGCACTTGTATGAGCAACACGTCAGGTTGTTTGCTGCTAAGCAGGTTAGGCCATGCATTACTTGGGCAGATATTGATCATTATCCCCCAGTTGTTCATGTAGCATCTTCCAGCACTAGTCTCACTGTCTGGAGACTGACTCTCTTCCAGCATCCAGCCATTTCACTCCATGATACATACCAACAGTGTGTGGTGTCTTCAGCAGTAGGGTCTTACCACTAACCTATGGTGGGTCCTCAAGCACTCTGACATAAATCTGTCTTCTTTTGGGAGACCTTGTAGGTCTCTTTGATCAAGAGCTCATTGTGGATGATATCTACCTGCTGGTACCAGGAGTTACAGGTCAGTGTCCAAGAAGAGAAGGAAGAAAAGGATAAGTGATATAAAAGAGATGGAGAAATGAGAAAGAAGAGAGAGAGAGAGAGAGAGAGAGAGAGAGAGAGAGAGAGAGAGAAGCATAAATAGGAGGAGATAATGGATAATTTTCATTGTACCCTCTCCAGGGCCTTGTGAATCTGGTGTTCCCTCTAAGGGCCTGGTGGAGGTTCAACCATTTGGTCTGTCTTTTAAGATGTAGAGTTTTATGGCACCATTGCCGTTTGGGTCCAGTTTTGTGTCCCCCCTCCCTGCCTTACCCTCCTCTGCCTCCCCACCATCCCTATTGTCTGGTCCTCGAGATGCTTGGTAGGTATGTCGGCAGCTTGGGTAGATTCAGGTTAGGAGCTGTAGATGAGTGAGACTATGTGGCAATTATCTTTCTGTGATTGGGTGAGTTCACTGAGAATAAGCTGTTCCAGGTTCGACCATTTTTCTTCAAATTTCATTTTGTCATTTTTCATTACTGCTGTGTAGAATTCCATTGTTTAGATATACCACATCTTAGTTATCCATTTGTCTGATGATGGACATCTGGGTTGAATCCAGCTCTTGGCTATTATGAATTGAGCAGCTATAAACATGGTTGAGCAAATCTCTGAGCTGAGGCATGGAGCTTTTAGGGTCCCTGCCCAGTAAGGTACTGGGTCTGTTGGTAACTCTATAGTCAGTTTTTTTAGGAGTCTCCATATTGCTTTCCAAAATGGTTGTACCATCTTACATTCCAACCGACAGTGGATGAAGGTTCCTATTTCTCCACATCCTCACCAGCATTTGTTTGCATTTGACTTTTTGATGTTTGCTATCCTTACTGGAGTAAGATGGAATCTCATAGTGGTTTTAATTTGCATTCCCCTGATGATTAGGGATGATGAACATTTCCTTAGGTGTGTGTTTGCCATTTGTATTTCTTCCTCTGTGAACTGCCTGTACAGTTCCTTGCCCCATTTTGTGAGTGGGTTGTTTGACTTTTTCTTTTTAAATTTTCTGTTTATTTTTATTTATTTATTTGAAAGCGACAGACAGAGGGTGAGAGAAAGAGGCAGAGAGAGAGAGGGGGAGAGAGAGACAGAGAGAGAGAGAGAGGGAATGGCTATGCCAGGGCTTCCAGCCTTGCAAATGACCTCCAGGCACGAGCACCCCCTTGTGCATCTGGCTAACGTGGCGTCCTGGAGAATTGAGCTTTGAACCGGGGTCCTTAGGCTTCACAGGGAAGCGTTTAACTGCTAAGCCATCTCTCCAGCCCTGTTTGACTTTTTATTGTTTAGGTTTTTGAGTTCTTTGTAGATTCTAGAAATTAGGCCTCTGTCAGTTGGATATTCAGCAAATATTTTCTCCCATTTTGTGGGTAATCTATTGACTCTGCTTATTGTATGTTTGTGAAGAAACTTTTCAGCTTCATAAGATCCCATTGGTTGAGTGATTGTTTAAGATACTGGGATACTGGGGTTTTGCAAGAAATTGAAACTTGATCCACAGATCTTGCCATGTACAACAATCAAGCCCAAATGGATCAAAGACCTCAATATAACACCAGAAACTCGGCTACTATTGGAAGATAAATTAGGCCTTGAGGTTTTATAGTTCAGCTTACTTGCTTTTGCCAGCTGTCACTCTTACTGCTCCCTCCCAGCTGCTGATATGTGACAATGAGAGCCAGATTTCTGCTTTCCTCACCATGATGAAACTGTCCCCAGAAACTGTAAGTCAAAATAAACTCTTTCCTCCAATAAGCTTCTTTTGGTCAGGCACTTTGTCCCAGCAACAAGAAGTAATTGTTATAACTACTACAGAAACCAAGAGAGAGAGGGGGGGGGAGAAGGAAGTAGAGAGGAGAGGAGTTGATCTGCTCCTATTCAGTGTGAACAATACTGTATGTAACTTGCAGACCTGCGAATATTGCAATGAGTTCCTACCATTTGACTTTCATCTTGGAAGTGATAAAGTTATTGTGCTTTCCTGAGGTCAGAACTAATAAGAGACTTATGATCTTTTACACTGGTCCAAACTAAAGGGCAAAGTTCCTGTGTAAAAAAATACCCCGTTATCATTTGTTTCCTTTTCCTACTGGCCTCCCACTTCACATTGCCCATAAGGCAGCAAGTTTCCTAAGTTGGTCATATTGAGTTTCTCCTTCCAAGCAGCATTTATCTATTGACCATACTATATTTAAGACATGAGCAACCATATGATTTTTTTGTCATTTTGATACTGCTGAGATTTTTAGATAAGGAATTTTTCTCTCGTGCTCTTTTTATACTATTCCGAGAAAGGCTAAATTACAGCTTTATTTTTATAAATATAGTTTTGATTAACCTCACGGAGTTACACATGACACCCTAAATATATCAAAGAATATCTCATTATTAATTATGTCTTAAGAATGATATGCTAAGTATAGAGCATACACCTGATGCCCTCTAAGATCAAAATTAAAGTAGCCAAATAAAAACAAGGATACATAGCCTACAATTGGAAGGAAAATTATCCTATTTCAATCTTTGTCCCCTTCTAACATTTTTGCTCTGTTTGATGTCATTACTTATGTACACTTCAAGGCATCCTGCACTCTTCATGGAAATGACAACAGTTTAAGGAGTTACATAATTACTTGACTTGATCATTTAAATAAAATTGACATGTTTGTCATTTTTATAAAACACAAATAATACAAAAATAATAAGAAAGAGCCAAGAATTACCTAAAGCCTCATCACATAAAAATAAACATTATTAATATTTGGCCAATCTGTGCCAACCTTCTCTCTATACCTGTACAGAAGGGATGAAAAAATAGGTACATATGTATATAATGCTAGAGGAAGAAAGAAAAATAAATGGGAAAGCATTATATAGGAAAAGAGACCACCCATAAAATGTGTCCATATCCTAAATGTTTTTAATAAAATATATTGAAATTACCAGAACTTTTGAAGAGAAGAAGTGGAAGAGATTAACAATTAAAATTGGCAGGATAAACATAGGCATTTATCTGGAATAACTTCAAAACTTCACTAATTCAGAATGAACTTACATTTTTAAAAGTACATCTTCAAAGAAAATGAGGTAGAGACAATAACACAAGAATTATTTACAAGTTAAAATGGATACAGCTATAGTCCAAGCCAACATTGAAAATAAAAACTGAAATGAACCAAAGATTCCCGAGATACCTCACATAGCAATAGAGTAGGCAGGGATTACGTTTATTGAAAAAATAAGTCATAATTAAAAATCAGAATCTACATTCACTGCAGATATGAGATAGAACACTGACTTTGAAAAATAATCTGGCTTCTCTTCTACCAGTTACAATCCAAGTTTCCTATTATATGACCTAGTAATTGAACTTCTAGGAAACTAGGAAACATATCCATACAGAAATCTGTATAAAATATTCATAGCTTCATTGTTCATAAAAGTCAAAAAGTAGATATAAGCCATATGTTCATCACTGATTGAACAGCATGTGATATATCCATACAATGATATATTATTCACTCATTGACAGAATAAAGTACTAATACATGCTACCATGTGGATAGACCTTGGAAACATCCTAGGTGAATGAAACAGATGACTTAAAAGTTAATTATGTGGTCACACTTCTATTTCTTTGAAATGTTCAGAATAGGCAAATCTATGCAGAGAGAAACTATCATAGATTAGTAACTGTTCAGCATTGGGTGGAGACCAAATACTTAGTGACTGATAAGGGATAAAGGGTTTTGTTGAGGAGGGACAAAAATGTTTTAAAATTGATTATAATGATATATAAATAATTCTTTGAATATCCTAAAAGCCATAAGAGTTTTACATTTGAAAGCTGTGAATTGTATCTCAATAAAGCAATTTTCCAAAAATCAAAATAAAAATAGTTCCATTTCATGTTATTCTCCTCTACTTAGGACAACAATCCAGTGGCCCTTCCCTACCTCTTCAAAAGATCAGAGGTTTCTTTTTGGCTAAGGATAAACCTATATGCTTCTGAGTTGATAGCAAGATAAGCCAAGTTAGGTGAAAGGTGGGAAAATCAATTAAAGGCATGCCTTTGTGCTAAATGTTTCAATCTCAGTTTCCTACAACCCTGGTTGATAGGCAAGTTCTATATGAGAGTGATTAGTAAAACCAAAACATAAACCATTAAGTTCCAGCCTAACTCAGAACCACTTCATAGAAAATTTGTAAGTAGGAATTAGAATATAGATGCTATACATATAATATGAATGTGAACTTGCTCAATTGCAGTATCAGCTTTGCTGTTTATTGGACATGGGGTGTTTAGGCAAGCTGCTAACCTCTTAGGCCTCATGTACAAAATGGAAACAATTAGAAAATCTATTATAAGATGTTATTGTGAAAGTTGAATTAAAGAATCATTTCTTACATACTTACTGTTATTCTTTACTTCCCATGAATGAATATAATTATACAAGGGAAATTAGGCAATTAATAGAAGCCTTTAATATGAAAGAGATAAATCTAAGGAAATAAATAATGCAAAGGAAAATCTACTCATGGTTCTGTAAGATAGAAAAGTACCAAAATTTGACTTCCGGGTAAGATGGCAGCAGAGGAGCTACGCCAAACCAGCCTAGGGAGGGATTTAAGCAAAACCACAGCAAAATACACTCTTCTTCTGAAAAGTGAAGGACTATAAGTTATTCTTAGATACAGCAGAGAAGCAGGAGAGACAAAGATCCACCAGAAAGGAAGAAAATGGCCAGACTCCCACTGAGGTGCCTGTGGCCCGCCAATCCACGTGATCCATGCACTTGCCTGACACTGCCTGGCCAGGCACACCAAGTGGCAGCAGCAGCAGAGACCAAACAAGGGGATTTTTCAACTTCATCAGGCTTCTTGCAAAGTTAAGAAATCTGAAGGAAAGACAGTTGAGATCATTTAAGGAACTGCTAAAAGTGATACAGGCAGGACAGTGTGAGTAACTCCAGGCTTTCTGTACTCTCCCATCCCCCAACCATCAGAACCAGGAAACTCCAGCATTCAGCCCCCGGTGGCCACAAAGACAGCACAGCTGATCAGAACTCCAGCTCCAGAGCACAACATAGAGGAATCGAGGTGGGCATGCAACATTGGTGATATTGGAAGCCACCCCAAAAGGGAAGGAGGCCAACTGACAAAAATAAATAAATAAATAAATAAATAAATAAGTACATAGGTCTGCATTGGAAGAGCTGGTATCTCTTTCCATATCAGGGCAGGTTATAGGTTACATATTCTTGGTTACCTTTACAATTTTTAAATAAGCTGTATTTGGCAGTTGAATATTGTTGCCTTTGATGCCTTCAGATTTATAGGGTCTTTGTCTTTTGCATCTGTCATTATTGGCGGCAGGGTATGATTGAGATCCAGGCCGACCTGTAACCCAATTCAGAACAGAAATCTCTACCTCCCAGCTGACAAGATTGAGGGTGGAGAGCAACACACACCTTTAGGGATTTTGGCTTTATAATGCTATCTGTTTTAATCCCCACAATTGCATACTCTGTGCTGGTTTTTATTGAATGTGTACATTGCTCAGTTGAAGTTTAGAATTTGCCAGTAAATTGTTCCACCCAGTCCACTAGAATCCTTGCTTAGCAAGCAAACTCAACACCTAGGATTACTTCTGCGGTTGGATTGGGATACAAGAGCTACACCTGGCACCTTAAACTCATATCCTGAAAGTATATAAAGGTGGATTACCACATCTGAGAACACTGCAGATCAGCAGAAAACCCAAGCATCAAATCAATTCATGATGCAAAAGTCGTTACATTATAATACAAGAAACACAAGAAATCAAGACAATACAGTCCCAACAAAAATGATAAATCCAACATAAATGATCACCAGTAAGGCTGTTTTAGATGAAATGCTTGACAAAGATTTCAAAAAAAATAATTGTATCTATACTCAAAGAAATCAAAGAAGAAATGAAAGGAATCAAATAAGAAAACAAAGGAATTAAAGAACAAAATAAACTCCTGAAAGAGAACACAAGAAACCAGCTTAATGAAGTAAGGAGGTGTGGTGGTTTGATTCAGGTGTCCCCCATAAACATAGGTGTTCTGAATGCTAGGTTCCCAGCTAATGGACATTTGGGAATTAACGCCTCCTGGACACAGTGTACTGTTGGGGGGGGGGCTTATGGGTATTATAGCCAGTGTCCCCTTGCCAGTGTTTGGCACACTCTCCTTTCCTATTATTCACCTTATGTTGGCCAGGGAGTGATGTCCACCCTCTACTCATGCCATTGTTTTTCCCTGCCATCATAGAGTTTCCCCCTCAAGCCTGTAAGCCAAAGTAAACCTCTTTTTTCCCACAAGGCACCCTTGGTTAGGGGATTTCTACCAGCAATATGAACCTGACTGCAACAGTAAAGTGGTACCGAGGACTAGGATTGCTGCTAGACATATGACTGTGTGGCTTTTGCCTTTTGGAGCTGATTTTCAAGAGGAATGTGGAGGGATTTGAAACCTTGGCCTGAGAGACACCGTGCAGTGCTGTAAGTACACCTTGATGGACTATTCTGGTCAGAGTTGAAAGACCTGAATGCAGTAAGAACTATGGAGTGTGAGGGTTGGCTTATGAGGGTGAAAAAGAGCATTGCTTGGACTGGGCTAGAGGTAGTTTGTGTGAAAACCTTGCTGTTATACCAGTGACCTGAGAAGTTGTACAAGGTTGCTTTGTGTAGAAATGAATTGGTGTGAGCAGAGGGATATGGCACAGAAAAAAAAAAAAATCTTTGGGTGAACTGCTGCCCATTCAGCTGCAATTGAGAGATTACAACCTTTGAGATTGGGTTAGCTGACCTACACTGGGGCAACAGGAAGAATGTAGACTCTTTTGAAGGAGGCTGAGTGCTCAAGAAGTGTCCTTTTCTTCAAAGTCTGCTTTATTCCCTCATGGATTAACAAATTGACACACTTCCTGGCATTATGGAGTATAACAAATGCAGGAAAGAGAGGGTCATTGAATTTGCAACACAGTATGGAAATAGCCATGGGCAGTGTGAATCAGGATTCTTGGATGTCTGCATGGAGACCCCATGGGGCTATGAGGATGAACCGTGGACTGCAGTGGACACCCAGTGGAGATGCTAGGACCACGAGATGGATGTAAAGGAGAGCTGATGGCTGGTGCCATATGGAGTTTTCCAGGACTGTGAGTAGCCTAGCTGGAGGGGTGGAATTGGAACTCCAGAGATTTGTTGCTGGTTAGAATTATCAGACTTGGAGACTAGTCATTGACTAGAGCTATTGGACTTGGAGCTACAGAGTCTGATGTTTGTGCTGGTTGTTTAAAATCTTGTATTGGCTGAATGTTTATTTGTTATGTCCAATGCCATCTTTTGCAATGTGAATGTTTATTCTGTGCCATTATGGGTTTTTGGGGGGTGGATTTTTTGGTATTATGGCTCAGTTAGAAGATCTTGGACTATGGGGATGTATGAACATCATTGGAATTGATAAAAAACTATGGGGACTTTTAAAGTTGGATGAATGCACTGCATTTTAAATCATGTATGGTTATAAGTTTGTGGGGGCAAGGGGCAGAATGTGGAATGTGGTGGTTTTATTCAGGTGTCCCCCATAAACTTAGGTGTTCTGAATGATAGATATTCAGCAGCATTCCACATCCCAAAAGTTTCACAACTATCCCAAATTATCACCAGCTGGGGATCAATTATTCAAAACACATGAGCCTATGGGAGGCTTTTTATTCAAACCACCACAATGATCTTTGTCATTTCCAATACTAATAGTTTTTCTGCAGACTTCAGTTAAGTAAGCTGTTATCTGTGACAGTGATGAAAGTGTATTGTTAGGAGTAAAAATCTTAAACTGTTTTTGGTATCTTTTACAGGTGCATGTTGACAAGCTGCACTCCAGATCTTCTGATCCAAAAAAAGTCACTGGGACATATGTGCATGTTTATTAATTCTCCAAGTGATATTTTCAGTTTATAAAATATTATTTGAGCTGGCTGGTGAAATTCTGTTCCTTAGAGAGTTGGGAGACAATTCTTTGAGTCTTTTATTTGTTTGTACATCTACTGCTCACTATAAAAGATGCACATTTCCACTGTTCAATGTCCCTCAGGTTTTATGCATTCCCACTACAGATGCAACATCCATTGAAGCTTCTGTATGTCACCCCATGGCATGTGTTGCGGAAGAGAAACTGATTCATAATTCTTTTTGTTTTTGATCCAGGAGCCTCTTGGGTTCTGATAGCATTTATACAATGTGGCCGGGCACTTTGTCAGCTTGTAGAAGGGTAAAAATCTCAGATTTCACAATTTGTTAAATGTTTTTAATTGCAATGTTTTGTGAATGTGTGGTGCATTCATATGTATGTGTTTGTGTGTATGTGCAGCTACACATGTGCATGTGCAGGCTAGAGAATGACATCAGGTATCTTTCTCAGTCATGTTCTGTCTTTTTTCTTTCTTTTTTTCAAAGACAGTGAACATGGAGCTCATTGATTTGGCTAGACTAGCTAGCTAGCTAGCCAGCAAGTCTCAGGGATCCTCTTGTCTTTGCCTCCTCAGTGCTTGGATTATAGGCACATACCAACATGATCAGTTTTATGTATATGCTGGGGATCTGAACTCAGGTACTCATACTTGCACTTTATTGACTGAGCCATATACCCAGTCCTACTTTCACTGACCTTCACTAGCCTGAGTGTTACAAGACATTTGAAAAAAAATTAAAGGCCTGTTGATTTAGTTTAGAATATTGAAACTCCAGATGGTCTCTACTGAAGCTTAACATTATCTGGAGAGCATAATCTTAGTTATCAATCTTAATTTTATCCGATGAACCAGAACAGTAGGTTCTTGAGAAAGTGAAAGATTGGTTTAAGAAATTGAGAGGTAGATATATCTTGAATGGAGGTACAAAGGAGATGCCCAGCCTCAAAAGTTTACCCTAGAGTAAGAAAGGCCCAAAAGATACACATTTGTGCTCTAAAATGTTGCCTGGAGTCTGCCAGCATCCATCTCAGCTGGACACACAATGAACACTGATTTCCTATAATTCCCTTCCTCATTCAGTGTGAATCAAGGGCCTTTTCTAGCAATGCTGTGGTTTCTGTTGTTTGCAAACAACAAGTAAACATCATCCATTGTCTGAGCTTTTTGGAATGGAAGTTGTTGTGGCATGGGCAGTAAGAAGGTTTACCATGCATGAGAGAAATGGCAAAAAAAAAAAAGAGCCAATAAAATGAAAAAAGGACAATAGGGGATTTTTTCATCACAAATTTGTGTTAATAAAATGTTGGTCTAAACTGGGAATTCCTACAATATTTTGATAAATCCATGTATGGAATAACTCAGGTAGCACACAAAATTTTGTTTTAAAAGCATAAATCAGAAGTTAAGCTTAGAAGTACAATCTCAATTATGAGAAATGACATTTCTAGTTCACTGAACATTCTAATTAGCTGAGGACTTACAATTAAATGTAGAGATTATACATTTTGCATCCTAACTTAGGATATAATTTTTATTTGTGTATGTGTGTATGGACATTGGTGTGGAGATCTGAGCAAAACCTTGGGATGTTGGCCCTCTCCATCTTGTTTGAGATAGAGTCACTCTTGATGTTTTTGCAGCTGGGAAAGGCCAAGCTAGTTTACCCTAAAGCTTCAGGAATATTCTGGCTCTACTTCTCCTTGCTATGGGTACACTGAGATTACAGATGTGAGCACCACTTTGTGTCTGATTTAATGCAGGTGCTAGGGTTTTAACTTGAGTTGGCTTGCAGAGCAAGTGTCTATAATTGCTGAGTCACGTCCCCAGTCCAGAAATAAGTGCTTTGATAGATACATATGTAGTTATTCAATGATAGAAAATATGAAATTAAGATAGTCCAGGAAAAGCCAGAATGTTCACCACACCATTCAGATAAATACATTTTATTGTGTTAACATTAATAAATTATAAAATGCATTTAGTTTTAAAATATAGAACACAGTTTATCCAGGAATTCAATGAAGTTAGGGTCATATAAATAACATTTAAAATAATTTTTTGAATCTTAAGATGGTTTAGTTTGTGTTTATTCTGGATAAATTGTCCTTCATTGATGCAATTTTGAAGAAAATGGGTTCAGAGGCTGAGAATATAGTAATAGTGTGTTTATTAGTATCACAAGGTCCTAGGTTCTATTGTCAGCAGTAAAAACTCTAAAAAGTTGCTTTACGCTAACTCTATTTCTACTCTGTCTGAATGATTCTCTGAGAAATGATTAAGATTTTCACTAGATAAGTTAGTTCCAAATCTTAATTTCTGATTCAGAGTTTATTCTATGAACTTTCAAGATAAACTATAAAAAGATAATAGTAATAGCAAAAACAACACAGGATTGACTGTCACTGAAACCAGAGCTATCCTGTATACATGTGATCTCTCCATTTTGTTCATGTTATATCTCACCTACTATAGTTATTTTCACCAAATTGGACCTTTTGAGGAAAAAAATTAAGTAAGGAATAACTTTATTTAATTGTCCTCATGACAGTAAGGATGAAATATATGAAGAGAATCCTTTGGAATGAGTCCTTCATTGAGTACATGAAGAATTCTAAGGGAGTGTGATATCTAGGAAAAAGCTTCAGAAATATCAAAACTCAATTCTCTGTGCTATAAAGTTCATGAATTTCTGAGATTAGTATTATAAACTTCATGAGACTATGATATTTCAGAATAATGCATGCAATGTTTATATCTTCATATTGCACTTCAATAAATTTACTCATCCATTTGTTTAGCCAATGAATATTTATTGGTTTTCTATTAAATGAAATATGATCAATATAGAGACAAAAAGATTACTGAGACAAAAATTCTTGTTCTTGAGTAGCTCAAAAGTGTGGCAGGAAAACAGTGATATGAACACATCATGATTACACAAATCACTACTAAATGATGCAGTAGAAACACGCATAAAGTTCTGTGAAATCAAGAAAAGGGTAAATAATTCAGCCTGGAGGTAGGGCCCACAGAAGAATTGATACCATATTTGTGAAAAGGGAGCAATGTTCAAACTCATTCTATGAAGTGTGAGCTCTTCCTTTGTAGCAGCTGGAGTAGAAATAATAATAAAAAATCAAGAGTAGCTATTTAATTAGGGGTATTTGCTAAGGGCCAGGTAAAACATTAAGTACTTGCAAATGACTATCTTATAGATCCACTAGCCAAAATTATAGATGTTGTTATTACCTTTTCTCTTAGAAGTAAACTGAAATTTTAGGAAATAATCTACCAAGATCTCACAGTTGGAAACAGTAAATCTATAATGAATGAATGAAATCATATAATATTCATAAATTTGGAATTTAAATTTCTCATCATTAAATCATAATAACCCTTGATCATGTGATTATTACAACATTATCCAAGAACTGTTATGGCTTCTGTAATTTCAACCTTTCTTTGAAAAGAATAAGAAACTATTCATCGTGGTCTTCCTTTAGAAAAGTAGCCCTGGGCTGGAGAAATGGCTTAGTGGTTAAGGTGTTTGCCTGCAAAGCCAAAGGACTTCAGTTCAATTCCCCAGAAGTTTGTTTGCAGTGGCTGGAGGCCCTAGTACACCCATTTGCTTCATCTCTCTCTCTGCTTCTTTCTCTTTTGCTCTTTCAAATAAATAAAAAGAAAATAAATAAAAAATAAAAAAGGAGCCAGGAGTGGTGGCACACACCTTTAATCCCAGCACTTGGGAGGCAGAGGCAGGAGGAGTGCCAAGAGTTCGAGGCCACCCTGAGACTACATAGTGAATTCCACTCAGCCTGGGCTACAGTGAGAGCCTACCTCAAAAAATCAAAACAAAAAAAAAATTCAAAAAAGAAAAGTATCCCTAAGCATGATAAAGCATTCACTTCTACCAGTTAAACTAACTTTTCTTCACTAGAGTACTGAGTTTAATAGAGACATGTTCACTTATTAATTGGCTGAAAGAAAAATGAAATTTTTATTCCTTGTGCCAGAGCATCACTTTTCTGCTTTACTTATTTGTAGGGGGTGGCAGAGGGAGAGGGTGAATGGGTGTGCCAGAGCCTCCAGCCCCTGCAAACGAACTCCAGATGCATGTGCTGCTTTGTGCTTTACATGGGTTCTGGGATATCAATCCTGGGTCTTCAGGCTTTGCAGACAAGCACCTTAACTGTTCACTCATTTCTCCTGGCTTCACTTTTCAACTTTTAGAAATAGCGTGGTGTTTTTCATGTTTGAGATGGGATGTCATGTAGCCCAAGCTGGCCTCAAACTCACTATGTAGTCAAGGATGGTCTTGAACAACTGATCCTCCTGTCTCCACTTGCCAAGTGCTGGGATTATAGACATGTACCCACAGGCCATCTTAAAAATAGGATTTTAAATAAATAATTCCTCTTATTTGCATGTAGGGTAGTCATATGAACATTATAAAATGGCCCTCCTATTTTTTTAATAAAAATTCTTTCCTAGTGGTTTTACATGTTTCTAATACACATTTCTGTAAATACTTGGTTACCTCCCATGAACTTCATTTAATAAACATATATTTAGCTTTTAGATTCAATCTCATCAGTTATAATCCTTTTTTAATATTTAACTTTCTGAAGTGGGTAATAAGCATCTCATTTATATATTAGGAGATTTAGACTTGGAAAATTTGGCACATGATTTAAGGTCACTTGTTTAAGATCATAACATGCAGAAAATTTAAAATTCCAAGTATTTTGATACAATGACCTATGTTGTCCTCATATAAGTGTGACCATCTCTATAAAACTGAATCGCATCAATAGTTCAAGACAGTCAATGTCTGTATCAAAAGCATTGATATAATAAAGAGCAAATAAATGTCACAGGGATGGAATTGGTGTGACCATGGCAATCAGGGATTGGATGGAACAGGACCATAAAAGATATTTGCTTGAGTGGAGGAAAAACTTCAGCAACTATATGGAGTTGTTGCTGAGCATATGAATTGAGGACAAATAGGAAGTTTTCCTGTTAGAAATCATTGTAACAATGTCATGAATAAGATTTATAATGCTTTTAGTCTTGTCTTGAAATACTCTGAACCAAGATTGTATGACAATAATCAAAGCACAGAATGAGAACCTGTGGACATATTTTATATCCATGTTAATATGCAGAAAACCAGAATGGCATCTACTTTGACAGACAGTTGACCACACACACATAAAACAACACAGGGTTATGGTTGATGGAGGTGAAACAAGGTGTATTTGATGGCATGTATACACCATAAAATATAATCTTACTTTGTTTTAATTTTATCTTGGTGAATACAAGCACATCACATATTCTACTTGCAATCCCATTTATCTCAGCATTTCGTCCATTGACATGCATACACACGCATGTGAGCAGATGTTTTCTAGTACCTTTGGCAGAAGAATTTAGTGCCTTATACACATCACACCTGCCATGTCATGCTTATTGATTGAACGATTCAGCTCACTGAAAGGTACTGGGTGAGATATTAATTTTAAAATGAAAGCCTTCACATCTGCTAATGCCTGTCAGTCCCTGGAGCGAATATGCCATTTGAGCCAACGGAAGTGGACAGAATCAGCCTTCATGGGTAGGTCTGACGAGTTATTTTGAGTCTGCTGAATTACCTTTATTGCTGCCCCATATTTACAGACAGACCTCTCCTTCTATTAAACTCTAGAGCTCACAGTACTCCTGAAAATAGCTCAGTGGCGTGGAACCTGTCTTCCTGGGTTTTAAAATAAATGGAATATTTGTGGTAGTTGAGTGATAAATGGTGAGATAATGGTGTTTTACAGGCAGTGAAATGACAAGGTCAGTTTTAATTAAGCTGAGATCAACCTCAGTCTGTATTGCACACTTCTGATTAGGTTATTTCAAATTAACATAAGTTTTTGGAGACTTCGCTGAAGTCAGTGGTGTTAAACACCAGCTGTGCTGGCAGAGAAGCGTGGGATATGAGAAGGAGATAGCATTCACATTGAAATTAGCACTTGGCACAATATAATTCTCTGATTGCAAACTATGTGGAGTTGCCTGTGCTAATTGGTTGATTTTATTTGAAGCAGATGTTGTTAGCTTTCCCACTAATGATCTGGAGAGAAATTCTTTTGAAAGACATGCCATGTTAGGATCTCTGCAGTATAATAAGCTAATTACAACTTTAAGTACTTGCAGTAATTAGCACAATGTGTATAAAGTGTTCCTGATCTTTTCACCCTGCCGCATTATTGTCAGGGCAGCTTGAAAAACAAAAAGGAATGCTATTTGGATTGAATCTCCCTGGTCTAGCCTCTTCGCAGACTTCTGCACTAAAGAGATAATGAACTCAACTTAAATTCTTCTCTTTTAGCATGCCAAAAAGATTTAGGATCAACCCCCATTCTATGACATCCCAAAAGTGGAGAATAAAATTTGCCAAAAATGGTACTTTGAACACATATGCTATTAAGCCCAGTGAGATTGTCCAACATTCACAAGCCAAAGTATTTGAGGACATTATTAGCATATTTATCTCATGTTCATTTATTTCATTGTTTATCAATTCAGTCTAGGGATAAAACCTATACTTTATTTGGGCCTATTGCCCCACTAGACTTCTAAGTTAAAGTTCTAACTTCCCTGTGTAGAGAGCTTCATGTGCTGGACAGTTCTAAAAACCTAAAATCTAGTCTTTCTATAATTTTTAAATTCAAGTTGTTGTAAATAAGAATTTTGCTTATAGTAATTATGAGAACAGAGATATAATATTATGAGTTCATATGTGGAATCTGAGAAAAATGCAAAAAATGAATCAGAAAGAAAGAATTGTTCTATTCTTAATAGCATAGTAAGTAAAATCTGCAAGGTAGTACCTACCATCATAGAAATGAATCAGACATTTGAGGCTGATGACTGGGATCTACCAAAATGCTACCGTCATCAGTAGAAAAGAAAGAAAAATGTCACCATAATAAAAACAAATTAGAACTTTAATACATGAACATATTGTAATTTGATCACATTTCCCTCCCATTATCCTTTGTTTCCTTGTCCACATTCCCATTTCACTGAGGGCACTCCTCTTTCAAGGTAGTCCTCTGTTTTGTTGTCTCATTCCTTTTGTTTACCTCCATCCTCCATATCAAATGTTGATGGGCTCAGAACCTTGCTGGCTTTGAGGGGATGTCAGTAACCACTGTAGGATCATGATTATAGCAGTCAGTTTATGTCAGGAGAACAGAACCCCCAAGTATGCCTATCCTCCTTGTGGTTCTTAAATTCTTTCTGTCCCAGTCATCTGCAATGTTTCCTAAGTCTTGGAGGGCATGGTAGAAATATCCTTTAATGTTGAACTCTAAGAATGTTACCATTCCAATACAACTTTGTGACCTTTTAAAATATTTTTATTTGTTTATTTACTTATTTATGAGAGAGAGAGAGAGAGAGAGAGAGAGAGAGAGAATGGATGGGCCAGGACCTCTAGCCATTGCAAATGAACTCCAGACCCATGTGCCATCATGCATATCTGGCTTGCATGGGTTCTGGGGAGTTGAAGCTGGGTCTTCAGGCATCACAGGCAAGCATCTTAACCATTAAGCCATTTCTCCAACACACTTTGTCACCTTTTAAAAGAGACTCAAAGTTTTCCCATTTTTAATTTTCCTTTATTTATTTATTTTTAAAATATTTTAATGTATTTATTTATTTATTTTGACAGAGAGAGAGAGAGAGAGAGAGAGAGAGAGAGAGAGGGAGAGAATGGGCATTCCAGGGCCTCTAGCCACTGCAAATGAATTCCAGATGACTGCGCCCCCTTGTACATCTGGGTAACGTGGGTCCTGGGGAATTGAACCTGGGTCCTTTGGCTTTGCAGGCAAATGCCTTAAGCACTAAGCCATCCCTCCAGCCCATAATTTTCCTTTTTTTTTAAGTTGGCATATAGAGATTTAGGTATTCATTCTGGCATTTTCAAATATAATTTGTTTTTTATTATTCTCATTCCCTCTCTCATCTCCACTTTTGCCCTTCAGCTCTATCTCCTACTATCTTTCTGCCCCGGCCAGTGGGGAGTTGAACAAGACCCGAGGAGAAGTTAATCCGTATGGGAGAAGGCAAACAGACACAAGAAGGAGACCATGCTAGGTGTTTGTCAAGGTCTCCAGATTTTATTTTTACATGTAGGTTTATATAGGGCTGTAGGGGGAAGGGGACATAGTCAGGCCAAAGATCACAGAGTTACTGGTTAAGCCACAATGCCTTTGTTTCTTCATCAGCTACCGGTAGCATGGGGGAGTATTCACCCAAGCGTACGATTCCTTTGTTTCTGGTAGTTGAATATTAGACGAGAAAATGGAGACTTAACTTGCTATATGGAAGTCTTTGTTTCTGGTAGTTGAATATTAGATGAGGAAATGGAGACTTAACTTGCTATATGGCGGTTTCTGTTAACATGGCCGAGGTTTGGTTCATAGCTCCCAACATCTTTCCCCTTTCTGTCTATTATGCTTCCTTTTTGTTTACAGTTCTATCGTTACAGGTTGTCTCTACATTTGCTTCCCTATATATACATACTTATAGAAATTACAAGCTAAGACTGGTATATCAGAGAGAACATGTGGATTTGGTTTTTCTAAGTTTGGGCTACTTCAATTAATATGATTATTACCAGCCCCATCTATTTTTCTGAAAATTTCATAATTTTCATTTTTCTGTACTTTTGAATAGAATTCTATTGATATATGTACCACATTTTCATTATCCATTAATCTGTCAGTGGTCATCTAGGCTTATTCCACTCTTATCTTTGTAAATAGAGCAGCAGCAAACACATACATGCTTTTTATCTCTGTAGTAGTGTGTAGTTAAGGTCCAATAGTTGAGATAGCATTCAGAATGGCCTTCTACTGGAACAGGTGGATGTATTTAGCTTTCATGGGTTCTCAGCTCTCCTTATTTCATTCCATGATATTTCTGGGAAAGGCAGAGACTGAGCAAATTCTCTATTTACAGTAACTTTGAAGAAATTGGTTGGTTCATGCACTCTGGCTCTAATTTCTGATTGCATATTTTTAACTTGGTATAGAAAAAGGGTATAAAATTCCCTTACTCACATCTCTAGTGCTGTGATTTCCTCAGCCTCAGAACCAAAAGCTGATATTCCTATGGTCGCTTAATTTGTATCTACTTCCAGTTATAGAGAATTTCAGAAGATAAATAGCCAAGGTCCTGATAACTGCACCAAGAGATATTTTAAAGGGACACGTGAAACAAAAATATCACAGCTATTTTAGAAAAGGAAAGGCAAAGAATTCTGGAGAGATTTACCTTCAGAAATTATTAAAAGGAAAAAGGGTTTTAGGTTTAAAGGGGTCCTAGTATTTTAAACATTCCACATAAATGTAGACATTTTATTCTTAAAAAAACTTTACTGACATAAGTAATGACAAATTAATTTTTATTTCTTGAGAGAGAGAGAGAGAGAGAGATTTGGTGTGCTAGGGCCTCAGCCACTACAATCCAACTCCAGATGCTATGCCACCTAGTGGGCATATGTGACCTTGCGCTTGTCTCACCTTTGTGCATCTGACTTACATGGGATCTGGAGAGAGAGCAAACCTGTGTCGTTAGGCTTTGCAGGCAAGCGCCTAACTACTAAGCTATCTACAGGAAAGATGTTTTTTTTTTTTTAATTCTAAGTCCAAATCTTCCCAAGAGCTCAGCAGAACCCAGTGGAAATAAATATGTTCAAGAGAATCCACCATTATTTACTCTTAATATAATACCGCATTCATAGAAATATAAAGTACATTTCTATCAGTATATTTTTTAGTTTCAGTAGAAATTATTTTCACTTATTTTGTGATGTTGGAATACCCCTATCCCTATCACCTGCATTTCATACACCTGAGAAAATTAGATGGTATAAAATTATTGCTAGATGCTTGAAATGCAGTAGTATACATACAGATGCTATATTAGATATAGATGTACACATGAATATAACATATATCATTTATTAATGCTATAAATTATATATCATATAGGTAAATATATATAATATATATATATATATATATATATATATATATATATATATATATGCATTCTTGTATCTGCATATCTGTTAGCTTTTGAGAGAGCTCTATGGGCTAGGCAATAACCAAATGATTGATTTTATAATTTTATTAGATCTGATAACACTTGAAATGAGTTAATGGCTAACCCATAACTTTTCCCTGTAATTTTTAATGGAGAGAAACTAGTTTGACATACAGAAGGGCTAGCTGACTTGTGAAACCTTTCAGCTTTCTAGAATTGCAGAATTTTTCTAAAGAGAGGGTCTAAGCTTTTGGGGGAATCAAGTTGAGAGATTACCTTTTGTAATGCTCATGCCCATGCCCACTGCTAGCTTTGTTTTTCAATGTGGCCTCCACTGTCCTGTCAGGGATTAATGAAAAATGTAGCTCCATGTGACTTGCTCCTAAGACGCTCATGGAAATGATAATTTCTTTTATTTACAAATGTACAGAAAACCTGTCATTTACTTGGAGAAAAATTCACACTAACTTTAGATTTTTAACATCAAAGAACTCTTCGAGCATGCAGCAATTACATCTGAAAGACTCTTTCATATATAATTTTGTTATAATCATTTTCATGCCTTCCGTTTTGCAATGTCACCAATTGCTGGGATAGGACTAAATAATATCATTTTGAAAAAAAAATAGATTTGTTGCCATTTCCCAATACATTTTTCTTTTTGCCATAAAAAGCTTGAAAAACAAACTCCCTGAGGTACCAGAAGCAGGAGTAAGTGGGGTTGTTTGGCTGAACACCAGAGCAGCACAATGGGTTTCTGCTTCCTTTCTGCTCAGTGCTTCCCCTTTTCCTCCACGGCACACACAAAGCCCTGCATGACTTTCTGGTTACAGGCTCCAGTTTTGCAATTTTTCCACTATGTGTTGGGAAGAAATTGAAATGCAAAATTATATCCTCTGAAACAATCATATTGTTTTGGGGGCATAGAAAGAAGGAGAGGAACAGGGATGAGTTTCTTTCTTTTTTTTTAAAAGCTACTGTGTCCCACAATACCCATCCCTTGGTGCTCCATGAAACTCTCAGCTTTTTTTTTATGTAACTCTTATTTAATTTTTCAAAAAAAGTAGCTTAACCACTGAGAAAATTGTGTGGAGGCAAGAAAATTTCTAACTGATGAGGGATTATGCTCAGCAGAGATATAGTAGTGTACTGTGTTGCTTGTTCTTATCTGCTATTTTCACTCCTCTGGGCATACTCCATTTCAAGTATGCATCCAGTAAGTCATTGGGTTGAGAATTTGGGAGGCACAGAAGTAGAGAAGGGGTGATTTCAGCTCTAGCCGTAGCAGGAAATAGATTTGGGACTGGCAGTAGCAATATAGCTTCAAGGAAGTTGAAATGACTAATGTGGCAACTAACAGTAATTTCTAAAACAAAAGCTTAGCTCTGCACTATAGGAAGAAGGAGTGACCTTCTTGGCTTAGAAGAGGAGGCAAGAGGGTGGAGGAGCCTTTGAGAGAAAGATTTCAGAACAAATAGACCTATAATGTTGGTATTTAAATGCAATTTACTCACTCGCTTCAGCAGATAAAGTCTTAATATACATGTCATCTTTGGGCAGAGCCTGAAGAATTATAAGCAATAATTTGTTTTAAATAATTTGAAAAAGAACAGTTTTATTCAACACTGTAGTTATCTAAGTAAAATTTAAAATAAGTCTCTTTGTCTCTTATGAAGTAATATCTGCCTACAGATTTTACTTGGGGGCTGGTAATAGGCTATTTTTTTAAGAGCAATTTTTAGACTCCTAACAAATTGAGTGGAAGTTAGACTTCCCATTGACCTCTTACTTCCACATGAAGAGCCTCTTCCACTGTCAACATCCCCCACTAAAGCAGTGCTTTCATTATAATTGTTGAACCTCCATGGGTGCATCATTGTCACCCAGAGTCCATATTTACATTAGGGTTCACTCCTGATGTTGTGCATCTTATGAATTTGGACTGTAGCATCACATAGAGAAATTTCATTTCCCTAATCATCTCTGTGTTCTGCCTATATACATATCTCTCACTGTCTGGTCCTGGGCAGGTATTTCTAATGTTTAGATTTAAAATTTATTAATAAGATATGCTTTCAAAGAAAAACCATGCAGCCATATTTGCATCTACATTGGCTGTACTTTCTTAAATACTGTTGCCAAGAAAGCTGTGAACTTTAACTCAGTATGTGCACTTCTTTCTCAGCCTCATTTAAGTGCCTGACCCCAAAGTATAGGTTTGTAGGGTGGACATTGGCTGGGGTATGTGAATCTTGGATAAAAATCGCTCATGACCCATATCTTTGTTATTTTATTCCTAATGTCAGGTCATCAACAGGATGAGATAGATTTCTTATGTTTTGCTTTGCTTCCCTTGAAGCTTACTTACTTTATTGAAATGGTATCATACACTAATATGATACACAACATTTTAATACAGTGAGTGTAGAGACTTAAGGGTGAGAATTTCTATTGATGGATGAAAATTTCTGCATATTTTGTATGTTTTAATGAGAAAGTTCATAAACTTTGCCCCAAGGTAAAGCACAGTATTTGATTCAGTAGTATTTTATATTTTGACTTCACCAAGGCTCATGGAAGTTTTAGTCACACGATTTCAGCCCAGATATTTAATCACGTCTTTTCCTATGTTGCCAAAACTATTACTTTCGTTGGCTTTAAAATGAGTGGTTACAATAAATTCAGAAATTTCCCACCCACAGGATTTAACTCTTTTTATTGAAAAAGCATTTATTGGGAATTTTGATAAATTTACATATTGCCTATTGGTCATATTCCCATTGGGTAACACATTTTTTGTGTTTTTCCCTTAACCCCATTCCACTGAGAGCCCTTCTCAGTAGGGGTATTGTAATCACCATGGGGTCATGGATACACCAGTCAGTCCATGTAGGGGAACAATGTTTCAGAGTGCACCTTTCCACCATATGGCTCTTATACCTTTTCTACCCCTCTTCCACAATGTTCCCTTAGCCTTGGGGGCCCAGAAATTAATTCCTAATTTTCTATCATAACTAAATTTAGGTTTGATTTAAGTGACTTGCTTTCAATATAAAGACTACAGGAAGGGGAAAAATAGTAATCTTTCAGTAATGAAACCTGGATAACACTATTTTGACCAGCTGATTAATGTGGGTTAAGGACAGGGCACCATATATCTCCTAATGTGATGTGATGAGAAAGGTTCTTCACCTTTGTAATATTCTTCCTTCACATATTTAACCCCAGTCTAGTCATGAGAAAAACATCAAATCTAGCTTGGGATATGTAAGGTTCAGGAGTGACCAAGACCATGGAGACCATTCTGAGGCAAAGATGGAAGTTTTTTTTTTTTTTTTTTTTTTTTTTTTGATTTTTCGAGGTAGGGTCTCACTGTAGTCCAGGCCTGACCTGGAACTCACTATGCAGTCTCAGGGTGGCCTTGAACTCATAGCGATCCACCTACCTCTGCCTCCCTAGTGCTGGGATTAAAGGCGTGCACCACCATGCCCAGGCAGAAGATTTTTTAAAAATATTTTTATTTACTTATTTATTTATTTTGACAGAGAAAGAGGGAGGGAGGGAGGGAGGGAGGGAGAGAGAGAGAGAGAGAGAGAGAGTGAGCGAGCGAGTGGTGAGAGTGCCAGGGCTTCCAGCCACTGCAAACAAACTCCAGACAAGTGCATCCCCTTGTGTATCTGGCTAATGTGGGTCCTGGGGAATCCAACCTGAGTCCTTTGGCTTTGCAGGCAAATGCCTTAACCACTAAGCAATCTCTCCAGACCAGATGGAAATTTTTATTCAGGAAAAACACTAGCTGCCAGGACTGACTCTCAAGAGTGGAACAGTCAACTTGGGATCGCAGACAGTGGACTATGTAGAGCTCTTTACTTGGGAGAAGGTGAGGAAGGGGAAAGTAAAAAAAGGTTTCTTTGGGGGATATCTATAGCCAGGGTATGATACCAGAACAGTAACCAGGTGTCCTGAGAGATAAGGGGGCAGGAAACCTAGACCTGGGGCGTTGTTAGGCAAGGAAGGGATAATGACTGGGTGGTTTCTTGAGGAATGTGAATGACTCACTTCCTTATGTCACCCTCTGTCGCCCTCCTCCTATGACTCCATTTTGTCCTGACCTAACAGGATATATCCTATACAATATCATGGCAGTATTTTTCAAGACTATCAATAGCATGGGAAACAAGGAAAGATTGACAGATGGTCATAATCCAGAAGAGACTGTTAGATGTGACAACTAAATTCAGTAAGGTATCCTAGGTTGGATCTTGGAAAATAAAGAAGATATTATTGTAAAGATTAGTGAAATCTAGTCAAGATTTCAGTTAATAGTAATGCAGGAATGTTTATTTCTTAGTTTTGACAAATATATCATGAAGATATGAGAAAATTACGTTGATTTTTAATCTTCTTTAATTATCTATATTATCCCAAATCATAACTATTAAAATGATACTTACCCATGAGTTATGAGACATTATTGCATAGTGGTTTGGAGTTTGGACTCCTGGGTCAAGACTGTTGGATTTAAAGCCAGGCTCTACCATTTAAATATTTGCCAGTTAAATATTTACCAGTTAGGTGAATTTCCACACATTGTGTTTTCTTTTAATACCCCAAGGCCCCATTTATAAAATTGTAGGGTTATCATAAGAATGCAATTTGAAGTCATACATTCAAAATGCTTAGACTGGTACCTGATATGTAATGAAAACTCAGTAATTGATGGCAGTAATGATGATACCTATAAACCCTGTTTTATATTTGTCCATACAAACATGCATAATTTCTCTTCCTATCTCTCTCTCTTTCTCTCTCTCTCTCTCTCTCTCTCTCTCTCTATATATATATATATATATATATATACATACATGCATACACACACACACACACTTGTTTATGTATTTTGCCTCTTTTAAGACGGTGAGATATTGCAGGACAGAAACTAGGTTTTCTTTATACTTGTCCCTTATAAATAGTAAGTATTTTATAATTGTTGATCAAATTAATGCTTGGTTTCCTGGATGCTGACTTATCTGGGATTTAGTTCTACATACGCCAACTGCAAAATTCCAGCCTTGGGTAGGAGTAAACTGAATTGGCGCTTTCTCATGTTCTCTTTATGTTTAGTTATAAATGTAAAGATAATTTATAACTGAGATGTCTACTCTTCCCCACTACCTGGTATCAAAACTCTGTCTTTCCAATACATATAATTTTAACTTACCTGAAAATGATAAAACTCTGCAATAAATATTGCTAAGGATAAGTTTTAAGAAGATAGAGATCATAAAACCAAATGATTTAAGAGAATGTGGAATTTCCACTACATAGAACATTCAATACTCCTATCTTTCACACAGACTATCTTAAAAAATTAACTAGTTCTTAAAATATAGGTCAAAACCTTATAAAATATTCTCATAGGTACAGTGTTCTGGTTTACTTTAAGGTTATTTTTATTTTTTAATTTAGTTGATAATTTTCATACTTAACCATAATATAATTTGATCATACTGTCCTCCCAATACCTTCTTTTGACCTCTTTACCACTTCCATTTTACTGAACTCCTTCTTTCCAACTAACCCTTCTATTTTAATGACTTTTTGCCCACCTTTATTATTCATGTTGAAATGTTGATGTGTTTATTGTCATGGAGGTAATGACTGACTCTGTGGGGTCATTAAATAATGACCACTTCATGTCTGGAAGATAGTGTCCCAAAGTACTTCTCCGTATCCTCTGGTTCTTACATTCTCTCTAACTCCTCTTCCACAGTGTACCCTAAGCCTTGAAAAACATGAGAATGTTGTCTCATGTAGCATTTAATATTCAACCATCATATATTTTCAGTACTTTGATGAGTTTTGAGTCTCCCAAGTAGCCACAGTTGTCTGCAGAAAGCTTCTCTGACCAAAGGTGAGTGCAGCACTAATCTACAGGCATGGACTTAATATAAATATTAGAGGGTAATTTAATAGGACAACATATCCTTTTGGTCATCCAACAATAGTATCTTCCTCTCATCAGGTCTATGACCTTCCTAGCCAGAGATTTTTGGACTAGGTCTTCATTACTGGGGGTGAGCTCACTCCTATGGAACAGGTCTCAGATCCAATCAGAGAATAGTTGGTATGCCCGTAATAATCATTCCACTATTGTACTAGTGAGCAACTCTTACCTGCTAGTCAGTTATTTTATTGAGAGGGAATTTAACTATTTTGAAATATTTGCTAACATATTCAAGAACTTATTTTTATAAAGAAAATAGGTTGAGAATTTAGTTGTATTGGAATTGATGGTAGAGAGTGGAACTGAACTTGGCTCTAACATAAATATGATACTGTTATTGATGGGCATGGTGGTGCACACCTTTAATCCCAGCACTTGGGAGGCAGAGTTAGGAGGATCACCATGAGTTTGAAGCTACCCTGAGACTACATACTGAATTCCACATCAGCCTGAGCTACAGTGAAACCCTACCTTGAAAAAACAATAAATAAATAAATAAATAAATAAATAAATAAATATGATGCTATTACTATAAAACAGACCAGATGGATACCAAATATGAAAAAATGTGGAGGAAAAGAATGAATTTGATACTTGTGTTTACTAACAACAATACTAAGTTACATCCTTGACATTATCCAGGAACTAGTATGCTTATAGAAAACATTTCAATCATTATATATTTATTCCATATACCAAATTTTCTCTCAGTAACTGGAATGTATTCTTGGAATAAGGAGAATATTCAGAACAACTGAAGCTTACCTGGCCAGAGGACCCTACCATATGACATATGTTAGATAATTAAAAGCACCTGTCATTTTAGGACAAGCCAAAAACCAAGCTCTATTCTTGCCATTCATTTGCAAATCCAAATTTCATCCACAAAATTTAGGCACCTAAATTATAGTGTTTTCTCTTATGAATCAAAAGCAAAAGTAATTCTTGTGTATAATATTACAATTTCATCCAAGGCTGCAAATTACCACATGGTCTAAAAGAGAGGGTTGAGAACATCATCCTAATTTAGGGGTCCAAGCAACTCAACAGTAGTTGATATGGCTAATTCTTGAACCTTATTTTTCATATTGATTTGCCCAGGATGTTGTAGCTTACTAGGTTTGGCTCATGGGATTCCAGATGCTCTGATAATTACAGCATAAGACTAAATTTTCTGTTCTTGCTTGTCCTTTTAAAATACTTTCATTTCTCATTCGGTCTCTTTCACTCAGGTTTAGGGGTTATGAGTAAAATTTAGTTTTAAATGGAAGAAAATTTAGCTCTTGTAACCATGGTACTAGTTAATCATAAGTTCATAAAAACGATAACATACTGGGTCAGAGAGACAGCATTAAAATGTGATGCATTTGGGGAAAATAAATTAAAAAGGTCTGGTAGAAAGCTTGCACTCTGGATCTTTTTCCCTGTCATCTGCCATCTGAGGCATAAACCTGTGCCCTCATGTGTACCCAATTGCAATGTATCTCTTCTATCTAAAGCCAGATAATTATAAGGTTCTATAGTCCCTTGGCAGATTGAATAAAGGGTTACTTTAATATCTTTTCATAGGCTTCAGATGTATATTGTGTTCTGTAAAGACAGTACACGGAGCTATAGTAAGTCTGAATATGAACACTATATAAATATCTGTATAGCTAAGGGTAACCTGAAATTGGCTCAAGAGCACATAGCATGTGGTTACCTTGAGATTGTGGGATTAATTGTGTAAGTAAAAAAATATTTTATGTATTTATTTGTGAGAGAGAGAGAGAGAGAGAGAGACAGAGAGCGAGAGAGCAAAAGAATCCAGACTCAATTCAGAAAACCAAATCCATAAATAGGCTAAGGGAATGTTTAGCAAGAGCTGGGGGTATGTAGTGCTGTGGGAGAGCACTTACCTAGAGTGCATGAGGGCCTAAATTTGATCCACAACACCAAGACCAACCAAACATGAACAAATTGATTATTAAGGTTCTTTGGTAGAGACTTGGAAGATGAACATGAGATCATTTCCCAAGAACTGTGACATTTGAGTTGAAGTAAAACAACATATATATATATATATATATATATATATATATATATATATATATATATATAGTGGTTTTTCAAGGCAAGGTCTCACTCTAGCCCAGGCTCACCTGGAATTCACTACGGAGTCTCAGGGTGGCCTCAAACTCACGGCGATCTTCCTACCTCTGCCTCCCGAGTGCTGGGACTAAAGGCGTGCTCCACCACACCCGGCAACATATATTTTTATATATAAATAACTATATCCTAGATGTCTTTGGGTTCTTTTACATGTAATTAAAGGTTAATTTAAAATAAATTATGTGTGAAATAAATTATTTGAAATAAAATGCAGATAGAAGTACATCTGTTCAAGTCAGGTGTGGTGGCACATGCCTTTAATCCCACCACTTGGGAGGCAGAGGCAGGAGGATCACTGTGAGTTTGAGGCCACCCTGAGACTACATAGTGAATTCCAGGTCAGCCTGAGCTGGAGCAAGACCCTACTTCAATAACCTCCCCCCAAAAAAGTATACCTGTTCATATCATATGAGGAAAAAATACACAGGAATGTGTAAAGAACCCTGTTGCAGTCAGGTTCACATTGCTGGTAGAAATCAACCAACCAAGAGCAACTTGTGGGAAATAAAGAGGTTTATTTTGGCTTACAGGCTTGAGGGTGAAGCTCCATGATGGCAGGGAAAATGATAACATGAGCAGAGGGTGGACATCACCCCCTAGCCAACATAAGGTGGACATTAGGAACAGGAGAGTGTGCCAAACACTGGCAAGGGGACACTGGCTATAATACCCATAAACCCACCCCCAATAATACACCCCCTCCAGGAGGCATTAATTCCCAAATCTCCATTAGCTGGGAATCTAGCATTCAGAACACCTTAGTTTATGGGGACACCTGATCAAACTACGACAAACCTTTTTGTTTCAACAAATTTCAAATTATAGTGGCAACCAAAAGAAAGCAATGAAAATAACTTAAGAGCTACCAAATGCAAGGAATGTCAAAGCTTAATGTAAGTCCCCTTGTTTTACTTCAAGGGGACAGGAATGTGGGAATATAGGGCTGGTTGACTTTGAGTCTGGAAATCAGTTGAGTGAGAAGAAATGGTAAAACATTAATGAAAATATTTTTGTTAGGAAAGAACAAGATAAAATATTCTGGCTCTGTAAACTAAATAATTAGATTAAAGATGTATCCATTTAGTATGAAAGGAGAAATGAAGCTATAATGAGAGGAGGGTATGGTGGGAGGGAGAGTGAAAGGAGAGGACTACGGAAACAAAAAACAGCATCAATTTGTTTGAAAAATGTCATAGTGAAACTTAATTTTGATATGCTAATAAATACAAATAAATAAAGTTGGTATCTGATCCTCAACACTGCCATAAATTGACATTCAAATATACCTATTTTAATTGTTAATGTACATATGTCTATGTGTTCACCACAAAACTAAGGATATAGAACATTTACATGACCTAAACGTTTTTCCTTATATATTTTTTGAGTCAAATCTCCACCCATGCCCCCAAACTTCTCTGCTTTTTGTTGCTATAGATTAGATTTGCTTTTTAAAAAAGAGCTTTACAGAGAATTTAATACGTGTAGGCCCTCTTGTAGCCCACAGTTAATGGTAGTTTGATATTGGAGAATGGGTTTACATTTGGATCTGGTTCTGACTTGTTTCCCAGCTCCAGCTATGGGTCCCATACCAGTGAGGGGATCAGTTAGCCAAATTGAGAGCAGTTGGTTCCCCACCATGGCTGTGTGCCACCACTGCACTTGTGTGGGCATCACAACAAGTTATTTGCTGCTAAGTAGGTTAGACCATGCGTTGCTTCGACAGATATTGGTCAATTTCCCCCAGTCGCCCATGTAGCAAAAGTAAGGGTTATCTCATTTGTCTTGGTGCTAACTTACTCTCCGTTGGAGAATCTGCTTCTCTTTTTCAGATAGATGTAGATCCGAAGGAGAGAGCCACCCCATCATACCTCAAAAGGGCCCCGGCTGAAACTAAGAACAATTGGCGAAACAAGCAAGGGGGCTGTTTTCCTGATGAACCGGATACCAGCACAAGGGGGAAGGAGATCAGCACAGAGAAAAATCAACTGCTACCAAACCAGAGAGCCAGAGCCTCAGAGGCCCCCAACACCTCATCACTGAAGCAGACCAAAAATGAACCCAACATGGCTCAGGGAAATTTTGCGGAAGAGGGGGCGGAAAGAATGTCAGAGTCACATGTTGGGTCATGATATGCAGAGACATTTAGCTTACCCATAACTGTGGGCTGACTCCACAATGCATGACCCGTATACCTCAACAAGGAGGGGCCAAGGGGAGGGGATAGGTCACGGATGAGCCTAATAATGGTACCAAACTGACTGTATTTGCTGAATACAGAACTGACTAATAAAGAAAAAAAAAAGAGCTTTACATAAATGTAGTTATACAATGTATACTCTTTTGTGCCCTTTTTTGTTTTGCTTAGCATATAGTTTTTTTGAGATTTACTCATGATGGTACATGTTTCCATGGTTAATTCCTGTATTTATTAGTAATATTCCATTAGATATCTTTTTAACTCTTTAAATTCCACAGCAGGGCTGGAGACTAGCTCAGTGGTTAAGGCACTTGCCTGTAAAGCCTAATGACCCAGGTTTGATCTCCCAGTACACCATTAAAGGTGGATACACAAAGTGGCACATGCATCTGGAGTTGGTTTGTAGTAGCTGGGGACTCTAACACACTCATTATCTCTATCTCCCTTCTGTCTATCTCTCTCTGCTTACAAATAAATACAAATTAAAAAAAATCTACAGTAATATGATTAAGTCTCAGATTATTTAGGTGGCTATGAACTTCAAGTTTTTCTCTAGTAATACAACTTTGGTAAAAATCTCTCAAGTTTGATGTATCTGTTTCTTGCTACAAAAACTGTTGGTTGGAACAGAACTGGGGGATCCCACTCTTCCAACCTCCAGTCAGCTTTCAGTCTCCTCTTTAGTCATAACCTTCAGGACCACCTACTTGCCCATTTCCTGCTTTCAGATCCAGTCTATACCATTTTGTTTTATGTTGAACTCCCCATTGACAAGCACCCATGATCTCAGTTTCCTTAGGATTATTCCACCAAGGCCAAGTATGCTGTTCATTATCTTATTACTTTGTATCTATGCGACTTCAAATTCACCACTCTGTGTAACAATTTCATGTTGGATTATGTGGCTCTGAATGGAATGAGCCATTTCTTCTAAGAGATGGCAGGTGAAGTACTAGGTGCAAAGGACATCTGAAGTTGACAAACCAGGGCAGTGGCTACACATACTTGGAAGGCTACGCAAATATAATTTAAATTTGAGTGGGACAAACACCCTGGACATCATGAAAACCACCATATTACTGACGAAAAACCAGAACTAACCCTTCTGGATCTTCATGTTATGAGTTCTGCCCACTCATCTGGCTCTCTCTGTAATTTCCTGGACAACCACATTTAGATATGGAGGTAAAGCTCACATCACAGGAAGCTATAAGGAAGACTATATATGGTGGGAAGAAGAAACAGATCTATACAGAGGAGAGGGGAGGAACATTAGAGGGTTATGAGGCATAGAGAAGACAAAATAGTGCACATTTTCTTTGAATGAGGAATCCACATTTAAATATTGTGTGTTGCATGAGACTAGAAGAGAGACTATTTGGAGGTAGGAAGGGGGCCAAAAAGTGGGGAGAAAGAGGGACATGGTGTGCAGTGGGGAAGCAATAGGAACAAGGCACAGTAAAAGAAGTGTTTGGTGATATAGTAATGAAGCTAATTATTTTGTATGTTAACTAAAAAATTGAGAATAAAATAAAATAATTTTACAAAGAAGATGAATGGCTTTCTGACCAATTTCTGTTAGGTTGGTATGTCTGAAGACTGAGTTTGCTAAGGTTCACATTCAAGATAACTGAGAGCCCTGCCTGTGGCCTTTGAAAGCTTCCTTTTCTGCTTCTTAAAAATTTAGGTGTTAGTTTTAAATTTCATATATGTATGCAATATTTTTGATCATATTCACCCTTATTACCCTCTCTTATCCCTCTCCTACTAAGCTAATTATTCCCAACTAATTTCATTCATGTCTTCTTTATGTCTTATTTTTGTGACCCATTGGATTATATATTAGGGCTACATTCATGAACATGGGTAAGAGATTAGTACCAGTGGTTACACCACTGAATAATATGAGTCTGCCTCCCACCAATGAACATTAATTGCCAGTCGCTACTCTGGGAGGAATGGGATCTCATGAGCCCCTCACTCCTCTCTAGTGGAATTTTGACAGTCCCCAAATTATGCAGTTTTTATGCAGATGTTCTGAGTTCATGAACATAACAACCATGTTGTATTCAAAAGGCAGTATTACACAACACTCCTCTCTGTTTTCTGGTTCTTACATTCTTTCTGTTCCTTCTTCTTTGATGTTCTTTGGCCCCTGAAGGGGGTGATGTAGATGTCCTGCTTAGGTTACACACAGTGGTCACTTATTCTCAGCACTTTGACCAGCTATATGCCTCTGGATTAACCTTTGCTCACTGAAACAACAAAAAAATTCTGAGATGGAGACTGAGAGTAGAACTAATCTATCATCAATTTATATTATTTGCCTTTTCCATTTAGTATAACAGTGGCAGGTTTTCCCCCTAGGGTCTATGACCTCCCTACTCATATGGGCATTTGCCATACAAGGCATTAACTCCCTCCTATGGAGCCAGCCTCAAATCCAATAAAAAGGTGGTTGGTTACCCTTGAAATAATCATTTCATTATTACACCAATGGGTACATCTTGCCTGGGAAGTAGGTTGTGTAGCACACAGGGTCCATAGCTGAGGAAGTCTGTTAAAGACTTTTCTTCCCAGGAGCCTGAGTAGCACCTCTGGCATTATGAAAGCTAGCCAGCAGGGGGGAAACTTCTAGCTTAGTTCCATTTTGACATCCCTATGTACTGCAACCTAAGTCTAAGGTGCCTTCAACAATAGGGACTTAAAATCTAGTTTTGGTGGGTAACCAAGAGCAATGACAGGAGCCTATATTGTTTTAAGGGGCTCTGTTATTTTCTTGATGAACAATTCATTCTTGCTTCTAGCCCTGGGACTTTGTATTAATAACCCATGGCTTCTGGGAGCACAGCTTTATCCATCCATGATTTGTGAAAGGTATTTTCATTAGGTATACAATTCTAGATTTATGTGTGCTTTTTAAATTTCAGTGCTTTAAAGACGTAATCCCATTGTCTTTAGGCTTGAATGAATCCTAATAATAAATATTAAGTATTGTTATGTTTTTGTTCCTCTCCCATGGATGTATTTATTTTCTCTTTATTGTTTCTTTCAACAATTTGATTATGATATCATTTTTGCATTTTTTATTTTTTGGTTTATTACAGTTTAGTGACATTCTTGCTTCTCTGGGTTTATAGTCTGTATGATTTTGTAAAACTTTTGACCATTATTTCTTTGAAAATATTTTTTACTTCTCTCTATGTCTTTCTTTTTGGGACTCCAATTAATGCTATTGTGTTAAGCCACTTAATAATGTATGACAGGTCACTGAATTTTTATTCATTTTTTTAACTTAAAAAATTATTTATGTACGAAAGAGAGAGAAAGAATGAAAGAATGGGTATGCTAGGGCCTCCAGCCACTGCAAAGGAACTCCAGCCTCATGTACCACCTTGTGCATCTGGATTATGTGGGTACTGGGGAATCAAGCCTGGGTCCTTAGGCTTCACAGGCAAGCACCTTGACTGCTAATACATCTCTCCAGCCCTGTTCAAGTACTTTTTTATGACTTTACTCCAAGTTGGGTATTTCTTACTGGATTGCTTATTGGGTTTATCTATCAAATGTAATTTATCTTTAACTTAGTCTCATTACTGTGTTTTTGTCCTCATCAATTTTACTTTTGTATTCTTTGCTGTAGTAATGTTTGTAAAATATGGTGATGCTGATGAAAAATTTAGACATTAAACAAGAAAACAAATATGGTAATAGAGGACATGATGTAAAAATAGACATGTAACATATGATTATGTATTATAATATGCAAGTTAAAATTTTTTCTTTGTATTTGTGCATAGAGATAATAACTGTACTAGAAAGTATATGGAAAACTAGTAGAAATAAGAAAGAAGGCAGTGGCAAAAGGTAACCATTTACTTTCTGTGTTAGTGGGAGAAGACTGACTCCCAAAGAAGGAGGATTTGCCTGTGATGCATTAGTATTTTACTTGAGAATACAAGAAAAAGTAACTTTTTGTTTGGAATTGAAATATATACAATGGTTAACTTAATTTTACTTTGATGTAGATTCACATATCACCAAAACCATGAAAAATATATTCACTTTATCTGCTTGGTAGATGCATTTTTTGATGTAGGTGACAGGCTATGGTAACAAAATACTTCTCATGATCCACTGCTTTTCAGGGCTCTGTGTAGAATGTATTCTACTATCATAGGTGTTAGAAGAAGGGTTTTCAAGCAGTGTTCTTGGTATTGGAGACATGCTCTTATCTCTTCTGGTGTGGCATGTATATCGGTGTAGGTGGGTTTTCTACCTATCAACCCAGCTTAGGTAGTGACTTGTATTCCTACTCTCTTAGATGTGGCACTTTTACCAGGATGAAACTTCCATTCCCTTCTTATATAATGATGCTTTGAACTCTCCCCAGCTTCTATGCTTTGTGCTATAATGTGGGGACAGGTTATCATGATTTATGTATTCAGGAAACCCATCAGGAACTGAGTCTTTGAGCTATCTCCCAACATTTCTACTCTGAGGGTTCTCTTGAGTGAACATTTTTGTTTTGCCAATGCCCTTATTTTGTTCCTGTATCAAGTCATTGGCTTTACTGCTTTGCATAATTAGGGTGAACTATGCCTTATTTCAGCCATAAGATCATCTCAGTCTATTTAAGGGAAGACAGATATTCTCAGGATGGGAACCCAATACTACCTAAACTTTATAACATTATACTCTTAATTTAACTCTTAAGTTCTACCTACATTATTTTAGTCTCAGTGCTTCATTTCTGGATCCTTGAATGAGATAAAGCTATAACACAATGACAGTTTTCTCTGAATTTAACTTAATGAATGTTTTGATTCTGTAATCTATTTTAGATTTGTTCTTCTGTTTATCAAGCTAGAGTCCGTCAGTAATTTTTTTTCTACTTTGCATTTATTAATCCTAATGCCTACCAGGAATGCTGAGATAATATCTATTTTGTTGTAGGAAATGAAATGATGAAATGAGCTTTATATTATATGTTCTTCCCACACAATGGTATTTTTAAGATGATCATATTCTTATTTATATAAATTAATGTAACAAATGTGTAATAATTTTATTGGAAATATCACAAAATGCCTTTTAAGAGCATAATATAAATAATTCAACATAAAGCTAAGTATATTAAAATTTCCATTATCATTTAGAAGGTCCTTTAAGAGATTTTTCTTGGCAGTGAGGACTTCCAGTCAAGTTGGTGACCACCTAACTGTGTCACACCTCCCTGGGAAAGAAAGGCAAGGCATTAAGTGTTCGCTGGGTCTTTTAGGGGAGAGAAATCTCTAATAGATCACCAGTGGGAGGACACAGAAGGGTAAAAAGGGAATCTGCTGATTTCCTCGCTCTCAGGTAGCCCACCAGTCCCCCAATCCCCCCAAGCAGCCACTGTAGCCATAGTCCCAGCCTCAGAATACTCCTGCACTTATGGTAGGAAAGGGGAAACAGGCCAGCATAGTTCCACTTGCCTCACTGCCCAGGGATGATCACCCTGCTGCCCCCACCCATGTGTGACCTTGGGCAGGCTCCGCCTGCTGGTCCACAGGAGCACAGGCTCGATCTGTCCATCAGCCTGCTGTGTACATGCCACCCATCCACCTGTGCAAGTTCAGCCTGCTCTGCCCATTTGCCTACTTGCTGCTCCAGCCACCTGTCTACCCATGCATGAGCTCAGGCCCATTCCACCTGCCCATGTGAGCTCAGGCTCACTCTGCCCATCTACTCATACCAGCTCAGGCCCAATCTCCCTTTTGCCATGCGAGCTCAGGACTGCTCTGCCTGTCTGCTTGCCTGCCTGCCTGCTAGCTCAGGCCAGCTCCCCCAAGAGGCACCACTTCCCCTGCCCATGAGACCACAGTCCTATTCACCCTGACCATACACCGTGATGGGCAGACCACAGTGCAAAAGAAATAACATGAAAAATCAAATGCAAGTAAATCCAGTAAGATCACCCAGTCCTACAATGAATGTCTCTAATCAAAACATAGAAGAGACATTAGGATCAGAACACCAAAATAAAGCTATGAGCAATGCAACCCTGACCAAGCTAATGGTAGAACTTGCAGAAAAGCAACAAAGGACCAATAATCGTGTGGATGCTGCCATCACTAGACTAGACCTAATAGATAAGCAAATGGAAGGAGTTCAAAAACAAGAGATATGAAGGAGAGTGAAAAAAAAAAAAAGAGGAACTCAATAATCAGCCGGCTATGCTAAATGAAGACATAAAGAAATGCAAGGATGAATTCCAAGAAGCATCAAGAAAATCAGAAAATGATGTGAAAAGGGAGCTTGACAGAGGGATGGAAACTATACATAGAAAAGTAGTAGAAAATGTAAACCTAATTGAACAAGCCCAAAACTCTTTAGAAGCTCTCAAGAATAGAGTCAGCCGTATGGAGGATAGAAACTCAGATTTGGAAGACAAGACAGAAGAAACAGTTCACGAGTTCAAAAGTTTCAATAAGATCAAAATTTTCCATGAACAGAATATGAGGGAATTGTGGGATACCCTTAAACGTCCTAACATCCAAATCATGGGAATACCAGAAGGGGAAGAAATTCAGACCAAAGGCATGGAGAACTTATTTAACAAAATAATCTTTCCCACTCTCTCAAGAGAAAGGCCCATCAAGATACAAGAAGATAACAGAACTCCAAACAAACTGGATGAAAGGAGAAACTTTCCAAGACATATTGTCACTAAGACTCTAAATATTGACACCAAAGAGAAAATCCTAAAAGCAGCTAGGGAAAAACAGCACACCACTTTTAAAGGTAACCCCATCAGAATTACTTCAGACTACTCAATGGAAACCCTGAAATCCAGAAGGGACTGGAATTGAACACTGCAAAATCTAAGAACCTATTTGCTTCCAACCCAAAATACTTCACCCAGCAAAAGTATCACTCATAATAGATGGTGAAAGAAAAACTTTCCATGACAAAACTCAGCTTTACAATAATATGAACACAAAACCAAACCTACAGAGAGTATTTCAAGAAATTCTCCTCACAGAAGAATCCAATAATCCAACCTCAAATACCTACAAGAAGCAGATCACAATAACCAAACTCAGAGAAGGCACAAAAAACTTCAAAGTCCATGAAAACACCAAACCACATATACCAACACAATATGGCAAGGATCAAATCAAACCTCACAGTCATTACCCTAAATATTAATGGCCTTAATTCACCCATCAAGAGACACAAGCTAACAGGTGGATCAGAAAATTAGACCCCTCAATCTGTTGTCTTCAAGAAACCCACCTCACCACTAAAGACAGACACATCCTCAGGGTGAAAGGGTGGAAAATGATATTCCAAGCAAATAGGAATAAGAAACAAGCAGGCATAGCTATACTAATATTGAATAAAATAGACTTCAAACCAAAAATAATCAAAAAAGGCAAAGAAAGCCTGGCGTGGTGGCACATGCCTTTAATCCCAGCACTCGGGAGGCAGAGGTAGGAGGATTGCTGTGAGTTCAAGGCCACCCTGAGTCTCCATAGTGAATTCCAGGTCAGCCTGGGCTAGAGTGAGACCCTACTTCGATAAAACAGAAAAAAAAGGCAAAGAAGGCCACTTCTTACTTATCAAGGGGATAATCCATCAAGAGGATATCACAACCATCAATCTTTATGCCACAAACACAGGGGCACCACAGTTCATTAAAAAAAAAACCTACTAGACAACAAAACAGAAATAACCACCAACACCATCATAGTTGGGGACTTCAATACGACATTATCAGTAATAGATAGATCATCCAAACAGAAACTCAACAGGGAAGTAAGAGAGCTCAACAAAACCATAGATCACTTAGACCTTATGGACATCTACAGAACATTCCATCCCAAATCCACAGACTACACATTCTTCCCAGCAGCCCAAGGAACATTCTCTGAAATAGATCATATACTGGTAATAGAGCCTGCTTCCATATATTTAGGAAGATTGACATAAGTCCCTGAATGATATCACATCACAGTGCTATATTGCTAGAAATTAACAACAACAGACCCACCAAGAATCCCTTCAGCTCCTGGAAACTGAACAGAAAGCTTTTAAACAGTAAATGGGTAGTGGACCAAGTAATAATATAATTGTGAAATTGCTAGAAATGAATGACGATGAGAATACATTGTACCAAAACTTATGGGTCACAATGAAGGCAGTCCTCAGGGGAAAATTCACAGTACTAAATGCCTTCATAAAAAGACAGAGAGATCCCAAATCAATAACCTAACCACCAACCTAAAGGCACTGGAAAAGTAAGAAGAATTCAACCACAAAAGCTCCAGTTGGAAAGAAGTAATAAGATCAGAGCAGCAATTAATGAATTGGAAACTAAGAAAACAATTAAGGAAATTGATGAAACAAAGAGCTGGTTCTTTGAAAAAATAAACAAGATTGACAAACCCCTGGCCAATTTGATCAAGCAAAAAGAAGAGATGCTTCAAATTAACAAAATTCGAAATGAAAAAGAGATCACAGCAGACATAGTGAAATTGGGAGAATCATTAGGACTTATTTCAAAAACCTCTACTCCACAATACTGGATAATATGGAGGAGATGGATAAATTCCTGGACACATGCCATCTACCAAAGCTAAACTCAGAGCCAATTAATCTCCTAAACAAACCTATCACACTCATTGAGATTGAAAAAGTAATTTAAAAAACCTCCCCCCAAAAAAGAAGAGTCCAGGACCTGATGGCTTCTCAGCTAAATTCTATCAAACCTTCATGGAAGAACTCAAACCAATCTTTCTCAAACTGTACCACACAATTGGAGAACAGGGAAAGTTCCCCAACTCCTTCTATGAAGCTAGTATCACCCTAATTCCAAAACCTGGCAGAGATGCCACAAGAAAAGAAAACTACCCACCTATTTCCCTGACGAATTTAGTCACAAAGATCTTGAACAAAATCCTTGCACACTGAATCCAACAACACATCAAAAGCATTATCCAACTTGATCAAGTGGGATTCATCCCAGGAATGCAGGCTGGATAAAAGACAGCATCTTCAACAAATGGTGCTGGACAAACTGGATAACCATATGCTGAAAATTGAAACTTGATCAACACATCTCACCATGCACAACACTCAAGTCCAAGTGGATAAAAGACCTCAATATAAGACCGGAAAGTTGGCTACTACTGGAAGAAAATGTAAGAAGAACTTTCCATGATATAGGAGTGGAAAAGACTTCCTGAACAAAACCCCAGTAGCACAGGATCTTAAACAATCACTCAACCAATGGGATCACATGAAGCTGAAGAGTTTCTTCACAGACAAACATACAATAAGCAAAGCCAATAGATTACCCACAGAATGTGAGAAAATATTTGCTGAATATCCAACAGACAGAGGCCTAATCTCTAGCATCTACAAAGAACTCAAAAACCTAAACAATAATAGGTCAAAAAACCCACTCACAAAATGGGACAAAGAGCTCAACAGGCAGTTCACAGAGGAAGAAATACAAATCGCAAACACACACTTAAGAAAATGTTCATCATCCCTAATGATCAGGGAAAAGCAAATTAAAACAACTATGAGATTCCACCTTACCCCATTAAGGATAGCAAACATCAAAAAATAAAATGAAAATAAATGCTGGCAAGGATGTGGAGAACAAAGAACCTTCATCCACTATTGATGGGAATGTATGATGGTACAACCACTTTGGAAAGCAATATGGAGACTCCTGAAAGAGCTGACTATAGAGTTACCAAGAGTCCAGTTATTCCCTTACTGGGCATGTAACCTAAAAGCTCCATGCCTCAGGGCAGAGAGATTTGCTCAGCCATGTTTATAACTGCTCAATTAGTAATAGCTAAGAGTTGGAATCAACCCAGATGTCCATCATTAGACGAATGGATAACTAAGATGTGGTATATCTACACAATGGAATTCTACACAGCAGTAAGAAAAAACGACACAATGAAATTTGAAGAAAAATGGCTGAACCTGGAGCAGATCATTCTCAGTGAATTTACCCAATCACAGAAAGATAATCACCGTGTGGTCTCACTCATCTACAGCACCTAACCTGTATCTACCCAAGATGCTGACATACCCAGCAAGCATCTCGTGGACCAGACAATAGTGTGAGTGGGAAGGGAATGGAGGGTAAGAGAGGGGGTGGGGGACACAAATCTGGACCCAAATGTCAATGGTACCATAAAATTCTACATCCTAATTGGCAGACCAAATGGTTGAACCTTCACCAGGCCCTTAGAGCAAACACCTGAGTCACAAGGCACTGGAGAGGGTACGATGAAGACTGACCATAATCTTCTACAGCTTCTCTCTTTCTCTCTCTCCCTCTCCTCTCTAACTCTTTTATATTACTTCCCTTTTTCTTCCTTATCTTTGTGGGCACTGACTTGTAACTCCCAGTACCAGTAGGTGGCTATCATCCACAATGAGCTTTTAATCAGAGACACCTACAAGGTTTCTTAAAAGAATGCAATTCTGTCAGAGTACCTGATGACCCACCAAAGGTTAGTGGTAAGACCCTACTGCTGAAGACACCATATGTGGTTGGCACATAACATGGAGTGACATGGCTGAAAGCTGGAAGAGAGTCAGTCCCCAGACAGTCAGCGTGTCTAGTGCCAGAAGATGGTGTATGGGCAACTGGGGGAAAATGACCAATATCTGTCCAAGCAATTCATGGTCTAACCTACTTAGCAGCAAATAACCTGTCATGATCCTCACACAGGAGCAATAGTGGCACACAGCCATGGTGGCAAACCAGTTGCTCTTGATTTGGCTAAGGGGTCTGCTTAGTGGAACGGAACCCATAGCTGGAGCTGGAAAACAAGTCAGAACCATATCCAAAAATGAGCCTGCTCTCCATTATCAAGCTACCACCAATTGTGGACTACAAGATGGCCTATACCTATTAAATCGTCTCTAAAAAATATAAGGGTTTTCCCATTTATCTGGTGTTAACTTTACTCTCCATTGGAGAATCTGCTTCTCTTTCTCAGATAGATGCAGGTCCTAAGGAGAGAACCACCCCATCATACCTCAAAAGGGCCCCAGCTGAAACTAAGAATAATTGGCAAAACCAGCAAGGGTGCTGTTTTCTTGGTGAACTTGGTACCAGCACAAGGGTGAAGGAGATCAACACAGAGAACAATCAACTCCTACCAAATCAGATATCCAGAGACACAGAGGCTCCCAAGACCTCATTACTGAAGCAGACCTAAAATGAACCCAACATGGCTCAGGGAAATTTGCGAACAGAGGGCAGAAAGAATGTCAGAGCCACACGTTGGGTCATGATACACAGAGTCATTTCCTCCTACCCATAACTGAGGGCTAAGTGCACAACGCATGACCCATATACCTCAATAAGGAGGGGCCAGTGGAAGGGGGGAGGACAGAGAGGAGGCTAACAATGGTACCAACTTGACTGTATTCACTTAGTACGAAACCAATTAATAAAAAAAAATTAGAGAAAAAAATTAGCAGTGATAGAACTGACAAGTTCTGAGGCTCTGCAATTATTCTGATGAATGACAACATAGAATGTACAGTGAATGATGCTAAAATTAAAAAGAAAGATTTTTCCTTAGCCAAGGACAATTTAAACATCATTATTCTCATAGTATGTGTTCTGGTTAAGAGATTTGGAAGAATATTATAACTTTAAAGAAACATGAAATATGCACTGATATTGTTTTTATTGGGACACCTTTCTCTGAGGATATGAAAAATAGAAGGAAAAGAATGCACTCAGTTGGCATTTGTAAAGAAATTGAAAATTATTTCCTTTTGCATTCTCTGCAGGCAAAGAACATGAGATAAAAATAATCAGAATAAGGTCCTTAGGTATCAAGAATTTATTAGAATCAGAGCACTTACTAATTCAGAGCAAATGAGATCTATAGATCGTTAATTGTAGCTTGGTGTCTTTTATAAGAATGCCTCATGTAGTGAGCACATTGTCCCTTCACTAAATGAGTAGTGATTATCAGGGAGATTACTGTGATTTATAAGCTCATTTTCTTCATTTTACTTTACATGTGCCAAATACTGACTCATACAATAGAAAAACAAAACAAGCTTGATTTTTTTAGAAATTAAATACTTTATTGATTATTGTTGTTCCCAACAGAAAGTTATAATGCACGAATTTTTGAATACAGCATATAAAATTTTAAAGCAGAAAGAAAACAATTTTATTTCAAGCATTAGATGATAAACTCTAGTTGTAGTACATTACATTCCTGATAGAATTTAAAGGATTGAGGAGAAATAATATTGATTCTTGTCATGGATGGAGAAGTTATTTTTATGTAAAATATTCAATTTTTTCCTGAAATGTGTCCATTTTAGGTAAACGTGATATCTACTTTAACATCTATTATTTTATATCTTCAGTCTTGTAGAGGACAAGAGCCAATGTGATGAATAATCAGGGCATCTGCAGCCAACATTCCGCTTCTTAATTTTTTTTTTTTTTGGTTTTTCTTTTTTTTTTTTTGGTTTTTCGAGGTAGGGTCTCACTCTAGCTCAGGCTGACCTGGAACTCACTCTGTAGTCTCAGGGTGGCCTCGAACTCTCGGCGATCCTCCTACCTCTGCCTCCCGAGTGCTGGGATTAAAGGCGTGCGCCACCACGCCCGGCCGCTTCTTAATTTTTAATAAATAAGATTTGGTAGCCTTAAATATCAAATGAATTGCTGACATCCTTAGGTTATTTCTACATACATAGTTAAGTGGAGAATATTGACTGATTTTTGTGATTGTTGAGAGGCAGTAAAACATGGTGATAAGAGGTAGGCTCTGCAGCTAGATTGCTTGGAGTTTAATCACATGGCTGCCAGTGTGATTTTGAGAAGTTTACTTAACTTCTCTGGGTTTGGTTTCATCAACTCTAAAATAAAGATGCTAATATTATCTAGATTATAGGGTTAAATGAGTTTACATACATAAGGAGAACAATGTCAAACATAACCTCTGAATAATTGCTAGTTATTACTATCATTCAGCTAAATTAAATTCAAGTTCAGAATCAGGGTTGATTTTCATTGATGAATTGAAGTAAATAACTCTTGGATTTAAACACTTAAAATATTTGTAAGCTATTCTCTGATTTATGTGTAATGGCACACTGAAGGAAAGTGTGCTATGGTGAGAAAGGAACTCTTCATTTTAGAAGAAACATTATAAACTTTGAAGATGACAAATGAATGTACATTTCAGTTCTGTTCTTTGTTATTAATGTGAACTTGGTAACATTATTCAGTTTTATAAAGGCTCAGTTCCCACATGTTAAATGGGGGCAAGCTTACCTTGCAGTGTTGTCAGGATTTGGGATTTATAATGATGCACAAGCTGTAATTTAGCAGTTTTCTTTCAGCAGTTTTGTAACTGGAGTTTCATCTCTCCCTAATCTTCTTTTCCCTCCCTTCTGAAAAAAAAAAAATGGTAACCTCCAAGATGAGTGAGAAACTCCCTCTCAGGTAAGAATGAGTGAAAGAGCAATGCGCCTGAGATTTCTCTCACACTGCTGCTAGTGAGCGTATCCCACTGAAGATGAGGACCTGGGCAACACACACACACACACACACACACACACACACACACACACACACACACGCAAAAGACCCCTGATGCATGGTATTTCACTGTATAGCTAGAGCATAATATAGGTGGCCATTGTTGTACTGATGGATATTTAGATCCTTCTAATTTTTACTGTTGCGAATATTTTTTTTTGCTATAGAATTAGACTATTTATTTTTAACTTCTCTAATTTCTTTTCTTTTTTTTTTTCCTTTTCTTTATTAGTCAGTTTTGTATTCAGCAAATACAGTCAGTTTGGTACCATTATTAGGCTCATCCGTGACCTACCCCCTCCCCTTGGCCCCTCCTTGTTGAGGTATACGTGTCATGCATTGTGGAGTTAGCCCACAGTTATGGGTAAGCTAAATGTCTCTGCATATCACGACCCAACATGTGACTCTACTGTTGCGAATATTGATAAAATGAACATCCCTGAACATACGTATCTGTCCAAATGTGCAAGTGCTTTTTCCAGAATGGACTTACAGAAGTAAAGTTGCTGAGACCTCTGCTTAGGTTCCTGAAAAATACCCTCAACAATATTTTCAACCACCCCCCTAAAAATGTACAACCATGTATCACTTATCCTGTATTTCCCAGAGGTTTTTCAGTTTTTTGACTGTCCCTTTGTTTCATGGCATCCTTCTCTTTTTTCTATGGAAGGAATATATTCTTGTTTCCTGCTGAAAAAAATAGTACTTTTTTTTTAAAAAAAGAAAGATTATTTATTTATTTGCAAGCAGAGAGATATGGGAGGCATGGAGGGAGAGAGTATGGGTGTGCCAAGGCCTCTAGCTACAGCAAATGAGCTCCAGATACATATGACACTTTGTACATCTGGCTTATATGGGTCATTAGGCTGTGGAGGCAAGCACCTTAAACTCTGAGCAATATCTCCAGCCCATAAATATAGTACTTATATTTAAGTGTTGTTTTCCTTTTATGCTTCACTTCCAATTTGCTCTCAAAATGTTAAGATAAGTGTGTATGTCCCACATATGAGGCCTAGAGTCTAGGCATTTTTGAGCTTTCATTTGGCTTTACATTTGACCACTACAATGTTACTGTGAACTTGTTTTCAGAAACCTAAGGCTTGTTGCTTGTAGCTGCTTGGGAGACATTTTTGTAAAGAAATTCCATAATACTGTTTTTTTTCTTTTTCTTTTCCTTTTTTTTGTGGGGGGAGGTTTCAAGGTAGGGTCTCACTGTAGCCCAGGCTGACCTGGAATTCACTATGTAGTCTCAGGATGACCTTGAACTCCCTGTAATCCTACCTCTGCCCCCACAGTGCTGGGATTAAAGACATACGCCACCAATCTGGCCCATAAAACTGTTTTTAACCATTTCTTTTAGGTTGGTCAGATTTTCTAGAAAAGTACTGTTTAGGTATTTTTCTTGAAGGGTATAAACCTGTCCGCTACACTGAGAGCTTATTGGAGGAAGAAAGTTTGAAATTTCACCTTAAGTTTTACAATTTTCTCCAAATGCAATATTTTCAGCATGGCACCTTGTTTCAACACTACCTGAAATTTCAGTCTACAGAGCGTATATGTTTTATTTCCTCTCCAGAGAATACATAGTAATCTTCTTCCAGAGCAGGAGAGGGCCTTAACTATGGGGTGAAAGGAGGGATCTTATTTTCCCTTATTCCATTTGATTTTATCATCTTGTCTTCAAGTCTTTCTCTTATTCAGTTGGGTGTAAATAAAGTCCCTCCTGTGCTTTCAAGTCTCGTAGTGTAGGCCTCAATGTTTTCAGTTCTGAAATATCAACAACCAGCTGTTTATTTACTTTTTAGCTTCTACAGTCTTTTTCCTCTTTTTTGTTCATTGTTGTGACCTTGAAAACACATGGATATTAAAAAATAACCTCCCTTTTTGCTCTAATTTTAAAGAGATAATTTGAAGAAACCAGTAGGATATATATATATATATATATATATATATATATATATATATATATACACATATATATGTAAAACTTTTTATAATTTTTAAAATTCATTTTCAGAGAATTTAGCGTCTATGATTTCAGTCCTTTTAAATGTGTTCAGCTTTGTTCTATGGTACAGAATATGGTCTATCTTGATGAATGTTTCCTGTGAATTTGAAAAAAATTATTTATATTTTAATATTGTTGAGTGGACTGTTCTTTAAGTTCTAATCAGATCAAATGGCTTACCAGTGATGAGGTAACCATATCTTTGTAGTTTTCTTTTTATTTTCTATAAGTGGAAATTTAAGTTTTATTGTTATTATCATTGTTACAATTATTCTGTCTACTTTTTTAGAGCTTTCTGGGGTGATGCTAATTTTTGCTGAGTTTTTGGCTTTGTAATAAGTGCTTTTAAGGCATTGACATTTCTCCTGAGTATCATGTAACTACCAATGTATGTTGGATATTTACTACAGTGATTGGCAGTTACTTCTCAATTTTCAAATGTAGGTTTTCAATGTACAGGGAGAATATTTTTAAAATTTAACATTTCTCAAGGAACAGATAGTAAAATGGACTTTTTGTTGCACAGAATCAATGCATGTACTTGTAGAAAGATGTTTTTTAATTTTTAGGAAAAAATTTGTGGTGCTGAAAATTGAACCCAAGGCTCAGCAGACACCGTGGCAGTGAACTACATACATCCACCGTACTTGGTTCTCTATTGAAAGACATTTTTTTCCAGAAATTTTCTTATGGTTTAATAATCATCATCTGTAGATACTTTGTGAATTTTAAAAGATGTGGGCCTGGGGAATGGCTCAGTGGGTAAGACCTCTTGCTATATAAGCATCTGGGACTGAGACCACCTGAGTTCAATCTCTAGCACCCATGCATGTCTATCACCCCAGTCTTTTGTGTGTGTATTTGTGTGTGTGTGTGTGTGTGTGTGTGTGTGTGTGTGTGTGTGTATGTGAGTGCGCTTGTGCACTGAGGGGAGTTCAGAAACCTGAGAATTGATGGGGATCAGTGGTCAGTCAGTCTTTCTGAAAATGGCAGTTCTGGGTTCAATCTATGTAAGTTCTAGTCAATGAAACATGCGAATAAGCAGTAGAGGACACCCAGTGTTCTCTGGCTTTTGCACACATACGCACAGGGCATGAGCATTTGCACACATTCATATGTACACAGCACCCCCCCCAACAACACATACTACACACACACCAAAAGAACATGGTGTACTGTCTGCTTGTTGGCTACCAATAATAATCTAATTCTCCTAGGATAAGTCACTGTCTTTTTTTTTTAAATTTTTTTAAGTTTTATTTATTTGAGAGCAACAGAGAGAGAAAGAGAGAGAGAGAGAGAGAGAGAGAGAGAGAGAGAGAGAGAAATGGGTGCACCAGGGCCTCCAGCCACTGCAAACGAACTCCAAACGCGTGCGCCCCTTGTGCATCTGGCTAACGTGGGTCCTGGGGAATCGAGCCTCGAACCAGGGTCCTTAGGCTTCATAGGCTAGTGCTTAACTACTAAGCCATCTCTCCAGCCCAAGTCACTGTCTTTATTATTCAACTCTTCTAACTTTTCTACCAAATTTATGGAATACTGAGATTCATTACTCATAATTTATCCTTTTTGGTTTTGTTTGCCTTATTTATATTTAATATTTTGAAATAATGCTGCTCGAGTCACAAAATTTTGAAAGCTGTTTTTTTTGGATGCAATATTTATTGATATAAAAAATCAAAAATTATTTTAATATTTTCTTTTAAATTCTACCCTAGTCTTCCTCTAATATTGGCTAGTATATTCTTTTTTTAAAAAAAATATATTTATTTGACAGAGAAAGAGGGAGTGAGAAAGGGAGAGAGAAAGGGAGAGAGAATGGATGTGCCAGGGCCCCCAGCCACTGCAATTAACTCCAGACACATGTGCCCCCTTGTGCATCTGGCTAACATGGGTCCTAGGGAATTGAACCTGGGTTCTTTGGTTTTGCAGGCAAATGCCTTAGCTGCTAAGCCATCCCTCCAGCCCAGTATATTCTTTTTCTTTAAATCCAGAATTTCCATATATGAACATACTCTAAGTTGGTCTTATTCCCATTGGGTTATCCTCTTATGTCCCCTCTCTTGAACCCCCATTCCATTGAGAGCTCTCTTCATTGGGGGTATTGACATTCACTGTGGGTTCATGATTGCGACAGTCTGTTCTAGTGGGGAAGACAATGCCTCACACTATGATTTCCCACCCTGTGACTTTTACATTCTTTCTACCCCCTCTTCTACAATGTTCCTTGAGTCTTGAAGGGCATGTTATAAGTCTCCTTTAGTACTGAGATCTAGTCAGCCTCATTTCTGCTTTTTTTGAGTTTTGAGTGTTCTCAGTATCAACTGCCATCTCCCTAGAGAAGATTCTTAGGCTAGCAATGACAGCAGCTATCATATTTAATCTGCTACTTCTTCTGTAATGTTTGCTATGCTGTGATAGAAATGATTCATCCTGTGATAGGCACTTGTCTTTCTCTTCTTGTCATTTTGTTGGGTCTTGCCGGTCTCCCTTTTATTCATTGCCATATGTAAAAATAAAGTTCTTGAACCAAGAGTGATAGTAAAATTGATCAAAGGGACTAAACATATATACTTAAACTGTTTTTTGAGGGCTGGAGAGATGGCTTAGGAGTTAAGTTGCTCCTCTGTGAAGCCCAAGGACCCAAGCTGGATTCCCCAGTACCTATATAAACCAGATGCATAAGGTGGCTCATGTATTTGGAGTTCATTTACAGTGGCTTGAGGCCCTGGCACACTAAATCTCTCCCTCCCTCTCTCTCTCTCTCTCTCTCTCTCTCTGTCTGCTTATTTCTCTTTCCGTCTCTCATAAATAAATAAATAAATAAATAAATAAATAAATAAATAAAAAATACCAGCAATATTGACTAGTGTATTCTTTCCCATCTATTTATTTTAAAGCAATCATTTAGTTTAAGAATATCTTGTGAAAACCATACATATTGAAAATTTATTATGTTTTTCCCTACTTGAGATTCTTGTTCTTTCAACATGATTACTGGATAAATTTTGTATTTACTTTTGTTATTGAAAGCTTTAATATCATGCTTTTCTTAATCACAGTTTTTCTTTTTCTTTGAAACCCTTTTGTTATACTTATTGATCTTATTGTTTCATTAGAATTTTGATAATTACATATACTATTTATGCTCACTGATAGGTTATCTATAAATTTTATTACATATTTGAATATATATATTTCTATAATCAGTATCTCAATACTGTTATTATAATAATTTCAGTTATAGAAAAATTAGAAATATTTTAATAATATATTTTAACTGAATATTATGTATGCATATCATTGTTGAATATATTTCATAATTATGTTATTAGATTTTCAATTTTCTACTGAGTTGTTATAATATGAAATTATAGCTGTATTAAATCTATTCTAGTGTATTTATTATTTTATGTTCCCCATTTTGGGTTATTTTTGATTATTTAAGTGATATGATAGAAATGCTATAATGAATATTTTTATAACTTTATATTTTGTATTTAATTGCATTATTTTAGCACTACTTATTTGCATTAAGTTTATTTACCAGGACAACTTTCTTGTTAAGAATATTGAATGTTTTAGCTTTCTTGGATACCATTGCTTTCACTACATAGCATAAAAAGGCAATACAGATAATGCTGTGATTTGTGTGAGGTGATTTATAGAGTATGATAGATGACTGACAGGTATAAAGCAAAAAAGGCCTCAGCATGAGATCCAGGGAGATCAACAGGGGAAAATTCAATTAGAATGTGTTCAGAAACATCAGGGGTATCAAGTAAAAACAGAAGTGAGTACAAGATGTTAACAGATAAGTGAAGTCTTTTCTTAATTTATTTCTAGATGCCAAATAATAACACTATCAGTAGTTGTAAAAACTACTGAATTCATAAAGGGATTATAGAACCTATCATCACAAATAGTGTGCTAGTGTCTGGAGTCGATATAAACTGAAAGTTGAATTGAATTCTTTCCTGCAGAAATTACAACAGAATATTTTAACAGATTACATAAGATTATAGGATGAAATAAATTGGCTAGTGAGCAATGTGACACACTTACATACTTGTTTTTAAGTGTTTACTATATATATTACTTCAAATTTTAAAGTTTGTTTTAGTTCAGGTGTTTAAAAGTATACACATAGAAGTCATGCATAGTGGCACATGCATATACTCCCAGCACTTGGGAGACTAAGGTAAGGAGAATGCAAGTTAAAGGCCAGTCTGGAGTACATGAGACCCTGTCTTTAAAAGTATATATGAATGTGTGCACACATATATACACACAATTTTCTTCAGATAACTACTTTTAAAATAAAACTGTTGCAGGTTAAATTGTTCTCCTGTTAGTATCGCAGAATATAGACTTGTTTTGGGTTCATTACAGGTTTAATAATTTAATATGAGTTTATGCAAGAGTAGTATGGATCTTTAATCTAATGTGACTGGTATCTTAATATGAGAAGAGACCCAGGTATAGACACATGAGTGGAGAGTAAACCTTATGTGACAATTGAGGTAGATATTGAAGTGTTGTACCTGAAAGTCAAAGATCTTCAAGGATTGCTAGTCACCACCATAAGCCAAGAGGAGGAAAGGAGGTATTCTCTCAGATCTTAAGAGTGTTGTCCTATGGGCACATTGATTTCAGTCTTAAAACTTCAGAAGTATGAGATAATAAATTTCTGTTACTTTAAGTATTGGTTAAATATTTTTAGTTTCATGTGGTTCACCACTTAAAAAACATTATACTTATAATTTCTTCTCGTATTTTCAGCACTTGTGGTTTTATATAAAGTGTTTTGATACCTTTCAAATTGATCTTTGTGGAAGGTAAGAGATGAGAGTCTAATTTCATTTATTCTGCAGGTGGTTATCCAATTTTGCCAGCACCATCCATTGAACAGGCTGTCTTTTGTCCATTGTAAGTTTTTGATGCTGTTCTAGTTAGCTTTGTGTTGCTGGGACAAACACCTGACAATTTATTGGAGGAAAAGATTTATCTCAGTGTTATAAATCCAGGGGAACATCATAAATGGTGACAGAAGCTAGCTTCTTTTCATAGATCCAAGCAGAGAGACACTATCAACACCCTGTACTACAAAACTTCCAGAACTCCAACTTTCTCTCTACTCATATTAGGAGAACTAGACTTAAGACCTTCCACCAAACATACTTTAGGGCTGGACTCCAAGATCTATCCCCAGACATACCCTCTGTAGCAGGAATCTCCCTGCTATAGGCTCATGTTGTAATCTCAATTTTAGTAAAACATCTGAATCTATGGGACCACACATTAAAACTATCACATTGAAACTACCATAGATGCCTTTGTCAAAAATTAGTTGTCCATAATTTTGTGAGTTTATTTCTGGGTTGGCTATTACATTCCATTTGGTATAATATCTGTTTTTGTGGTGGTGCTATGCTGTCTTTGTCACTATGGCTCTATATTATAATTTAAATCAGGAATTGTGATGCATCCAGCATATAGGCAAGAACTTTCTTAACAGAACACCAATAACACAGGAAATAGTCACTAGGTCAAAAATGGGAATACAGGAAATTAAAGTGTTTCTTCACAGCAAAGGAAACTATCAGCAGAGTGAACAGAATTGGAGAATTAGTTCAACCTGAAGGATGAAGATGATTCAGGAAGAGCCTGGCAAGGGGTGGATACTGGGAAGTGGGTAGTAAATGGACCAATTTCAATGAAAATGTAGGTCCATATGTTGGGTACTTTCAGGAGAGAAATTATAGAAGAGACCCTTGCAAACCTGATGATTTGAATGTAAAATGTCCCCACAGTCTCAGGTATTTGGATTAGGTTTCCTACTTATTCCTCTGCTTAGAACATTTGGGAGGTAGAGACCTGCTGGAAGAAGTGTGTCACTGGGGTGGAACTTGAGGTGGAGTCTAGCCCTGTGTGTGTTCAGAGTCAGCTAGTGTTTTCTGCTTCATGATGATATCTCTGCTATGGATGTGTGATGGAGTGAGTGCCTTCTGCCACTGATGGTGCTTCCCCTGGAAGCTGTAAGTCTGAAATAAACCCTTTACTCCTGTAAGCTTATTTTGGCCAGGCATTTGCTCTAGAAATGAGAAGGTAACTACAGTAGAAACATATTAATAGGCTACTTAGTGCCTAAAGACCCTCCGAGGAACAGTGAAAGGTTGTCTGAATAGACAAAATTGATGATTTAGGAAAATTACCCTGGCATGCATTTATTTAGAAAATATTTATTGAAGCTAATTGTTTATGCAGGCAGATTGGAAGTTGCAAGAGAGTAGGACTAGATTATTGCATTGTAATTATGATTTTTGTGCTTGAGCTATAAGGGCAGAAAGGGAAAAAGTGACTTACAGACAATTTGAGGAAGTTTAGTAATTTTTAATTGTATGGATTGAAAGAGAGTCAAAGATATTTCCAAAGTTTTGCATTTGTATGAAATTAAGAATGACATTTTCAGGGCTGGAGATATGGCTCATTGTTTAAGGCACTTGCCTGCAAAGCTGAGTTTGATACCCCAGTACCTACATATAGCCAGATGCACAAGGTGGCACATGTGTCTGGAATTCGTTTGCCGTGGCTAGAGGCCCTGGCATATCCATTCTTTCTCTCACTCTATCTGCCTTGTTTCCCCCCTCTCTCTTTCATTAATAAATAAATTGTATATAAAATAAATAATAAATAAATTATCATAACAAAACTGGAATAGGCAAGAGAGAGCTACTTTAGAGATTTGGGTGAAACCTTTTTATTATTCTAGGTCTGACTAATGGTAGGGCATCTTAATAGAATTATCTAACATAGCGTAGAAAATAAGTGCTGTGGTTTGTGTATGGTTTCACCTATCAATACTGATAGTTAAATTTAATTTCTGCTGTTGTGATATGAGAGATGAGGCTGTTTATATGGTAGCTAAGATTTATTCTTGTGGGATTAGATTAATTCTAGAGAGAATGAAAAAGATATTGCTGTTACAGGATGGACTGGATGCCATATGAGTGGGTTATTATAAAGCAAATCTTTTCCTTGTGTGTTGTCTCATGGCACATGTCCACTTTCCCTTCTACTTTTCCATGATATTATGATGCTATATGTGTCTTTCCTGCATTCAGAGCTGTAAGCCAGAATAAATTTTTCCTTTATAAATTACTGCACCAAGTATTCTGCTTTAGCTACAGTTGACAAACTGAAACAATAAGGTTTATTCATAGTCCCTAAGAAAGAGTGTTGACATCATGAAAATGGAACCAATTTCTGAAGAGTAAAACAGTAAGCAACATTTTGCAGAATGATAATGATTAGTCTAATGGAACAGAATTGAAGAACAGACTTTAGGTCAAGGAACTACAGCTGCTTGATCTTTGACAAAGGTGCCAATAAAGTAGACTGGAGAAAAGACAGCATCTTCAACAAATGGTGTTGGATGAATTGGATGACCATATGTAGAAAAATGAAATTAGACTCACTCATTTTGCCATACACAAAAATCAAGTCCAGGCTGGGCATGGTGGCACACACCTTTAATCCCAGCACTTGGGAGGCACAGGTAGGAGGATCACCATGAGTTTGAGGCCACCCTGAGACTACATAGTGAATTCCAGGTCAGCCTGGACCAGAGTGAGACCCTACCTTGAATAAACAAAAAACAAAAAATAATCAAGTCCAAATAGATTAAAGACCTCAATATAAGACCTAAAAATCCTTAACTACTGGAAGAAAAAGTAGGAGGCACTCTCCACAATATAGAACTGGGAAAAGACTTCCTGAAAAAAAAAAAAAAAACCCAGTAGTCCAGGAAATTACATAAGCACTCAACCAATGGGATCTCATGAAGCCAAAAAGCTTTTGCATAGACAAACATACCATAAGCAGAGCCAATAGATTACCCATTGAATGGGAGAAAATCTTTGCCAGCTATACCACTGACAGAAGCCAAATATCTAGAATCTACTAAGAACGCAAAAAGCTAAACAATAAAAACATCAAACAAAGCTGGGCATGGTGGTGGACACTTTTAATCCCAGCACTTGGAAGGCAGAGGTAGGAGGATTGCTGTGGGTTCAAGGCCACCCTGAGACTACATAGTGAAATCCAGGTCAGTCTGAACTAGAGTGAGACACTACCTCAAAAAAAAAAAAAAAATCAAACAACCCACTCCAAAAGTGGGGCAGAGAACTAAATAGGGAGTTCTCAGAGGAAGAATTACAAATGACTAACACACACTTAAGAAAATGTTCAACATCTCTAACCATTAGGGAAATGCAAATTAAAACAACTATGAGATTCCACCTTACCACAGTAAGAATAACAAACATTAAAAAAAAAATCAAATGAAAATAAATGTTGGCAAGGATGTGGAGAAATAGAAACACTCATTCACTGTTGGTGGAGATGTAAGCTGGTACAACCACTAGGGAAATCAATTTGGAGAGTCCTGAAAAGGATGAATATAGAGTTACCAACAGACCCTGCTATTCCCTTATTGGGCATTTACCCTAAAAACTCCACATGTCAGTTATGAGATATTTGCTCAACCATGTTTACAGTTGCTCAATTTATAATAGCTAAGAACTGGAATCAACCCAGGTGCCCATCATTGGATGAATGGGTTACCAAGATGTGGTATATCTACATGATGGAATTCTACTCAGCAGTAAGAAAAACTGACACATTGAAATTTGTAGAAAAATGGTTGAACTTGGAACAGATCATTCTAAGTGAACTCACACAATCACAGAAAGACAATTGTTACATGGTCTTACTCATCTTCCATTCGTAACCTGGATCAGTGAGTTGCTGACAGACTTTAATGGCATCTCTAGGCTTGGACAATAGGGTGGGTAGGGCTTGGGGGAAGGGGAAGGGTGGGGAATAGCACAAAACTGAACCAAAATTGTATTGGTACCATAGAATCCTATATCCTGGAAGTTAGACTAAATGTTGGAACCCTCAAGAGGACCTTAGGGGGATCACCTGAATCAAAGGGCACTGGAGAGGGTGAGTCTGAAAATTCATACTGGTTTCCATCCTATATCAAATGACATCTTCACACCATTCTGGAAGTCACATTACATATTTTTCTATAATCATCACATGATTTTGTAAAAGGAAAGACTAGTATTTGTGGTTTCATTCCTAAAACCTTTATATTCCAGAAACCTTAGGCTTATGAAGGGGGAAGTTTATCTTACTTAACTCTGTGTTTTCAGCATTCAGCACAGCACTTACTACAGAGTAGATAGTTAATCCATGTTTCTGACACCAATAGAGTTTGGAGAAACCATAAAAGCGAGAATGCAAAATGAATTAAAATGCTTAGTAAGTGAAAGCAGTCGGCTCAAACATCTGAAATTCAGATTTTTTTTTCATTCTGGTGAGTCATAGCTTTTATCAAGTGAAAACCAGAGGGCTAAGTGCACATGTAAAGTTTTAAAAGAACATCTTTATCTTTCATGCATTACGCATTGTTTAATATTAGCTTATCTGTTAAGCTTTAATTGTCAGGATAAGTTTTCAGAATTCCTCTTCCATCTCAGTAAAGTATATTGGGCCTGCTTTAAAGTTTCCAATATATATGCTTTTATTTTTCAACAGAGTTAGATGCCTTTTTTTCCCCTAGCACTTCAGTCACTAGAGAGACAAGGACAAATTGGGTCCTTTCACAAGTGTGCAGAGTGCTCTGCTTCAGGCAGCAGCAGGAAACATCAGGTAGTCTGATTGAATTCATTTCTTCTATGCACCAGCTGGCATCACATTCCAGATCTTGAAATTCCCAGGGTTTATTTATCTTTGCAATTTCTTTCTTGACAATGAAAAGAGCATTGCCAAGCTGATTCTGCATTTAATGTACCATAATGCCAATCTTGATACATTGTTTTATGAATTATAGCTAAAAGAGCTTTTACTGTGTTTGACAAAAAGACAATTCCGCACTTGTTTGTGAAGCTAGTTAATCATAAGAGTTAGGAATATGGCAAGCTATTTCCTTTCCATAAGCCAAATATGATTTTGGGATCAACTTCATACAATTTGGATCTGCTAGAATTCAAGTTAGAAGTATTAATTAAAATTGGTGGAAGAAAATTAAATTATTTGCATTTTCTCATTGTCACTTCTAAGGAACAGTGGAAAGACAGCCTTGTTCAGCAAATACATTTTGAGTATTTACCTCATTATATCTTTTAGATTTAAATTTATTGTTTGATTTTGTAATTAAATTTATAATTATACCTATATGAATGTCAGAGTTTTGCTATAAATTGAATATATATTATTAAAAAGTAAATAATGACAGGTGAATCTGAATTATACTAGTAGATTGTCATTTTAAGTCTCATTTTAATGTCATTTGTCTGTAACAAGGAGACTAACATTTGGGATAAAGTCATATCATTAACTAGTTGAGTGGAAATAGGCTGTTGTTTAGGAGTGTCATGACTGAGGTAATTTCTAAAGTATCTTTCATCTAAATTCTTATATACTATGGTGTAAAGTTGGCTCCTTATAGAGTATGAAGAGAGATGAAAAATGATAAAAGTGAATTAAAACAAAAGGTAAGAGTGGATAGGGAGACAGCATTCCTTTTCTGAAGCTCTCTTGCCATGTTACCCATTATTTCTTTTGTCTATTATTTTACTAGTGCATTCTACTTTTATAATTTTACAAAATAATAAATTTCTTTGTGAGATATATATATATATACACACATATATATATATGAATTTGATCATATTTACTGCCACTAACCTCATTTATTCCCCATATTTTCTCCATATCTTTTCTAATACTTATCCTCCCACTTCCCTAACTGTTTTTTTAATTAGATTTTGCATATGAGAGAGAATGTGAGATAATTGTCTTTCTGAGCCTAGTTTATTTTGGTTAATATGATCTTTGTTTCTATCTATTTTTCTAAAAATGATGTAATTTTATTTTTTACAGTTGGGTAAGATTTCAATATGTATATATACCACAGTTTTTTTATGCATTCATCTGTTGACAGACATCTATGTTGATTCCATTTCTTAGGTTTCGTTACTAGTATAGTAATTAACATGAATGTGTAAGTATCTCTGTTGCTATAGTGCTCAGGAGAGGTATAACTGGGTCATATGGTAGTTCTAGTGTTAGTTTTTTGAGGAACTTCCTATATCAGCAACCATCTTATTGATGAGACAAAAGTACAAACATAAGCAGCCTGGAATGAAAGAGTTTATTTTTAGCTTACAGTTTTGAGGGGAAGTTTTGTCATGGCAGGGAAAACATGGCAGGCAACTGGGCTTCACATCTTGTCGCATCAGCTGGAAGGAAGCAGAAAGAGTTAGTTAGTTTGCACTGGCAAGTGGGGAGAATGGGGTGCAAATTATAAAATCATAAGACCCATCTCCAAGAAGGCTCTACCTCCCTAATGCTCCACTAGCTGCTGATCAGGTATAAAACTTAATTACCAACACATGAGGCTATGGGGGACATATTACATTCAAACCACCACACTTCATACTGATTTCCATAGTGTGGTCACTAAGTTACATTCTCCCCAGCAGTGTGAAAGGGGTCCTTTGTATCCTCACCATAATTTTTTATCACTTATTTTATTGATGATGTGCATTCTAACAGAGATATGATGATATATCAGAGTAATTTTGATTTGCCTTTCCCTGATAATTAAAGATGTTGAACATTTTAAATGTATTTATTGGACATTTGTGTTTTCTTAAATTTTATTTTATTATTATTTTTTGGGTGGGGGTTCAAGGTAGGGTCTCACTCTGGTCCAGGCTGACCTGGAATACACTATGTAGTCTTAGGGTGGTCTCAAACTCATGGCGATCCTCCTACCTCTGCCTCCCAAGTGCTGGGATTAAAGGTGTGCACCACCATGCCCGGCTATTTTGGAAACTGTTTATACAGTTCATGAGCCCATTTATGGGTTGGATTATTTGTTATTTTTGTCTTTAAATTTTTGAGTTCTTTGTATATTCTGTAGGATGAGTAGCATAAATTTTCTTCTTCTCATCTTGTACACTGTCCCTTCACTATGTTGATTGTTTCTTTTGCTGTGCAAAAGTTCTTAAATATCATGAAATTTTATTTATTGATTCATGGTATTATTTCCTGAGCTATTAGATTTCTATTCTGAAAATCTTTGGTTATTCCTATATCTTCATATGGTTTTCCTCTGTTCTCTTTTGATCATTTCAAGTTCCCAGCTCTTGTATTAATGGTTTTGATCTATCTTGAACTGAATTTTGTATGGAGTGAGATATATAAATCTACTTTCAGATTTTGACACATGGACATCTGTTTTTTTTAGCACCATTGTTGAAGACCATGCCTTTTCTACAATGAGTGTTTTTGACACCTTAGTTAGTAATCAGAAGGCTATATGTGTGTGAGGTTTATTTCTGGGTTGTTTATTCTATTCCACTGGTCTGTATGTCCATTTTCTTTTTTTATTTGCCAGTGTACTATGCTATTTTTCTTATGATGGTCGTGTACTATAATTTGAATTGAGGTACCATGGATACTTCCAGCATTACTTTTTTGCACAGGATTGCATTGGTTACTGGGGAACTTTTGTGCTTATATATAAATTTTGGGATTTTTTTCCCCTAGTTTTGAGAAGAATGTAGTTTTTACCCAGGTGATGATGAATTAATGTTGGGTAAATTCCAGAAACTTAAGAGTTGTCATGGATTTTGGTCTGAGATAGAGTTCAGAGGGAGAGTGCTTGCATATGTAAGCCCTAGGGTTTGATCTCAAGTAACATAAAATATTGTTATGATTTTGGTATTTATACAATGTCTTCTCTTCTCTTGGATAAAGAGTAAAATTATATATATATACATATATATGTAGTAATATACATATATATATATTCTTTAAAAATATGTAGAAACAGGTGTTCAATAGTTTATTTTGAAAAGAATGTGGAAATTGTTTCATTTGATATTAATTCTGGAGCAGAGAAATTAATGTTATAGTGAATAAGAAGTTGTATTCTGTACTTAATGTATATTGCACTGAGGGGGTCTAGTATAACTACTTAGGAAACACTAGATAATAATATCTAAGTAATCAATGTGGTCTCCAAGCATTATATAGTTTTGATAGCTGAAGGAATAAACCTACTTCAGGTGGTAGTAGAGCCTATTGCAATGGATTGAATATAATTTTTCCTTCTAAAACTAAATCTGAGCCTTAATTCTTCAATGTGACCATAATGATAGGTAGGGCATAGTATAATGTATTTGGGTATAGGGTCAGAGCTCTTGTGAATGGATTATTACAATTTCTGTAGGAATAGGTTAACTATTATGGGATTTCATCTACCCTTTATCTTTTCTACATGCCTTCTACTTTCTGCCATGGGTTGAAATAGCATGTAACCCTTACTAGTAACTAACCAGATGCTGACCCCATGCTCTTGGACTTCCCATCATCCAGAAAAATGAGACAAACCCCCTGTTTTTCTTTTTATAAATTCCTTAGTCTCAGCCATTGTTTTATTTCAACAACAGAAAACAGAAAACTAACAACTGGAAAAGTTCTTCATCATAATAGTCATGATAGAGGTCACTAAGATATAGATTATTAGTATTAGGATGATAGCTAATCTGCTTAGCATGAATGAGCTCAGATCAGTTAGTGTAGGTTAACATCTTAGATCTATTTGACCTAACTGATAGCAGTAAGTAACTGTGGTAAATAAAATGTCATATTGATTCATCATGTACTCAATATAGAAAATTTGGTATGTGGAACATGTACAGTGAACGATTATCGTGTCTGAGTTCTGTAGATGCTAGGATGTAAGAAATGCTTAGGCTTCTCCCTAATAGTAGCTCTGAGAGTTAATCTTTATCTTTTACTGGATTTAAGTCCCATGAGAGTATTTCCGGAGAGGTTTTACTCAGGAGGAAACACCCACCCTGAATGTAGATGGTATCAGCCCATAGGTTGCAATCCTATACTGAATGAAAAAGGAAGCAGGCTAGAATTGACCTGTATCTAATTCCTGACCTGAAGATACAATGGTATCTTACCACCATGCCTTCTCTTCCATGATAGACTATATTGTACACTGTGAGTCAAAATAAACCTTTTCCTCATTAAGAAGTAACTTCTTGGGCTGGAGAGATGGCTTAGCAATTAAGGTGTTTGACTGTGAAGCCTAAGGACCCAGGTTTGATTCCCTAGTACCCATGTACGCCAGATGCATAAGGTGGTGCATACATCTGGAGTTTGTTTGCAGTGGCTGATCCTGGTGCATGCATTCTCTCTATCTGCCCTTTTCAATCTCTCTCAAATAAAAATAATAATATTTAAAAATAAGTAAATTCTTTTTTTTGAGGTAGGGTTTCACTCACTCTAGGCCAGGCTAACTGGAATTTACTATGTAGTTTCAGGATGGCCTCAAACTCACAGCAATCCACCTACCTCTGTCTCCTGACTGCTGGGATCAAAGGCATGTGCCACCATGCCCAGAAAGAAGTAACTTCTTATTAGATATTTATTTGGTTACAGCAACGAGAAAGTAAGTAATACAGAAAATGATATTGAAGTGTGACTCTTCTTTTGAATACATTGACCATGTGCTTCTTAGGCCTTTGAAATTGGTTTGCAGAAGGTACTTGGAAGAGTTTGATCTTGTAGGGTAAAGAAGCAAAAGAGTGCTATAAGGAGATTAATGTGCTTGTCTAGTAAGGGTTTAGAATACTAGAATGCTAACAGAAATCTAGGTAATGGAGACCTGGCCCATGAAGTTTCAAAGGAGATCATTAACTCTATCAAACAAAAGGATAGAAACAATTTGTGGTGCATCCCAGCAAAAAACCCTAACTGAATTCTACCTATGCTCTTATAACTTAATTGAGGGTGACTTCAAAAGTAATGGACTAAATCTGGGTATGTAGCTTACTTGGTAGAGTGCCAACCTAGCATGAATGAGACTTTGAGGTCAATAACCATCACTTCATAAACCAGACATGAAGAACCATGCTTGTATTCCCAAAACTCAGTTGGTAGAGGCAGGAAAATCAGAAGTACAAAGTTATCATCAGCTGTATAGGGAGTTCAAGGTCAGCCTGGCCTAAAGATTCTGTCTCCAGAAAGAACAAACAAATCACACACACACACACACACACCTCAAACAAACAAGTAGCTAAGATAAAGTTGTCAAAGGAAATTTCAAGACAGCATGAAATATAAAACTCAAACTATGGCATATATTTTGTTCATTGCAATTATTGAGGTTCATCATGAGAATTCAAAGCAGAAAAATAGTAAAATGTGCAGAGTTTGTAGAGGGGAGGAACATGAGTGATTTTAAAGTTACAGGCAAGAAAGATGCATAAGTATGTTTAACTGTTAAGGAGATTGAGGCAAATAAGTAGAAACCTTGCACTTTGAACTAGAAGTATAGGAAAGCTGCCCTCCCAGCAAGACACCAAGTGAAGGTTCCTGCTTTTAAAAGTACAAATTCATTTGAAAGGCTAGAAACTGAAAGGAGAATGCCCCTGAAAGTGTTTTCTGCTCAGAAGCATCCCTATGGAAAGTGTTTTCTTATATTAAGCTGCCAAAGCACACAGAGGCTATGGTAGAACAGGGCCAGGCTACAGTTGGAGCTAACTGTGGAACTTGGCATCATAGTATACATGGTGCTGGTTTTGTGAGCATGCAAAATTCAAGTGTTGCAGAGTCCCAGAAAGACATGGATCTCAGACACTGTGTGACAGGGTCATATTCACTGCAAGTAGGACCTGAGAGGACATTAAATGAAGCTATGAATGTGAATTCAAGTTGTACTAGAAACCTCAGGATATTGGAAATGTCAGAGCCACTGGCAGAGAAAACTTGCAAGCATGAAGTAGTACCATCCCAAGAAAAAGGCTGCATATATTGCATGTGATGGAAGTGGAGAATGACTGTCTCAAGCCCATTGGATACTAGACAATGCCACCAAGACCCTCAGATGCTGGACATGGAGCTTCTGGATTTGGTGTTTTGCCATGCTGCATTTCACCTTGCTTTAGCCCAATCTTTCTTTGATAAGCCCTCATTGTTCCATTTGAAAATGACAATGTTTATTCCGTGCCCTTATATATTAGAAATACATAACTTCTTTTTATTTTACAGGGGCTCACAGTTAAGAGTTTGTATTGAGTCACAGAAGAATCTAGAGCTTGGACTTTTGAATAGTGTTGGGGCCATTAATACTGTCTGTGGTGGTTTGATTCAGGTGTCCCCCATAAACTTAGGTGTTCTGAATGCTAGGTTCCCAGCTGATGGAGATTTGGGAATTAATGCCTACTGGAAAGAGTGTATTGTTGGGGGTGGACTTATGGTTGTTATAGCCAGTTTCCCCATGCCAGTGTTTGGTACTCTCCTGTTGCTATTGTCCACCTTATGTTGGCCAGGGGGTGATGTTCACCCTCTGCACATGCCATCATTTTTCCCTGTCATCGTGGAGCTTCCCCTCAAGCCTGTAAGCCAAAATAAACCTCTTTTCCCAGAAGCTGCTCTTGGTTTGGTGATTTCTACCAGCAATGCGAACCTGACTGCAACACTGTCCACTTTTACAAATGAACTAATTGCATTTTGCATTTCATAATGCCATCTTATGATGACAATGGATCTTTGAGGATTATGGGTAGAGTGTTCTGACTTTAAAGGGTCTTGTTTGTCTGTTAAATTGACAATGTGTAGACTATATTCATTATCAACTTGAATGGATTTAGAATCACATAGGAGACATATTTTTGGGTGTATGTGTGAGGTGTTTAACAGAATGTGGAAGACCCACCCTGAATGTGAACAGTGCTATCACATGTGCTGGGGTATTAGACTTAGTTAAAAGGGTAAACTGGGTAAAAAACAACAGTTATTTCTCTCTGCTTCCTTTGCATACATCTTGATCATCTGCTTCATGCTATTGTTGCCAGACCTTCACACTGTGGGGGACTTTACCCTTAAACTATTAGCCAAAATAATCCTTTTCTTCCTTAAGGTTTTCTTGTAAGGTATTTTATCACCACAGTAATAAAAGTAACAAAATGCAGAAGCGAACTACATTTCTCTTTATACCTAGTACAAGTGGTCAGCTCTTTAGTTCATGGCTGAATAAAATTCCACATATTTTCTTGACCCATTCATCTGTTGATGGACATTTAGTTTGCAGAACCAAATGAATCTTGTTTGGTTTCTTGGCCCTGGCTCTCATTACCTGTATGACTTTGGTGATCCCTCTGACTCATCTCATTATACCTTCTGTATAACTATGATATAGAGATTTAATGATTAAAGAACATGATATGAAAAATAAAGCATGGGATAACATGCAAATACTGTTTCATTTCTCCCTTCTTTTCATTCTGTTAAAATAGGGTTATAATTTGCCAGTGTCATGGATATTTTGGAGAGAACTTTAAAAGTTGCTAGATATGAATACCTTGTTTCAAAATTCTGACATTCCATTAACTTGTGATATTTGTATATGTCCACATGGAAGGTATGTGCATGAATGTGTATGAATTGGAAATATAGGTGAGATTATGGTGCAGGTCCTATCATACTAATTTAGATCCAATAACTACTGGCAACCCAATTCTAGCTGTCTATAGAAGTGGAGAGTTTGTTCCAACATTTGGATAATACATGCAAAAATAATACAGGTACAAGGTAATTTCATCTAAGACAAACTGTCACATAACACCATATTTATAAAACATTTGTTCACACGAGCTATAAAGCTTAAAGTAGGAGTTAAAAAGGTATATATTTTTTAAACTTGTAAATATCAATGATGGGGAAAAGAAAACTGTTCATTGAAGCTCCAGTGTGCCATCTATTGTGAAAATGGAGCCCTGAGAAGAAAATATATTTATGTCAATCACCAGGAAGAGAGTTTTGAGGCTGAATTATCCAGATAATTGCTCTAATTTTTCATCCTGTCCTGTGATCGTTACTTTTCTGCCTTATACTGTTTTTCCTTTATTCTTTGTCCTCATCATGTTGTACTTCCTGACATCTTCTATGTCAGCTGGCCATGTTATTGACTTCTATTTTTGCTGGGGTCACTTCTGTAGGAACATCTCTTCAGCATTTGATTGCCCTAAGTAGTGAGGAATTTGAATAAAAATGTATGACAGATGTTATTGCGATGGGGGAAGGGTTTGCTGGTGGAGAGGTGAATCACAATGTGAAAGCTGTAAAACCCAATCCCCCAAGCACCCACTCCAGTTTTGGCTCTTTGACAATGCTGTCTCTTTGAGAAAGAAGAACAGTTTGATCTGAATTCTTATTAGGTTCTGAGCCACCAAATTAGAATCTAATAAGCTCATTTGGAAGGGTTTTGAATTAGCTTAAAACAGACTCACGCTGAGCTCATAGAAGAGACCCTCCTACTCTTTCCAGGCAACCTGTGGTTTGTAGACTTAATTTTTAAAGTCTCCTCTTGGTGTCTTTCTCATTTTATACTTTTGCTCTTTTCTCCTTTCAAATTAGTTACCTTTAGGTAGACCTGTAACAGCTCTTATTTGTCTTATGTTTTTAAGAAAACCATCAATTTAGACAGCAGAAAAGAGAAATGTTTCCTTAATCTGAGGGAAGCAGCTTTTTGACTCTTCCAGATTGTCATTCTCTAGTAACCCAAGTTTCCTTTGTATGAAAACAGTTTTGGTCCCTCAAATATTAAAGTATATGGTTATCTTGGTTATGGGTATAAACAAATGTTCACTTGTTAAGGGAAATAAAAAATTATACAGGGAAATGCATTTGAGAGCCTAAGATGGTTAGGAAGGGAAAAATTAATGTTACAATAGACTAATCAGGATTAGTTAAACATAGTTCCTATATCTGAAAATAGGGTCCCTGTTTCCTTCATAGCAAACAAATATTCTGATGATAGGGGTATTGAATCCAATACCTATGTAGAGGAGTCAGACGTTACATGGCTAAATACCCTTTTATTGTTTAGAGTGTGTTGGTAGCTTGATTCCTGGGTATGTGGCCTTCCTTTCCTCAGTGTGTCCTAGTATGAACTCAAGATACTATACCCACCCGGAAGGGTATTTTACTGAGCTCACAGTATTGCATGTTGTTTTTTCCAAATGTTTTAAGCTGTGTAGCAGATGTCTCAGTCATGGTTCTATGGAGAAGGTCAACTATTTTTTTTTGCATGAATATGTATGTATGATCTGCATGCATGTATTCACATGGCTGTGGCTTTAGGTATTATCAGTTGTCTTCCACAGCTGGTGAGTCCCATGGATTCCCTATCACTAATTTCCATTTCCCTAGGACTGGGATCACAGAGAAGCTATCATACCCACTGGAATTTCCCGTGGTACTGGGAATCTGAATTGAGGCCCTCCTCACACTTGCATACCAAAAGCTTTATCCACCAGTCATCTTCTCAGCCAACTAAATTCAACTTTCCCCCATTCACTTAATTAATTGCATAACTGTCCACCCACTGTTTATTTTATCATCCCTCAATGTTTCTAGTGTGGGATTATCTCAGTCTTCAGCTGGGAAAATTCACATTTCCATCCTTTTGTCTTGACAGTTTTATGATTTATTCAACAGTGTTGTGCTTTTCTGTCAATCTGGGTAACTTTATGTCTTTCAGGATTTCTTTACTGTTCTCATCTTCTGGTGATACTCTTTCCAACTTTCTAGTATTAATACAGGTGTACTTTTGTTGTATTTTCTTCCAGGATTTCAAATAGGATTTGAGAACATTCTGTGTGCATTGCATTCCCTATTGCCAGTGGAATAACTTTGCATTATTTAAGTTTTAGCTATTTTAAGAGAAATTCAGTATTTTCTTGGGGGGGTGCGGGGGGTGAGGCAGAGACTTGCTCTAGCCCAGGCTGGCCTCGGATTCACTATGTAATCTTAGGGTGGCCTCAAACTCACAGTAATACTCCTACCTCTGCCTCCCAAGTGCTTGGATTAAAGGTGTGCAGCACCACGCTGGCTAGAAATTCAGTATTTTAAAGGCTCATCTGTCTCTTTTTGTAAATTATTGAGGTAATTAAAGTTACTTAGGATTCCCTTTAACATATATTTTGAAATTGATAATTAAACAGAGGAGTGGCAATTTTGCCAAACTCTCTTTCTTTTACTTTTTATAGTTTAGTTATCATTGTTTAGATTCTCATTTCATAGTTGAGATGACAAAATTGAGAAATAATGTGTACTGTAGTTTTAAACTATGTTTTATGGGGAAACACCTGTTTCCTTGCTCTCCTTTACTCCAAGTTCCTATAAGACTTTGCTATTTGTCACTTACTACAACTTAGGCTAAGGGAAAAAAGAAAACAAAACCATGAGCTCTCTGACTCTTATTGTCTTGAGATAATATTGGTCCAACCCTTGATTTCAGCTTTATTAGAGTCCTATGCTCTTTTGAGGAATTGACCCACCTTTTTGTATAATGTAGGCAAAACCTCTTAAATCTATGAGTGATGCTAAAATTATGATTGATTTTAAAACCTCCAATCTTTTTCTCATTTCACACTGGAGAAACATATTGACTTTTTTTCATGGAGACGTAGGAACATTCATATTTATTTAACTGGAGAGGGAAGATTATGAATTTGAAATTTCAGAGCCATATCTTAGTCAAAGGGTAATGGAATGTTGAAACTGATGGACATATTCAGATAGCTTTGTGGTGGTATATGAAGAACAGACAACTAAGTCAGAAAGCCTAAGGTCAGATTTCTACTCTCTGCTTCCTATCTCTGTGACTCAGATCAAATTGCATGTGCTGCTCTATGAACCACATTTTCTCATCTGTGAAAGGAAGATAGTTACTGCGTCACTGCCTGGTTAATTTTATTGTTTTTTTTTTGGCTTTTCAAGGTAGGGTCTCACTCTAGCCCAGGCTGACCTGGAATTCCCTACGGAGTCTCAGGGTGGCCTTGAACTCACGGCAATCCTACTACCTCTGCCTCCGGAGTGCTGAGGTTAAAGGCGTGCGCCACCACGCCCAGCTTGTTTTATTTTTTAATGTATGGATCAAGTGAGACAGTATACCAATAATATGATGGGGACTGTGAGATGTTGTTCAAAGCGTAATCTTTTATTTTTTTAGTTAGCACACAGAGTTTTAGGTATCATTGTTGTCCTCCTCCCCTCCTCTCCCACTCCTTTTTTACCCATTGCCCAGTATCCTCCCCCATTCTGTCACTCTTCCCTCACCCTTCCTTGTCATCTGTTTATTTGCTCTTGGTTACCATTCTAGTTTTTAAGATTATTTTTACCTACTTTTGTCCCCATTTATATATATATGGATAAAAGTTAGGATCAACATATGAGAGAGAACATGGCGTTTTGTTCTTTGTGAATTTAGGTCACTTTATTTAATGTAATTCTCACCAGATCAAAATACTATTTTTTAAGTTATACTAGATAAGAAACTGTTGTTGATTCTACTATAGGATAAGTTTTAAAAAATTTGCTCATTTGCCTATATGGATACCCAGAGAATTTACCAGCACCAGAAAGTGATTTGATTCTTCAGAAAGTCATGAACTTATTAATTTTAATAGTAGCTTTTCCTGGAAAAGAAGAAATAATTGGTTTATTTTCCGTTATGTTGTTTTGTCTATGGTGGCAGGATAAACACCTAAATTTTACCTGTTTTTTTTTTTAATTAGTTGTGTTAGGATCAAAATCTCCCTGATTTATACACATTGTTATTTCCTTGCCTTAAATTGGCCTCTTATTATAGCTTTCCCACATGCTTCTCTTATGGGCCACTATTAATTTGGAGCTAAGAATGGCAGAATTGGCTTTTACTTTTGTTTCTTCCTTAATAAATCATATAGAATTCCTCACCACATTTTTCCTTGCCAAATGACTGTAAAATTCTTGATTTGTTTCTTTTTATAGCTGCCTCTAAAAGTATATCAAACAGTTGGAGGATGACTTTCTGCTTCAGTCTAAGGGTCAACTGGAACAAAGTAGCTCCCACTCTCTTCCAGAATTCTCAAGTTAATTAAAAGAAAGAAGAGTGCTTCATATTTAATATAATCATTTAGGTGTATTAAGTAAAAGAAAGTAGGATAATGAAATTGAATATTCAGATTTAAAACACAACTAATTGAACCTTTTAATTCCTCACTTAAGCCCATGTGGGAAAATAGACAATAAGTCATGTTAAAAATGACAAAGATTTACATACAGCTAGAGAAAAAGTAATTTTAAATACTTTCTAGCCACTTCATGTAATATTTTTAAGGACAAGTGTGATAGAAATCAGAAACTAGAGAAACTATTAATAAGAATGTTCCACAATTTGGAGGAGCCATTATTATTATTATTACTATAAAAATATTACTTTAAATTTAAATATATTACTTTAAATTCAATGTCTTTTTTATTTGGTTTGAGAGTTCTAACCAGCATACCCCACTGCATTTAGTCACAAGGTGTCTGTAGATTATTTTGGTCTGTGTTAGTTTCTCAGACTTATATTCAATGGGCTTGACAGTTTTGAGGGGGGACAGTAAGGTATTTTATAGAACGTCCTTCAGTTAGCATCTGTCCAATGAGAAGATTCGGTTTACAGGTTCTTGTGAAGACCATATGTCTGAAGTATCATTTTCTTCACATTATTTTGAGAACATATAATTATCCTGACTTTCCACTGCTAAGAACCTGGCTGAAGTAGTGCTTCTCCTGATTTTTTCTCTATAAAATTTTCCTCCTTTTAATTCTGTAGTCCTTAGAAGTCACTGCAAAGTATATTTATGGATTGGGGAAGAAAGATATAATTTTAACCATAACAAAAATTATTAATATTGTTAAACATTATAATCTTAGAGTGAGAACTATCAAAATGGCATTTATCAAACATTTGACCCACAAATGTAGAGGTGTGTATTTTGCAACTAATGTCTTGGTAGACAAATCAAGTGGACATATTTCCTCCAGGAAGATCCTGCTTTGGGGCAACTCTTGTTATCCATAGATGGATGGCGTTGGCAGGAATTATAGGCTGCAAATCTTTACCACTGTTTATTTTTTTCTGGTATTTTTCAGGTCTTACCTGCACTCTTGTCAAATCAGCTGGAACGTTAAAACACCAATTTTAGGACTCCCTCCACCCTAAGTTTCTGAGTTGGTACATTGAACTGGGGTCTTATAATTTATACTTTTCCTTGTTCTCAGGTGATGCTGTTACTGAGGACCATACTTTAAGAACCATTTAGATAAAAGAGAGTGAAAATGCCAGAAGCAGATGATCTTTATTTTGGGGGAGGCTGAGTTTTTTTGTAAAGCTGTTTCTATGCATGTTGCTATTGGACACAAATTTCCTGGAACATTAAGTTTTTCCATTGTAAAGACCTTTGTCTTCACTAAGAAACTAGTGCTAGTGGGGACCCCATAATCCGTGAAAGAGCATGCTATGAAATGTGACCTTGACCTGTAGAAAGATCATGGGGTCACTCAATAAAACATATTGACGCCTCTTGTTGTGGGTTCAGCTTTCAAATACTGAGGCCCCTTTCCCAAGATATTCAATCTATTTTAGTATTTATTTTGTATATAAGTGACATATAATTCTTTTGAAATTAATAATATCAACTACATATGTTAAGCACTAATTTAGTCTATTTCCATATTGAATTGAATCTATTGCAAAAGAGGAAATGGAAAATTGGGTTAATCATCTCTTTAAAAGTCACAAGGTTTCCTAACTATGAAGTAGTGGACCAGAGCCTGAAACCAATTTACCTCAGTTCCAGCTGGTGCCTTTCAGTTCTTTTGACTTTACTAAGAGGACTGTGATTAAATAGAGAACAGGTGGCCATTTGCTGCATGTGTCACTGGAATGTTGTGCATAACTTCTTCCAGACTCAGCTTTCCCATTCCTAACATATAGGAGAATACTCCTTTCCTTATAGGGTTGTCTTAAGTATTGAGGAATGTCATGGACAAAAAGTGCCACATTATGGTAAGCATTCAATAAGTGTGTGTCCTGTCTTTCAAGGCCACTGGCTTAGTGAGCTTATCATTTTATTTCAATTATCCATGCAATGACTAGTGCCTGAGTTATTAAGGATATTCTGTTTTTGAAGGAACAAAAAATGAGTGGCTTAAAATATTGCCAAGTATGCTGCTCATATTGTTACAAAGGTTTGTATATTTTTTAAGATTTATTTTTATTTATTTATTAGAGACAGAGAGGGAGGAGAAAGAGAGAGTAGAAAGTGAGAATGGGCATGCCAGGGCCTCTAGCCACTGCAAACAAACTCCAGATGCATGCACGACTACATGTACCTGTCTTATATGGGACCTGGAGAATCAAACCTGGGTCCTTAGGCTTTGCAGGCAAGTGCCTTAACTGCTAAGCCATCTCTCCAGCTCTGTATCTGTTCTTAAATTTTTTCATTTTATGTGTTTTAAATTATTATATAAAAACATAACATTTATAAAGAATATAAAACTTAAAATAAAATATTGTCATTTTATCTTTGGATAAAATGCTAGTGCATAAATAATGTAAGTAGAGGTTATATTCCTAAGATTGGACCAGGAAATTAAGTATAGGACAGCAGATTGAACTTGTTGATCTGCTGTCAACTTTTGGAGTTGTATAGCTATACCTCCAGTTATCTACCTTGTGGTTTTGTAAAAAAAAAAAAAATTGCTTATGGAATTCTTTGTATTTATCTTTAAAATTGCAGGTGGAATAATCAAATATATTAAAATGGACTACCCAATATACCTTTTCCTGTTAATTTTCTCAAACTTCAAAATAATGTTTCTGTGTGTTGATTTTCATTTTGCTATTTATCTTTTACTTAATTTTTTTGTTTTATTTTTATTTATTTATTTGAGAGCAACAGACAGAGAAAGAGGCAGAGAGAGAGAGAGAGAGAGAGAGAGACAGACAGAGAGAGAGAAAGAGAGAGAAAAAATGGGTGCGCCAGGGCCTCCAGCCACTGCAAACGAAATCCAGATGCATGTGCCACCTTGTGCATCTGGCTTACATGGGTCCTGGGGAATTGAGCCTCGAATTGAGGTCCTTAGGCTTCACAGGCAAGCGCTTAACCACTAAGCCATCTCTCTAGCCCTATCTTTTACTTATTTTTATTAAAACATATTAATTGCAAAAAATTAATAGGCTTAACTATAATATTTTACTAGTCCTTACTTTTCTTATGCCCTAGCTTGGCTATACTTTGTGATACTAAAATCAGATTTGTTTTAAGATGTTGGAATTTTGCTGTCAGTATTCCTTGATGTGGGCTGAGTTTAGAAGCAGAAGCTGGAATGGGAAATTCAATAAATAATGGTTTCCAATGCCTCTGAATCAGGTCTGTCTAACAGGGGACAATTGTTTTTTTTAGCAAAATGTTTTTGGAGTTAATGTGTAGGAAATAAAACCTTAAAATAATTCAAATGAGAAAATAATGCTATCCAAGGTCAAATATAATTTTAAGAGGATTGTATTTCCACATTGCTTGCATGTCAGCTCTGTTCTGTTAGTGTAAGCAACCCATAATTGACTAATGATGTTTAGTGTTCCTCTGCCTGTTTGTAAATCAGACATTTGCACTCATCATTCCTTATCTTTCCTTCTTGATTGGAGGAACTGGCTTATTTCAATGCTAAATATTCTGAGAGATTAAAATGCTGTCTCCTTTTTGCTGAGGCCCTTATTTGAAAACATTTTCTTGAAGTTTTGGTAGTTGCAGAAAAAGTAGCAATGAAGTAGGAAGAACATGTAAGGTTTGCAGGATGGTAACCTACTTCAAATCCCTAAGAAAGTTTGTCAGATTATCTGTGTATATCTCTGTGTCTATCTCCATGTGTGGGAAAGTGTGGTAAGAGTTAAATGAAAAAAAAAAAACCACACATATATGAGCCCAGGGTGTAGTCAGGGACATATTAGATGCACAAAAGTTTATGTTTCTATTATTAAATGTCACTGGTTTTATTTAAAATACATCAACAAATACTGCCTTACAGAATTTTCAATCTGAAAAATATTAGAGAACACAAACAAGTACTTTGTGAGAGTCAAAACATCTAACTGGTTACCATCATTCAGAAATGACAAATGACATTAAATGATAAACTGATAGGTACATTTCATTTCACAAAATTATACTATCTAGAAGATTTCTAATAGCCTAAAGTCCAGTTGACACCTTATGAGTAATATTTAAAATAAATAATAGACAACAAAATTAATAGCTGGCATTTTAAGTGCTGCAACTTGTCACCAAATATTGCAGTTTCCTCAACCATTAGCTGCCACCTCATATAATTGGCAGAATAGTACTGTACTATACTCAGTATCACAGAAATGCTCTCTAACATGCTCAGATCATTTTCTGGCCTATTTTTGGTGCTCCATTTAACTTTTTTGCCAAATCTGAATTACTGGGGTTTAAGCTATTCAAATGCTACCTCATGCTAGCTTTTAGATTGATCCTAATTGCATTAATTGGTAGTAATTTCCCCATCCAAAACTTTTGGGGAGTAATTTAGTCTTGGTAAGTCTCCTGAAGCTACTAAGGTGCCACCACCTGAAGACTTAGTGCACTGCAGAAACAAAAATGCATGCTAAGCTCTGAGTTTAGAAAAGAGACATATTTATACACCACATCTTTGATGGCAGTTGTTCTCTGAAAATTTTGAAAATACTTCTGTGGTTAGATATTGGAGGTGAGAAAAAGTTAACACAAAGCTTTTGTTGAGTATAGAATTTTCCACAATACATTTTTTGGTGGTAGCTGGGATTAGGACCTTGTGTATGCCAGGCAAGTAAGAGATCTACCACTAAGATATTTATGAGTCCCCTACATATCTTGTCAATATTGCTTGCCTCTCTCCCTTTTCTCCTGCATTTTCCATTAACTACTCACGAAGTCAATAAATCCAACAGGGTGAGCAATTTATAAAGCATGTTTGTGTTGATGAGGAAAAGATAGAGATGGTAGAAAAGACAATGATTTGAGACAGAGCTCATATCTTCAAAATAATGGTATATTACTAATTAATATACAGTTTTATGTATGAAATGGAGATTTTGCATATAACCTATGTATAGTATTTGTTATAACTTAAATGATCTCTGGGTATTAATGAAATAATGAAAAGAAAATAACTCTTACATGCTCAGTATAGACACAGGCTGAACTAAATAGTACACGCCAGCAAAAATGCAATATTTTCTACCCACAGTTGGTTGAATAAATATATATGAAACTTCACATAGGAATATTCAACTCTTGTGGTTATATTTGTGTGTATATACATATTATACACCTATATATAATATAAAATTTATGAAACAGCTAAGCTTTAAGTTTTTAGTGCTATTTTTGCCAATACTATGTCAAAGAATTTGATTTGGAATAGAGAGATGGAGGTGAACCCTTTTATCATTATTTTAGACCCTTTACTGTTTTGATGCTTTTATAATTTTACTACTTTCATGATTCTAAAAATATCCAGACAAGTAATTAACAGATAAAGTGAATGTTTCAAGAGTGCAATGCAAAACAATGATGAGAAGCAGACAACCCTGACAAATAGAATCATTGATGATAAGTACTGAAGTAGCCAGAGCACCTGCTGAGCCAAAAACTGAGTAGCTGACACATTATTATATTTAGGGGTTTTGTTTAGTGTGTATATTTAGAATGTGTACAGTATGTGTATGCATATGTATGTGTAGATGTATGTGTCCCATGGACATGCATGTGGAGGACAGAGGAGGACATTGGTTATCCTCTTCTATTGCTTTTCTATCTTTTTCCTTGAGACAGGATCTCTCACCAAACCTGGACCTCATGCTGATTTTAATTTAGACTGCCTATCCTGGGGGCCCCAGATATCCTCCTGTCTACACCCCCCTCAGCACTAGCATTATAGATGATTGTAGCTATGCTTGGCTTTTTACATTGTTGCTGGGGATCAAACTCAGATCCTCATCCCTATCCACTGAGCCATTTACTCAGCCACTTAGATTTTATACTTGAAAGAACCAATAGCCTTAAAAATACTCATTGTTAAAAATATTGATATTCATATCTTATAGAAAGCAAAGAATTTCAAGGTTATATAACTTAACACAAAACACAAATTAACTCAGTAAACAGTGGAGCTATGCCCGTGCTCTTGTTAGCTGCTAAGCTATGATTTCTGTATTCTCTTACAGCATTCTCTGTGCTTCCAGTTCTTTAGAGTCAACTAATATTCCCGAACGGTGATAACCATAATCATGTAATGGGACTGGGAAAATAGAAGGAAGGGGAATTCTACTTTTAGTATTGTTTTTGTATAGAAAGGAAGTCTTAATTCTACTGTGTTTTCTATCTAAAGCCATCAATTTTTATTAAGTGTTTTTGTATGTGCCAGAACATTGATATTTTAAGCACTTTATAGCTGTTTCTTAGCTTTCATAGGATTGATTTGTTTGCAGTATATACATGCTCATAATAGACCAGGAAGGCAGCTTGCATAGTTTAGGTAACATTGGGGTTGAGGCTGAATGATAGAACAACCATGAATGGGTGTGTATTCACCTATATGTGGCCACTATATCATGACTGTTATCATTTCACATTGATATGATGAGTTAAAGTAAGTAAGCACTTATTTTCTGCCCCTGACAGCATAACTGCTCGTTGATAAGACTTTGGAAACAGCATTCTCAGTCAGCATCCAGTCACTTTTCATTGCAGAGTGCCCTCTGCTGAAGAACAAGGGAGGCTCACCAAAAACTTTCATGTGAATGGCACTACATACCTTTTTCCTTGCTTTGTTGCTCTGTTATTTTCATCCATATTAAAGAGTGATTAAGCTCACTAGAAATCTTTATGTGTATGTAAAAGATAGCACACATGAAACTTGCCACAACACAAAGCCAACACAAATCAAACCACACACAAGAGCCATCAAATCAGTGTTTATTATGGTTTTATCCTAGAAACATTTTACTTTAGCTTGCCGAGAATCAAAAACTCTTCCAAATACCTGCTTTCTGTGATGTGCCACAAGATGTATCAATGCTTCTACTTCCTTACATGCTTTTCTGAATTCTTTGTAATTTCCTTCATCTTCCTTGTTTCTTGCCCTGGCCCTGAATCCTGTTTATAAATATTTACACATTTTCCATCTCATAGGTTTACATGATCTTTCATGAAGGAAATGGTATGGTGTAGCTGAGTTTATTTTGTTTCCAATTTCTCTCACAAAACACTGCAAATTTCCTCTGCTCTTTTGCATAACCTTTGTGAGTTATGCACACTGATAACAAATCTAAACTTTCTTTAATACCAATCCATATTTTTATCAACATTTAGTAAAATGTGTATAAGGTATTATTAGCATCATGAATGTTAATTAACTAGAAATGGGTACATTTAAAATATGATGGAAAAATATGATGTACATTTTAATTTATATGATTAACATGATTGCATTTCTTTGGGCAAGCATATTTTATAAAGCTGGATAATTTTACATACCACACAACCAAAACCCAAGCAAAACATGTCCACTTACACATAATCCACTTAAATTCACTTAAGAATGAAGGATGATAAGGCTGTGAATTTTTACTTTTATATTTTAATCTATATTTTTATCAGTACACCACCTCATAAAGTTACAATCTTCTCAACACACCAGTCAAATGCAATCTCTTTAAGTTTTACAATATGCCATATGATGCAAGAAAGAAAATGTGGGCCTTGTATCTATTACCTCATACAATAGGAGGGAAATTTAATTTTGCAACATTCTGGAGCATTTGTGAATAACTATAGGTCAATCAATTCATTTTTTTGTAATGCATATTTAAATATTTATTTATTTGCCATGAGAGAGAGAAAAGAAAAGAAGAGAGGAGGGAAGAGAAGGAAGGGGAGGGGAGAGGAGAAGAATGTGTGGGTGCACCAGAGTGTCTTGCCGCCACAAATAAACTCCACAAACATGGGCCACTCTGTGCATCTGGTCTTACATGGGTACTGGAGAATTGAAACTGGACCAGCAGGCTTTACAAGCAAATGCTTTTAATTGCTGAGCCATTTACCCAGCCCTCAATTCATGTTTAAGATTAATGTTTTTAAATTTGTTTTCTGACATTTTCATACTAGGTATTATATTTGGTATAACTATTCTTAAAGTTTTGTTTCTTGGCCTGCTGGTTAATTGCATTAATTACTTGATGTCCATTATTTCATCAGTAAATTTAAGTCTAGAATGAGAGTGAAATGTCACTCATAGCTGTTTTGATTATTTGTATGGGCTCCTTTGAATTTATTGAACACAGAACTATTACAAAGACAAAATCCTCTGTGCTTGTGCTAATATCCTTTGTTCCTTTCATTTTTAGTTATTTTTATGTCTTGGTGTTAATGTTGGAAAAATGAGGCTTGGTTGGATATTAAAATGATTTATTTTTGAAAATGTTTTTGTTGTTTTCTCTCTCCTCTTCATGAATACATTTGTTCTAATTTATGGATTTAAAAAATGAGTGCTGTTTTGGGGAAATGTCAAAATATATTCCATTATACTCTTTGCTGCTTAGCTCTATTTTCCTCTTTGTTTCTGTTTGATTATTAAAAGGTTTTCTTTTACTTCAAGAGTTTGAAGTCTGTCAAAACAGTGCATTAACCAGTACTGCATTATCATGATCTAGTGTTTCATCTTCTTCAAAATGGGCAGCCTGAAATGCATGATTTCTGTGTCATTCAGACGTATCTATAATTGTCTCTGTATATTCACCAAGAATCACCTCAAGTTTCTAGGCTTAATCTAGTGTTTTTGAATAAATAATTTGGTAAGAATAGGTAAGAGTTCTCTGGAAATCTTGGTACTTCTGATGTTTCTCTGGATTCATGCTATTGGATTTTCCTGCACATTTTTACTTTATTATTTAATAATTTTATTTATTTTAAAGAGGGAGGGAAGGAGAGACAGAGAGAGAGAGAGAGAGAGAATGAATGGGAACTCCAGGACCTCCAGCCACTGCAAACAAACTCCAGATGCATGTGTCACTGTGCATCTGGCTTTACGTGGGTACTGGGGAATCAAAGCCAGGTTGGTAGGTTTTACAAGCAAATGCTTTAACCACTGAGTGATCTCTCCAGCCCTCCTGTGTTTTTTTTTTTAGCTATGTGCATGCAGAACATTAAATTCTCCTTTCCATAGTTGGCACATTGCTTTCAGGAAAAGAGCAAATGTCTGTTTACAAAACCTATATTGATTATCAATTCAAATTGAAAACATATTTAAGGATATATAAATCATAACTGAGTTACTCAATCTGAGTGTGCTTGTATAATGTCATTCTTTTTGCAAAATCTTTGAAGGGGAGAAGTGTCTGTTATATTTTAACAAATATAACTGGGCCAGCAATAAGGCTAACCAAACTTTCTATCTTTCCCATTAGAGGGATATTACACCGGAATCAGCTTTTACTGTTGCTATCTCATGGTGGCTAAGACGACTCCCTTGTATTTTATTTTTGCACCAGATGGTGTTGAATACAGGCACATATTTTTGTGATCAATGTCAAGTTAAAGTCTGAATTAGTACAGTATGTAAGTGTGTAATGGCTACATAGCTGTAAAGTGTTAGAGATAGGTGTTAGATTAATTCATTGCCATCTGTCTTTATTTTGTGAATCCACCTCCATGGATAACATACAAGTACTGTAAATTCCTTTTCAAAAATCTCTCTCATTTCCTCTGTGTGTGTGTGTGTGTGTGTGTGTATGTTCTTGCACACAAAATTCCAGAAACACCTACAATGCCTTTCTGCCCCCAGATTAAAAAGGAAAACAAAAATAAGAAACAAAGTTTTTATTCACATTTCTAGTGGTATTATTAATCTTTTGCTGGACTTAATTTTATTTATAGAATTTTTTCTATAGATACAGACAGAGTAAGTCAAATTCAGTTAGAAATATCAAAAGTACTTTAGCCCTTTATAAATAGATATGCTGATAGTTAAGACTTTATTAGTTCTTTCAGCATCAATATGCCAGAGTTAAATATTATCAGTGGGCAATTTCTATAAATAATATTAGCTAGTTGGGAGGACCATGTACTAATAAAGAATATAAGAAACAATGGGCCTTAGGCACATCCTGTTGGATATATAATACATAAAGTATATAAGGAACTCAGAACTTAGCAAAAAATTCAAATTCAATTTAAAAATGGGTGATGTGAATAGACAATTTTCAAAAGAAGACATGCACATGGCCATGTTCAACATTACGAATCATCAAGAAAATGCTGGTCAATACCAATTTGAGGTAGCACCTTACTACACAGAATAGTTATTAAAATATTATGTGCTAGGGAGTGTTAGTGTGGATATACAGAAAAGGGAACCCTTATAATTAGGAAAGCAAATTCGTACAAGCATTATTGAAAACAGTATGGGTGTTCCTCAAAAAATTAAAAATATATCTACCATATGAACCAGAAAAAACAATTTCGGGTAAATTGCTAAAGGAAATTAAAATAGCACATCAAAGAATTATTTGCACCATTATTCACAGTAATTAAGACAGAAGTAACCTAAGTTCTTGTTTATAGAAATTTAATTTTATTTTCCAAAGCTTTGAAGCCATTTTTTTTCACAGAAGACATGGGAATTGTTTTTGAGAGATTGTGTATATTTACTATAATTCATGATTGAGGTTACATTAATTTTGGAGGAGAGTAATGACTCTTCATTAAATGTTAAAACATTTTAAAATAGTGTGTGTGTGTGTGTGTGTGTATTGTGTTTGTAGGACATAAAACTACACAGGGGATCATGAAAGGTGAAAAAGAAGTCTTAAGGAAGATAATAAAAGAATAAAGAAAAAAGAATAATAGAACACATGTAACAAGATAGCAGAAAGTGGGATATTGGGGTTAGAAAGATAACCAGCAGGAGGGAGATAGAAGATAAGGGAGTGGAATGGGAGAAGATCAACAAAAACAAAGCAGAGATGAAAGTGTCATAATGAAACTTATTGTTCTGTATGTTAATTAAAAATCCTAACATAAACTGGGCATGGTGGACACACCTGTAATCCCAGCACTCAGGAGGCAGAGGTAGGAGGATTGCTTTGAATTTGAGACCAACCTCAGACTCCTTAGTGAATTCCATGTCAGCCTGAGCTAGAGTGAGACCTTACCTTGAAAAACAAAAAAAAAAAAACAAAAAAAAAAAACAAAAAAATACTAACATAAAAACTGCTTATAATTTGTGTTTAGTATCATTTATCATAAAGTTTATCAAAGAACTCTAAGTATTACAATAAATAAAATTAATGATAGATAATAAATTTAATGATATATAATAAATTTAATTACTTCTGCTAGGACCTTTACTGTCATACTTTATTTCTACATTTTGTGTTAATATTTGATTAATTGCTATCTCAACCTTATAATCCTGAAATGCAAATATTTCTTTTACTCTAATGGTAACACACATCAGTGGTGTGCTCTCTCTCTCTCTTTATCTCTCTCTCTATATATATGTGTGTGTGTGTGTGTGTATATACATATATTCAATTTATGTATATAAATTATATAAATGATATATATATATATATATATATATATATATATATTCAATTTGTGTGTGTGTTGGAAGATTTCTATCAGAAATAGTACTAAAAATTCTATTCTACCATGGCTTTTAATATCCACAAATATTGAACTACTACCCTTGGGAAAATATCATGTAACATGATTTTTACATGAAGCACAACTATAGCCAATTGGTTTCAATCCACCGCCACTTGATGTACCTTCAATCTGGTTTTCCATATGCTAATATTCTAGGACTCTGACTATAATAAGTTAACATCAGTTGACTTATATAATTGTCTAGGATTAGTTTTAGAGCATCTTGGTTGATAATGCTGTGATTTGATTAGACAGCTTAGTTTTTCTTATTTCCTCTGTTGCTAATACCAAGATACACTTGCTTCTTAACCCTTATGAATGTGGTGAAGAAAGTACACTTTATGTCTGGAAAGCTTCTTGCATTCTTAGGATGAAAGATGCCTTCTAAATACCAAATTTTACATTTATTGATTGCTCACCCCAGTAGACTTTGTATGTATCCTGTCCAACCTAATTTTCTCACTAAAAACTTTGCCCTCTTGCCTGCTGAGACTTTCTTGCACTACTTTGTATTGGCTTCTCTCCTTTCTCTGCCCATGCTGTGATAAAATCACTGTGGTTACAGCTGAAGTCAAACCATTTAAATACCTAATTAAGCATTGTTTCTTTCCTATCAATGACAAAATATCACTGACCAGGAATCTAATGAGCATCAGGGAAAGAAAGACATAAATAACACCCCAAACTGTAAGGATGCACATCATTAGAAAAATTAAAACAAAACAACAACAACAAAACAACAAAAAAGTTCCTTGAATCATGCCACTATTCTAAGGTTCTTTCATGATGCTTATTTAAAAAGCAGTACTTTTGTAGCCACTGGTCAGGACTGTAATCGGAATGGTTATTGCTGGTAGTACCATTGTTATTATGGGAATCTCAAAAAAATAAAAATAAGAGAGGATCATGTATATATCTTTACCATAAACAGATACCACAGCAAAAATGGAATTATTCATAAATTCCCCTGATTGAAAGTAGGTTAATTTGAGCTTCAGAGGCTGTAGGTCCTGAGCGTTTTAGAAAAAAGAGCTTTCCAAAAGTTTAGACAATTTTGAATTGTAAAGTCCTTGAACTATTGTTGGGTCTGTAATTTTTCAGGATGCTGGAAAATCACCAAGAAAATGACTAAGAAGACTTTTAATGCTTTGCCATATAGTTGCTAAAGTTCAAGTGGTAAACAAATAAAGGATGGAAATGTCATTCTGGTTTCTAAATATACCATAATTTCTTTATGAGATTCCTCTTATCAGGAAACTTCCGCCCTTAGGATTTTTTGACATCTAATTTGTTGAAATGTTTATAAAACACAGAAATGTGAAGATGCATTAGATGTTGTTTACAAAATATTCATAGATGAAAGTAGAAAAAAATCGCTTCAAACTTGTAACTGTTGACAGTCAATGCAGGGAGATAGTTTAGATTATGAGTTCTTGACTTTACAATGGTATGAAACTATACCAATACAATACTAGTAAAACTAGTGTATTTTTTTTTAACTTTCAGTATGCTATTTGTGGTAGTTTGAACAGATCGCCCCCAATATATTCAGTGTTTTATTAGTTTGTGCATGGGAGCTACAGGTATGGGACTGGCGGAGGTGTCACTGTGGATCTTAAGGTGCAGTGGTGGGTTTAAAATTCCAATCTAAAGATATGCAATGTGCCTACTTCCACCTGGACTTCCTGAAGTGTGCTGTGTGGCTTTTGGCTTATAGTTTTCTCTCTGTCTGCTTGGACCTATGAAATCAGGGTCTGCTTCTTCTGCCATTATGGAACTTCCCCTGGATCTGTAAGCTTCAAGAAATCTATTCCTCCATGATTGTGCCTGATCTGGAAGGTCATCTCAGCGACCTGAAGCTGTCTGCTACAGTATTCAATTAATTCCACGAAAAATTCAACATTTATGGGTTGTAGTAGATGATTCTGTCCGGACTAACATTAAGTATACTGATGATGGTTAGCTCTATTAAATGCCTTCTTGATATAGAATATCTTCAGTTTAGGAAGAGTTTATTGAGGCACAAGCCCATCAAATATGTAAGAGTATCTGTAGTCTAATTATGACATGTTTTTGAAGGAGGAAGAATTTTTTCTGTTTTTAGAAAAATTAGATGGAATATTGTTGTCTTTGTGTGGCATATTGTACAGCAAATAATCATTTTATCACTCTTCATCTGCATGCATACTGTACTATCCCATTCATATTGGGCTTGGTCATATTACTTGCAGTGGCCAATAGGATATGATGAATGTGATATGAACAGAGGCTCAAAATATTCTTGTAGCTTGGTTTAGTGGTGCATGCCTTTAATCCCATCACTTTTGAAGCTGAGGTAGGAGGATTGCCATGAGTTTAAGGCCACTCTAAGATTACATAGTAAATTCCAGCTATGCAATTGGGATTGTTATTTGTGCTTGTGCCTCTGTCATGAAATACTCACATTTTCTAGCTCTCTGGTCCAACAGGGATCATACTCATGAAGTAGATTTGAAGGCAACCATCAGTTTAGAATTAAGTATGTACTTAGTCTAGATTAGTTGAGAACTACCCAATTCACTTATTTATGAGCAATAAATAAATGTTCACTGTTTCATTTTAGGGAATCCAGGAGCAATTCAATTATACAGGAAAAAACAGCAATACACTTAGCAATATTAACACCACACGTGAAAATTTGTGCAAAAATTTTCTTGCTACAGCGTGAAATTGAGTTTTGGCCACGTGTTTAGCAAGTGGGGGTACATTGTACATATATTTTATTGGGTGGGGATAGTGTTCTAAGGTGATAATGGAAAGTTAACTTTTGTGATTATTCAATGTCTACCACACATTTAACCTTAGGATGAGTCTATGATTTACCTTATTTAGCTGTGTCCTTTCATTTTACATGGAAGATTATAAGGGCTCTATATCAGTATCTTTCTTGTTGCTAGGACAAATTACCCAACAAGAGAAACTTAGGAAAATTAAAAAAAATAGTATCAGCTTATAGTTCCTAGGGGAAGTTCATCATGATATGGAAAGCATGGCAGGAGCAGGAAGCCAGTATCACATCATCAGAGACAAGTATAGAGCAGCAAATGGGACTGGATTATATAAAACCTCAAAGACAGTGCCCAGTGACACACTCCCTCTAGCAAAGTTCCACCTCCTGAAGGATCCACAGCCCTTTAGAACAGCACCACCCTCTAGGGATTAGATATTTAAATACATGCATTTATAGAGATCATTTTACATTCAGACCTCTGTAGGCTTAATTTTTTTCAATAATATGAATGATGAGGTGTGCATGTATAGGAACAGAGGGAGGATGTTGAAAGCAACACAGATTGAGGCATAAAGTAGAACAACTTGAAGTTATTGAAGTACATGAGTGTAAACAGCAGAGCAAGAGACTAGAGCACGTTTGAGAATATTTTTTCTAGTTAATTTTTACTCTTACATTATTTGCTTAGGCTGGAGAGATGGCTTAGAAATTAAGGCATTTGCCTACAAAGCCAAAGGACCCAGGTTTGATCCCCAGGACTCACATAAGCAAGATGCACAAGATGACATATGTGTCTGGAGTTTGATTGCAGTGGCTGGAGGCTATGGTGCACCCATTCTCTCTCTCTCTCTGTCTCTCTCTCAAATAAACAAAAGTAAATTAAAAAAAAAAATTTGCTCATATTTATTTATTTATTTGAGAGCGACAGACAGAGCGAGAAAGAGGCGGAGAGAGAGACAGAGAGAGAATGGGCGCACCAGGGCCTCCAGCCACTGCAAATGAACTCCAGACGCATGTGCCTCCTTGTGCATCTGGCTAACACGGGTCCTGGGGAACCAAGCCTCAAACAGGGGTCCTTAGGCTCCACAGGCAAGCGCTTAACCACTAAGTCATCTCTCCAGCCCAAGTAAAATATTTTTAAGAAGTTATTTACTTGTTATTTTTTTGAAAATCTTCCCCTCTCAGACCTCCCTCCTCTAGTGTGTGTGTGTGTGTGTGTGTGTGTGTATTCATGGGCATGCTAAGACCTCTTGTTGCTGCAAATGAATGCCAGAGCTGGTGCCACTTACTGCATACAGTTTATATGGCTAGTTTGGGAATTGAACTTGGGCCAAATGGCTTTGCAAGGAAGCACCTTTAACCACTGTGCAAACATCTTAGCCCTACCTTGTTTCTTTTTGAGAATGCTGAGAGATAGTGTACCAGATACAATTGGTATATTTAAAAAACTAGAGCAGGACCCAGTTATTAATGCATATTTTGTTTGTTTTTATCCTTTAGCTAGCTCAGCCCTATTTCACAATGTATTCTGGTATCACCTTAAAAATAAACTGGATTTCCTAAATCCTTGTTTAGATTAGGGTCTGCTTTTGAGGAAAACTAAAATGCTTCTTAAAATGTTTATTATTATTATTATTGTTAACAAGATGTTTCATATGGATCCATCATGTGTTGGTACCTTCTTTTCCCTTGTCCCTGCCCCTATTCCACTGGGGGCCCTCCTCAGTAGGTTTGCAGGTATTCCCCATGAGTTTGTAGTTTATGCATTGTGGAAGCAGTAGTTAGTTTTTTTTTTTTTTGGGGGGGGAGGAAATGCCTTTGGGCATGATGTCTCAACCTGTGGCTCTTACAACCTTTCCTCCCCCTTTTCCACAATATTCCCTGAGCCGTGGTGGGTGAGTTTTAAGTCTACTTTAGTGATGAGCTCTTAGGAGCCTCTGGATCTCTGCTTTGGTAGGTGTTGAATATCCTCAAGGTCTGTCTCTTACATTCTGGTGCCGATTATCAGGAACAGAATAGAAGCAGCACTCTTGCTGGTCTCCCAAATTCCTCTGTGGAATTTAGCTGTGGCTTGGCTGAAGGGGGAGAGGTAGTTTATCTCCTTTGGTCTTTCTACCTTCTGAAAAAGAACAGGCTCTCCAATGAAGAGTGAAGTCAGTATAGTATAAAAGCATTGTTAATTTTGGGAGAATTTGATGTATGTAACTCTCTTTTAGCTAAAAACTAGTGAGAGCTTGACACTAGAGAACATAATCTTTGTCTCCATAGGATTCTGATCTGGTTCTTAATTCCAGATATGGGTTCCTTTACACTGAGAAGATCTCTTAGCCAATCAGAAAGCTATTGGTTACACACTGAGGCTGTGTGCCACTATTGCACTGGTGTTTATATCATGACAGGGTGTTTGCTTCTATATAGCTTAGATCTCTGGTGGCTCAAACTATTGTTGGCCATGTTCCCCTAGTTGGTCATATAGTGATTTCCAGCACTAGACAGGCTAACTGACTGGCTTTCTTATGAATTCCAGCCAGAAACCTAAAATTTTAAACAACATTCCAGTGTGTCTTAAATTCTAATAGATGTCATAATAAGATGCTCTCACAGTAGCCCAAGAACTCCTCTAGTGACTTGGAAGTAGATACTGAGGAGACACAAACCCCAACAGAGGCTGCTGACAGCTCAACACCACAGGAGACTTCTAAGATGTCCTCTATGGCTCAGGGAACATTGCAGAAGAGGAGCTGGAAAGAATGTAAGATTCACAGGGTAGGAAGGCATTATCCTTCCCACAAGATTGGCCAGGTGTATTCATGACCCCACAGTGATTACAGACACCCCCACTGAGGAGGGCTTTCAGTGGAATAGAGGTGGATGAGAGGGGACAAAAGAGGAGAACCCAATGGCAACATGACCAATTACTAGTAAGTTATTATATTAAAGTTCCCAATATTTTTTAAACTTTTTTGTTTACTTTTATTTATTTATTTATTTATTTGAGAGCCTCAGAGAGAGAAAGAAGGAGAGAGAGAGAGAGAGAGAGAGGGAGGAAGGGAGAGAGAACGGGCAAGCCAGGGCCTCCAGCACTGCAGATGAACTCCAGATGTGTGCGCCCCCTTGTGCATCTGGCTAACGTGGGTCCTGGAGAATTGAGCCTCGAACTAGGGTCCTTAGGCTTCATAGGCAAGCACTTAACCACTAAGCCATCTCTGCAGCCCAAGTTCCCAATATTTTCTAAAGGAATGAATTGCTGCCAAAAATAATAGTAAGGGTTCTAGGAGGGTAATAATGTTCAGAAAAGCATCTATAAAAATTAAAAGATAATAAAATAATAAATATTATGCATGTTTCACCACAGTTTTTGGCTTATGTGGATGTGGATGTTTGTTGTGTGTGTTGTATGCATATGTATGTGCCCATGTGGTACCCCATGTACTCAGCTGTGCTGGGATGCTCTCAGCTGTGGAGGCTGGAGCTGAGTATAGGGTGTCCTGTTCCATTGCTCTTCTGCAAATTCTTATTTATTCTGGAGTTTCTTACTGTTCCCACAGCTTTCCATTTTGTTTGGCAAGTTTTGGATTATTAGGTTCAGCTGGAGTTAAATAGTCATACCTGCTTATGTAGGCTCTAGATAGACATGCAACAGTCTCTTAGGCCTCTTCAGGCATTCATGCTTGCTCAGGAAGCACTCTTAGCTATTAAGCCATCTATCCAGGCCACAGCATGTTTTAACAAAATCAAGAATATTAGAGATTTATGGAAATTCTGCCTAGAACAACTTGTAGATCACCTGCAATTGGAGACCATGACTCTGTCATGCAGCTCTTACCTATGAAACATGCTTTTTTCCTACTCTGTAAGCAGATTTAGCAGGCCAAATATTTGAGGAGAGCAAGGTGGCTTCTAGTACTTAACGGAGTGATTGATGTTAAGGTCAATGCAACTGAAAGATACGTTATTAAATAGGTTGGAAATGCTGGCAAGAGTGATTGAAGTGATTCTTTATGGATTTTATATTCAATAGGGAAATATGTAGGACTGAAAGAACATGGTGACTTGGGGAAAAAGAAATAGTGATGTATTTTTGGCTGTCTGGCAAAATTAGGAATTATAGTAGAAGGATAGCTGTTTCAGGCACTGGGAACTTGGAGTTTTGTGTATTTCACATGAAAACACTTCCTAGAGAACTATCTCATGAGATAGTAGCTGCATCCAAATGAGATTCAAACAATCATTAATCTTTATGGCTACAAATTGTATGAGACATCATCAGGGATGTTGAATTTGTACAATATGAGAGCAAGGTCCAAGACTGAAAGGACTGTAAGTTCCCATTGAGCTTAAGTGACTCAAGACATTCATGTGATGTAAATGATGAGATGTAGGTAGAATAAATAGAGCCAGATTGCACAGTTAAAGGCAGAAATATTTTTATAGGAGGATAATGAGAGCAATGGTTTTCAAAGGCAATAGGAATTGAGACAAATATTCTGGGGTAAAGAAAGGTTAGATTAACTGGCTAAGTAGTTTTTAGGAAGGTAGGTAGGCTGATGTATAACAGCATGTGGGAAGACAAATCATAATAAGAATATACATTAGATATTATAATGCTAGAAAGGAAAATTAACACTCAAATATAGTGCTTTAAAGGGTGCCTGATTTATGTTACAGGAATATGATAAAATGAACTACTTATACTTTGAATGGCTTTAAGATAAGAGGAGAGGTCTTGGAAGAACCAGATTTTAGTTGATTAAAAATAGGAATGAAAATCAGAAACTACTTTTGTGGGAGGATGGAGAATTTTAAATATTTTTGAGTCAGAATAATTTTGTGCTTGTTAATATTAAAAAAAATAAAACTGGTGCTGGAGAGATGGCTTGGTGGTTAAGGCACTAGCCTGTGAAGCCTAAGGACTCATGTTCAACTCTCCAGTCCCACATAAGCCAGATGTAGTGGCGCAAGTGCACAATGTGGCACATGTGCACAAAAGGGTGCATGAGGGTCTGGAGTTTCATTGCAGTGGCTGGAGGGGCTGGTGCATCAATTCTCTCATTCTCTCCTCTCTCTCTCTCTCTCTCTCTCTCTCTCTCTCTCTCTCAAACAATGGCAGTCTGTTGGGCTTGCTTCAAAAAAAAAAAAAAACCTGAATCTTCATTTGAAATAGCCTTGATCTTTTGTGTTTTATGATTTCCATGGTACAAGCAAACCCTCCCATTAAGGCTGATCTAAAGAATATGACAAAAAGACATTATTTCATAGTGATAGAATTGCAAGCAATGAGATAGGTTGGTGAATATCATATTGTTTTTAGTCAAAGTTCCTTATCACAGTCTCAAATAATACAAAATATTTATTCACATTTTTGCCTCTTGCTCATTGTTTTCTTTTGGCTCAGTAAAGCTAACCAACTCCAACCACAAACCAAGTCTCCTTTTTGTGCTTATGCACACAGAAAGTTAGTATTTTTCCCAATATGGAACCAAATATAGTCATATGGAAATACTGCCTGATTTCACTATTAAATGCTTCATGCATGTATTAAAATATCATACTATATCACATAAATACATGAAATTTAAATATTTAAGAGTATTTATACTAGGGGCTGGAGAGTTTGCTCAGTGGTTAAAGGTGCTTGCATGTAAATCCTGATGGCCTGGGTTTGATTCCTCAATACAGATAAAGCCAAATGCACAAAGTGGTCCATGTATCTGGAGTTCATCTGCTGTGGTAGGAGGCCATTTCATGCCCATTCTCTCTCTCTCTCAAACCAATAACTCATTAAAATGCTTTAAAATAATTCATACAAAATAAAACAAAATGTAAACACAATGTTTCCCCTGCAAATTCTTGTAAGGTAATGATCTAAAAATTTAGATGAGGTAAGCAGTATATTTGAGAACTATTCATTGCAATATAGAAACTCTGATTTTGTAGAGTTCTCTTTTGTTGACATTTTAGAAAGGACCATTGCATTTTTCTCTCTTGTGGTTACTGCACTGATACCTCTTTGATTGATCTTTGCTTAGAGAGTTTAATCAAGTTTGCCTTACTGCACACTTGAACCTTAGGATGTACCAAATTAAATTGGATGTTGTCTTGGCTGGATTATTGAATGTTACTTTGCTATTTCCTTTGAGATGTCTTGTTTCAGTAGCAATAAATTTAAGCTCAATTATGACCCTTGTGGCATCTTCACTCCAATACTAAAATGTGTAATGATAATAACATATTTTTTAAAGTTTTTAAAAAAATATTTTATTTACTAGAGAGAGAGAGAGCAAGAGCGAGAGAATGAGTACCCCAGGGCTTTCAGCTGCTACAAACGAACTCCAGATGCAAGTTCCACCTTGTACATCTGGCCTATGTAGGTCCTGGGGAATCAAACCTGGGTCTTTTGGCTTTGCAAGAAAGTGCCTTAAGCGCTAAGCCATCCCTCCAGCCCATATAATCACATATTTTTTAAGGTGTAATTAAATATGAATAAAAGAATTACCTTGTTCCTTAAATATTGTTTTAAATTTAATTCCACATAAGGCTTATGTGTCCTCACCAAACACACAGAAATTCTTGGCTTCCAAATAATAAGTGTATTGGATGAAGAAAATATGGAGTGTGTGGTTCAGGTGAGTTACAGGGCAAGGTGATCTCTAAAGTGGAGTAGTTAAGTTGTTGATTACTTGTATTTGTGTTTGAGGACAATGAATTGTCTACCTACTTATTAAGATTAGTAATGTGTCCTAAGAATCAGGAAACACATTTTCAGCTTATGAAAATAAAGGAAATATTAGTATTAAATATTTGATTTCTAAAATTTGACATTATGGAGTAGAACTAGTGTAAACTACAGGCTTGAAGGATGAATATGGCAGGGTTTATTTACACTGGCAATGAAAAATAGTCATGGTTTACAATAAAAAATTTCATTGTGATGGAACTGTCCAACATAGTTGGCTACTAACAAATATTCACCTAGTGCTACCAACAATGCTTTTTATTTTATTATTTATTTGACAGAGAAAAAGGGAGAGAGAGAGAGAGAAAGAGAATAGGCATTATTCCAGGGCCTCCAGCCACTGCAAACTGCAGACACGTGTGCCTCCTTGTACATCTAGCTAATGTGGGTCCTGGGGAATCAAACCTGGGTCCTTTGGCTTCACAGGCAAATGCCTTAACTGCTAAGACATCCCTCCAGCCCAATGCCTTTCATTTTAAAGTAATGCAAATATAATACATGAAATTATAAGAATAATGAATTTAAAGTACTTTCAGATATAAGTTACTGTAATATATATATTGGTTTTTCGAGGTAGGGTTTCACTATAGTCCAGGCTGACCTGGAATTCACTGTGTAGTCTCAGGGTATCCTTGAACTTACAGTGATCCTCCTACCTCTGTCCTCCCAAGTGCTGGGATTAAAGGCATGCACCATTATGCCCAGCTGTAATATATGTTTAATTCATAGTGCCAAGACAGTAAAAGTAAGTTTTCTGGTGGTGGGCTTTGAAATATGGGACACTGATAGTCCGCAAAGAAGTTTGGAAGACATCATGAAAAAATGGATGGCCCCAAAGCTTGGTTGTGTGTGTATTGTTGGCTGAGAAATGTCTCTCCTTTGATACATTACATGACTTCAAGGGAAATGCATAAGGAAGAAGGAGAAAACACCTCCCCTACAAGCCAGTAGATTTTCTATATCAACTCTGCAATTTATGGAGTAGTTCCTGTGGCATTCATATTGTTTATAAATCTGAGTTGGCTGCTCTAGGGAACATGTTACATTAGTAATATGAACTAAAATTCATATGTTTTGTGTATAAATGATCTGTTAACCTAGTCATATGCTTACCAATGTTGTTTTCTTTAGGCTTTGAAGAGTTCAGATGCAGTATGCATTCTTTCCTTCTAAGCCTGTTTTTTTAAAAAATTATTTTATTAATTTATTTATTTGAGAGAGAGAGAGAGAGAGAGAGAGAGAGAGAGAGAGAATGGGCATGCCAGGCCCTCCAGCCACTGCCAAATGAACTCCAGACGTGTACGCCCCCTTGTGCATCTGGCTAATGTGGGTCCTGGGGAATCAAACCAGGGTCTTTTGGCTTTGCAGCAAATGCCTTAACCGCTAAGCCATCCCTCCAGCCCCCCAAAGCCTGTTTTTTATTGAACTTCTTTTTATGGATTTCTTACTTGATGGTGCTAGGTTTGCTTATAAAATAGCAATAACTGAACTCAGAGAAATACCTTCTTGCACCCTACCTTAACTTTTGTTAAGTCTGTTATGGGAAGCTCTTAGGGGAAAATGATTGTTAAGTCTCCCTCAAAGGAACTGGAAAATGAAGCCATATTTGTACTATGTTACATTTTATTTATTTTCTTATTTATTTTTATGAGAGAGAGAGAGAGAGAGATAGAGGGAGAGAGAGAGAGAGAGATAGAGGGAGAGAGAGAGAGAGAGAGAGAAAGAGAGCGAGCGAGCACACCAGGGCCTCCAGCTACTGTAACAGAACTCCAGACATGTGCACCACCTTGTGTGCATGTGTGAGCTTGCATGCTTGCATCACATTGTGCGTCTGGCTTACATGGGACCAGGAGAGTAGAACATGAGTCTTTAGGCTTCACAGACAAGTACCTTAACCACTAAGCTTTCTCTCCAGCCCTCTATATTACATTTTCTGTGTAGCCTGTGAATCTAAAAAAAATACAGGAATGTTTTAAACTACATCAATACTGTTCAAGAAACATAATTCTCCAACTCCACTACTGTTCAGACAGGGTGACCCTGTGAAACATGGGCCAGGGATAATATATGGATTTTTATGTGCATAATAAAACTTGTATTTCAAGATTGATGGATGTTTTTCATTTCTAAGAAAGTCAATTTCCTGTTATATAGGGAAGGGGGACCTTCAATGGCAGTAAGTAATTGAATGGAATAAAGATCTAAAAGCTCATGATAGTTCATCTAACTATGGATCACATTTTAACCTGTTTATAGGAGGAATATTTTCAGTTCAATCATTTTCCTGCCTGACTAAAAAAGGGAAGACATACTAAGTTCTAGGAAAATATGGCAGAGTAGGCATTTTTATTTCTATTTCAGTATTTCTAGATATGTGCAGCATAGTCTTGTTTGTTTCTCCTCCTAACCACATCTGTCCTAACAGCAATGCATTTTAAAGTATAATGTCCTCTTTCAATCACTGTGACTGCTAATTTTATCTCTGCAAAAGCTTTCTTAGAGGTTAGTCTCTTCAGAAGGAGAGATTTTTCTTAAAAGATCTATTAAGACTTTTTTTTTGATCAGAGGACTTGTTTAAGAACAGAGATGTTTACAAGCAGTTTTCCTCCTTACACACATTCTAAGTAGTATGGAATTTGCCTCAGCACATTTCTTCCTTACTTTTGGGTTGTCTCAGAGAGGTAGAACAGTGAAAGTCAAGTTTCCAGGGGGCTACAAAGACTCAGAGTCAGTGTAAGCCACTTTTGTTATTTATATTATAAAATGATATTAGAAGTCAGTTGTAGAGAAAAATGCTGCCCCGATTGTGTTGCAATTCTGCCATTACCTTGAAAAAAAAAGAGCAGTTGGGGTGATCTTTTCTGCATATTTTTTTCTTTTTTGATATTTGAGAAGGAATCTGAATAGTAGGTGTTGCAGTCAGGTTCGCATTGCTGGTAGAAATCACCAAAATAAGAGCAGCTTGTGGGAAAAGGAGGTCTATTTTGGCTTACAGGCTCAAGGAAAGCTCCACAATGGCAGGGGAAATCAATGGCATGAGCAGAGGGTGGACATCACCCCCTGACCAACATAAGGTAGACAATAGGAACAGGAGAGTGTGCCCAACACTGGCATGGGGAAACTGGCTATAACAACCATAAGCCCACCCTCCACAATACACCATCTCCAGGAGGCTTTAATTTCCAATCAGCTGGGGAACTTAGCATTCAGATCACCTAAGTTTATTGGGGACACCTGAATCAAACCACTACGTTCCATCCCTCACTCCTATAAACTGATAACCATACATGATATAAAAGGCAATGCATTCACCCAACTTTAAAAGTCCCCATAGTTTTTATCAATTCCAATGATGTTCATACATCCCCATAGTCCAAGGTCTTTTAACTGAGCCATAATACCAAAAACTCCCCCCCCAAACCCATAATGTCACATAATAAACATTCACACTGCAAAAGATGACATTGGGCATAGCAAAGAAACATCCAACCGATACAAGGTTTGCAACAACCAGGGCAAACATCAAACTCTGTAGCTTCAGGTCCAACAACCCTAGTCAATGATAAATCTCCAAGTCTGATAATTCTAACCAGCAACAAGTCTCTGGTATTCCAATTCCTCCCCTCCAGCTAGACTAATCACAGTCCTGGAACAGTTCATTGTGGCTGGCAGCTTTCCTTTTCAGCAGCATCTTGTGTTCCTGGCATCTCCACGGGGTGTCCACTGCAGTCCCTGGTTCATCCTCATGGCCCCACAGGGTCTCCATGTAGGCATCCAGCAAACCTGCTTATACTCTACAATACCAGGTAGGGTGCCAATTTGTTAATCCAGGGGGGAATAGAGCACACTTTGAAGAACAGGACTCTCCTTCAGCACTCAGGCCCCTTCAAAAGAGTCTACATTCTTCTATTTGCCCCAGTGCAGGACAGCTGGCCCGATCTCAAAGGTTGTAATCTCTCAATTGTAGCTGAATGGGCAACAGTTCACCCAAAGATTTTTTTTTTTTCTGTGCCATATCCCTCTGCTCACACCAGTTCATTTATATGCAAAGCAACCCTGCACAACTTCTTAGGACATGGGCATAACAGCAAGCTTCTCACACAAACTGCTAACCAAGTCCAAGCAAATCTCTTTCTCACCCTCATAAGCCAAACCTCACAGGCCGTAATTCTTACTGCATTCAGGTCTTTCAACTCTGACCAGAATAGCCCATCAGGCTGTACTTACAGCAATGCAAGGCATCTCGTAGGCCAAGGTTTTAAAGCCTTTCACATTCCTCTTGAAAATCAGCTCCAAAAAGCCAAAGCCACATAGCAGGTATCTAGCAGCAACCCCACTCCTGGTACCACTTTACTGTTCCAGTCAGGTTCACATTGCTGGTAGAAATCAGCTAACTAAGAGCAGCTTGTGGGAAAAGGAGGTTTATTTTGGCTTATAGGCTCAAGGAGAAGCTCCAAAATGTCAGGGCAGAATGATAGCATGAGCAGAGGGTGGACATCACCCCCTGGCCCACATAAGGTAGACAATAGAGAGTTTGCCAAACACTGGCATGGGGAAACTGGCTATAACACCCATAAGCCTGCCCCCAACGATATACCACCTCCAGGAGGCTTTAATTTGCAATTGCCATCATCTGAGATCCTAGCATTCAGAACACCTAAGCTTATTGGGGACACCTGAATCAAACCACCACAGTAGAGCTTATTGATAAATTTACTTTTCTTCATGTATAAGTAATATAATGGACAGAAGTTTCTGTCAAGTACAGCAGCACTAAAAATATGACTCAAAGGGTATGTTGTAGACTGAATGGGTCCTTAGGCTTCATAAGCAAGCATTTTAACCACTAAGCCATTTCTCCAGCCTGGCAAACTTTACATTTGAAAGGAGCTGCATAACAAATATTGTAGGCTCTGAAGGTTTTATAGTTTCTACTGCAACTATTCAACTGTGTCTGACATAGATATGTGTACTTACATATATTCATATGTATGTATGTACAGGAATAATGGTTAGATAAGTGGGTTTTGGAGTGATAGAAAACTTGAATTAATCTCAGTACTATCAGCAAAATTCTGTAATCTTGGATAAGTTATTGGTGACATTTGTATACCAGGAACAATACTAATTGTATGGTACAGAAAGATACCTATATACTCTTTGCCTTTGAGAATTATATAGTTTATGAGGAGATGCCAAACTCTGATAGCTAATTATAGAGAAATAGGAGCAAGTATTGTCATAGAGATATAGAAATATTTCTGGGAGATAAGGAACTCTTGTAATAGATACCAAGATTTGAGCTAGATCTTAGGAGAATATATTTACTGGAAAGATAATGTGGAAGAGGATTTTCAAATAGAGGAAAGCAGAAACAGACACATTAGTTCAGGTAGACAGGGACATTGATAAGTCTAGTTTTCCTCTGCCATCAGTCTCCTTTCTCAAATATATTTGGCCTATGAGAATCATGTTTGCAAGCTCATGTTTGCTTCCCATTGTGGTTTTATAATGAAGGTCACAGCAGACTAAAAATCACTGCTTGTGGCTCTCATTAAGTAATGGGGGTTCTGTGTTCATTTATATTGAAAATGGATGAGGTTTGTAAATATTTTCAGAAAAAAATAAACATGAGTACAGTAAAGTTGTTTCCCTTTCTTGGCCCAGGAGTTAAGAGACTGGCTGTTTGTTTCTTGGACAATATCCTCATAAGATACTCCCTCTTATAACACACTTATGGGATGTTCAGGACATTTGGTATCCAATTTGGCAGCTCCAGATGTACTCTTAGCATTAATTAACAGCCGTGTGGTTGAGCAGTCTTGCATTTCCATTCCAATTGATTGAGGCTTCATATAAGCTGTAGTCTGAGCCAGTGTCTGACTGTAATGTCATAGAGCTCAAAAAATAAAAGACCAAAGGTAAGCCAGTCAAATCAAGGAAATAGTGCAAATAAAATGAAGTAGAAAGAAATAAGGCAGATAAAAATTGTTTTAAAACATTGAGTTCTGAGCTGGATTGTTAGGCAATAATAGGTAACTGATAGAACTTGGCTTAAACTGTGCCGCTGACCTGCTCTTAACTAACATGCCACAGTAATCCTACAAGCACATTATTTCAGCAAGTCTCTTTAAGTGGTGAGATCTCTTATGACTGAATATTGTTTTTATGGTGCTGTGCCCTGTTCTAAATATCTTTCTTGTACACCTGGAATATCCTTCACCACTCAGCTCATGTCACTTCTATGAGAATATATTATTTTCCTCTGGGTACAATAGTTCTTATTTTCACTGAGATACAATTTTACTTTTGATATCCTGGATCTTACTATATTCTATCATAATTGTTCTGTGATTGTATTCCTTATTTCCTCCTGGAGGGAAGAGATTATGTCTTATTTAATGCTGCATTCCTTGAATATGGCAGAGCTTTGACCAGGAGCGGATAGAGTATTTCTGTGTGTCTTTATATGATTGAAGTGACACTGTGTATTTGTAGGTATGGTGTAGGACAAAGCTACATTTAATTTTTCAGGGCATCTTAGATTTTCCCTTTAATTTTCTTTAAAGGTAAAACATGATTCAATGAATTTTATGTCTGATGCCAAAAATTAATTGGGGTAATACTAATAGCTCTCCAAATTAACTTTCAGGCAAGGTAAATTATTTTAGAGACTTGTTTTGAATTGGATTAGGAGGCATATAAATTAGGAGGTATAAAACGTTTTTTATATATATATATATATATATATATATATATATATATATATAATCAAATTAACTTAGTGACTTATTAGTCTAATGATTACTTTTTTTTTTCTCCTCACACTAAGCCAAGTTTATTCCCACCCATTTATGTAACTTGTCTGTGGATCACACAGATAAGACTCACTGAATTAATTGGCTTTAGTCATTTCACATGACAAACACACATCAAACCATCTTATTGTGCTCCATAAGTGTACTTATATTTCTGAATTACTTTATTCAGAATAAAATTGTAAGAATTAAAAAAATACTGAACACATTCACATGTACTAATTACTACACACATAGTTTTATTTAAAGAAAAGTTCCTGTGCAGTGTTTTGTAGGTATTTTGCCATCATTTCAGATAAGAAGATTAAGACCTAAAAGTTCAAGTAACTCACACAAATATACTGAAAATCAAGCTGGAATACACAATTTGAAGTGCAGCTCTGAGTTATCTATTTCTTTTTTTTTTATTATAATTAGGTATGATTTGCGTTTGTCAGCAGTGGTTGGCAGCTTACATTTTCTTTTTTTTTTTCTTTTTTTTTATTTATTAGTCAGTTCTGTATTCAGCAAATACAGTCAGTTTGGTACCATTATTAGGCTCATCCGTGACCTACCCCCTCCCCTTGGCCCCTCCTTGTTGAGGTATACGGGTCATGCATTGTGGAGTTAGCCCACAGTTATGGCTAAGCTAAATGTCTCTGCATATCATGACCCAACATGTGACTCTGACATTCTTTCCGCCCCCTCTTCCGCAAAATTTCCCTGAGCCATGTTGGGTTCATTTTTGGTCTGCTTCAGTGATGAGGTGTTGAGGGCCTCTGAGGCTCTGGCTCTCTGATTTGGTAGGAGTTGATTTCTCTCTATGCTGATCTCCTTCCCCCTTGTGCTGGTGTCCGGTTCATAAGGAAAACAGCCCCCTTGCTTGTTTCTCCAATTTTTCTTAGTTTCAGCCGGGGCCCTTTTGAGGTATGATGGGGTGGCTCTCTCCTTAGGGTCTACATCTATCTGAAAAAGAGAAGCAGATTCTCCAACGGAGAGTAAGTTAGCACCAGGACAAATGAGATAACCCTTACTTTTTTTTTTATAGAGAATTTAATAGGTGTAGGCCCTCTTGTAGCCCACAATTGATAGTAGCTTGATACTGGAGAGTGGGCTTATGTTACATGCAAATTAGAATGGCATGGCTGAAAGTTGGATGAGAGTCAGTCCCCAGACAGTCAGCGCGTCTAGTGCCAGAAGGTGCTACATGGGCGACTGGGGGAAATTGACCAATATCTATCGAAGCAACGCATGGTCTAACCTACTTAGCAGCAAATAACTTATTGTGATGCCCACACAAGTGCAGTGGTGGCACACAGCCATGGTGGGGAACCAACTGCTCTCAGTTTGGCTAACTGATCCCCTCACTGGTATGGGACCCATAGCTGGAGCTGGGAAACAAGTCAGAACCATATCCAAACATAAGCCCCCTCTCCAGTAATGATTACTTTTGTGAAATCACCTTTAATAAACATTTTTGACATTGGGATCATTCCTGTCCTGCTTCTGAGAGGGTGGACAATACTGTGGAAACAATAATAACAACCAGAATATTTCCTCTACCTCTTAATAGGTTATTGTTTTACTCATATAAGATGTGCTTAAGTTCTTGAAATTCCCCAGGGAAGCTTCCTTCTAAGCACTGAGTGACTCAAGAATCCAAGTAAGTAGCATTTTGTGATTCTACCTCAAGAATCCAAGTAAGTAGCATTTTGTGATTCTACCTTTGTAAAATATAGACTAAATATTTTCTTTAAAATCAAGTGTTTTTTTTTTTTTTTGAGGTACGGAGTCACTCTAGCTCAGGCTGACCTGGAATTCACTATGTAGTCTCAGGGTGACCTTGAAGTCATGGTGATCCTCCTACCTCTGCCTCCTGAGTGCTGGGATTAAAGGTGTGCACCACAACACCTGGCTAAAGTCGTTTTTTTTTTTTTTTAAAGTTTAATTTATTTTTCTTTATTTATTTGAGAGCGACAGACAGAGAAAGAGAGAGAGAGAGAGAGAGAGAGAGAGAGAGAGAGAGAGAGAATGGGCATGCCAGGGCCTCTAGCCACTGCAAACGAACTCCAGATGTGTGCACCCCCTTGTGTATCTGGCTAGTGGGTCCTGGGGAATCAAGCCTTGAAAAGGGGTCTTTAGACTTCACAGGCAAGCACTTCATTGCTAAGCCATCTCTCCAGCTCTAAAATCAAGTTTTAAATAAATATTTTTTTATTTATTTGCCAGGAGAAGATAGGAGAGGAGAGGGGGAGATGGAGAGCCACCTGTCACTGCAAAGGAACACCAGATGCATGCATCACTCTGTGCATCTGGCTTTATGTGGGTACTTGGAAATTGAACTCAGGCCTTTAGGCTTGGCAAGCAAGCACCTTAACTAATGAGTCATTTGTCCATCCCAGACTACATATTTTATGAGTATAGACACAGGAGTAAAATGATTATATGTTTTCCTAACTCTCTCATTGTGGAAGTGGAACATGTCTCTTCTATTCCCTTCTACCTACAGTACATATCCAAGAATGAAGCATATGGTCTTGCCTACCTATAAAAGGACCAGGTACATAAGAAGAAATGAACCAGTTTAGTGAGTACTAGTAATATCTCCTCCTTCTCTTTATCACTGTGGTTTACTCTGAACTTATCATTGTAATTGCTCTTTGGCTTAGAACTTTGTCATGATGCAATACAAATTTATTTCAATTCTAGATATGCTAGACTACTTCTAAGACTCCTCAACCAAAATTTTATGGTAAGAAGGAAACTTGTTAAGAAAAATGGAAGTGGTTTATGAAATACCTGTACTGTAGAAGATATATATGTGTGACCAGTATAATCAGCTTAAAAATAGGTCACGTTTGTATTATCTCTGCAGAGCTCCCTCAGTATGGACTTCTTTCTATGACTAGTTTGTGAGGGATGACCTTGCTCTATGATTGAGTGTGGGTTTCTCATTAAGATTCAATTTTACCTATTGCCACTTTCAATTATGAAGTTCGGCTTTTTTATTCCATTAAATATTGCTGATACAGTGTTAAGTAGCATATGAAATCTGGTTTATGACAAAGTGGTGTTAAGAATTTAGTCCTAGCCGGGCGTGGTGGAGCACACCTTTAATCCCAGCACTTAGGAGGCAGAGGTAGGAGGATTGCTGTGAGTTCGAGGCCACCCTGAGAATACAGAGTGAATTCCAGGTCAGCCTGGGCTAGAGTGAGACCCTACCTTGAAAAACCAAAAAAAAAAAAAAAAAAAAAAAAAAAAAAGAAAAGAAAAACAAAAACAAACAAACAAACAAAAAAAGAGTTTAGTCCTTAACCACTTATGTAGTTGAGCCTTATGTAAAGTTTCCTGACTGTCATACCTGTGTTTCATTGTAGTAATTGTAGGGAAATGGACAAAGGGAGGAAGTGATAAGTATAGAAACATAGCTACAATCAGTGCCACCTTTGATATCTTCACCCTTATTTACTAAACACAGCAAGTTCAACAAGAGTAATACAGCAATCAAAGTTAAGTGGCAAAGTTAATTGGAATCCAGCAGTCTTCCATATTCTCTGGCTTAAGTTATTGCTCTGTGTTCTGCACATGATCTTTTTTCTTTTTTTCAAATTTAGAAGGGGAGATTGAAAGAAGTACTAAAAAGAATATAGATTAGGAACTTGGAATTTCTTTAAATTATCCTTTAGGTTTAGAACTTCAAACATGTAGCTAGAGGAGAAAAAGGATCAGGGGTTCCCCTGAGTTACTATTCTATTCTTCTCTGTGAATACAGAGACAATGCAGTAGTTTTCTGTCCAGTGCAGAGAGGAGGCAGGAGAATGAAAAGGAATGATGCCTGACATTCTTCTTAATTTACCTCTATTTCATGCATATATGTTTGAACTTTTAGACTTCATTGGACAGAACAAGGCCCAGAGCTGATACCTCTAAAGTGGGAATCAAGTCAAGGGTTCTAGATGCCCAGGTCTAAGGGCAAAACTGATAACCATATTACACTTTGAGGCATCTCAGATGGGATGAGCAGGTAGTGATTAAACATGTTAAAAACAAAGATGGTAGAAAAAAGTGTTTTTTTTTCTAATTTTGTATAAATTGAATTTAAAATAAAATGTGGAGGTTACATTCTTAGAAGGCCATTCCATTCCTTGAAACAATGAACAGTTGCTAATATTCTGAAATTTCACACTGCACTGGTTGATCTGTATTTTCTTACAATTTTAAGCAACTCTAAAATAATATACTTTATCATATATATATATATGTACATATATATATATATAATTACAAATTAATCACTTAGAGGATTAGGTAGAGTTATATACTTGGAAGAGGTATTGATATTGTCATCTAAGAACCTTTTCACAAGTGTAACACGTTATGGACCTATGAGGTTTCCTCTGTATTATGAAGACTACAAAAGGTGAATCCAAAGCAGAATATAAACATCTTTCAGGAGATCGGTGTCTTTAGCTATCATGGGGAAAGAGTCTGAATTTATAGCATTATAGAGACTTCTCAATGACTATTAATGTTGCAGGAGCTATGGCCTACTAATTATGGAGGATATGAGCCTGAGTTGAGGTTACTGGCCTTTTCTGACATGCTCCTTAATTGTGAAAACATTATAGAACATCATCAGTTATTTAATGCCTTTTATTTCTCTTATATTATTAATGAAATAATCACCATCCTCCTCCATTCATTTTGTGAACTTTAGCCATTCATTTTAATATGATAGTACATTTTCATTTTTTGTTTTGTAGATATTCTTCCTAATGAATTTCAATACTTACTCCTTTGGCATTGTGCATAAAACCATGAAATATTAGATTTGGAAGGAACTCAGGGTTTTATCTTGCCCAACACGTTAACTAATACAAATTTCATCAGATATGAATATTTAATTTCCTTCTGTGCTAATAGTGGATACTCACAGTGTAACAAAGATAGGTGACTGAGGAGAAAACTGGGAATTTTCTGGAATTAGAGAATTTCAAGCAGTGAGAATTACATGTACCCATATATTCAAAAGGTCAATCCTGTGTTAATATAGTTCCCATTATCTACACATAGGAAGTGATAGAATTCAGGTAGAGTAAGGGAAAGAAGAGAGCTCCACAGAGTGGAATCAAGAGATCACAAAAGAATCTCTTTCAAGTTTTTAGCTGACTTCTGATCAGTACATGCTTGTGAGAGAGATACTAGAGGCTATTGAAGGAGTCACTTGAAGAGATTAAAGAGAATAATTCTGTGTTCACACAGGGCCAGATATATGTACAGTTCCCACTTTTCAATGTGAAAAAATAATTAATGGGACATTGAGTATTCAGAAGTGAAAAATAGATAGCTCTACACTAAATGATGCTCTAGTGTTACCTAAGAAAACATAACGCAATGAAGAAATTCGGCCAAGAAGAGCAAGTGAAACAAAAAATAAGTAGAAAAAACACAAATAAAAATCAGAATAGAAATCAAAGACCTAGAAAATGGAAAAATCCACAAAAACCAAAAACCACTTCTGTGAATCAATTATTCTGATGAAACTCTCTACATCTTTTGTATTCTTTTTATTGATTGATTTTCTTTCTTTATTGGTCATGTACATACTCAGTGTGTAAACAGCCATGTTGATATGATTTAGCCTCTTTCCGGTCCTCTCCCCTCTGAAGGGACCCTTCTCATTGGGGATTGTGGGTCAAGCATTGTGGTGGTAGCCATCAGTTATGGAAAAGAGGCAATGTCTCTGTACATATTGTCCCAACTTGTGGCTCTAACAATCTTTCTGTCCCCTCTTCCATGAATTTCCCTGAGTCATGTCGGGTTAGTTATAGGTCTACTTCAGTGATGAGGTCTTGGGAATCTCTGTGTCTCTGGAATTCTGGTTTGGTAGGAGTTGAGTGTTCTCTGTGTTTATCTCCTTCACCCCTGTGCTGGTACCAGGTTCACCAAGAAAGCAGCACTCTTGCTCATTTCCCCAACTACTCTATGGTTTCAGCTGGGGCCCTGGTGAGGTGCGATGGGCTGAAACTCTCCTCAGCTTCTTTGTCCATTTGAAAAAGGGAAGCAGATACTCCAGTGGAGAGTGAAGTCAGCACCAGATAAATGGGATAACCATTATTATTTTAGAGAGATTTTAATAGATGTAGGCCCTCTTGTAGCCCAAGATTGGTGGGAGCTTGATATTGAAGAGTGGACTCTATCTTTGGATATGGTTATGACTTGTTTTTGAGTTCCAGCTATGAATTCCATTCCACTGAGTGGATTTATCAGCCAATTCAAGAACAATTGGTTAACCACCATGGCTGTGTGCCATTATTGCACTTGGGTGAGCATCACATCAGGTTATTTGCTGCTGAGTAGCTTGGACCACGAGTTGCTTGGACAGATGTTGGTCATTTTCCCCCAGTAGCTCATGTAGAACCTTCTGGCACTAGACAAACTAACTGTATGGGGACTGAGTCTCTTCCATATTCCAGCCAGGTCTCTCCATGTTCTGTACCAACAGCATATGGTGTCTTTGGCAATAGGGTCTTACCATTAACTTTTGGTTGGTAATCAAGTGCTCTGACATAAATCTGTCTTCTTTTGGGAAACCTTGTAGGCCTCTCCGATCAACAGTTCATTGTGGATATTAACCACATCCTGGAACTGGGAGTTACAGGCCAGTGCCAAGGGAAAAGAAGGAAGAAATAGATAGGTAATATAAAAGTGAAAGAAAGAAAAGAGAGAAAGAGAGAGAAACAGGAGAAGATTAAGGTTAGTCTTCATCATCCACTTATACTCAAATGACCAGTATCAGGAATAAGAGATAACGTCAATATAGAATCTACAGATAACAAAATGACAGAGGATTTCTATAAAGAACTGTATGACAATTAACTTGTTGGTTGAGATTCTACAGATAACAGTAGATTCAGTAGTCTCCACATTCAATCACTATTTCCTAGGATTTGATTCTTATATATCTATAAAAAAATTTTGATCTTTATCCATCTTTTACCATTTATAGTTTAGTCTAGGTACGAATCTTACCTTACTGTGTGAAATTCCTAGCTGAATCCACTGACCCTCCCTACTCCTTCTATTTTTAAATTATGGAAACCTGGTCATATCACTTGCTTAATTCCTGAGCAAGTAATTTTTATTACTCTTCGAATCTCAATCTTCTTGACCCAATTAACCTCTTTCATCTGTTTTTCTCATCTATACTTCATACTTTAACAAAAACATGTTTACCATTGCTTCTAAATCACATTATTTTCCTCTCTGCTAATAACTTTTTTTCTCATTCATAATAACTGGTTAACTTTCATTCTATGTTGTACTTTGGATATGAAATGCCCCCCAAGGATCATATGTTAAGGGATTGGCCCCCACCTGGTGGCTCTAAGGAGAGGTAATTGGACCATATGGATCCATTGACTAATTCATATTGAGCAGGCTTTTATGAGGTGCAATCTGGTTAGGGGAAGTAATTCACTGGGGATTTCTTTGAATGGCACATCTGATAAATAGTCTGATTCTTGAGCATGTTCTCTCTCTCTCTCTTTCTCTCTCTTTGTTAAAAGGTGAGACATGTGGTTCCACTTACATTGTTCCTGCCATGATGTTGTGCCTCACCACACATGGGCACAGGAAGTCAAGTAACCATGGACCATAACATCTCAAAGATACAACATAAATATTTCCCCCTTTAAATTTCTTTTTCAGGAATTTTACAGCAATACAATACATACACATATGTTATAGAGTATACTCTTGAAGATCTCATCTTAAAGGTCTATATTTTCAAGGGCTAGAGAGATGGCTTAGTGGTTAAGGCACTGCCTGCAAAGCCTAAGGATCTGTGTTCAACTCTCCAGATCCCACATAAGCCAGATGCACGAAGGTGAGGCAAGTGCAAGGTTGCACATGCCCACTAGGTGGCACAGCCTCTGGTGTTCAATTGTAGTGGCTGAGGCCCTGGCATGCCAATTCTTTCTCCTTATCTCTGTCTCACTCTCTCTAAAATAAAAACATAAAAAGGTATATATTTTAAGAAAGATTGTTTTGACCACTCATGTTTGAGATAAACAGTCCTTATGTTTATTGTTACTCTCTATTGTATCCATTCCAGCACTTATTACACTCTAAAATGCTTCTTGTTTAATTTCTGTAACCCGTAATGGACTGAGATACTTATCACAATGGGGCATACTTGTTCTGTTGATTGTATTGACAAAGGAACACAGAAATTTTAGTGATGACTTAACTTTTACTCTATTCTTAACACCAAATCCAATTATGTTAATTTTGAACACAGGTTATTTAGGACTGGATACAAAAAAGAATTTTTTTAATTTAGAATTTTAATATATGAATATATTGTACTTTGGTCATATTCCCATTGGTAATCATCTCATATACCCTCCTCCCTTCCCCCATTAAACTGTGGCCCTCTTCAGAGGGCTTAAGCATAATTATATGGGGTCATAAATGCACCAGTCTCTATGGGGGCAGGCAATGGCTCTTATATGCTTTCTTCCCTCTCTTCCACAGTGTTCCCTGAGCCTTGGAAGGTATGTTAGAGGTCTCCCTTAGTGTTGAGCTCTTAACATTCTCTAATTTTCTGTTTTTACGAATTTTGAGTGTCCTCAGTGTCTACCAGCATCTCCCTGGAGGAGGTTCTCAGGTTGTGAGAACAGCACTCTTATTTAGTCTGCCTTTTCCTCTGTAATGTTTCCTAGGTCCTGGAAGATGAGATAGTGATGGCTTGTCTTGTGCTAGGCAGCTGGTTTTCTTTTCTTGTACTGATAGATCTTGGAGTTCCTGAGTCTTTGTTGCCATGTACAACAATCAGGTTTTCTAATCTAGAGAGCAAGCAGCATGGTTCAGAGGGTACGAGCATAAATTTAGGAGACTTTTTTTTGGTGAGCATAACTCTTCTTTTAGGCAAGAAGAGTAGAAGCTTCCCTCTAGGTTCTATGACCTTCCATTCCCTAGGCTTCTGACTTGGTTCTCAGGAGAAGGCATCAATTACCTCTCCCACTAATCAGGCCTTATATCCAGAGAGCAGTTAATTATCCCCCAACTTATGTGCCACTATTGCACTGGTGTGTACAGCTAGCCTGGTTGGTTGTTTATATAGGTTTCAGGATCCACTGCTTACTTCATGCTGTTGGTGACGTTTATCCCCTAGCAGCTCACATAATACTTTTGGGTAGGAAGCTGGCTTCCATCTTAGTTCTAGCATGATCTGTCAATGTCCTGTGACCATAGGCTGTGGTGTCTTTGGCAATAGGGTTTTACCATTTAGGTCTATTGGATAGCCAAGTGCTTTGACAATTGCTTGCATAATTTTGGGGACCTCATAGGCCTCTCTGACCAACAGATCACTGTGGATGATAACCCAGTCTGTCACTGGGATTCACCAGTAGTAGACTATGGTTTTAAGCTAAAAAATTTTAACACTTCTGCAGAGCACTTCTGCTCTATCTATCTTCGATCTATCTATCCATCTATCTGTTATCTATCTATCTATCTATCTATCTATCTATCTATCTATCTATCTATTTATCTATCTATCTGTCTATTTATTATCATCATCATTTATGTCTTTTTAAAGATAGTTATATTATATTTCTATGATACTTATTTATGCCACCATTAGTTTTTATCCCTTCCCCTCCATCTCTTACCCTTGCCCCCTCAGTTGGAAGGCTTTTATTTACTCGTTTAGTCTTGTTAGACGGTATTGCTCTATTCAGATACATTATCTCTTCTGGGGTTAGCTTTGATAGATATTATGAGTCAAAAAAAATCCATTTCTTCCAGATTTCTCAATGTAGTAGAATATAGGTTTTTGACATATGTCATTGCGATTCTTCCAATTTCAGTGGCATATGTTGTGACATCTCTTTTTTAATCTCTAATCTTGATGATTAGACTTCTCTCTTTTTTCTTTGGACCAATTTGCCCATGGGCTTATCAATCTCGTTTATTTTTTTGAAGAACCAGTTCCTCATTCCATCAATTTTTAAAAATTGTTTTCTTCATTTCTAATACATTGATTTTGTCCTGATCTTCATTATTTCTTTTTGTCTTGTACTTTTGGTTTTGATTGTTTTTGCTTTTCCAGTGCCTTCAAAGGGGTTATTAAGTTATTTATTTGATATCTAGTTTAGTTCCCACTTAGGACTGCCTACATTGTGACTCATAAGTAGTTTTGGTACGATGTATTTTCATTTCCAGTTCAATTACCCATTCGTTGTTTAACAATTTGGTGTTCAGTCTATAGAAGTTGGTGTATTTTCTATGTTTTTGTTGTTGATTTCTAGTTTTATTGCATTTCAGATATAATACAAAGGGTTAGGTCAATTTTCATAAGTTTGAGGGGACCTGATTTATGTCCTGATGTATGATCTATTTTACCAAATGTTTCTAGGAGCTTCAGAAAAAAATGTGTATCTTGTAAAATTTGTATGGAATATTCCATAGATCTCTGTTAAGTTCATTTGTTCTATTGTGTTCTGTAGACCACAGATTCTCTATTTTCTGTTTTGATGATCTATCTATTGATAATTGTGGGGTATTAAAGTCACCCACTATTATTGTGTTGAGATTTATTCATGATATGATATCTAATAAATTTTGCTCTGTACAATTTGGTAGACCTGTGTTTGTTTCATATATTCTTATGATTATGAAATCCTCTTGTTGAATTGTTCCCTTGATTAGTACAAATGGCCTTTTTATCTCTTTTGATTGCTTTTGGTTTAAAGGCTATTTTGTCAGATATTAGTATAGTCACACCAGCTAGCATCATACTTCCAGTTGCTTGTGTTATTTTTTACCATCCTTTCAACCTAATAGTGGCCTTCCTTTCATGGTAACATTGGTTTATTTAAGACAGCAGATGGATGGATTCGGCCTGTTAACTTGTGTTCTTTTTTTTTAATTTCAAAAATCCTTTGTTCATATTCTTCTCAACTTAAACACCATCTTCATTGTATAGTTTTCTTTGTCAAATCCTCCTACAACTAGAGTTCTCAGCATAGAAGGCCTAGTGTTAGGGCTACAGAATGGATCAGTGAATGCTGCACAACATGAAGACTTGAGTTCAGATCCTAGAACCCATGTAAATACATAAGGCGTTTGTTTTGATTGGAGAGTTGAGTCCATTTATGTTAAGTGTTATAACTGAGATATGTTGAGTTAATTCCTGTCAAGTTGAAGACTATGTGGAGTTTTGTATTTTATTTATCTCATTTGATTTTATGTCTCTTACAGTTCTGATCATTGCCTTTTCCCTCCTGCAGCCTCTTTAGTATATTTGTTCATTTCCTCAGTATGGGGTATGCTATGGAGTATTTTATGTAGGCTGGTTCACTGCTAATATATTCGTAAAGCTGTCTTTTTCATGGTAAGTTTTTCTTTTACCGTTATGAGAGATAATTTTGCTAGCCATAGTTGTTTGGGTTCTCACCTGTGGTCTTTCAAAATTGAAATACCTATTCCAAACCCTTATTATTTTAAAGTTTCTATTGAAAAATTGGTTGTAATTCTGATGGGCTTACTTTTTTAAGTAGTGAGATGTTTATCTCATCATTTTTAGTGCTCTCTCTGTATTTAGTGCTTTAACTGTAATGTATTATGGGGGGATTTATTTTTTGGTCCTATCTATTTGGTATTATGGATACCACCTGTACCTGGATGGGCCTCTCTTTCATAAGATTCAGAAAATTTTCTTCTATAAATTTACTGAAAACATTCTCCATGTCCTTGCCCTGTAGTTCTTCACCTTTTTGAATGTCCATGTTTCATATGTTTGATCTTAAGGTTTCCCATATTTCCCTCATGCTATGTTTGTATTTTTTAACTTGTCATTGATTTTTTTTCTCCCTATTTCCTCTGACTTGGTCTCAAACCTTGATATTCTGTCTTCCACATGATCTATTTTGTTGGTAAGGTTTTCTTGGGAGGCTTTTGAGTTATTTAATTTTTATTTCCAGTATGTTTTTCTTCAGTGTCTCTCTCTTTAGTGAATTCTATTTTCATTTCTTGGTTTGACTTTCTCATTGCCCTTCTTTTGCCATAGTTGATTAAAATAATTACCTTTCATTTGGTTTTAATTTTTGCCTTTAATTTTGGTCCTAATATATTAAATATGTTTTTAAAGTTTTGTGCAAACAAAACCTTTATTATGTTTATCTCATTGCTTTTATACTTACAAATTGCTTTTTCTCATACAGTGCACATATTTATTTTGCGTGTGTATGTCTATATGATATTCATATGTGCATGCATGTTTGTATGTGTATGGGTACATGTTCTCATGTGCAGGATGGGGCCAGAGTTTCTCATCAGATATCTTCCTCAATCACTTATTTATTGAGGTATGATCTTTCAATTTAACCCAGAGCTCATTATTTCCATTAATCTTGGTAGCCAACTTTCCCTGGACTTCCCTTGACTCTAGATTCTTAGTGCTGCAATTAGAGACAGGTTACCATTTTCATCCCTCACTTATGTGGGGATCTGAACTCAAGTTCTCACGCTTGCATGGTAAGAGTTTACTCACTGAACTACTTTTCCGCTCCCATTTATTTACCTATTTTCATCTTTTTGTTTAATTCTTGGGACCTCATACATTCTAGGCAACCACACGAACACTACGATATATCCCCATCTCTCTTTTTTTCCCCTTTATTTTGGAATCAGAATCTCAAAGTTGACCAGGCTATCTGTGAGCAAACTGTATCTCAGGCTAAACTTGAATGTCTGGGAATACAGGCTTATGCCACTCCACTAATATTTGTCTCTGTATCTCTCTCTGTCTCTCACACACTGACTTGCTCCCTTTCTTTTTCTGTGTAGCCTACACTCGACTGAAACTTTCTGTGTAGTCAAAGCAAACCTTGAACTTACAATCCTCCCACGTTAGCATCCTGAGTTCTGAGTTTATATGTACTATCATGCTAAGTTCATGCTATTTTTGTTTAATTATTGCAGTCAATTCTGTAGCTCATATATAATTTAATATTATGAATTTATTCATTTTCAGTTGCTAATGTTCTTTATAATTATATCTGTCATTTCCACTGACTTTTCATGTTTTCATAAGGAAACATTTGTTTTGCTTTTCTTTGAAAATGCAGTTTTATGTAACCTAGACTGTCCTTTAACTTCTAGTTTTCCTGCATTCACCTCCTTAAAATCTTTCATACAGTTATTTTCATAAGTTATTTTATATGCTTACGTGATTATCTATCTTGCCAATCCAAAATTGGATTAAGTATCATAGCTGTTCTTTTAATATTTAATGTAGTCAGTTTACTTGTGTATATCTTTTGCCCAAATTTTAGTAGCTGTTATGATCTGTTTTATGTTTGAAAAAATTTGTTAAGAGTAAAATCATTCTAGGATTATGTGGTGGTTTGATTTATGTGCCCCCATAAACTTAGGTGTTTTGAATGCTAGGTTCCCAGCTGATGGAGATTTGGGAATTAATGTCTCCTGGAGGCGATGTATTGTTGGGAGTGGGCTTATGGGTGTTATAGCCAGTTTCCCATGCCATTGTTTGGCACACTCTCCTGTTCCTATTGTCCACCTTATGTTAGCCAGGGGGTGATGTTCACTCTCTGCTCCTGTCGTCATTTTTCCCTGCCATTGTGGAGCTTCCCCCTCGAGCCTGTAAGCCAAAATAAACCTCTTTATTTCCCACAAGCTGTTCTTCGTTGGGTGATTTCTGCCAGCAATGTGAACTTGACTGCAACAATAAAGTGGTACTGAGGAATGGAATAGACAGGCTAGACACCTGACTGTGTGGTTTTGGCCTTTTGGAGTTGATTTTCAAGAGGATTGTGGAAGGATTTGAAACCTTGGCCCAAGAGATATATTGCAGTTCTGTAAGTACAGCTTGATGGACTATTCTGGTCAGAGTTGAAAGAACTGAATGCAGTAAGAACTATGGACTGTGAGTTTTGGTTTATGAGGGTATGAAAGAGCTTTGCATGGACTGGGCTAGCAGTTTGTGTGAGAAGCTTGCTCTTATGCCCATGTCCTGATAAGTTGTGCAGGATTGCTTTGTGTGGAAATGACTTGGTGTGAGCAGAGGAATGCAGCACAGAAAGAAAAATCTTTGGGTGAACTGCTGCTCATTCAGCTGCAATTGAGAGATTACAACCTTTGAAATTGGGCCAGCTGACCTGTGCTGGGCAACAGGAAGAATGTATACTCTTTTAAAGGGGCCTGAGTGCTGAAGGAGAGTCTTGTTCTTGAAAGTCTGTTTTATTCCCCCCTGGACTAACAAATTGACACCCTACCTGGTATTGTGGAGTACAAGAAATGCAGGAAAGAGAGGGTCATTGAGTTTGCAGCACGGTCTTGTGTTTTATAAATGGCCAAGGGCATTGTGAATCAGGTTTGTTGGATGCCTGCATGAAGACCCCATAGGGCCATGAGGATGAACCATGGGTTGCCATGGAGACCCAGTGGAGATTCTGGGACCATTAATTGGCTGCCAAGTAGAGCTGCTGGCCCCAGATGAATTTTTCCAGGACTGTGAGTAGCCTAGCTGGAGGGGCGGAATTGGAAATCCAGAGGCTTGTTGCTGGTTAGAATTATTAGACTTGTGGATTTGTCACTGGCTAGAGTTGTTGAACTTGAAGCTACAGAGTTTGATTTTTGCCCTGTTTAAATGTTGTATTTATTGAATGTTTCCTTCCTATGTCCAGTGCCATCTTTTACAGTGTGAATGTTTATTCTGTGCCATTATATTTTCTTGGGGGGATATTTTTTGGTATTATAGCTCAGTTAAAAGATCTTGGATTATGGGGATGTTTGAACATCATTAGGATTGATAAAAACTATGGAGACTTTTAAATTTTGACTGTATGCATTGTATTTTACATCATGTATAGATATCAGTTTATGGGAGCCAGGGGCAGAATGTGGTGGCTTGATTCAAATGTCCCCCATAAACTTAGGTTTCTAAATGCTAGGTTCCCATCTGATGGAGTTTTGGGAATTAACGCCTCCTGGAGGTGGTGTATTGTTGGGGACAGGCTTATGGGTATTATAGCCAGTTTTGCCATGCCAGTGTTTGGTACACTTTCCTGTTGTTATGGTCCACCTTATGTTGGCCAGGAGGTGATGTACACTATCTTCTCATGCCATCGTTTTCCTTGCCATCATGGAGCTTCCCCCTTGATCCTTTAAGCCAAAATAAACCTCTTTTTTTTTTCCCAGAAGCTGCTCTTAGTTGGGTGATTTCTACCAGCAATGTGAACCTGACTGCAACAGATTAATACTTGTTTTATTATATATTTTAATTTAGAAGTAGTTGAGACATATATTTAGTCTTTCCATGAAGCATGCTGTCTGTTACAGAAATTTTGTATTACTCATTTGTGTTACAATCCTGTATTTAGGGGGAAGTTATTTCTAGCTTAAAGTTAGGTATTTTACTGATGCTGTTGTTACAATAAAAGTGAACTTCACTCTATATATTTACTATTTTGTTTTCTAATTAAAGGTTGTTAGTGTATTTAAAAAATATTTGACAATATTTATGGAAGTTGTCAATATAAATTATTAAAAAAACAAAAAAAGGCATATGGGACTCATTTCAACATGTATATGTTAGTGGAAAATTTGTGATATGTGCAGTAAGTTTCATCAGAGATTGCAGCATAGGCTACCATAGTTAACTAGTGAGCCCCAGGAATTCTGTCTCTGCTCCCCTTAGTGCAGGGCTATAGTCATGCATGACCATGCTTGGCTTTTCATGTGGGTGCTTGGGTTCTAAGTTCTAAGTCAGGTTCTCATGCTTGTGCAATAAGTTCTCGCCACTGAGCCATCCCCCCAGTCCACAGGGAGAACTTAAAAATGGCCAAAAAGATAGAGATATTTTTGATAACATAGGCTGAATAGAATATTGGACATGAATTAAGTGTAATTAGGTATAGTGAACAATGCATCTTACTTTTGTTCATTATGACAAAACTATATTTGAGGTTATTTAATTTTAGAAGTTCTGATATTGTGGAAAACCTGCAATGATAGATAAATGATAGATAGATAAAGGCTGTAATAATTCAAACAGTATTATAGTCATGCAATGTCATGCAAGACAGTGGTATGAGGAAAATATATATTATTGACGAAAAAGAGATATGCCCAAAGTACCACTTTTAAAAGGTTTGCATATGTTAGTTTGATATAGCTGTCATAACCGAACACCCGAGAATGTGTCACTTAGGCAACAAAATTTTAATTTCACATAGTTTTGGAAGTTAAAAGTGTATGACCAAGGTTTCGTCACTTTCAGTTCCTGGTGAGGGCTCTTTATCATTGTTTATTGATGGCTGCCTTGTAATTGTGTGCCAATATGAACTCTTGTTTGCATATATAAAGAGAGAGACAGTCCAACTCTGTCTCTCATCTTATTAAGGATATGGTTGCAGTTACTTTTTCATTGCTGGGACAAATAGCCCAACCAAATGAGGTTATGGGAGAAAGGGTTTATTTCAGGCTTACAGAGTCCAGAGGAAGCTTCATCATAGTGGAAGAGGCTGGTACAGTTCATTAGATCCATAGCAGAGAGACACTACCAAACAGCCAGAAAACAGAATAGCCAGAGATCAAAAATGGCTCTCTGTACCTAATAGGGCTGGATTACAAGATCTGCCCCCATTATGCCTGCTCCCCCAAAGGGCTCTACCTGCTAGAGACTTAAGTTGCAAGCTCAATCTTACTGAAAAATCCCTGAGGCTATGTGGTACATACATTCACATTAAAACTACCATAGATAACAATTCCACATTATTAAAGCCCCACTCTCAGGGCCTCATCTAACCTTTATACAAGGAAATGATACTCTCCTATGAGATATAAAGTCATCTTAAACAAGATATGAGACCATTGATGGTCTCAGAAAACATAATGCATTTATGAAATTACAAACAGTACTGTGGCATAGAGTTTCTGAGCATTCAGGAATTTGAGGCAGAATGATCATGAATTCAAGGTCACCATGGGCTACACAATGAGAACCTCTCCCAAAAATAAACACTGCCTAAGGTAAAAAGTAAGACCCTATTGCTGAAGATACAACATGCTGCTGACATAGAATACCAAGACATCCTGCTGGAATCTGGAAGGGAACCAGCCCCCAGATGTTTAGCCTATTTAATGCTGGAAAGCACTACATGAGCTACTGGCAGAAAATGGTCAACAAAGTTGTGAGAAAGCAGGAACCACAGCTACTCAAAAGCAACCAACCTGACAAGTTGTACACACCTGTGCAATGATGGCACACAGCCTTGGTGTGTAGCCAGTGGCTTTCTGATTGTCTAATAGATCCACTCAGTGTAAAGGAACTCATAGCTAGAACTGGGAACCAGGTCAGAATCCCATAGAGACCAATGACAAGCTCCCACAAATCTTTGACCAAAAGAGAGGCTATATCCATAAAACCTCACTAAATTAATGCTTATCACATTGGGTTACATTTATCAAAACCTCTTTAAATTAACAATACTTATTCCATTTAACCTATGCTGACTTCATTCTCTGTTGAAGAATCTTTTCTTCTTTTTCTGAAGGTAATAAAACCCAAGGAGATAAAACACCCCTCACATTTCAGCCAAGGCCCAGGTGAAACCAAGGGTATTTGGTGAGATGAACGGCTAATGCTTTCATTGTGAGCCTGACAATCTCCACCAGAGTTATGGAGACAGACACTGAGGATACTCAGCACATACCAAGGCAGAAATCCAGAAGTTCCTAAGAGCTTAACACTGAAGAAGACTTAAAACACAACCACCATGACTTAGGGAATTTTGTGGAAGGCAGATGGAAAGATTGTAAGAGCCACAGGTTGTGAGGGCATACCCAGAAGAACCCTCCCCCCCTTAACAGGCTTCTGCTTTCACAACACATAACCCACAACTCCATGGTGAATACCAGAAATCCCACTATGGTGGGATTGGGGGCAGGGAGGAGGGAAATGGTGGTAACAACACATGTGTCCATACAAAGTAAATCCTTTTTTTAAAAAAATATTATTCATTTATTTATTTGAGGAAGAGAGAGAGATACAAAAATAGGGGGAGAGTGAGAGGGAGAGAGGTAGAGAATGGGCACACCAGGGCCTCCAGCTACTACAAACTCCAGATGCTTGTGCCCCTTTGTGCATCTGGCTTACGTGGGTCCTGGGGAGTCGAACCTGGGTCCTTTGGCTTATGCAGGCAAGTGCCTTAACCACTAAGCAAACTCTCCAGCCACAAAGTAAATTATTAATTTAAAAAAATCACTCTAGGGTTGTAGAGATGGTTTGGTTTTTAAGGTGTTTGCCTGTAAAGCCAAAGGCCCAGTTTCAACTCCTGAGGACCCACATAAGCCAGATGCGCAAGGGGGCACATGTGTCTGGAGTTCTTTTGCAGTGGCTGGAGGTCTTGAGCACCCATTTTTTGTCTCTCTCTCTCTCAAATAAATGGATAAAAATATTTTAAAAACACTCTAGTGGTGAAAATAAGCAGTTACGTATCAATCATAAATACATTTAGAACAATGGTGGACACATACTCACTGCTTAATAACTTATCACTGTTATTTTGTATTTTGTATTAGACTATAAACTCTTCAAAGTAAGGGCTTTTTTCTCTTTGATCATAAAATACTGTTGAGTATATGAATATTCAACATATGGTAGCTAATGTAAATATGGTTGCTTCTTTTGTTAAATATAATTGTTATCTTTCAGATGATAATTCTTTGGAGAAAGTTAGATTGTAATAAATTTCACATTAGAAAATTAAACAACATAACAGGGGAATGTTGATGGGAACTTGACAAATTGGCCAAATGACCTGTGTGCATTTGCAAAAAATAACTCACACAGATATGTGTAAGGAGCAGCACCCACATGAGCCATCTCAATGTCTTTGTCCTTTAGTGTATTTGTAGGTATTACTACTTTTTAAGTGTAGTCTAAAAAGTAGAGAATAGCTCTATTTATATGCTACCGTGACTAAAAATGTGTGGGATTAGAAAGGAATTAGTCTTAGCATCCACCAACTCCTTTTCCTTTCTTCAGGTTGTTGGCATTCCTCCCTGCTCCTTGAACATCCTCATCATTATCTGATATTTTAGAACTGTAGTTCTGTTTTGATCTTCCAATGTCTTAAGAAAATATTTAACTAAAATCAATGAAATTCTTCAGTGTTCCTTTATTCCCTCTCACATTCAGCTTGTTCCACATGCTATGCTTAACTTTATCTTTTTTAAAATATCTGTGCTTGTATCTCAAATTTTACCCAATATGAACATTATCATCTGTCAAGGCCTAAAGATTATAATTTTCCATTTTGTCTCATTTTGTTTTTCCTTAGAGTATTTCTTCATGAGAGAAACTTCCTTGAGCTTGTCCTAAAAAAAATAATAACAGTATTACCAAGTAGGAAACTCTAGAGATTCTACAAAGCTGTTTGGTTAAGAATCCCAGAAATTCTATAATAGATGTAAACTTACTGATGATTTATTCTTGTTAAAACACTCTAGGTTTTATCATTCACTGATTTTGTAAAAATAAATCTCCCTATTTGAGTGCTAAACTTATAAATGAGCTTTGAATAAATAGTAAGGTTTTCGGGCTCAGTTTATTTTCTTGTCAAGATCTTTAATAGCCCCTTATTTCTGTGTGTGAGTGCAGTTGACTATTATAAAATTCATCTAATTAGCTATAAATATTTGACAGAGTACCTTTTAGCAGTGCCATTCATTCAACTCAACAGAGCAGTCATTTCAATCAAGGAAACCACACAAGCCATTCAAATGAGCGAATACAGCCAGAGCTGGATTTCGTCTTAATGGTCTCAACAAAGGATATAAACCTCAGGCTTTCTGTTAGCCAATATATCTCATTAATATTGTGACTGAGACTGTCAGTATCCATTCTCAAAGCCATCAGTGTTTAAAACTCATCTTGACTACATAAGACAAAAGGGAAAATATGCTTTATACTATATCTTATCAAGTAACAGTTGATGAGATTTCTCTCTCATCAGATCAAATGTATATCACACATAGCACAATAAATGTCATTTCATATAGATAACTACAGCTTTGATACTGAATTTCTGGGAAACTCTGGACATACTTTACTTTGAGTCATATTCTCATCCCTTGAAAAGTAGGACTTGTGATATTTGGAGTACTGCTTAGGTTTCCCCACATAATAGTCACATTATTTGCAAGGCTTACAAGAATACTTGTTTATTTTGGTTCATACTAATATGTCAGGAGTGTGAAGTGGGCTCCAATGGGATTACCTCTAGGCTCAAGGGTATATTAGGTTCTGAGACTACATTTTGGAACATGCTCTTCTCATCGTGAAGGCATGTAATTATGTCTGCTAACATTCTATTGGTCACAAGTTTAGTATCAGTGGAGTGAGGAAGTACTTTCTATGACATGCAGTAATGTAAAGAGTGAATATTTTCTGAAAGATGATCTAATATAATCTAACATACTTAACCCCACACTATAATGGGAGATTCTGTGAAATTGGGTTTCTAAGAGCACTCTGTCAGTCTTAAGTGGTGCTATGTAACTATGGCATTTATGAATGCTCTGGCATTATGAAATTCTTACATTATTCCTTTTGATATTGGCCAACTACCCATTCCATTACCCTCTCCTGAGAGAAGCCATATATAATGCTTATTAACAGCTGTTGACTTAAGAATACCGAGGTCTCATTGTACATTATTATAGTGGGAGGCCAAAAATAATGAGTATCTATTATAGTTTAGGATGTTTAAACTACTTCTGGGCTTACCATAAGACATTAAATTCAAGGAGAAAGTAAGCCAAGGGAAGAGGATTATGCTTGAACAGTCTTCATGATAAAATAGTAGTAATTAGTTTGAGCAAAATCCTATAATAGTTCCCCCTCACTTTGCAGGAACTAAATGGCAGACAGATAAAACAAATTACTTTACTTGGGGTAATTAGCCAGCGATTATAAGGCTCTGCCTGTGTTCTTCCAAGAGCACAAAGATCATGCCCTGTTTTTCGAAGAACCTTGTTGCTTAATACCTACTCCATTTAAAGTCATTGCAAACTTTGACAGCAATCTCACCACCCAGACAGACCCATAACAGCTAAGACAACAGCATTGCTCATTCTTAAAAGGGAGAAGGGAAGGAAAAACACGCCATTTTTCTTTGATTGTCTTATTTACTTGTTTTGGCATTTTTGTTTAGCCACCAATATGGATGCCTTTCTTTTAATGTGGATATCACACAATTCCTATGAATTACAATCTACATGATTTTTTGTACCAAAGTCTAGGATTGTGAATTAAAATATTTTTTTTCAGTTCATAGCATCTAATTTGAGAATAGTAACAGCATTGAGAAATTGTCCTCTTGATAGAGGTCAGAAAATTCAAATTAATTTCTAATCGTAGATGACTAAGGAAAACAGATAGCTCACACATTGTTTTGGCTAAAGGACACTAGACCTTCAGAATAACATTGCTGCCAAGCAATAAAAATAAGGACATTCTTTCCTGTAAATGTGTTAAGATAACAGATATGCATACAGGTTACATTTGAAAATAGAAGTTATAAGGTCAACCCATAACAAATATGTCAGACCATTAAGACAATGAAGTGTATTTAACAACATAAATTACTAAAAATATCTATTCACATATTAACTTCAAAGGAAAGTAGAAATACACATTTAGATGGGATTTATTTTTCTCTCTTTTACATTATATTATAATATTAACTGTGCCTTGAATTAATTTTTATTTTTTTAGCCATGGAATTTCTCTTTAAAATAGTGATTTGTTTTCTAAAAATCAGTTAGGTCTTCCTAAGTGTCCATCATATTATCATTTCTTACAAGCAGTCATACTTGGAAATAGTTTGCAAGTTACCTTGGATATTCATTTCTGTTCCAAACCTGATTATAAAATGCTTTTTATACATGTATTGATTTTTTATTTACTAATTTTTTATTATTTTATTTTGAGAGACTGAGAGAGGGAGAGAGAGAGAGAATGGGAGCACCAGGGCCTTTCAGCTGCTGTGAACACACGCCAGATACCTGCGTCCCCTTGTGGACATGCATGGCATTGCACACTTGAATCACTTGCGTCCGGCTAAAAGTGGGATCTGGAGGATTCGACCAATTCTTAGGCTTCGCAGGCAAGCGCCTTAATCTCTAAGCCATCTCTCCAGCCCATTTACTAAAATTTAGAAGTACTAGATTCCTAACATATGGAAACCATCTGAGAAAGAAGAAATGTCTGACAAGATTATACAGCACTGGATTCAATCCTTGAAATTGACAGAACAAACTTTAAAAGAACATAATTCTTTGCCATATAGATATAGTTTTGTTTATGGGTAAGACCTGAATTTTTTTTTTCCATCTTACAGTATGTTTATTTTTTGTATGGTTACTATATTGTTTTACTGCTTTTGTCATTTTTTTTTATTAGTCAGTTCTGTATTCAGCAAATACAGTCAGTTTGGTACCATTATTAGGCTCATCCGTGACCTACCCCCTCCCCTTGGCCACTCCTTGTTGAGGTATACGGGTCATGCATTGTGGAGTTAGCCCACAGTTATGGCTAAGCTAAATGTCTCTGCATATCATGACCCAACATGTGACTCTGACATTCTTTCCGCCCCCTCTTCCGCAAAATTTCCCTGAGCCATGTTGGGTTCATTTTTGGTCTGCTTCAGTGATGAGGTGTTGAGGGCCTCTGAGGCTCTGGCTCTCTGATTTGGTAGGAGTTGATTTTTCTCTATGCTGATCTCCTTCCCCCTTGTGCTGGTGTCCGGTTCATCAGGAAAACAGCCCCCTTGCTTGTTTCTCCAATTTTTCTTAGTTTCAGCCGGGGCCCTTTTGAGGTATGATGGGGTGGCTCTCTCCTTAGGATCTACATCTATCTGAAAAAGAGAAGCAGATTCTCCAACGGAGAGTAAGTTAGCACCAGGACAAATGAGATAACCCTTACTTTTTTTTTTTTTATAGAGAATTTAATAGGTGTAGGCCCTCTTGTAGCCCACAATTGATAGTAGCTTGATACTGGAGAGTGGGCTTATGTTTGGATATGGTTCTGACTTGTTTCCCAGCTCCAGCTATGGGTCCCATACCAGTGAGGGGATCAGTTAGCCAAACTGAGAGCAGTTGGTTCCCCACCATGGCTGTGTGCCACCACTGCACTTGTGTGGGCATCACAATAAGTTATTTGCTGCTAAGTAGGTTAGACCATGCGTTGCTTCGATAGATATTGGTCAATTTCCCCCAGTCGCCCATGTAGCACCTTCTGGCACTAGACGCGCTGACTGTCTGGGGACTGACTCTCATCCAACTTCCAGCCATGCCATTCTAATTTGCATGTCAATCACATAAGGTATCTTCAGCAGTGGGTCGGGTAAGACCTGAATTTATCTTCAAGTTCTGCTGCTTTGTTTCTGTCTTGTAAGCTACTTGGATGAGGTACTTATTATGATATGGTTACTTCATCTGTAAAATTGAACCAATTAGACTACATGCATAATTGTGGCTGTTGTGAGAGTAAAATGGGATAATGTTCTTTAAGCAGCATCATTTTAAAGTGTTATGAATTTCAGTAACATAAAGTAACAATAAACAATAAATAAATAAACAATAAAGTAAAGTCTATTGATAGACTATAATGAAAAATATAATGATGTGCTGATGGAGAAAGACCAATTATCTAAAAATAATTTAATTTTTTATTATATATATTATTTTATATCAACCCTCCTCCCTGCCCCCAATCTGCTGAGGGCCCACCCCAGTGGGGTTGCTGATATTCCCCGTGGAGTTGTGGGTTATGCACTGTGAGAGCAGAAGTCAGTCTTTGTGGGAGTGGGGGATGTCTCTGGGTATGTCTTCTTGACTTAGGGCTGTTACAATCTTTCTGCCCCCCTTCCACAAAACTCCCTTAGCCATAGTGAGTTTTAAGTCTACTTCAATATAAAGCTTTCAGGAGCCTTTGGATTTTTGTTTTGTATGTGTTGAGTATTCTTATCATCTGTCTCCTCACCCTGGCACTGATTGTCAGGCTTCACATGGAAGCAGCACTCTTTCTTCATCTCACCAAATCCTCTGTAGTTTCACCTGGGCCTTGGCTGAAGTGCAAGGGGTGGTTCATATCCTCAGGTCTTGCTACCTTCTGAAAAAGAATAGATTCTCCAATGGAGAATGAAGTCAGCATGTTAAAATGGGATAAACATTGTTAAGTTAGAGAGGTTTTGATGGATGTAGCCCCTCTTTTAGCCAATGACTTGTGGGAGCTTGTCATTGGAGACTATAATCTTGGTCTCCACAGGATTCTAACCTGGTTCCAAGTTCTAACCTTTGATTATTTTCCACTGAGCATATCTCTTAGCTAATCAGAAAGCTATTGGTTACTCACCAAGGCTATGTGCCATCATTGCACTGGTGTGTACTTCTTGTCAGGCTGGTTACTTTTTAGTAGCTGCTACCCCTGCTTACTCACAATGTTGTTGGACACTTTCACTCAGTAGTTCATGCAGCACTTTCCAGCACTAAATGGGCTAACCATCTGGGAACTGGCTCCCTTTTGGTTTCCAGCTGGGTCACTTGGTGTTCTGTGTTAGCAGCATGTGGTATCTTAGGAATAGGGCATTACCTTTTACCTTAGGTGGGGTAATCAAGTGCTTTGACAGAAGCTTGTCTTTTTTTTTTTTTTTTTTTTGGTTTTTTTCAAGGTAGGGTCTCACTCTGTCCCAGGTGGACCTGGAATTCACCGTGGAGTCTCAGCGTGTCCTTGAACTCACAGTGATCTTTGTATGTCTGCATCCTGAGTGCTGGGATTAAATGCATGTACCACCATGCTGGACCTGAAGCTTGTCTTGTTTGGGGACTTGTAGGTCTCTCCAATCAACAGTTCAATGTTGGTAGCAACCAATTTCTGGTACTAGCAGGTTATAGGACAGAGCCAAATATTTCTGGTTATTTAAACTTTTATTATTGGCAACTTCCATAGACAATAAACCATGATAATTCCCTCCCCTCCCCTACTTTCCCCTTCACAAATTCACTCTCCATCATATCCCCTCCCTCTCTCTGTTAGTCTCTCTTTTATTTTAATGTCATTGTCTTTTTCTCCTATAATGAGGGTCTTGTGAAGTTACTGCTAGGCACTAAGATGTTATGGATATCAAGGCCAATTTCTGTCTGGACCATTGCATTGTAAGGTGTCGTACCTGTACCCTTCCTTTGGCTCTTACACTCTTTCTGCCACCTCTTCCACAATGGACCCTGAGCCTTGGAGGGTGTGAGATGCTGGACACTCCTCCATCACCATTTATCAGCACTATGATGCCTTTTGGGTCATACTGGTGGTCACTGCCATCTGAAAAAGAGAAGCTTCTCTAACCAAAGTGAGAGCCACATATTTTAAGGTTAGACTTCATTCCACCCTCTCCAGGACCCTTCTTACCAGATGATCCCTTCATACACAAGTTGAGGGTAATATCTTCTAATATTCTATCAAGGAGAATGGTTTCTATGGTACCAGTCCATTTTGGGTTTAGTTTTGTGTTTATTTCTCTCCATCCTCCCACCTCCCACCCCAACCCTTCTATGCCTATTGTCTGGCCCTTGAGTTGCCTGCCAGGTATGCCAGAAACTCAAACTGTTCCAACTTAGGAACCACAAATAAGTGAGAACATGTGGTACTTGTCTTTCTGTGTTTGTGTGAGTTCACTGAGTATTATCTGTTCCAAGTCCTTCCACTTTCCTACAAATTTCATTATATCCTTTTTTTTTCTTACTAGGGAGTAGAATTCCATTGTATATATGTATCCCATCTTCATTATCCATTCATCTAATGATGAGCACCTGGGTTGATTCCAGTTCTTAGCAATTATGAATTGAGCAGCTTTATAAACATGGATGAGCAAATATCTTTGCAGTGAAGGGAGGAGACATTAGGGTGCATGCCCAGTAGAGGAATAACTCAGTCTGTTGGTAGCTCTATTTTCATTTTTATAGGAGTCTCTATATTGATTTTTCATAGATGTTGTACAAGTTTGCATTCCCACCAACAGTGGATGAGGGTTCATCTCTCCCAACATCCTCTCCAACATTTATTGTCATTTGATAAAAAATAAAACTTTTAAAAGCCTAGGATATATGATTGATAGGGTACTGGTGATACATACAAAATTCTTTGTCAAATAAAGTAGTGGATGCTTAGTATTTTCCTCTTGGAAGAGATATATTCATGATTGAATCTTTTATTCATTAAAATAATTGAGTATTTTTAACTTTTTATTGACAATTTAATACATCTACATAATATATTTGATTATAAGCCCCTCATGCTATCTTCTTCCTCCCCCTTCCCCATCTCACTTCCACTGAACTCCTTTTTCCAACTAGTCCCTCTTCTATGTTGATGTGTTGTTTCCCTCCTCCATCATCCATGCTGAAATAGTGATGAGCCCAATATTGGGAAGATCTAGTAGGTCTAGTGAAGGTATAGCTGCTGTGAGGTCACAAATGCAACAAGCACTTCATGTCCAGAAAATAGAATTCCAAAGCATGCCTCTTAATCCTTTGGCTTTCATATCATTCAATAGCTGCTTAGTCTCAGCACATTAATGAAGCTTGCATTTCACCAGTAGTCATCATCATTTGTAAACAAAAACTTCTCTGACCAAAGGTGACAGCAACACTAATATTTTAGCAGAAGCAAAAAATATTTAGAGCGCAATTTGATGGGCACAACGTATCCATGTAGCCAAATAATAGTAGTAGCTTCCCCCATAGGGTCCATTCTTAGCCATACGTTTTTGACTAGGATTTCAGTATCAGTCATGAATTTCCTTCCATGGAGCCAGGCTCAAATCTAATAAGAAAATAGTTGGTACCTATATAACATTCATACCACTATTTCACCAGTAGCATACAAGGTGGATCCACCATTGGGTAAGACTCGTGATGACTTTTCTCTCTAAATATTCTGCCTAGCACTTTCCAGCACTATGACAGTCAACCAGCAAAGAGACAGCTTCCAGCTCAGTTCCAGCTTGATTTCTTGGTGTCTTACAAGTAAAGTATGTGGTGTCTTCATCAATAGAGACTTATGTGAAATCTGAGTCACATTGTAAAACACTGAAATTCACTTTTGATCTTTTTTTATTCATTTGGACATTATATGGCTCATTTTTTCATATTTCTCTGTGTGTATGCCTTATGGTAATACCACTTCTATTCCTCTGGGTTTGGTCTAGGGGATGCTGGTCTAGATAGCCTTGGCTGACACAATGAGGCTTTCTGCTATGCTTTCCTTGCATTTGTTCAATAGCCTTACCAAGAATCGACTTCAGATTGAAGGCAAAAGATCTAAATGACAAAGAAGGAATGTACTACCACTTTTCTAAGTCTCTGCTTATATCAGACTTGCTGTTATTTGTCAGAGTTTTAATTTTTCCTTGTGGCATTTTCCTTGAAATCGTTTTATGTAAAAAAGTCTTTAGAAAGCACTAAAAATTTCCTCATGGGAACAATGCTACAGTTTTTAGGCATGATATATATATATATATTTTGAAGTACGGTCTTGCTCTAGCCCAGGCAGGCTTGGAATTCACTATGTAGTCTTAGAGTGACCTTGAACTCATGAGTGCCTCCTGAGTGTTGGTATCATGTGGGTTCCTGGGTTCTTGCTCTGGGCTGGCTGTGGTTCCCCCCAAGGTATCCCAGGTATCTGTGGAGACCAAGGTTGTGTGTGAGTGATGAGAGAAAGAATCACACACTCCCAGGAGTCAGTTCTGGTGAACAGTTCTTGGTTTATTGTCAAGGAAAATGGATTTATAAGCATCTGAAGGTGGGAAAAGGACCCTAAGGGGACTGGTGGATTTAAAGATTGCTAGTCTGTGGGGACATTCCTTCCAGCATGTAGGTAATGGTGGGTCAGCTGATCAAGGGTCTCAAGGCTGTGTGAAGGTGTCAGCTGATAAGCAGTTTCTTAGGTCACTGGCAAAAGGCCATAGAGTTATGGGCAAAGCCTAAGTCTTATCTGAAAGTCCAGGTATCCTGTGCTTGTAGAGGGAGTGGCCTTACTTCCTGCTGATCTTGGGGTCCAAGATTTTGTCTGGGGGTCCAGGCTCACTGTGACCCCCAAGAATGGGGGGAGGATCCTGGTTCATTGTAACCCCCAAGGATGGGGGAGAAGCACCCCTGCTGGTCCGTGTCTGACAGGAATATAGCCATGTACTATCATGCCTGATTTGTAAGGATGATTTTGACTGCTTATCATTCACTTGATATTCAACCTGTTAATTGTATAACATTCATATATAAGCCATTTCCAATAGACCCTCCATTTAACCTGACCAAACAGCCATTTGGTGTTGAAAAGACTGTAAAACAATCTTTCCATATTCTATTTCACCAGTACTATCTGTCACAACTAATTTTGTATTCTACATTCCTGCCATGTATTAGAATTTCCTGAGTATCCAGGGCTGTTCCTTATTTCTCTCATTGTTGTTGTACTTTCATTTACTTGGAAAATTTCCACACTGACTCTAATCCCCAATTCAAATATTCCTTCCCAGTTTGCTATCCTTCTATGCTCCACATTGTAGTTTGAATAAAGCTTGTATTAAAACCATTAATACAAGTATTTGTGGTACTAATTAATATTGTATGAATATAAATGTAAATATATTCATGTATGTCTACAAAATTAATGTGACAATGTAAAGCTTTAGAGAGGTTCTTAATCACTATTTTATTTTATTTACCTCAAATAGCAAGGGAAATGCCTGGCACAGAGAATTTTAAACATAGTTAAGCTCCAAATTAATATACGAAGGAAATAGAACAGGTTTAAATGGTAAAAAGTCAATTGATAATTTATAATTGATTGAAATCTTAAATACTTAGAATGAAATTAAAGTTAAAGGTCATTAAGTCAAGGTAATCTATTGATTAAAATTTAACCTGGATTTAAATTGATTTAAGGCACAGTCCTAGAACTTTCATGCTATGGATTCTTTGCCTTCTTTCTTGATTACTAGGATTTTAGCCTTAGGGACCATATTTTGAAATTTTAATAAGATTAACAAAAAGTTTTGAATATTTTTGTCATAGAGAATTTCCTTTCCTTTCACTAAGTTTTTAATCTCAAGTTATATATATATATATATATATATATATATATATATATATATATATATATATAATTTTTCTTTAAATATCACTTGTAATAGTATACTATTATGTATTTTCCAGGTCCATCCACTATTATTATATTGAATAAAATTATTTTTTTATTTTCTGAACTAATATCTTACCACCTTGACAAATTCAGTTACTTAGATTCTTTTTATAGTCTAATACATAATTATGTCATTTATTAATAAAGGAAAATTTTAATATTTACACCCAATATTTATGCTTTTTTCCATTTTTCTTCACTTGTTTTTGACCATTTTCTTTAATTTCAATTTTTGGTAAGAACAGTTAACAGAAGATATACCTCTTAACAGCATTTCTTCAGCATTTCTTCTTCATTTCAGTGCTTCAGACTGAATTCAGGCCTCTATGCAAGTCCTCTACCACTGAACTACATCCATAACTTATCAGTAATATTTTTAAATATATGATTATTTTTACTTATTGATATTACACATCAGATTTCTAGGCTTATTTATACATACCAGCACATTCAAAACTAGAATTCCATATAAGAGGGAAAATTATTTTTTGTCTTTCTGTGCCTGGATTACCTCATATAATACGATCTTTTCCAGCTCCATCCACTTTCCTGCAAAGTTCACAATTTCACTTTTCTTGACGGCTGAATGTATACCACATTTTCATTATCCAATATTCAGATGATGCAAATTTAGGCTGAGTCCATTTCCTAGCTATTGTGAATAGAGCAGTAATGAACCTGGATGTGCAAGGGTCTGTGTCATAGGATAGAGTAATTTGGGTATATGCCCAGGAGTGGTAAAGCTGGCTCATATGGTAGTTCTATTTACAACTTTTTGAGAAACCTCTATAGTAATTTCCATAGTGGCTTCTCCAGTTTATGCTATTACCAGCAGTGAATAAGGGTTCATATTTCTCTACCTCCTGATCAGCATTTTTTGTCATTCGTTTTCTTGGTGATAGCCATTCTGACTGGGATAAAATGATTTCACTTGGCATTTCCTTGATGGCCAAGGATATGAAAAATTTTTAAAAATATCTGTTAGACATTCATGTTTTTTTTTTGAGGTAGGGTCTCACTCTAGTTCAGGCTGACCTGGAATTCACTATGTAGTATCAGACTGGCCTCAAAATCATAGTGATCCACCTATCTCTACCTCCCGAGTGCTGGGATTAAAGGCATGCACCACCACACCCGGCTTTTTTTTCTCTTGAAAAATGTTCTTTTCATTATCTCATTCATTGATTGAAATTTTGGTTTGTGGTTTTTACTTTTGGCTTCTCTACATTTTTTTTCTCTTTCTCTATATTATTGATATCAAACCCTTGTCTGAAGTGTACCTGGTGAATATTTTCTCCCATTTTTTTAGGCTTTCAGTTCACTCTGCTTATAGTTTACTTTGTTCTGCAGAAATTTTTAAATTTTACATAGTTCAATTTGTTGATTATTAGGACTATTTCCTGTTATATTGGAGTCCTTTTCAGAAAATTCTTAAGTATACCTACAACTTTCAGTGAAATACCTATGTTTTCCTCTGGCAGTTTCAGGGTTTCTGGTTTTAAATTAAGATATTGATCAAGTTTCATTAATATGTGCACTGGATAAGAGATACTGTTTTTCAGAGAAATAGCAAAAAGTACTAAAATACACATGGTTCCCCCAAATGACAATAAATCAAATTAATGTCAAGAAAAAGCAAAGCTATAGATCACTTACCATATAACTTCAAAAATATATTATAAAGCTACAATAAACAAAACAGCATGTTTAGGCAAATAGATAGACATATAGACCAGTGGAGCAGAATATGTAGCTCAGAAATCAATGCACTCATCTAGAGTAAATTGATTTTCAATTTTGTACTGAGAGTATACATTGGGGAAAAGGTATTCTCTTCAGCAAGTGCTATTGAGAAAACTGGACACTTACAAGCAGAAAAATGAAATTAGGACATAAACCTAAAGGAGGTTGATGAAAACATAGGGATATAATATTATTAGACTTCATTTCCCTCATCAAAACTCTCTAGCTGTTATTTTACTGTCTGGTAGCAATGGGAAGAGATAGTAGTTTTATTTCTCCAATTTGTTGATTTTTTTTTTTTTTTTTTTTTTGCTGGCTATCAAAAGGATTCTGTACTTTCCTATAGAATTGGTTAGTCTCCTCCATTAACCTGCCCCCCTCCTACCCATAGCCATAGTCATCATTGTTGTAAGTATAGGAATTTGAATTCAGCCTTTCAAGATTCTTATAGGATCAAGAGCAGGAAAAGAAAGATTTGACTTTTCTGTATTCCTCTTAATTTAAGTTCAAAATTTACTATTTTTTCTAGTATTGTTTGTAAACTAAACTTTGAGTGGTTGCTCTATCCTGGGCTCATGTAAATGAATTTTAAAAATTGTTTTGAAGTTTGCATAGTGAGAAATAGAAAATCATATTTTATTGTACCATCTTCTCATCAAAAGCTTTTTAATGTCAGTTTTGACGATAACTTCTATTATTTCCATAAATCATCATCAAATATTTATTCACCTAATGAAACCTGAAAATCACTAAATCAATAGTCTTATGTGGGCTTATAAAAACCTTTCCTACTATCATGCCCACCAATTTATAGATAAGGAAACAAAAGCTCAGAGAATTTAACTTTTTAAGGGTGTATATTATATTAGTTACTTTTCTTGTTGCTGTGAAAAAATATCTGACAAGAAGCAAGTTAATGGAGGAAGGGTTTACTTTAGTATGTAATTTAAGAAGGAATGTGTTACATCTTGGCAGGGAAAACATGAAACAGGTTATGTCTAGAGTCAGGAAGCAGAGAGCAGACAGTAAGTTGGACCAGGCTATAAAATTTCAAGGCCTACACCAAGTATTCCATTTTTTCTTTTTCTTTTCTTTCTTTTTTTTTTGCTATTTTATTAGTTATGTACACAGTGTGTATACAGCCATGTTGGTACCATCATTAGATTCCTTCATGTCCTCCCCCTTCTGAAGGGACTCTCCTCATTGGGGAATGTGGGTCATGCATCGTGGGGTTAGCCATCAGTTATAGGGAGGAGGCAATGTCTCTGTGCATAATGTCCCAACATGTGGCACTAACAATCTTTCTACTCCCTCTTCTGCAAATTTCCCTGAACCATGTTGGGTTTGTTTTGGGTCTACTTCGGTGCTGGGGTCTTGGGAGCCTCTGTGTCTTTGGTTCTCTGGCTTGGTAGGAATTGAGTGTTCTCTGTATCTCTCTCCACCCTTGTGCTGGTACCAGATTCACCAAGAAAGCAGCACTCTTGTACATTTCCTCAATTACTTTATGGTTTCATATGGGGCCCTGATGAGCTGTGATGGGCTGATTCTCTCCTCAGGTTCTATGTCCATCTGAAAAAGAGAAGTAAGTTCTCCAATAGTGAGTGAAGTCAGCACCAGTTTAATGGGATAACCATTATTATTTTAGAGAGAATTTAATAGGATCAGGTCCTCTCATAGCCCATGATTGGTGGGAGCTTGAAAATGGAGAGCAGGCTTGGTTTTTGGATATGGTTATGACTTGTTTCCCAGCTGCAGCTATGGGTTCCATTCCACTGTGTTGATGCATAAGCCAAATCAGGAGCAGCTGGTTGCCCACCATGGCTGTGTGCCACTGTTTCACTTGTGTGAGCATCGTGTCAGGTTGTTTGCTGCTGAGTAGCTTAGTTTCTTACAGTGAGAGCACTCCCAAACATTGCATAACCTTGCAAACAGAGCCACATATATGGGACCAAGCTCTCAATCACACAAGCCTATGAGACATTTTTTTTCATTTAAATTTCAACATTTAGCTACTAAATATCATAGAGGATTTCAATGTAGTTCCAGAATCCACTTGTAACTGCTACCTTAAATACCAGGACAAAGTTTATACTAAAGAGGAAAATGTTTCAGTTTCCATATTCTGACTTTTGGTTGGTTAAAATATTAATATGGATGAAGAAAAAAGTACTATAATCAGATAACCTGCTGAAGTGGTTGGGAAAAACAGTCTGAGTGGACCACTATGGAGCCAGCAAAACTATTTTGAACTCCTTCTCAGTGTGTGTTGTTCCTCACTCAAAGGCAAAGGTCTTCTGAGGTCTCAAAGAATCTTCATACATTTGCTTTGATCTCTTGAATAATATTACTCATATGCTGTGGAGTACAAGAAGCTCCATCCATCAATAGAAATTCAGCCCAAGAATCCTGAACATACTTGAAAACTCAAAAATGATGTAGTAACCTTGTGGAATGGACTTAAACATGGCATTAATTATATCTTATTGCTCTGAAATAGTAATGATTACTAGAGATGTCTACATAAAACATAGGATATCCTGGCATAACATGGTAGTAAAAAGTGTCATCTGTGACCTTGTTTGTACTTCAGTAAGTAAAGATGAGACATTATATCCTGTGCCAATATTGTACTCGTCCTTTCTGTAAACCCCTTTAAAAGAGAGCAGTTTCCTATTATTTCATTACTGTTATAAAATGTATAGCCAGAATTCTTGCATGAAATAATAATTTTTTGCTACAGAAACTGTAAACAAAGAAGCTCTAAGTTAAGTGTTAGCTTGACAAAGTGCCATAAAGGTGATATTATTGAAAAAACAGCTTCTAATTTCTCACTGCATAGTATGTATCATCAGATATGTATGGCATAGATGCTGCCATTTGAAGATTCAGTCTTGCACAAAAGCCATCCCATTAAGTTTTATTATATGACACCACACATCATTGCTTCTGGTTAATAGTTCATTGATGGCAGAACTAGTAGTTAACTGGTTACTTCTAGGTAAATTCAGTACTTGCTTTTGAGCATTATGTTTAGATTTGTTCTATTAGACAGCTTTCTAATCCTGCCCTCATTTTTCTGCTTTGCTTATTTTCTGTGCCCCCTTCTCACTTCAGAATAGACTTTTCTACTATGAATTGATGTAGTGGAAGAGGCATATCCACCTTGCAGTCATTTCTTTTATCAGATCATAAATTGTATTCTCAGAAATATTTGCAGTGTAGATACAGGAACTGGACTTACCTTTGGAAAGATGGTCACAATCAGAGCCATACCTCTGGATTTTTATAGTGGACCAAGGGAATTGCTGTAATGTGATACACTGAATTTTTTCCCCAATAGACAGTGTCTCCGCAAGTAAGACAAACTGCACTGATACATTTTATATTATTGACTTGTCTCAAGAAACCTATATGAAATAAAAGACAGAAATGATTTTGCACACATAAGACACATTATTTTATTTGCTATAAAAGGAACTGTGAGGCAATACTTGAAAGATAATATTGTATTTTAATGTAAATTGTTACACTTATGCAAACTGAGAATAACCCACAGGCTCAAGTCATCTGACTCCTTTAATATATCATTACAATATTTTATAATAAAAAATTGTGATGGTATATTCCTAATAATTTGTAAGTGAGATATGCTTACCTTGGCATCTCACCATCTTATCCTTCTAAGTCTCATTTCTCACTTGAATAACCTTTTATTGAGCCTACTTAGTACGTTCATGGATATGACCTTGTTCTGAGAAATTTTAACACATGGAAAGTGCAGGTAAGGCTAGTTCCATTTTACTAATATGACAAAAGAATGTCAGGGAAGCCAAGTGACTTAGGAAGTGAAAACAAGGTAATAGGCTAACTTCAAGAATCTGAGCACCAGGCATGGTGGTGCATGCCTTTTTATTTTTTAAATTTTTTATATTAATTTTTTTAATAATTAGTTTTGTATTCAGCAAATACAGTCAGTTTGGTACCATTATTAGGCTCCTCCATGACCTACCCCCTCCTCTTGGCCCCTCCTTGTTGGGGTATATGGTTCATGCATTATGGAGTTAGCCCACAGTTCTGGGTAAGATAAATGTCTCTGCATATCATGACCCAACATGTGGCTCTGACATTCTTTCCACCCCCTCTTCCCACAAAATCTCCCTGAGCCATGTTGGTCTGCTTCAGTGATGAGGTGTTGGGGGCCTCTGAGGCTCTGGCTCTCTGATTTGGTAGGAGTTGATTTTTCTCTGTGTTGATCTCCTTTCCCCTTCTGCTGGTATCCAGTTCAACAGGAAAACAGCACCCTTGCTTGTTTCGCCAATTTTTCTTAGTTTCAGCCGGGGCCCTTTAGAGGTATGATGGGGTGGCTCTCTCCTTAGGATCTACATCTATCTGAAAAAGAGAAGCAGATTCTCCAACGGAGAGTAAGTTAGCACCAGGACAAATGAGATAACCCTTACTTTTTTTATAGAGAATTTAATAGGTGTAGGCCCTCTTGTAGCCCATGATTAATGGTAGCTTGATATTGGAGAGTGGGCTTGTGTTTGGATATGGTTCTGACTTGTTTCCCAGCTCCAGCTATGGGTCCCGTACCAGTGAGGGGATCAGTTAGCCAAATTAAGAGCAGTTGGTTCCCCAACATGGCTGAGTGCCACTATTGCACTTGTGTGGGCATCACAACAGGTTATTTGCTGCTAAGTAGGTTAGACCATGAGTTGCTTGGACAGATATTGGTCATTTTCCCCCAGTCATCCATGTAGCACCTTCTGGCACTAGACGTGCTGACTATGTGGGGACTGACTCTCTTCCAACTTCCAGCCATGACATTCCATATTACATGTCAACCACATAAGGTGTCTTCAGCAGTAGGGTCTTACCACTAACCTTTGGTGGGTCATCAAGTACTCTGACAGAAATCTGTCTTTTAGGAAACCTTGTAGGTCTATCTGATCAAAAGCTCATTGTGGATGATAGCCCCATGCTGGTACTGGGAGTTACAGGTCAGTGCCCACTAAGAAAAGGAGGAAAAAGATAACTAATATATAAGAGTTAGAGAGAAGAGAGAGAGAGAGAGAGAGAGGGAGGGAGAGGGAGAGGGAGGGAGGGAAGATGTAGAAGATTAAGGTTAGTCTTGATCCTACCCTCTCCAGTGTCTTGTGGTTCAGGTGTTCCCTGTAAGGGCCTGGTGAAGGTTCAGCCATTTGGTCTGCATTTTAGGAAGTAGAAAATTATGGTACCATTGCCGTTTGGGTCTAGATTTGTGTTTCCCACCACTTTGATGCCCTCCCCTCCCTCCCCATCCATCCTAGTGTCTAGTCCACGAGATACTTGCTGGGTATGTAAGGTATCTTGGGTAGATTCAGGTTAGGTGCTGTAGATGGGTGAGACTATGTGGCAATTTTTTTTTCTGTGATTGGGTAAGTTCACTGAGAATGATCTGTTCCAGGTTCAACCATTTTTCCTCAAATTTCATTGTGTCATTTTTTCTTACTGCTGTATAGAATTCCATTGTGTACATATACCACATCTTAGTTATCCATTCTTCTAGTGATGGACGTCTGGGTTGATTCCAGCTTTTAGCTATTACAAATTGAGCCGCTACAAACATGGTTGAGCAAATCTCTCTAGCCTGTGGTTTGAAGGTTTTAGGGTAGATGCCTAGTAAGGGAATAACTGGGTCTGTTGGTATCTCTATACTCAGCTTTTTCAGAAGTCTCCATATTGCTTTCCAAAGTGGTTGTACCATCCTACATTCCCACCAACAGTGGATGAGTGTTCCTACTTCTCCACATCCTCGCCAGCATTTATTTTCATTTGATTTTTTTTTTATGTTTGCTATCCTTATTGGGATAAGGTGGAATCTCATAGTTTTAATTTGCATTTCTCTGATGATTAGGGATGATGAAGATTTTCTTAAGTGTGTGTTTGCCACTTGTATTTCTTCCTCTGTGAACTGCCTGTTCAGTTCTTTGCCCCATTTTGTGGGTGGGGTGTTTGACTTCTGACTGTTTAGATTTTTGTGTTCTTTGTAGGTTCTAGAGAATAGGCCTCTAACAGTTGGATAAACCGCAAATATTTTCTCCCATTCTGTGCGTAATCTATTGGCTTTGCTTATTGTATGCTTGTCTGTAAAGAAACTCTTCAGCTTCATGTGATCCCATTGGTTGAGTGACTGTTTAAGATCGTGAGCTACTGGGGTTTTGGTCAGGAAGTCTTTTTCCATTCCTATATCATGGAAATTACTTCCTAAATTTTCTTTCAGTGGTAGTCGAGTTTCTGGTCTTATATTGAGGTCTTTGATCCATTTGGACTTGAGTGTAGCGCATGGTGAAATGTGTGGATCAAGTTTCAGTTTCCTGCATATGGTTATCCAGTTTGTCCAGCACCATTTGTTGAAGATGCTGTCTTTTTAACAGAATATATTGTTCGGGCCTTTATCGAATATCCAGTAGCTATAGTTGCTTGACCCAAAGTGCGGGTCCTCAAGTCTATTCCATTGGTCTATACTCCTGTTTTTATGCCAGCATCATGCTGTTTTTGTTAATATGGCTTTGTAATATAGCTTTAGATCAGGTATGGTGTTGCCTCCAAAGGTATTTCTTTTGCTGAGGATATGTTTGGATAAGCGAGGCCTTCTGCCTTTCCATATGAAATTTGAGATCATTTTTTCTATTTCTGTGAAGAACACTGTAGGGATTTTAATTGGAATTGCATTAAATCTGTATATTGCCTTTGGGAGGATTGTCATCTTCACAATGTTAATTCCGCCTATCCAGGAGCATGGGAGGTCTTTCCATTTTCTCAAGTCGGCCTCAATTTCTTTTTGAGTGTTTTCTTTTTTCATTGTATAGATCTTTCACTTCCTTGATTAACGTTATTCCAAGGTATTTTGTGTTTTTTGTTGCTATTGAAAATGGGACTATGTACCTTATTTCTTTCTCTGTATCTTTGTCATTTGCATATAGAAAGGCTACTGATTTTTGTGCATTGATTTTGTATCCTGCTACTTTGCTATAGGAGTTTATCACCTCCAGGAGTTTTGGGATGGAGTCTCTTGGGTCTCTTACATATAGAATCATGTCATCAGCGAACAGAGCTAACGTAACTTCTTCCTTTCCAAATTGTATCCCTTTTATTTCCTTCTCCTGACTTATTGCTTGAGCTAGGAATTCCAGTACTATACTGAAAAGCAGAGGTGAGAGAGGACACCCTGTCTTGTTTCTGATCTTAATGGGAATTCCTCCAGTATCTCTCCATTAAGTATTATTTGGGCCTTCGGAGCTTTGTATATTGCCTTTATTATGTTAATATATGAACCAACCATGCCAATTCTCTCCAATGTTTTGATCATGAAGTGATGTTGTATCTTGTCAAAGGCCTCTTCTGCATCTATCAAAATGAACATGTGGTTTTTATGTTTAACCTTGTTTATGTGGTGTATTACATTGACAGATTTCCATATGTTGAACCACCCTTGTGTTCCTGGGATGAATCACATTTGGACAAGGTGGATAATGCTTTTGATGTGTTGTTGGATTCGGTTTGCAAGGATTTTGTTCAGGACCTTTGCATCTAAGTTCATCAGGGAAATAGGCCAGTAGTTTTCTTTTCTTGTGGCCTCTCTGCCTGGTTTTGGAATTAGGGTGATGGTAGCTTCATATAAGGAGTTGGGTAGCTTTCCCTGTTCTCCAATTGTGTGGTACAGTTTGAGGAAGATTGGTTTAGTTCTTCCATGAAGGTTTGATAGAATTCAGCTGAGAAGCCATCTGGTCCTGGACTCTTCTTTTTGGGGAGGATTTTTATTACTTTTTCAATCTCCATGAGTGTGATGGGTTCATTGAGGTGATTAATCTGCTCTGAGTTTAGCTTTGATAAATGGTATACATCTAGGAATTTATCCATCTCCTCCACATTATCCAGTTTTGTGGAGTAGAGGTTTTTGAAGTAAGTCCTGATGATTCTCTCAATTTCTCTTATGTCTGTTGTGATCTCTCCTTTTTCATTTTGAATTTTGTTAATCTGAAGCTTCTCCTTTTTTTTGCTTGATCAAATTGGTCAGGGGTTTGTCTATCTTGGTTATTTTTTCAAAGAACCATCTCTTTGTTTTGTCAATTGTCTTAATTGTTTCCTTGGTTTCCAATTCATTGATTTCTGCTCTGATTTTAATTATTTATTTCCTTCTGGAGCGCTTTGGGTTGGATTTTTCTTGCTTTTCCAGTACCTTTAGGTGGATGGTTAGGTTATTGATTTGGGATCTTTCTGTGTTTTTTTATGAAGGCATTGAGTGCTCTGAATTTTCCCCTGAGGACTGCCTTCATTGTGTCCCATAAGTTTTGGTACGATGTGTTCTAATTGTCATTCAATTACAGAAATTTTTCAATTTCATTTTTTATTTCATCCACTATCTGTTTATTGTTTAAAAATGTGCTGTTCAGTTTCCAGGTGCCGTTGGGATTCTCGGTGGGTCTTTTGTTGTTGATTTCTAACAATATAGCATTGCGATCTGATATCATGCAGGGAATTATGTCAATGTTCCTAAATATGTGGAGGCAGTCTTTGTGACCCAGTATATGGTCTATTTTAGAAAATGTTCCATGGGCTGCTGAGAGGAATGTGTAGTCTGTGGATTTGGGATGGAAAGTTCTGTAGATGTCCGTAAGGTCTAAGTCATATCTGGTTTTGTTTAGCTCTCTTAGTTCCCTGTTGCGTTTCTGTTTGATCTGTCTATTACTGATTATAGTGTATTGAAGTCCCCTGCTATGATGGTGTTGGTGGTTATTTCTGTTTTATTATCAAGTAGGTTTTGTTTTGTGAACTGTGGTGCCCCTGTGATTGGTGCATACAGATTTATGATTGTAATATCCTCTTGATGGATTGTTCCCTTGATATGTAGGAAGTGGCTTTCTTTGTCTTTTTTGATTATTTTTGGTTTGAAGTCTATTTTATCAGATATTAGTATAGCTACGCCTGCTTGTTTCTTATTCCCATTTGCTTGGAATATTGTTTTCCACCCTTTCCCCCTGAGGAGGTGTCTGTCTTTAATGGTGAGGTCGGTTTCTGGAAGGCAACAGTTTGAGGGGGCTAATTTTTTGATCCATCTTGTTAGCTTGTGTCTCTTGATGGGTGAATTCAGGCCATTAATATTTAGGGTAATGACTGTGAGATTTGATTTGATCCCTGCCATATTGTGGTGGTAGATATGGGTTGGTGTTTTCATGGACTTTGAAGTTTTTTGTGCCTTCTCTGAGTTTGATTATTGTGATCTGCTTCTTGTAGCCATTTGAGTTTGATTATTTGTTTCTTCTCTGTGGAGAATTTCCTGAAATACTCTCTGTAGGTTTGGTTTTGTGTTCATATAATTATAAAGCTGAGTTTTGTCATGGAAAGTTTTTCTTTCACCATCTGTTATGAGGGATACTTTTGCTGGGTAGAGTAGTTTGGGTTGGAAGCCGTAAGTTCTTAGACTTTGCAGTGTTTCATTCCAGGCCCTTCTAGCTTTCAGGGTTTCCATTGAGAAGTATGGAGTAATTCTGATGGGTTACCTTTCGAAGTGGTGTGCTGCTTTTCCCTAGCTGCATTTAGCATTTTCTCTTTGGTGTCAATGTTTAGAGTCTTTTTTTTTTTTTTTTTTTTTTTTTGGTTTTTTGAGGTAGGGTCTCACTCTAGCTCAGGCTGACCTGGAATTCACTATGGAGTCTCAGGGTGGCCTCCAACTCACGGCCATCCTCCTACCTCTGCCTCCCGAGTTCTGGGATTAAAGGCGTGCACCACCACGCCTGGCTAAATGTGTAGCCCAGGCTGGCCTCGAACTCCTGATCCTCCTACCTCCGCCTCTTCAGCAATATCCTACCGGCATGCGCCGCCACAACCGGTGATGTTTAGAGTCTTAATGACAATATGTCTTGGAGAGTTTCTCCTTTGGTCCTGTCTGTTTGGAGTTCTGTTGGCTTCTTGTATCTTGATGGGCCTTTGTTTTAAGAGACTGGGGATGTTTTCTTCAATTATTTTGTTAAATAAGTTCTCCATGCCTTTGGTCTGAATTTCTTCTCCTTCTGGTATTCCAATGATCCTGATATTAGGACGTTTAAGTGTATCCCACAATACCCTCATGTACTGTTCCCAGGAACTTTTGAACTTACTGAAATTTTTGAACTCTCTAACTGTTTCTTCCATCTTGTCTTCCAGATTCAAGTTTCTATCCTCCACTTGGCTGACTCTATTCTTGAGAGCTTCTAGAGAGTTTTGAATTTGTTCAATTAAGTTTGCATTTTCTACTCCTTTTCTATGTATAGTTTCCATCCCTCTGTCAAGCTCCCTTTTCACATCATTTTCTGATTTTCTTGATGATCCTTGGAATTCATCCTTGCATTTCTTTATGTCTTCATTTAGCATGGCCAGCTGATTTTTAAGGTCTTCTTTTTTTTTCACTCTCCCTCAAATCTCTTAACTCTCTTTGAACTCCTTCCAATTTCTTATCTATTAGTCTTAGTTTAGTGATGGCAGCATCCACACGATTATTTGTCCTTTGTTGCTTTCCTGCAAGTTCTACCAGTAGGTTGGTCAGGGTTGCATTGCTCATAGTTTCAATTTGATGTTCTGATCCGAATGACTCTTCTGTTTTGTTTAGATGTATTCATTGCAGAACTGGGTGATCTAACTGGATTTTCTTGCATTTGATTTTTCGTGTTATTTCTTTTGCACTGTGGTCTGCCCATGACAGTGTATGGGCACGTAGGTAGGTGGATCAGCCTGGGCTCAAGCACAATGAGAATCTGAGGCAGCCTGGGCTTTGGCTCTCACTTGCCAAAGCCTCCTATGTACTGCCTGGCAGGGGTGGCAACGTTGCATGAATTCTCAATTGATAATGCACCAAAGCTGCCTGCGTTTGAGCTAGGAGGGATATTGAGGCACCAAGCACTGAAGCAGCCCAAACTCTGGCTGGGAACACTGGGACCCAGAAGCAGTCTGCGCTCCCCTGCCACAAGAAAATGGCAGCTGGCCGGCGTGGCAGACAGGTAGGGGATGACACCTGAGCTGGGGCAAGTGAGAGACACAGTCTGAGCTAGTGTGGCAGTTGCTGTGGGACTCGGCTCGCTGAAGGAGCAGCAGCAGGAGCAGTAAGTGAGCAAGTGGGCGGAGCAGTCTAAGCTTCCACACACAGGGATCGATTTGCCTGCAGCTGCACTGTGGATATGGGGAGGGGTGGGCTACCTGCTCATGAGGGAATCAGGGATTCCTGGTTATTGCCAGGACTCACTGAACACGCAGTGGCCGGAGTAGTAAGTGAGCGAGTGTGCATAGCCATCTAAGTTTCCTCACGGAGGGATCAATTGGCATGTGGTGGAGGTGCCGTGGACACGGTGGCTATTTGGGGGAAGGGGTGGGCTACCCGCTCCCAAGGGCATCCGCGATTCCCTGTTTTCTCCCCCTCTGTGCCCTCCCACTGACAATCTATTGGAGATTTATCTCCCCTAAAAGACCCAGTGAACCTTTAAAGTCTTGCCTTTCTTTCCCCGGGATTTTCAGTGCAGCTAGGCATTCGCCATCTTGGCCAGAAGTCTGGTGCATGCCTTTAATACCAGCATTTGGGAGGCAGAGGTAGGAGGATCGCAGTGAGTTCAAGGCCACCCTGAGACTACATAGTGAATTCCAGGTCAGCCTGGGCTAGACTGAGACCCTACCTCAAAAAACAACCAGAAAATAAGTAATCTGAGCATCAAGTAATGCTCTTATCATAGTAGTTGCCATGAATGAGCAAATGAATCTTCCCTTCCTTTCCCTTTTCCCTTCCCTTCCCTTCCCTTCCCTTCCTTTCCTTTCCTTTCTTTTCCCCTCTCCCTCTTTCCTTCTCATTCTTTACCCCCTTTCCTCTTTCTCCCTTTCCCTTCTCTCTCCCCATGCTTTCTCTCCCCTTCTCTTCCTTCTCTTCTCTCTGCTTCTCACTTCTCCCTTCTCCCCCCCTCTCTTTTCCTCTTATCTCCCCTCCTCTCCTCCTCTTTTGAGACAGGGTCTATGTATCCTAAGTTGGTCTATCTATTATTGTGTAGCCCGTCTTGTCTTTAAATTAGTGACCCACTTGCCTTAACCTCCTGAGTGCTGGGATTATATGCAAGAGCCACTATCCATGGTTGCAAATGGGTCTTCAGTGTATGTATCTACTTCCTTTGGGGAATTGGTGTAAGAGAGGCTTGTAGATACTACATGACTGACACTTTTCATTCAAACTGAGACTGTGTCTGATAGGATGAGAATTGAGAAAAACTTTTTATCAGAGGCAATTTTTTGTTTTAAAACAATAGAAACTCTAGAACAAATTATTTTGTGTCTCATTATGTTCTCTTGGGTATTATGGTAACCGAAATCTCTACCCATTGCTAAATGTCGCTATTTCAGGAGCTGCATGTGCATTCAGCATCTTCACTGGGACACCTTGTTCCTTGTGAGTATAACTCACTCATATATTGCCTAAAGAATATGTGATGGTTTATGGCAGTATTTTAATCATAAATTTGCTCCCTACTAGATGTTCTGGAGACAGATGAACCTGTTAACTATCTTCCCAAATCATATTCTTCTTCTTTCTTATATTTTCCAACATCATCTGTCATCTTGGATTCTTTATTTTTTCTTCTCTTCTGTCTAAGTCTGCATCATCATTTGAGGTTCCATATTTCCTTGGATTTCTCAGCTTAGCTCCTAAATAATCGTTCATTTGTCTTGGTGTAGTGACATTTTATGCAAACATTATGGTTTCTTTTTAAATTTTGTCATTCTTGTGTCATGTTTGATTGTATTATTCCCTTAAAGCATGATGGTTTATCCTTTGTACCAACTGGAGAACTTTTAAAGACAGGCATTTGGACCTTGAAAATCTCATGAAAAATCCAGTGGAAACTCAAGTTGGGTAATTTTTGAAGTGTTTAATAAAGGATTGTTAAAAAACATATAGGGAAGATAAGAGTAAGTTTTTGAAGCATCCTGAATTGTATTGTCTCCTATGGACTCCAAAGGGAGAGTGAGTAAAGTAGGTTCCAAAACCCAGAGGCATAGATAGCAATATGGAGAGGGTTACCTGGCAAAAGTTGTGTCCTGGCAACCCTACAGTGACTCTATAACATAAAACACTTACTCTCCTCTCACCACCTTACTTCTTTCATGGACTTCATTTTTTCTTTGAGGCAAGCCCAACAGATTGGCTTTTTATTTTATGCAAGAGAATAAGAGGAAGAATGAAAAAGAGAGAGGGGTATTGGTTTTCCCGGTCCCCCAGCCACTGTAATTGAACTCCAGATGCATGTGCCACCTTGTGCACATACACAACCTTGCACGCTTGCATCACTTTGTGCATCTGGCTTACATGGGACCTGGAAAGTTGAACATGGGTCTATATGCTTCATAGGCAAGTGGCTTAACTGCTAAGCCATCTCTCCCGCCGCCTTGTACTTCTTATTAGCCAAGCCCTGACATAATTTAGAGGACAAATATACCTATTGATATGATCCACACATGTTACCTTTCCATGACATATATCTGAATGATAAAAGAGTTGGTGACACATATGTTGATTAGTGATGTTAAACCTTTTGGTTATATGAACATATTATTTTGAGAAGTACCTATTAAATTTGTTGCCTACTTTTAAGTTGGATTATTTATGGTGCTTTCCTGTTGAGTTGAGTTCTTTATATATTCTGGACATTAACTTATGCTGAAATATGTAGTCTGCCATTTTTCTACTGTTCTGTAGAGCATCTCTTCTCCCTATTGATTGACCAGTTTAATGTAACATCATTTGTGTATTTTTGCATGTTTCCTGTCATTTTAGTATCTATCTATCTATCTATCTATCTATCTATCTATCTATCATCTATCTATCTATCTATATATCTATCCTAAATACTAATACATATATATGTATACATATAAATATAATTTAAAAGCCTCTTATACACGGTTAGTGGGAATAACAAATTAATAGAGCTGTGGGAAACAGTATGGAGATTACTGAAAACATGAAAAAGTTGAGCCAGATGTGATGGCACATGTTCATAAACCCAACATTTGTGGGGCTGAGGCAGGAGGGTCATGAATTTGAAACCAATCTTAGCTACATAATGACATCAAGGACAGAAGTACAAGTAAACAGTGAGACTCTGTCTCCAAAAATAGTTACTATATATAAGGTACTAATCTTACCACTGGGTATATATTTATAGTAAATGAAACCAGCATGTTAAAGCTTCTTCACTCCCATGTTTATATTAGTATTTAACATTGTTTAGATACTACTAGTTAGAACTATCACATGGTACCCAATATATATGTATATTACTGTACGAATTAAAAAGTTCAAGTAAATACTTAAAAATAATTTTATAGCAAATATATATTAAGTGCTTACTATGTATGGGATGAACATTACAAAAGGGTCTTTTGTTTCTGAATTACATACATTGAAATGTCAAGAGGTAAAAATAGATGAATGTAACTTTTTGTATTATGAAAGAAATGTGTAATGATATTGAGGTTTAATGGAAAACACAATAGGATTACTTAATACAGAATAAGTGTACATGGCCTTTCATAAGGGGGAAATTTTAAGCTGAGGCCTGAATGACAAGAGAAAAATGAGGACACAGAATTTTCTATCCCATTTGTAAAACAAATGCAAAAGCCCTGGAATGTAATCACAGGAAGCAAAGAATGGTCAAATATGTTTAGAGAAAAGCCTAAAGTACTATTGTATTTGGAATCAATTATATTGGCCTTACCTTACATTATTCAATAGAACTAGGGTATTTGTAAGCTAAAAGGTAATTGAAAATTCTACTCTGAGATGGGTGTGGTGGATCATGCCTTTAATCCCAGTAAGACTGGGACTCAGAGTGAGATTTAGGTCAGCCTGGGTGAGAGTGAAACTCTGCCTCCAAAAAATATTCTAATCTGATAGGACTTTCACAATGGATTGTTGCTTAAATATATTTCAAAGTAGTAGGTTTAAAGATTATTTTTTCAAAATAGATATGTAACAAATAAATCACACACACACACACACACACACACACACACACATATTTCAATCACCTTATATTTTTTACATGAAATATTGTTTTTTATACATTGTTGTTTGAGAGTTAGAGGAATGATTTTTGTATCTTTTAGGTTAGATATCATCTTTTTAAATTTTTATTGATAACTTCCATGCATATACACAACATTTCATGATTATAATCCCCTCCTAACTCTTGCCTTTGTACCCCAGCCCTATCCACTTTCCCATGAATATTTTCTTCTTTCCATATAACCTAAGAAGCTAAATCCATTCCAAAGGTTTTTGATCTTGTGATGGTATTCCTGATCACTGGCTTCCTAACACCACCTTTTCTTATTCATTTTTTTTTATTAGCTATGGACATGCTCAGTATGTAAACAGTATGTGTTGGTACCATCCTTACCTTCATCCCTGTCCTGACCACTACCCCCTGAAGGGACCTTCTTCATTGGAGATGCCAGTTATCCCCATGGGGATTTTGGGTCGTGCATTGTGGAGGTAGATGTTAGTTATGGGGAAGAAGCAATGTCTCTGTGCATAATGTCCCAACTTGTGGCTCTAATAATCTTTTCACCCTCTCTTCTGTGAATTTCCCTGAGCCGTGTAGGATTCATTTTAGGACTACTTCAGTGATGGGCTCTTGGGAGCCTCTGTGTCCCTGAATCTCTGATTTGGTAAGAGTTGAGTATCCTCTGTGTCTTCTCCTTTACCCTTGTGCTGATATCAGGTTCACCAAGAAAGCAGCACTCTTGCTCATTTTCCCAGTTACTCTATGGTTTCAGCTGGGGTTGGGATGGAGTGCACTGGGTTGTTTATCTCCTCAGGTTCAGCTGCCATTGGAAAAAGAGAAGCAGATTCTCCAATGGAGAGTGAAGTCAGCACTGATTAAATGGAATAACCATTATTAATTTAGAGAAAATTTAAAGGGTGTAGACTCCCTTATAACCCAAGATTAGTGGGAGCTTGATAATGGAAAGAAGAATCATCTTGATATGATTTGAACTTGTTTCCCAGTTTCAGTTATGGATTCCTTTCCACTGAGTAGATCCGTTAGCCAATCCAAGAGCAGTTGGCTTTGTGCCACTATTGCAATTCTGTGAGCATCACGTCCGGTTGTTTGTTGCTAAGTATCTTAGACCACAAGTTGCTTGGATAGATGTTGGTCATTTCCCCCCAGTTGCTCATGTAGCACCTTCTGGTACTAGATGAGCTAACTGTCTGGGGACTGGCTCTCTTTCAGATTCCAGCCAAGTTTCTCCATGTTCCATACCAACAACATATGGTGTTTTGGGGAGTAAAGTCTTATCATTAACCTTTGGTGGGTAATCAAGTGCTCTGACAGAAATCTGTCTTCTTTTGGGAAACCTTGTAGGTCTCTCAAGATGGATATTAACCACATCTTGGTACTGGGAGTTATAGGTCAGTGCCAAGGGAAAAGAAGGAAGAAAAAGACAAGTAATGTAAGAAAGAGAGAGAGAGAGAGAGAGAGAGAGAGAGAGAGAGGAGAAAATTAAGGTTAGGCTTCATCTTACACTCTCCAGGGCCCTTTGACTCAGGTGTTCCCTCTAAGGTCCTGATGAGGGTTCAACCTTTTAATCTATTTTCCAGGATATAGGATTCTATGATATCAGTTCCACTTGGGTCCAGTTTTGTGTCCTTCCCACCCTTATCCTCCCCTCCAGCCCCACCCTCTCTATTATTCAGTCCTTGAAATGCCTATTAGGTATGTCAGCATCTTAGGCTAATCCAGGTTAGGAGTGAAATTTCATTGTGTCATTTTTTTCTAACTGCTGAGTAGAATTCCATCATGTAGATATACCACATCTTGGTTATGGATTCATCTAATGGTGGATACCTGGGTTGATTGCAGTTCTTAGCTATTATGAATTGAACAGCTATAAACATGGTTGAACAAATATCTCTGAACTGAGGCTTGGAGCTTTTAGGGTAAATGCCCAGTAAGGGAATAACTGGGTCTATTGGTAACTCTATAGTCAACCTTTTCAGGAGCATCTAAATTTCTTTCCATAGTGGTTATACCATCTTATATTCCCAGCAACAGTGAATGAAGGCTCCTATTTCTCCACATCCTCACCAACATTTGTTTTCATTTGATTTTTTAATGTTTGCTATCCTTACTGGGGTAAGGTGGAATCTCATAGTTGTTTTAATTTGCATTTCCCTGATGGTTAGGGATATTGAACATTTTCTTAAGTTTGTATTTGCCATTTGTATTTCTTCCTCTAAGAACTGCATGTTCAGTTCTCTGCCACACATTGTGAGTAGGTTGTTTGACTTTTTTTCTTTAGGTTTTTGAGTTCTTTGTAGATTCTAGAAATTAGGCCTCTATCAGTTGTATAGCCAGCAAAATTTTTCTACCATCATGTGGGTAGTTTTTCTTTTTTTTTCTTTTCAATTTTTTTTATTCACAACTTCCATGATTATAAAAAATATCCCATGGTAATGCCCTCCCTCCCCACACTATCCCCTTTGAAACTCCATTCTCCATCATAACACCTCCCCCTCTCAATCAGTCTCTCTTTTATTTTGATGTCATGAGCTTTTCCTCCTATTATGATGGTCTTGTGTAGGTACTGTCAGGCAGTGTGAGGTCATGGATATCCAGACCATTTTGTGTCTGCGGGGCACATTGTAAGGAGTCCTACCCTTCCTTTGGCTCTTATATTCTTTCTGCCACCTCTTCAACATTAGACCCTGAGCCTTGGAAGGTGTGATAGAGACATTGCAATACTGAACACCCCAGTCACTTCTTTCCAGCACCATGATACCTTCTGAGTCATCTCAAGGTCACTGCCATCTGAAAAGAGAAGATTCTCTATCAAAAGTGAGAGTAGCATTAATATAAGGGTATGAACATTAAGAGAAGTGCTTACTTGGCAGTTTGACAAGCATAGTTTATACATTTATCCAGACATCAGCAGATGTTATACTCCTAGGGCTCATGACTACCCCTGTTTTAAGTTTTCAGTATCAGGTATGTTTCCTCCCATGGAGTGGGCCTTCAATCCAATGAGAGGGCAGTTGGTTTCCACCATGACAGACATGCCACTATTGACCTGTTGGCTCATTTGTCTTGGCTGGCCAAATACAAGGCTTGCAGTGTCCCCTGTTGAGTATCTTCACTGGTGATTTCTCTTTCTCCCATTGAACTGCATGCAGAATGGCTTCTTCCAGCTTTCTGTCAGTTGGTCTACATGGAGGAGGTTATCAGCTCAGTTCCAGCAGGATTTCTCAGTGGCCTTGCAGCCCAAATTTGTGGAGTCTTCAGCAATAGGGTTTTACCATCTATTCCTGGTGGGAAACCAAGGGCCTCAGCAATGGCTTATAATGTTTTGGGGGCATCAGGGACCTCCCTGGCCAACAACTCACTGGAAGGTATCCCATCCCTGGCACTGAAAATTTTCTAGCAACAATCTACAGCTCCTGAGTGTTCCATTGTCCAAAAAAGTAGGTTTCCTTATGATTTATTTATATCCTCTTAGATTTTTTATTAGCCCTCCCTCTACCTTTCCTTTACTCAATCTCTTCCCCTGACCTCACTTTGGGCCTTTTCACCCCCAATAATCTATTCTTCTACTTACATGTATACAATACCATCCTATTAAGTACCCCCTCCCTTCCTTTCTCTTCCCTAGCTTACTGGCCTTTGCTATTGAGTTTTCTTCCTACTCACCCAGAAGTCCAGTCATCTGTAGCTAGGATCCACATATGAGAGAGAACATGCAACACTTGGCTTTCTGGGCCTGGGTTACCTCACTTAGTATAATCCTTTCCAGATCCATCCATTTTCCTGCAAATTTCATAGCTTTATTTTTCTTTACTGCTGAGTAGTCTTGCTTCTTGAGATCCCAGTGGCTGAGTGATTAAGTTTCTGATCTACTGGGGTTTTGTTCAGGAATTCTTTTCCAGCCCTGTATCATGGAAATTTCCTCCTATTTTTTCTTCCAGTAGTTGCAGAGTTTCTGGTCTTATATTGAGGTCTTTGATCCATTTGGACTTGATTTTTGTCACACATGGTGAGATGTGTGGGTCTAGTTTCATTTTCCTGAATATGGTTATCCTCTTCTTACAGCACAATTTGTTGAAGATGCTGTCTTTTCTCCAGTGTACATTGTTAGTGCCTTTGTCAAAGATCAAGTAGCTGTAATTATGTCACTTAAAGTCTTGATCCTCTATTCTGTTCCATTGGTCTATAATCCTGTTTTTATGCCAGTACTATGCTCTTTGTGTTACTATGGCTTTGTACTTAGCTATATATATGGTATGGTGATGCCACCAGAGAGGTTTCTTTTGCTTAGGATATACTTGGATATCCAAGGCCTGCTGCATTTTCATATGAATTTTGAGATCATTTTTTCTATGTCTGTGAAGAAAAATGCTGGGATTTTTATTGGTATTGCATTAAATATGTATATTGCTTTTGCTAAGACTGCCATTTTCACAGTGTTAATTTTTCCTATCCAGGAGCATGGGAGGTAAAAGTGTGTTATTCAGTCTCCAGGAGCTGATGGAGTTCTTGGAGCATCTCTTGTTAATTTCTAGCTTTACAGCATTATGATCTGATATCATGCAGTAAATTTTGTTGATTTTACCAAATATATGGAAGCAGGCTTTATGCTGTTTCCCCATAGTGCCATGAACCAGGTTCACTCCTGTACTATGTGCAGGCTGCATGGATCCAGACCAGCTATCTCTTGTTCCTCCCTCCTGTCCTCCCATGGCTTTCTGCCCTCTTCTTGCAACCAGAACCACCACTCCATCCCCCAGCCCACTGTATCACTGGCCTGCACCATCCCATCCAACCCCCCCCCATCATTGAGTCACTGGACCCTGCAGCAGTCCCATCCCCTCTCTCTTCACCATGTCATTGAACCCCACAGTCCCATCCCCTCACCACACCACATCATAGAACTGTACAATTGTACCATCCTCCCCCATGTCTCACCCTGCCATAACACCAGACCATGTTGTCCCATTCCTCTATCCTCCTGCCCCATCAGGCCACCTGACCATGCAGTCCTTTACCCCAAACCACTGAACAATGAGCCCCTCCAGCAGTTCTTCAGGTCCCCGCCAGAGTTGCGTGGATTGCTCCCTCCTGAGCAGATAGGCCCCCTAGCCATCAGAAGCCAAATCTATTCAAACATAAAAGGGAATAATCACTGAAGACACTTCATGAATAAACTACAACTTCCTCCTGAAATAAATAAGATTCCCACAGTGCGATGGGCAGACCACAGTGCAAAGAAATAACATGAAAACTCAAATGGAAGTAGATTCAACAAAGTTGACCAGTCCAACAATGGAAGCTTCTAATCAAATCATAGCACAGACAACAGGATCAGAATCACAAAATGAAGATGAAAGCTATGTGACCCTCGCCAAACACTTAGCAGAACTCGCAGAAAATGAACAAAGGGCCAACAATTGTATGAATGCTGTCCTCGCTAGATTAGATCTAATAGAAAAAAACAAAACAGGAAGTCTTTCAATGACAGTTAAGTGATCTGAGGAGAGCAAAAAATAAAGAGGACCTCAATAATAAGCTGGTTAAACTCAATGAAGACATAAATAAATGCAAGGATGAATTCCAAGAAGCATTAAGAAAATCAGAAAATGTTGTGAAAAGGGAACTCAACAGAGAAATAGATACTATACATAAAAAGGCAATAGAAAATATAAACCAAATTTAACAAGTCCAAACCTCTATAGAAGCTCTCAAGAGCAGAATCAGTCATGTGGAGGAACTTTAGAACTGGGACAGAAGAAACAGTTTATGAGTCCAAAAATTTGAATAAGTTCAAAAAATTCATGAACAGAACATGAGGGAATTGTGGGATACCCTTAAATGTTCCAACATTTGAATTATGGGTATACCAGAAGGGGAAGAAATTCAGACCAAAGGCATGGAGAAATTATTTAACAAAATTACCATAGAAAACTTTCCCACCCTCTCAAAAGAGAGTCACATCAAGATATAAGAAGCTAACAGAACTTTAAACGGACTGGAGCAAAGGAGAAACTCTCCAAGACATATTATAATTAAGACTCTAAACAACAAACACAAATAGAATTCTAAAAGGAGCTAGAGAGAAACAACACATTACATATAAAGGTAACCCCATTAGAATTACTTCAGACTTAGCAATGGAAACCCTGAAAGCCAGAAGAGCCTGGAATGGAACACTGAAAAGTTAAAGAACTTATGGCTTCCAACCCAAACTACTCTACCAAGCAAAAGTATCCCTTATAATAGATTGTGAAAGAAAAGCTTTCCACGATAAATGTCAGCTCTACAACTATATGAACACAAAGCCAAATCTACATAGAGTACTTCAGGGAATCCTCCACACAGAAGAGTCAAACAACCAACCACAAGTGCCTACAAGAAGCAGATCACAATAACCAAACTCTGAGAAGTTGCAAAAACTACAAAGTTCAAGAAAACACCAAACCACATAAACCATCAGGGATTAAATCAAACCTCACAGTTATTACCCTAAACATTAATGGCCTTAATTCACCCATTAAGAGACATAAGCTAATAGCATGGATCAGAAAAATAGACTCATTAATCTGCTGTCTTCGAGACATCTACCTAACCACTAAAGAGAGACACCTCCTCAGGGTGAAAATGAAATTCCAAGTGAATGGAAATAAGAAACAGGTGTTGCTGTACTAGTATAGGATAAAATAGACTTCAAACCAAAAGTAATCAAAAAAAGACAAAAAGACTTCTTACACATGCAGGGAATGATCCAATAAGAGGATATCACAATTATCGATCTTTAAGTACCAAGCACAGGTGCACCACAATTCATAAAACAAAACCTGCTTGACAACAAAACATAACTAACCACCAACACCAAAATAGTCAAAGACTTCAATACTCCACTATCAGCAATAGATAGATGATCCAAACAGAAAATCAATAGGGAAGTACAAGAGCTCAACAACACCAGAGATGAATTAGACCTAATGGACATCTACAGAACATTCTGCCCCAAATCTATAGAATACATATTCTTCTCAGTAGCCCATGGAACCTTCTCTAAAATAGATCACCTCATGTTTTTCTTAACACTTTTATGTGAACCTTTTTCCCTGGAAAGACATGAGTAAACAACTACTCACCCCAGATAGATGGCAGACAATAGCACAATTATTGGGGTTACTTACAGATCAGGGTAAGGTGCTGTTTACAGGAGCATGGGTGACTCAAAGGTAGCCACAAGCTTTTGGAAGATGACCACCTGGAAGCTGCATCATGGAATCTTTCTTTCAATAAATGTACTAACTGTATCTGTGGCTTCTCCCAAGAGCACTTGCATCTGGAGGGAGGTCAAGAGGAAACAAGAGTTGGAATTACAGGGGATGAATCTTGTGACCTACCCCTCCTCCTTCTTTTTCTTTTTAAATTTATTTTTGTTTATTTTTATTTATTCATTTGAGAGCGACAGACACAGAGAGTAAGAGGCAGAGAGAGAGAGAGAGAGAGAGAATGGGTGCGCCAGGGCCCCCAGCCACTGCAAACGAACTCCAGACGTGTGTGCCACCTTGTGCATCTGGTTAACGTGGGTCCTGGGGAATCGAGCCTTGAACCAGGGTCCTTAGGCTTCACAGGCAAGAGGTTAACCACTAAGCCATCTCTCCAGCCCTCCCTCCTCCTTCTAATAGGGAGTGACAACTGCTCCATTACTATGGCCATATATGTCGGTATCACTGTATTATTATGCTCCAAAGTTGCCATTGCTACTGGGCCAAAACATTCTCCCAGATAGCATCACATTATGTCTAGAGAAGTGACAGACAAAAAGCATCTACTATATGCCATCTGTATTGTGAGCAAACTCTGTAAGAAGAATACAAATTAACACAAAACATGAATTTTTACCCTCATAATGAATAGAAGTCAGTTGTTGGGACAAGTTATTATCCAATGAGAGGATAATTAAGGACAAAATATTATACTTACTACAAATGAATCTTGAAGTAATAAAGAGGAAAGGAAGGTTACTTATGGATTAGGGTGCTTGGGATGGCTTTGGGAGGATAGATGATTAGAACTGGCAGGGAATAAAAACTAAGTAGCTCAACATTGATGGGGTTTGTCGTAATAAGCAGGAGTGATGAGGAATAGTGCCATATAAATTGCTTCCTCCTGGTTTTTTGCTTACTATCCTGAAGGTGAATAAAGCTTTAAAATTGATTTTCTATTTGGCATGATCAAAGGATATATCTAAGGCATTAGGAAATAGTCTGAGGCTTTTTTCCTGTATGGGAATTATCTCTTTCTGTGATATTTATAGATTTTGCTATCCTACTATACAGTAGCCAACCATGTGAAGAAGACTTTTAAGTTATTTTTTTATTTAGATGATGCTTAACTCTTATAATCAAGTGAAGCAAATGTAACCTTACTCAGTATTCACAAATAACATACATGATGTAATTGGTGATATGTACCAATCATTAATATTTACCCATTTATTCTGTGGTGAAATAAATGACTTGGGATTCCTACACCTCGTATATCAGAGACATATTTTATACTGTCTTCCATGTAGTATTCCTTGAAGGTGGCCAAGGCTTTTCAAATATCTAAAGTTGCTAGGTGACTCTCAATGGAACCTACCTGGTACTAAAAAATAAATAAATAAATAAAAACTGCAAGGAAATAAAGAAATACAGCTCAGTGAGCAGTTAAATCAGCAGTGTAAATGGACTCTTAGCACCTTATTGACTTTCACTGGTCATTGAGTCAGGTCCATGGTGTTTGTTGGGAGCCAGCTCAAGTAACTTTTTCTTCATTTAATCATCTGTTTAGTATTTCTTTCTTTTGAGGCTACAGCTGCTTAAAGGCTGAAGTGTTTCTGTGTGTTCCATGGGAGTACACAGTCACATACATTTTCTTGTAGTCTAAGACTGATTATTAAACCTGAATAATTATTACAATTATTTGAGTTTTTTTCAATGAAATATAGTTCATTGAAATAGTCTCTACACCATTTTAATAAGTATCTCTGTGCTGGGCTGAACACAGGCACCAGAACATTTTCTCCAAAGTCCTAGTACTTCTGAAGTTCAGTGACTTTTGAGACTCTCTGACTTAGCATGACCCGAACTAAGAGGATGAATATCTTCATTTTTATGTGTTCATTTCTGTCAGATCCTTTAAATGAAGTCATTAATCAAAATTCATATCCAGAATTCGGATCATTGAGTTTAAAATCAAATGAAATGCATTGCTGCACGATAGAACAGTAAGGATATGAAGAGAATGAGGGCAGTGTACACAGCTGTAGGTACTGTCTCTGATGCAACACAGATGCTGACCTGAAGCAAGTGAACCCTTAGGCTACAGTGACAGAAATGTATTTTTGAAGGATCAGTAACGTTATGGCACCATTACACCAGGTGTAATTTGGAATCTACATCCAAGTTCCTGTCCTTGATTGAGAGGAGCATCCTCACCTGGAGAACAATATATAAATCAGGCTTAACTAACCTGCTACATTAGGTACAGAGAGGCTCCAATGAGGTATTTTAGTCCCTATTCCATGATGGAATAAAAGATATTCCCTATCATCTATCTATCTATCTATCTATCTATCTATCTATCTATCTATCTATCTATCTGTCTGTCTGTCTGTCTGTCTGTCTGTCTATCTATCTATCTATCTATCTCATTTTCTCACAAATAAATGAATAAGATCAACTATTGAGAGAGAGACAGGGAGAGGGAAAGGGAGAGGGAGAGAGAGAGAGAGAGAGAGAAGTAAAACACAGAGAGAATCCACATATGAAAATCCTGTCTGTAAAGTGCCATGTAGGAGCGAGGAGTCGTGTTACTTGTCATTATAGTACAGTAACTATGCAGGAACACTTTGTAAAAGCTACTTGCTTTAGTTTTGATTTTGAATGTTTCCAAAGGCTCATGTGTTTCCAACATAAGGCTTTACTGGGAAGTAGTGGAAGCTTTAAGAGCTGAAACCCAGTGAAAGAGAATTAAGTCAATGAAAGTATGCCCTTTATAGGGTTTTGGAAATGCAGTCTTGCTGTCCCTGTTTCTTGATTTTTCTGTACCTCTTACTGCTCCCCCCTTTCCCTCTCCATCTTCTCATTTCCAGCTTCAGAAAGATGAGCAGCTTTCAGCTACAACACACTGACTATCATAATAGGCTTCTTCATCCAAGGGCAAAAGCAATAGTGCCTACCCATCAAGGACTGAAATCTCTGAAAACACATTGATCTTAAGCCACTTTAATCTTCCCATCATTTTAATTGGTTTACCCCAATTGGTAAGCTGATACGTTGTAAGTGGAAAGGCAGTCAAAAAGCATATAAAATTTCAACTAGGCTCAGCTTTAACTGAGGATACTTGCGTTACTAACCAAATGATCTTGCACAGGTTCTTTGTCTTATTTCAGGCTCTGTTTCTTTAAAATGTGGGTAGTTAGGAGGTATGAGAATTTGGTAATTTGGTTATAAATTTATTCAAGTATTTATTGAGTAACTACCATGGATCAAGTACTGTTCAAGGCACTATGAATAAAAGAACAAAATGAAAAATGGCCAACTCTCATAGAACTTATAAGAATGTAAGAGGATCAAAAGGAGAAACAAAATTGAAGGCTGTAAAGCAACCAAGCTGTATCAGAGCTGGAAGCTTCTCCATTCTAACTAGCTTTCTTCATGACAGAAGAAGCTATGCAAGCTGCTAGGAGAGAAAAGTCATCAACATGCCTACCCAACTTTGGTTCCTGTGTGTCATAATAGAATTGGAAGGCGATACATGCCCACTGGTGCAATAGCGGCATAAAAATTATGGGAGTAACAAACTGTTCTCCAATTGGATTTGAGGCCCATGCCACAGGAGGGAAATCATGCCTGGTACTGTAAATCTGGCCAAAGACCTAGGGCAAAAACCTTAGGCCCTGGAGCAGTATGGTGGGGAGTGGGCAGAGTACTAATTAATTGCATTCTATAATACTAATAGTAATAAATTATTGTTACACTAATAGGATGGCATATCAAACTGCTGTCTAAATAACTATTTATTCTCATAGATTGGTGCTGCTCACAGCCTTGATAACAGAAGTTTCTTAATGAAAAGTTCAGAAATAAATGCAGAGATGATATATGGCAAAGTTAACAAGAATAAGTGACTAGTGAATCTTGTGTCTTGCCCTAAACATGTCATTTAAACCACACCCTCCAAGGTTCTGGGAACCTAGTAGAAGAGGGGCATAAAGAATGTAAGAGTGTGAGGATGGAAAAAGGCTATGAAACACTGACTTCTGGATGTGATGTGGCCATTACACTCATGAACTCACAACAGCTGAGGTTTCCTGCACAAAATTAATCCTGTCATTATTAAATCATGGATGAGATCCCACACCTCCCAGAATATCAGGAGGAAATTGATGATTACAGGGAGAGGGGAGTCACCTCCTTCAGTGTTTAACAACTTTTGTGTTGTCCATTCTCTAGTAAATAACCTTCCACCCATGACTATGCCAGTAACACTAAGTTAACTCTATGAAAAACAAAAATAAAACCATGGAAGTAGGACAGGGATTAAATGGAAAGAAAGGTTTTTTGTGGGATCAAAATGCATTGTATGCAAGTGTCGAAATAAAAGAAAAACAAGAAGCAAATTAAGTACAGATAACATATGCCAAATGGTCATTATAGTCTTTGAATGAAAAGAGAGCATGATAAATAAGAGTTCATGGGTGTTGTGGAGGTCTTGAGATTGTTTTTTATTTATTTATTTATTTATTTTTATCAGGAAAGCTGTGGTGATTAGGTGACATTTTAAAATCATCCTGAAGGAATTAGGGGAGCTAAACCAAGTTGAAAACTGTGATGTGTCACTACAGGGAGAAGAAAAAAAATAAGTTCAAAGCCTCGATATGCATTATGTGTGGAATGATTTAGAAGTACAAGGAAACTAATATACCTAGCATAGAGTGACAAAAAGGTAGACTGAAAGAAGTCAGACTTAGACAGGAAGACAAATATTGAAGCAGCTCTTCTCAAGCATTTGTGGTGTGTGTGTATGTGTGTGTGTGTGTGTGTGTTTGTAAATTCCCTTTCCCTAGGGTTGTGTTGAAGTGTGGATTCAGACACAGAAGTTTGGGGTTCTCTCTTTCCATTCCATCCCAGGTCTGCAGACCACACAGTAAGTAGCACTGAGGCAGGAAAGTATAAAATACTATACATAAAGCTATTAGCTTTTGTCCTGAAATGGGAAACCCTGGAAAGATTTTGAGCAGAATAGCTTTTTGAAATGATTGCTCTGGCCACTGTGATAATGAGATGTGATCAAGTATCCCAGCTGGCTTTGCATACAGAATATCTGGGTTTCAGTCCCAGTATCACCACTCATGCATGTCTTTTGTAAGTTGCTTAAATCTCTATCTCCCAACTCTTAAAACATTTTAAACTCAGAAAAATGGCAAAATGAAAGAATAGTATGTACCCTTATATCCTTTATTAACTAGTTGTTAATATTTTGCTATAGATTTACTTTATCTTGGGCGCTAAGTTTATATTTCTATTTTTTACTATTTTAGTAACCATTGAAGTGGTATTGAGACAATGGTATTTCATTCCTAAATACTTAACCATGTACTTTATTTTTATGCGCATGTGTGGTGTTTGTGTGTTTATATATGCTACTACACATGTGTGTGAAAGTACATGTACATGCATATGTGATGTTATGTTTGTACATGTGTGTGTAGAAACCAGGGGACCAACCTTGTGTCATTTCTTAGATACATCATCCACATTAAAAAAATATATACACACACACACACACACACACACACACACACACACACATATATATATATTTGCAAGCAGAGAGAGGGGAGAGAGAGAGAGAGAGAGAGAGAGAGAGAGGGAGAGAGAGAGAATAGGCATGCCAGAGCCTCTAGCCACTGCAAAGGAACTCCAGATGCATTCACCCCTTGGTGCATCTGGCTTTACGTGGGTACTGGGTAATCAATCCAACCAGGATTATCAGGCTTTGAAGGCAAACACCTTAATCACTGAGCCATCTCTCCAGCCCTCATCCACATTTTTTTTTGAAATGGGTCTTTATGTATTGGAGATCACCATTTAGGATAGATTATCTTGCCAGTGAGCTCCAGAGACCTACCCATCTCTGCTTTTCCATTGCTAGGATAATAGGTGCCACCAGGCCTGGAATTTTACCTAAATACTTGGAATCAAACTCAGTCCATAAAGGTAAGTTCTTTATGATCTGAGATATCTCCCCATCCCTTATCATGTACTTTGTAAATTGAGAGGAATCTCATCTTCAGTCAGTGATCAGATTCAGAATATTTGATAATAATATATTCACCTAATATAAAATCCATATTTAAATGTTATCAATTGCTCAATTCCCATGTCCTGTGTGACAATGATCTTTTTGTTGATATGGAACCCAATTCAGGATTCTGTATCACTTTATTTTTCATGTCACTGCAGTCTCTTGACATAGGACAGACAGTTCCTCAGTGTTCCCCTTTTCTTCATCTTTTTTTTTTTTTCAAGGCAGTGTCTCACTCTAGCCAAAGCTAACCTGAAACTCATTTTGTAGTCCTAGGATGGCCTCTAATTCACAGGGATTGATCCTCCTACCTCTGCCTCCTGAGTGCTGTGATTAAAGGCATTTGCCCCATGCCCAACTTCATCTTTATTTTTTTTGACTTTCATGTCACTGTTGTTTTTAAATGTGTATGCAAATTGTTTTGTAGAATGTCAAATTGTCTTAAAAGTTTTTAATGGGCTGGAGAGCTTAGTAGTTAAGGTGCTTGCCCAGGAAGCCTAAGGAACCATGTTCCATCTCTCTCCAGATCCCACATAAACCAGATGCATAAAAGCTAGGCAAATGCAAGGTCACACATGCCTACTAGGTAGCACAAATGTCTGGAGTTCGATTTCAGTGGCTGAGGCCATGGTGTGTGAATTATTTCTCTTTCTCTTGCTCTTGCTCTCTCTCTAGAAAAACAAGGAAAAAGTTTTCAATGATTTGATTTGAGTTATGCAATTTTGGCAATATACTACTTAGAGAAAATGTGTCATGTTATTAACTTTCTTTTTTGTGTTTTTAGCAGATTTCACTGTAAAGGTTCATATTGCTTTTTTGTAATTAACAAATCTTTTATACAGGTGAAATTCTATCTAAATATCCTTCCCTCCAAATAACCTTTAACCCAGGCATTTTCTACCCAATAATAATTTTCATGTAAGTTGTTTATATAGTAGTTACAAAATTATTTTCTAATTCTGTCATTACTCATATTTATTGTTTTGAATTTCACTGTAATGAGATTTTCCTTTCTTTAGCTTTCCAGTTGCATGACCTATCTATCTTCTCTCTACCTACCTACCACATACTATCGTTGCACTTACCTATGTTCTTATTGCCTCAGTAGGAATGATTAAAATATATTTTAATTTGTTTATGTTACAAAGGACTGCTATCATTATTATGATGCCCAATTTGTTTCATTTTCCAGTGGGAACCCATTTAATCTGGTTTGTGTGTTCTTTTGAGTTTCTAAGTGCTTTCTTTCTTGCTTGCTTCTCAAAATTGTCCAGGTTCACCTCTATGCAACCTTCTCCAGGACAGAATTAGCCATTCTCTTAAGAGCCTCATGAGCTCTGAATGTTTGGTCTCCAGCTGGTGGAAATTTGGGACATGGTACCTTCATGGAGGAGGTGTATTGTTCCTAGAAGGCTTAAGGGTGCTATAGCTAGCTCCCTCTTGCCAGAGATAGGCTTACTTTCCTGCTGCTGTTTTCCACCTGCTGGGGCAGAGCTATCTGCTAATCATGCTTTCCCCTGCCATTGTGGAGCTTCCTCTCAAGACTGTAAGCTAAAATAAAAACTATCCTCCCAAAAGCTACTTTTTGATTGGGTGTCTTATCCCAGTAATGAGAAGATAACTACAATAACCTTTGTTCCTTTAACTGAGAGTTTCCATTTATTTAAGTATGAAATTTTAGTTTATAAAATGGATGGCAGATAACTACATTCACAGACTTGTTTGAGGATTAAACAAAGAAATTCATTCAAAAGGCTTTGCATATGTGACACATAGAGCATGCTCAATAAGTGAATTTTTAGCTATTTATAAAGCAGTATTAGTAACCAAACATGGTTAGATACTTTAGAGCAAAGAAAATGGTTGAATTACATGCAAAAAGTAGATAAATTTAGAAAATGTAAATTATAGGTTACAGGTTAACAGATCTTTATAATAGGTCCAAAATATCTGATTTTCTTCTCAATGCATAGTTGAAAGCCACTTTGCTATCACATGTAGTATTTTAGGATAGTCAGATGCCAATCTTGTGCTCAGGTCCTTATGCAAATAACATTGAAAATAAGTCAAACTCTCAAGTAAATGAAGTCTTAGTTTTGATGATTTTGGAAGAAATTTTACATAAAATTTTCCATCTTAATGCATTACATTTAAAATTATTTGCAACAATTTCTTTAAGAAGGGTGTTTCATTTGTGGAAAGATAGGTTTCATTCTGATAAAGATATAGAACAAAGTCATATGGGAACAAAATCTTAGTCTTACATTTACTTTTCTCTTTGTTAAACAAGTAATGCATGTTCCCTGTGGTTGCATTAGAAAATATAAATAAGTACACAATAAATAAAAGCCCTCATCATCCTACCACTGAATTATAACTATAATTAGTATTTTTGTCCACATGTTATATATGTCAATATGTGATATATTATTGTACAACATATGTTTGTTTCTGTATGCATTACTTTAATTTTTTTAGGTAGGGTCTTTTCCAGGCTGACCTTGAATTTCCTATGTAGTCTCAAGTTGGTCTTGAACTCACAGCAATCTTTTTACCTTGGCCTCCCGAGTGCTGGGATTAAGGGCATGCACCACCAAGTCTGGGTGTATGCATGACTATGGTATAATATGTTTGTGTTAATGTATTTCATAAAATTTTAGAAAATATTTCAAAACTATCATTTCATGTAAGAAAATATCCTGTCATTTCATTTTCATGGGTAGAAAATAGTAATTTATGGGCTTGGGAGATAGCTTAGCTAGTAAGGTACTTGCCTCACAAGCATGAGGAGTTAAGTTTTGTTCCCAGTGCCCTTATACATTACAAGCATGGCAGTGTACACCTGTAATTCAAGTGCTGTGGAGTTAGAGAATGGCATATACTAGAGCTCCCTGACCAGCCAGTCTAGCCTAATTGTGAGTTCCAGGCCAATTAGACATCCGATGTCCAAAAGAAGTTGATGGCATACCTGAGCATGACAGCATAGGTTGTCCTCTGGCCTCCACCTGTATATGCACACATGTGCATGTGCATCTGCACATACACATGTATCCACACTCATGTGAATATACATACACAGATATACACATACCACACACATATACACATGCAAAAACCAGTTATATGATGGTATAAATAGTCAACCAACACTTTATCTCTGAGCATTCTTTATATATATATATATATATATATATATATAGAGAGAGAGAGAGAGAGAGAGAGGAAATTGGTGCACTGGGGCCTTAGCCACTGCAATGGAACCCCAGAGGCTTATAACACCTAGTGCTCATGTATGACCTTGCACTTGCATCACCTTTGTGCATCTGGCTTATGTGGGATCTGGAGAGAGATCGAAAATGGGCCCTTAGGCTTCACAGACAGGCACCTTAACCACTAAGCAATCTCTCCAGCCCTGTTTCTAACACTTGTCTACTAAGCAGGGCATATCTGTGTAGCAAGTACCTAAAAGTCCCTGTAGTCTCTTATATCAAAGACAGAGATTCATGAAGACCTGGGGAATACCTTATTTTTCTGAGTTTCCCTGTCCCTCAGTAGAATGCCATTTAGCAGTCAGTACATATGTCTTAAAGACAAATATAGTTTAAAATATCTCAAGTTCATTCCTGACACTGGGATTTGTGTTTATAGTAGCATGATTGGTAACACAGAACCTAAAAATAATACTAGCAAAATAAGGTTTAATTACTTCTCAAAGATACAAAAGTGGACAGTCTTATATATGAAATTATCTTAATCTTTGTTAGAGAACCATGCAAAATTTTAATCATACAAATAGAAGAAAGATGGACACTCATGCTTATCATGACACAAGGCATGATTTTTATACTTCTCTTGATAGTACTTGATGCGCATAGTTGTTCCCTGGGGAAAAGAGAAACATTTTTATGAGGAGAACAAGGAGCTCCATGTGAGCAAATGCAATAATACAGTGCTTATTGTACTGACAGAGAGAGGGAAAGGGAGAGACAGACTGTCTCCAGATTAATCAGAAGAGATACTTACTGCAAGAAAAGAGAGAGCATTCTTTTTACAGTAGGACCTAGAAGGTGTTGGGAAAGGCCTGGTTTTCACACACTTTGTGATTGAGGCATTGAAGTCCTCTGAAGACATATTTTTCAGCCAGTTGAAGGTAAATAATAAGCATGTAAATAAATCAATGTTTCTGAAAGTGAAAAACAGCCTTGAGTGTTTTATGTGTGGTACATATACATGCATCTAAACTAGCTTTGCTGTCACCATAGTAGTCAAGATGCAGAACCACCTTTGCAGGATGAGTTTTCATGGCTCCACCATGTAATAGTGATGGGAGCAGGGACATCTGACAATGGAGAACTATAATTATGTTGGGGACACTGAGCTAAGGAAGTTTTTGGTTTCTTACAGTTTGATTTTGGCTGCTCATCATTCTTGATTTAATGAGGAGAATGTGCTAGTTTTTAACAAGAATACCCGAAATCCTGCTAATATGGACTAGTGAAATATTGAGTAAAAGTAGTAATAATGAAAACATGAAACACTGGCATGTTGTATTAGAAATCCCATCAAGCCATCTCCAAGGGTATCACTTTACTATTGCCATGTAATAAAACTTAGTGGCTAAATTATTTTTTGCATGCCTGGAAGGTGTCTAACCTAATTTGGGCACAGTTACATAGCTCTACTCCACACTGAATCTCATTAAGTTTGGCTCCATGCAGAAAGATGGGCTTAGTCTGGTCCACATATGTTCATTTGGGGTTGGAGCTATAAAACTAGCAGCCACTTGGGGGAGGTGCTTCATTCTCAAAGGAATATAAGAATTCCAAAAGGATATGCCTTACAATAAGAGTGCAGTCTGTCTTTTCTTACCAACACTTCATTCCTCAAAGCAAGGAATCAGGTTCTGGAGAATACAATTTCCATCAGAGGAACTGAAAAGCCACATGTCATTGCCTGTGAATGTGTATTAGAGTGAATAATGGAGCCAATAAGTCAATCTCTCACTCCAAATATCATAGTAATCCCCCCTTGAGCTTTCCTTTTTCTGTGTCCATGTTTATTGAAGTTACTTTCTTTAAAATTCATTTAAGAGTAACTTTAGTTTAGGATGCAGTTGTATGTTATATAAATACAACCTAAGTATACATTTATGGAAATTACATTAGCAACACTTTCTGGAGAAAAATAAACCTTACAAGAGCTTAATATAGTCTCCTAAAAGGTAAGCTACAAGCATACAAAACATTTTGAAAGTATTTGGAATGAACTCATTGTCTAGACCTGTTCCAAATAAATACAAATCTCAAAGCAGATGGAGTTGCATGCTTCTAGGCTGCCAACTGCTATAATATTAACTATTTCTTGTATAATGGCAGGCTACCTCCTCTATAATCAAAGAAGAATGTATAGATTGACAATCCTTCCAACTATTCAAATGTCTTAAAAATAAGATTGGCAGTAACAGGCGTTTTGCATGTGCTAGTTATTTGACCTGGTATATTTGCAAATTTCTCATGTGAAAAGAAAATATTTTTAAATGCAAATCTTGTGTGCAGCAAATCAAGTCACATTTTTTATTTATTCGTTTATTTGTTTGTACTGTTAGAAAACCACTTTGCAGTGAGTGGGAGCGAGAATGCTTATTAAACTAATAATAACAGAATCACAGACATGAGGTATGTAGACAAATCTGCCTCTAGAAAATAATGTAGAGTTATAGAAGGTTAAGAACCTGTAAAGATCAATGAATGCCAACAGCTAAAAGTAGGTAAATAGCATGGAGGAGAAAAATGATAAAAAGGAATGAAAATGATTAATATGGTTATTTTGTCTATTCCCTGTTGAAATTCCTAAAATTTCGTTAGAAGATATTTAGCAATATATTGTATTCATTATGCATATGTTGATAAACTCCTGTAGATGCCTTTATATTCTGCTTTAAATATAGTCATGTGTGCATACACACATAAATTCACACACACGCATACCTTTCACTTGTATAATGAAACACATTGTCAAATTATGAGTGAAACTAATTTGGAAAAATGTGTGAATGTGAGTATTAAGTATGAATATATTAACCATAAGTAATGCTGTTTCTTAGATACAGTGTTTCTTATGTCTTCATAGAAAATTTGTAACTATTATTGAAATATCCTTGCATACCATAGTATCATACCTTCTTTCCCAGAAAGACAAATGCTTTGAGCAAGTTAAGTTCCTAATTTCCTCCCAGTTTTTAGTGCAGTATCATGAAACATGTTTGCTCTTTATAAAAGTATCTATTCAGAGAGAAGCAGGAAGATGATGGTATAATACTAAGCAGTTTTGTGTACAAACATCTTCACATTTTACCCCTCCTATCCTGTAGCTCCCAAAGGAATCCCAGAGTTCATGTCCTGTGTTCTAGAAAAGTGAGAACTGCAAAAAGGCTATCATTGTTTCTCTTTCTAGGTATCTAGTATTCATAATATTATTGATTCAAACCTATAATTCACAGCCATTCTGAAAGTTGACAGGAAGTAGGAAAATATGATGTAGTGCATTTATGTCCCCTTTCATTTATCATTTATAATTTTGGAATTCTTTTCACATCTTTACCATATTTGAGGGTCCACAATTACAATTTCTCATATATGATCTTTGGATTCTTGAAAGACAACTATAATTTGAGTTTTCTTCTCTTTTGAGATAGAATCTCCATATGTAACCCTTTCTGGCCTAGAGCTCACTATGTAAACCAGGATAGCCTTGAACTTGGAGTGGATCCTCCTGACTACCTCCTGAATGCTAGGATTACAGGCATGTCTGGCTTGTATAGTGCACTGTATTTATTTCCTAGGGCTGTCATAACAAATCATGGAGTCTGGGTGGATTAAACGAACAAACATTGTTTTCTCTCAATCCTAGAAGCTGTAAGTCCAAAATTAAGATGCTGGCAGAGCTGACTTCTTTTTATACCTCTAACTTGGCTTGTAGGTAGTCACCTATTCCTGTGAGTTCATGTGGACACATAAAGATCCCATCTCTAAATACCTTCCCATTATTTCTTAGTGAAGGTCAGGACTTTAATATATAATTAGGGGGGAGGAGATAAATAAAGCTCACAACATACTTTTACTGACACTGCACAAGAAACTTCAGATCACTTTTATTGGTAGAGAAAAATCTGTTTCAATTTCTATTTTTTGAGTTATGTCAATGAAAATATTTGTGGTTCAACATATGTTTGGCAAGCTGAAAGAGCCTCAGGGAGTTCAAAATGTTTTAAATACTTCAACACATTTGGTAGGTAATCCAGTCATATTGGGCAGACTGCCTGGCTTTCAGATCTAGATGCACACTGAAGTAAGGCCAAATGCATTTTTTTTACCACCTTCTGCTGTCCTCCTACCACAAATGAGAATGAATTATTTGGGAAAAGGGGTTATGAGTAGAAGAAACTCCAGATTTTCATCCTAAACCTCATCCTGCTTTCATCTAAAGCATATATATGCATAAGCACATAAGTACATATTACACACACATATATATTTATACATGTATAGATATTCATAAATACACACACATATATATACATATACATACACACACACACACACACACACACACACACACACACACACACATATATAATTTTGAAAGACATCACAGTAGGAATGGCATAATATGTCTCTTTTATCATATGTCTCCTATGTGTATTTCTACAAATATCTTAGATGCCACATCTCCTTTATTCCCTCTTTCCTGCTTTCCTCTTTCTCTCATTTGCTCTCTCTCTTGCTTTCTGTTCTTTGCCTGTTTCTTTCTCCTCACTCTTTTTCATTGATCTTCTAACTCCTTTATTCTTGCATACAAGGAGGCAGGGTCAGCCTCCAGTAAACTGATTGCTAATTTAATTCATTTGCGAATCATCTGTCTGTGAGAATTCCAAGTCAGCTGATGAGGACAATGAAGTTAATGAGGACACAGTAAAGAGAAGAAGCAGGGAAGGAGAGTGATAGGAAACAAGCACAAGCTTGTCAAGCATGGGGGAAGGGGACCTCGGTGAGGAGCATCTGGCACACAGGAAGAGGACCAATTCAGGCTGTTCCCTGTGACCCTCAGTGCATTAGGATGCAGCTGATGACACTGCCCAATTGGATTTCCTACCAAAATCTCAGCTGAAGCAAAAGTGTTATTTTGAAGATAATATGCATATAGGAATGATTATATGGCTTGAGTATGTTATTTCCTCACTGTAAAGAAGAATATACTACTTATTTATAAAAGAAGCATCAAATACACACCTTCTGTAGGTATGAAAGGATAAGTTACAAACAAAATATTAGAATCTACCAATGAAAAAATATCAAGTTTATAATTAGAAAGATTGTTTCACTCTGGTTTTCTAAGGCAGAATAAGAAGAACCAGCCTGCTGTGGGTGGGAATAGCTGTTCAGTAAATAGATCCAATGCAATTAACATGGAATTATAGAAAGCACATTTCTTTTCTGATTGATAGCTACAAATAATTTTAGTAGATCCCTGAGTTCTGCCACCAGACAAGTGCGAAACATATGGAAATCATGTTTACTTGTTAATACTTTTGTTTTATTACTGATTAGAATTGTAAAGAAGTTTTATTTTAACAAACTCAGGAGTTATTAAATGAACTGCTGAAAAATGAGGCCTGGGAAGAATGATTCAGGCCAATATTAAAGTAGGGTTTTATCTGTCAGAGACACCATACTCACTCCATCTGTCCACTTGACAAGGATATTAAAGTGGACTGGGATCCCCTACTAAGGTCAGAAAACAAGACCTGGTGATAGGTTAGTAAACTCAAAATAACTTTTATTGTTCCAAATATTTTCCAAGCAAAGTAAAATGTACAATAGCAGTGTGGCTCCTAGGTTCAACTTGTGAAGTTATTAATTCCATGTCCTGGGTAAATTGTGTCACTTTTTTCCCTTGAATTTTAATAGGCATTTATTGCATATTATGTTATTTTTTCACTTGGTTAAGTGATCTGTTTGATGACTGAGGAATCTGGTTACTATGAATAATTATGACATTTCAGAAATAAAGTAAGTTTGAGTCTATGAATGAATGTTAAGGCCACCTTACCCTTTTTTGTTTCTGATTTGTTTTGTTTTGTTTTGAGATAGGGTCTCACTCTAGTCCAGGCTGACCTGGAATTCAGTCTGTAGTCTCAGGGTGGCCTCAAACTCATGGCAATCTTCCTACCCTGACCTCCTGAATGCTGGGGTTAAAGTTGTGGTGGCACACCTTACTTTACTCACCTTACTTTAAAATAATGAAATTATGTCACTTTTCTCTGTCTCAATGTCTTTATAAGAATGAAAGTAACACTAGCATCTATCTAACTACAGAAGCATTTTGGTGGGCAAACAGGATGGAATAGGAAAATTTATAGCACTAAGCATAATGTACAATAAGCATTTAACAAGTAACTGCCGGGCTCCGCCGGCGGGGGCAGGTAGTGCCGAGGGAAGGACCAGGCCCGCTGGTTCCTCCCGAGGGGCTGAGGAGGAGATGAGCGTCCGACGACTCAGACCTCTCCTGGCCACCGGAGAAAAACCACACTGAGTCGGGAGTCTTGTCGAAGCAGGAACTCGATTTATTGCTATGAACAGTTGCCTATATAATGTTGGGGGTGAAGGCGGGGATTGTAGGATGGTGGGGAAAGGTAAGGGCCAATAGTAAACTGTGACTATTGAAATGATAATTCTAACTCCCATGTGGAGGTAGCAGGTAAGAAGCCATTAGGCGTCTTGCTGAGTCACGTCTGGCCAGAGGCAGATCATCAAACTTTAGCTAGGCTCAGGAAGTTCCACTAGGCCTCACACCTGGGCCTTTAGAGGCCAGCATCAACCCCTTTTGTTTTTGTAAGAGCATTAGTCACCATGGCCCCTGTTTTAGGTTGTCCCCCTCTGGGGGTCTTAACCGTCATTGGGTACCAGGTGTTTAGCTCAGAGCATTCATCATGGCCCCTGTCTTAGGTTGTCCCCCTCTGGGGATCTTACCCGTCACTGGGTACCATGTGTTTAGCTCGGTGAGAACCCACCCCATGGCCTGTCTTAGGTTGTCCCCCTATGGGGATCTTACCCGTCATTGGTCACATGGAGGGCAGAGGAGGTGGCAGTGGGTCATCTGAGGAACTTAATTCCTGAGTTTCCAGCCTGTATTTTGACCTGATGAGGTTTTATTGCCTCTAGCCATTGGTGAATAAATTGTGTAATCTTATTAATTACACAAGGCCCGACAGTGAGGAGAAGGAAAAGGAGAAGAAGGAGGGGGAGGGGCCCAAGTAGAGGCAGAAGGTAGGGTAAGAAGTCATGTAAGCCCGTCCACAGCAGGTTGTCCTGGAGGTTCCGCTGCCTCCTCTCCAAGTCTTCCTGGAGCCTCTTAATCTTGTCCTGGATGATTCCTGATTTATTGGCGTAAAAGCAGCATTTTTCCTGTAAAAACAAACATACGCCTCCTTTTTTGGCCGTTAGTAGGTTTAGTCCTCTCCTGTTTTGTGGGACTACCTCAGCCAGGGAATCTAGCTGTTGTTGAAGATAGGTCTCCCTCTGATACAGGGAGAGCCTCATTTCCAGGGATGATATTTATATCTGGGATTAAGGTGGCTGGGGCACAAAGGCCCGTCCAATTGGTGGGCAGAAAGTCATAGGCCATCCCGCCTCCACAAACATAAACCATTCCAGAAGGTGGGCAGCATTGAGCATTGGGATCAGCTGTGTTAAAAGTACAGAAGGAAGGATGAATGTATCCCACATCTATACTGGAATTATTAGGGGAAGGCGGGGCCCAAATGCAAGTTCCAGGGGAAACATTGGGAAAAGCTGGACGGGGATGGGGAAGGTGGCTGAGTAATGTTTTAAGGTCGTACAGGCAACTGTACTGCAAGCAGCCAGAGAGGCCCAGATTGGAGGCAAAGCCAGCAATCCTCCACAAGGGAGGGAATTGTTTAGTTTAGTAGGGTGAAGGACCATTTTAGGAACAGTCCTCAGGGGTGGGACACTCCCTAGAGAAGTGACTGTCAGTGTCCTCTTGTTGGGACAAATATTTTAGGTCTCTCGCTGGTATCCAAATGGGTCTTTTTTCATCTTGAGGGAAGACACATCCAAACCCTCTCCCTGCTGTGAGGAGTGGATCAGGCCCTCTCCAGGCCCCAGTCAATGGGTCCCTCCATCTTACCCAGATAGAACTGTAGGTAATGGATGAGGACCAATGTTTTTGAAAAGGGGAGAGTTGTTTATCTTCTTTAGAAAAGTTTAAAATATTTAGGGTAAATAATGCCTTTTTTAGTTGGTCGTGTGGGGGTAAGGATTCCCCCTTTTGTTTTTGTAATTGAGACTTGAGAGTCTGATTATATCTTTCAACGATAGCTTGGCCCCGGGGGTTGTATGGGATGCCTGTAGAATGTGAGATTTTCCAGTTCTGGAGAAAATCTACAAAGGCCTTGCTTACGAAGCAGGGGCCATTATCTGTTTTAATTTGATCAGGCAGCCCAAGAGTGGCAAAACATTGAAGCATATGACTAATGGCATGTTTAGATTTTTCCCCGGCATGTGCTGATGCCCAGCAGGCACGGGAAAAGGTATCAACTGAAAGAAAAATATATTTAAGTTTCCCAAATGGAGAATAGTGTGTGACATCAATTTGCCACAGATGATTAGGGCGTAGCCCTCTAGGATTGCTTCCTGTAGTTTGAAGGGGGGGGTACTTGGAGGAAGGGCTGACAGGACTTACAAGTCCGGACAATTTTTTTAAGGTCCTTGACTGGTACCTGTGGAAACCTGTGCTTGAGACCTCTCCAGTTGACATGGGTCAATAAGTGGAAGCGTGTAGCTTCTGTAATAGTATTACACTGAGGCATAGAAGCCATTTTATCAGCCAAATTGTTTCCTCGAGAAAGAAATCCCGGTAAGTTTTGATGACCCCTGAGATGTTGAAGAAAAATGGGGTTAATTCTTTGTTTGAGTAGGGAACGAGCTTGAATCATCAGAGGAGATATAGGGTTGGAGTCCAGTCTAATATGGGCCTCAACCAGGTTGGGTAATAAATTAACAACATAAAGGCTGTCAGAAAATAAGTTAAATGGCTCTTGAATAGTGTCCAAAGCTAGAACGACAGCAAATAGTTCTTTGAATTGTGCTGACCCCTCAACCTCATGAGAGACTGACTTTATGGGCATAGGCTCTTTTTCCTGTTTTAAGGGAGGGTAAACGACTAGGGAAGCCCCCAGGTGCCCTCCATCAGTAAACACGGTAAGAAAGTCAGGGTTAGGTTGAGACAGAAAAAGCCTGGGGGGCTTCCATTCTAATCTGGAGAAAGAACTCATCCATTTGTGGGGGCCATAATGGCAATCAATTTTACCTAGAAACCCCTCGAGAGCCGTAGCAACTCTATTATTATTTCTCTGAAGCCAGGTGAAATCTGTTATCTTAAAGGGGGTGACAATAAGGTGAGGTTCTGTGCCAAACAACCGGACAGAGGTGTCTTTGCCCTTGATAATGCAATCAGCAACCTGGTTGGTTATAGAATAAACTCTGGGGACCCCACCGATTGAGAGGTGGACCCATTGGATGGGTTCACCTTCCTGGGCCAACAGTGCAGTGCATAATGTTTCCCCAGAGAAAATGTAGAGGGAGATGGGCAAATCAGGATTGAACCTCTTTAGGGTCACAGTATTTATAGCCTGTTGTACCTTATGAAAAATTTGTTGATGACAAGGGGACAAAATTACCTGAGAGGAGAAGTTAAGGTCCTTTAGGAGGTCAAATAAAGGGGACAGCTCTTCAGTAGTTATGGGTATCCAAGGCCTCATCCAATTAATTTCTCCCAAAAGCTTCTGGAGTTGAGGCAAGGTGTAAGAATCCTGAATATAAAGTTGTGGTTTAACAGGTGAAACTGTATCTAGGGTAAGGATCGAGCCCAAGATCTTAAAGGGAGGCACAGTTTGAACTTTTTCCGGAGCTACTTTAAAGCCGTGAGTATGCAGGATAGTTAGACATTGGTGGGTAAGGTCCTGGAGTGTGGAGGAATCTAGGCACCCAAGAATAATATCATCCATGTAAATATAAAACAGGGTATCAGGGAGATTGATAAGAGAAGAGAAAATGGATGACAGGTAATATTGACAAATGGGTGGGCTATTTGCCATGCCCTGAGGTAAGACAGTCCATTCAAATCTCCTATCTGGGCCACAAAAATTAACAGCAGGTACAGAGAATGCAAATTTTTCCATGTCTCCTGGATGGAGAGGGATAGAGAAGAAGCAATCTTTAATGTCAATGATAGTAATATGGTATATATTGGGAATAGCTGGGATCCATGGGAGTCCCCTCTGGGGAGTTCCGAAGGGGATCATGCGTTCATTGATCTTTCTTAAATCATGTAAAAATCTCCAGGACCCATTAGGCTTTTTTATGACAAAGACAGGAGAGTTCCAGGGACTAGTGGAGGGACGAATATGTCCGGCCTCCAACTGTTGATCAATAAGTATGTGGAGTTGGTGTAACTTAGAAGAAGGGAGAGGCCACTGCTCAACCCATACAGGATCCCCCGGTCTCCACTGGATTTTAAATGGGGGGGGGCTGGGCAGTGGCCCTTAGAATTGGGGGTGTTTATTGGAGTACTTTTGTCTGAGTTGCTCAAAGTAAGGGTCATCTCTATAATTGGGATGATATTCCCTCCCTTCCTCAGACTGTTGTTGATATTCTTTTTTATCTAACAAATCATTATAAAAGGCCTTATGGTCAGTAGTGATGAAAGCCTCGGCATCTCCAAGGATGTCTTGCCCCAGTAAGTTAGCAGTGAGCCCAGTCACCACGAGAGGGCGGACTTTTCCCCTGTCCCCACCTGGGTCAGTCCAAGGGAGCCACGTGGCAGTCTCCCAGGAGGTGGATTGCCCGCCAATTCCCAGTAGGGGAGGGCCGGGCACAAGCTGCCAGGAGGGGGGCACTTCCTCCTTTCTCAGGACCGTTCGGTCCGCTCCAGTGTCAATGAGAAGTTTGAATTTTTTATTGCCAATATTCAAAATAATTTTCATTACTATTGCCATTATTATGCATTCATTATATGTGTTAGAAAGAAAAACCTAAACTTAAAGCATTGAATAGAGCATAGACTTCAGCCTAGAATTTTAATGGTATTCATTGTTAAATGGAGTATGCAATTTCATAAAACTAATTGCAATATTTTTAACATCAGAAAGTTATTTTGGGAGGGAGGAGTGTTTGAGCTATTCAGGGTCTCCCTACATAGCTTGGGCTGGCCTCCAACTCAAGATCCTCCTACTTCAGCCTCCTGAGTGCAGGAATTCCAGGAATGTGCCACCATACCTGGCTAGGACAATTCCTAGTGTTATAATTCTCTCCAGTTACATTAACATTTTACACATCAACTCAAAGTATATCAAATATATTTGTACTTTGGTTAGTTTTATTTTTCTTGCACGTTTGCAACTCAGTGATTCCCCCACACATCTAACTAATAGTTTGTAGTATTTTCCTTGATTATTTTTAAAATATGAATTTTTTCTGATAAGATGGGATGTGTTTACTTAAAAATAAATGTACAACTCTTTCCTAAAATTAAATATTTGTAACCTTTCCATTAAATAAACTGGGTTCATGAGATGTGATCATAAAGTAATTTAATATCCTTACATCTATCTCAAGTTTATTTTATGGGGCTGTTTTAATTTAAGGAAAGTCCTATGATTTTAACTGTCACTTTTAGGTGATGAAACAACATTTAATCAGTAATTACATTGTCTTGTCAAAACACTAAATTTCATTTGAAGTTCAATCCCTTTTCTAGTATGTTTTTTGCAGGCTGGTTACAAGTGGATGGCAGATGTGTGGGAGATTTTTGACTGGCCTGTCCTTTATGTTTTCCCTTGTACATTAACTCCTTCTTCCTTCTAATGCATTTAAACCATTCCGTTTTTCTCTGTGGGAAGATGAAGGGCAAAAAACAGGAGGATAATTGATTGATAGCCATTGCTTAGTGATCTAGGATCAATATTCTTTCGATCTGGTAGGTATTTAATGCAAAGTCTTAGGCTGTGGGTATAGCTCAGTGTTGGAGCTTTTGCTTAACACCTGAGGGGCCCTGGTTTCCATCTCCTGTACCACAAAAATAAATATATGACTAAATAAGTGAATGAATGAATAAAAAAAGAAGCAAATCTTTGGCACTACCATTTTGGTTCATCAGATAGTGTTGTGGCTTTTGTTCCTGTTCATTTCCTTGTTGGCAATTTATTTCTCACATTCTGTCCCCCTAATAGGGGCCAATGTATACCTAATTGCACTTAGCTCGTTACAAACTCATACTTCAGCTCCTAGTCACCCGTATTTGTCCCATTAGCAAAGCCACTTGGACAAATTCCAACATGAAGCTACACTACTGTTCTATAGCATACTGATAGCCTGATTATGAACACTTGTATTACTTAGGTGTGAGTTTAATTCTTATTTTCTGAGTTTTCAACCTGCATGAGACACACAAGTAGATTCTCAGGTGATCTCATCCCTAGTCCCTTTCCTAGGTTTGGGGACATTAATTTCAGTAAATCCTTTCCTTTTTCACAAATTCCCATTCTGAGTGCCAACTAATTCCACTATTTTCATATCCTCAACCTGCATGTGGAGTTAAAATTGAATAATGGGTAATTTTTCTTTGACTCTTAACTGAAGGATAGCATTTTGTTATTGGAGAAAATACAATTACTATGAGGGTATGTCACAATATACAATGCTTTATTGTATAGTCTTCTATAGCTGTTCATGATGCCCTATGTAGCAGACAGCTTTAGATTTGCTGGCATGAACTTTCAGACCAGGCACAGTTATGGAAGAAAGGGTATTTATTGAAGCTTACAGATCTAGAGGAAGCTCCATAATAGCAGAAGAAGCTGGCCTGCCTTCACAGGTCCAAGCCAAGACAGAAGCACAAGCCTAAAAGTCAAAAGCCACACAGCACAGCACACTTTAAGAACTCCAGCTAGGCACACTTTGCATATCTTTAGATTGAAATCTCAATCCCATCACCACACCTTAAGATCCACCCAGTGACACTGCCTTCCAGCCAGATGACTTCAGATGCAAACTACAAACTAATAAAACACTGAATATATCGAGGCCATCTATTCAAACTACCACATTCCGCCCCTGGCCCCCAATAGATTTATAACCATCACACATTGTAAATTGTATACTCTGTTCAATTTCAAAGGTCCCCACAATCTTGACCAATTTAAGATAGTAAGTCTTGTAAAATCAAACAAGTTAAATACTTCCAACATATAAAGGCACAGAGTAAACATTTTCAACTGCTATAATGCACAGCAAGAAGGGACTAAAATAATGCAAACTCCACCACCATCAAACATCAAACTTCTACAGTTCAAATTCAATATAACCAGAGACTGGCAGTGTTCAGATTTTCCAATTCCACCCCTCCAGCTGGGCAGAGTAGCCAGGGAACACTTCCATCCTAGGCCAACAGTGCACTCTATGGTAGCCCTTGCACAGTTCTGGTATATCCAAAACCTCTTCAGGTCTTCATGCAACCCATGGTCCATCTTCCAAAGGCTCTTTCAGCCTATCAGGGCATCAGGCCCTGCCTCATGCCACATCTCAGCAGCAGCTCCTGGAACTGTGTGCAATTCAAGACCACTCCTGCATTTTTCATGCTTTTGAAACCAATACCAGGTATACAGGACACAGCCATATTCTTAATTCAGGGAAGAAATGAATCATAATCTTGAAAATCAGGTTCCTTCTCCAGTCAACTCTTTCCAAAAGTTTGCATTTCTATGATAGTCTTTCATCAGGCATTCTTTCCATTGTTTTAGTGTAAAACAGTTGGATCATCTTCCTTAAGATTGCTAATGTGTTTGACAATAGCAAATTCAGCAACCTAAAACCAGTCTCAGTGCCTGTAATTTTAACTTGCTTGCAGTTTTCCAGCTTAAACATCTTAAATCTCTCAGCCCAATTATATTTAGCCAAGCACATCAGTCCATTACAAATTTAACATTGATCAAACTCTGGGCCTGGGCAGCAGAATGAAACCAGCCCTTATGCCAGTAGCCCAGTCCCAACAAAGTCCTCTGCATTTTTTCCTTCCCTTTAGAAAGCTTATAAGCCAAGCCTCAAAGTTCAATACTGTCTGCACTTAGCATTCTCAGACTCTCATCAGAATAGTCCATAAAACTTGGCTTACCACTCCAGAAGGTATCTTCAGTTGCAAGCACCAAGTCCATGCCCATTCCTCCAAAACAAAAGTTCCAAAAGGCCAACATCCATATGGTGAGGTTCATCTCAGCCCACTCATTGGTACCAACTTCTGTAGCAGACAGATTCAGGTTCTTTGAGATGAACTTCCAGACCAGGCTCAGTTATGGAGGAAGGGATATTTATTGAAGCTTGCAGGTATACAGGAAGTTCCATAATGGCAGAAGAAGCTTGCCTGTCTTCACAGGTCCAAGCCAAGAGAGAAGCACAAACCTTAAAGTCAAAAGCCACACAGCATAGCAACTCCAGCTAGGCACACTTTGCATATGTTTAGGTTGAAATCTCAAACCTAACACCACACCTTAAGATCTTCCCAGTGACACTGCCTCCAGCCAGGTGGCTGCAGAAGCAAACTACAAGATAATAAAACACTGAATATATTGGGGGCCATCTATTCTATCTACCATACCCTACTTTTGCTATTTTTTTATTATTTCATATGGAATATACAAAATGGAATAAATATATACTATGTATAATTGTGACAAAACACATAACACAAAATTTATCCTCAATCATTTAAAGTATATAATTTAGTAGTGTTATGTATACTTAAATTGTTGTTAAACATGAATCATATTTTAAATATCTCATTGAGTATTAAACAAATCCAACTTACTTTCTGCAATCAAGTTTCTAAAAGGGATTTATTTGGAATATTGGTTATTAGATACTTATGCAAACTGCTTTCTAGAAGGTGAGCTAGTATCTGAATAGACAAGTCCAGTAAGGAGATAGAATCTCAATACTATTCAAGTTTAACAGCTACAAGAGGGGCAAGATTTACAGAGAGTATTGTTTGGAGGAGAGGTAGAAGTAGGAAAACAGCCCCTGCAAACTCAGCTATGTGAGTCTCCATTTCATAGCTACACCATTCATAAGACTAGATTGTTCCTAACATGTATGCCTCCTTTTAAACTGACAATGCTTGCTTCTTGTTTATCTCTCCTTCATGTATCATCTCTTAATGCATCATCCTTTTGGTTTTCACATAGCTTGTGGCTCATATGATTTATTTTACCTGCTGGCTTTATGGCTATGAAAAGTTAGTCATGAATCCAGCTCATCCTCTGTGGTAGTTTGAATAGATGGCCCCAATATATTCAGTGTTTTATTAGTTTGTAGTTTGCATCTGCAGCCACCTGGCTGGAGGCAGTGTCACTGGGTGGATCTTGAGGTGGTTTTGAGATTTTAATTTAAAGATATGCAAAGTATGCCTAGCTGGATTTCCTGAAGGGTGCAGTGGTGTGTGGCTTTTGACTTTTAGGCTTGTGCTTCTCTCTGTGTGTTTGGTCCTATGAAAGCAGGCAGCTTCTTCTGTCATTATGGAACTTCCCCTGGATCTGTAAGCTTCAAAAAATCCCTTCCTTCATAACTGTGCCTGGTCTGGGAGTTCCTCTCAGCAAGCCTGAAGCTGTCCACTACATTCTCACACAGTAAAACTCCTCCTTTGGACTATAGAAATGTCCCAGTGGTTAAAAAGTGCTTGCTTGCAAAGTCTGGAGGCCCAGGTTTGATTCCCCAATACTCCCATATAGTAGATACACTTGAAGTTTAGTTACACTAGTAGGAGGCCCTGGTGCATGCATACATCCAGCCCCTCAAATAAATAAATAAATAAATAAATAAATAAATAAATAAATATTAAAAAACCCTCCTGCATTAGGTGTTGATATTTCCCAATTTAAAATTCCAAGAGTAGAAATAGGATTGCCTTCACTTAGCTTCTGATGCTAAGTGGGTATTATACCTCAAGAAATGTCTGCTGTTGGGTCAAAATATGATCACATATTGCTCCCCCTTGAGTAGATGTTGAGGAGGTGAGGGAAGAGGTTTCTTGAGAAGAAGCCCTGAATATGGTAGGAAGCATGATTAATTGATGTACTTAGTTTTAAAAGTTGTGCAGGGCTGGAGAGATTGCTCAGTGGTTAAAGGTGCTTGCTGGCAAAGCCTGATAGTCTAGGTTTGATTCTCCAGTACTCATGTAAAGCTAGATGTACAAAGTGGTGCATGCATCTGGAGTTTGTTGAAGTGACAGGAGTCCCTGTTGCACTGGCTCTCTGTCTCTTTCAATCTTTGCCTCTATCAAAGTTCATAAATTAAAAATGAATAATTGTTTAAATAAAAATGAAGAGGCCTCTCTATTCATGCTGTGAGTATTTGTTCGAAAACAGGACTTTGTGTGTGTGTGTGTGTGTGTGTGTGTGTGTGTGCATGCTTGTGTCTGTGAATGTAGTTGGAAGAGGTTGACATTAGACATTGCCCTCAATTATTGCTCTCCTCTTTGTTTTACTGAGTCAGGGTATTTCTTTTTTTGAATTTTTTTGTTTATTTATTTGAGAGCGACAGAGAGAAGGAGGCAGAGAGAGAGAGAGAGAGAGAGAGAAAGAATGGGCGCGCCAGAGCTTCCAGCCTCTGCAAACGAACTCCAGACGCGTGCGCCCCCTTGTGCATCTGGCTAACGTGGGTCCTGGGGAATTGAGCCTCGAACCGGGGTCCTTAGGCTTCACAGGCAAGTGCTTAACCACTAAGCCATCTCGCCAGCCCTGAGTCAGGGTCTTTCATTTGAGCCTAGAAATCTACTGTAGCTATTCAACTTTCCCTGGGGTTTTTCCTATATCCATCTTCATGTTAGGATTACAGGCAGGTGCCATGCCTTCCTAGCAGGTTACATGGATGTTCAGGATCCAAACTCCAGTCCTTATATCTATGTGGCAATCACTTTACCAAATGAGCCACTTCCCCATCCTCAGAAAACAGGATTTTGTTTTTACAAGATGGATGGTAATAAGTAATCTCTGGAATGGAGAATTTAAAAAGTATTTCTAAATTTCTGATTGTACTGTAGAATGGGTGGACTATTCTCCTGATTTAGGGTCACTCAGGCCCCGAGAAAAGTGTTCTATTGCACATTGCTTACTTAGGAGATAACAGAGGATAATACTGACAAGGGAGAAGAAGAATGAGATGAAGGGAGGAAGACAGACGATTTAAAATTTCATTATTAGTTACCACTGTGACTTATTCTAGTGATTAACTCTGAGAAGTGTATAACATACCTCAGATATATCCAATGTGAGGACCCAGGAAATAAGATACTTGTCCATCAAATCCCTATCATTAATTGAAAAATGCTTCCAGAAGTATTAATATTTTGACACTTCTACTTTGCACAGCTTACAGTTTCATGCCCAGTAAAAACTCTAAGGAGTTACAGGGGTTTTAAATAATCAGCACTTAACTTTCAGGAGGAAGACAGTGGGTATTACTAGCAGGGTAATGTTATCACTTTCTCAAAAATTCCTCCCATGCTTTTCTTTCTTGAATCATCTAAGTATTATCCAGATATTCATCTCTTAGGGCAGTAAATCTTGATTAATTTTAGCTAGGCATCGAGATTCCATTCTTTTTGGTGTACTTGTGGGCATGTGGTACAAGTCTTCCAAGGCACAAAACGAGACGAGATGTACCTGAAAAGGCTTCTAAATTTTTATAAAGAGACAAGAAAAGGTAACATTTTATTTTGCACCAGAACAGCTACAAATTAATACGTTACTTGGAAATGTAAGACCCTTAGGGGTACCACAAGCCCAGAATTCACTGATTCTAAAAGATAACCAACTTTGTGATTTCTTCTTTTTTATAATTGTGTGTATGTGGGTTTGTATAATGAGATGTGATGTGTGTGTACTGTGTGTGGCATATGAATGAATATGTGAACATACAGTGCCCTATGTACTTACCTTCAGGGGGTTATACTTGTGGTGGATGGAGAGGAATATTTGGTGTCTCCTTCCATCACTTTTCTGACCACTCATTCTTACTTGATCCAGAGTCACTTACTGATCATGGAGCTGCCCTTTTGCTTCTGCTGCTGCTGCTGTTTTTGTTTTCACAAGCCCAGGGGAGTCTTGGTTCTCTGGTTCCCAAGGGACTGGGGGTGTGGCCATGTCCTATTGTTTATGTGGTCTTTCAGGCCTCCTCAGATCCTCATGCTTGCACAGGAAGGCATAAGTGTTGAATCATTTCTCCAGCACAACTTTCTCGTTTTGAGAAATGGCATGTTTTCCTGATAGTTTTGATCTTACATAGTATGATTTATTGTTTCCCATAGTCAGAGATATCTTAGGACACAAAAGCAAAATAAAATAGCAGATGAGAATTCTCATTTTGTGTAGCTTACAAATGGTGTTATTAAGAGATTATAGGATGATGTCAATATGTTATAAAAACTTCTAACTACCTTTCTGCAAAACTTATAACCCTTCTGTAGTACAAATTGCTTTCAGTTTTGCTAAAGAATGCCCATTAGTTCAGGAACAGCAGTTTATTCAATTCCAATCCTTGGTTGCTATGCCTTTAAAATAGAATGTGTAATTAAGTCAGAAGTATTCGTAAAACACTTGGTGTGCTGTTCATGGTCAGATGCAATGGCATCCTTGAAGAAAAGCACATGCTGAATACTGGCTTAGATACCAGATATACTAACTACTTCTTCCTTTGAATATTGTTTTTATCTGAGAGACTGACAACAGAAACATTTGAGTGTTTGTTACTTTTCCCAAAGTGAACCTCTCATTTCAAGGAAAATCTCTGACAGTTTTGTTGCCAATGTTGAAATTTAAACTTAATTCACCAATGGAACAGCTACCTGATACTGAAAGACTTTCGATTAGATTAGTGGTGATGTTAACAAATAGAATATTTTGATATTGTATCATAAAATGTGCCAACATCTTGAATATCTGTAAACTCAGTAAAGTAATATTTTTCAGATGAGTGACACATGATATTGTAAAATCATTCATAGGTACAAAATACACTCAAAGAATAAGATGGTCAATAAGTTTTAATATAACAGAATACAAGTATGTTTATCAATATACCTTTATGTTTTATTAGGCTAAATTTATGTAATTTTATCACAGTGACAAAAATAGGCATACTTACCAGTAAATATTCTTAAAATAATCCTATTTTTCTAACCACATATCTGAGAAAACCCAAGTGTTTTTTTTATATATTTAAACTAAAATAGCATATCACAACAGACTGAATGCAGAAGCAGATAAAAGTCCAGCTGTCTTCTATTAAGCCTAGCACGAAAGAGACTTGTAAAAATGGAAAATAATGGCTCTCTTCTCACTAAATACTTTTTGCTTTAAAAAATTAGGGTTTCCAGAAAAATATGTAGTTAACATGCAACGGGGTTAATGTTTAAATAAATAAAGGCTAATTTTAAGACTATCTAATAAAGAAAATGTTAGTAAACTTAATTAAGAGAAAAAGTTCATTGAGTGGGTCCTCAATCATGTTGATAGTCTTATAGGAATATTATGACAAAATTTTGTAGGACTAGTTACAGAGGGCTGAGAAGGTAGTCAGGAGTTGCAGGTACATTGGAGATAAAATCAGGAGACATGCAGTTGGCAAAGAAGGCTCACACATTGGAAATAAGCCCAGAAACTTGTATTTGTGACTGACAGAAGTGCAGGATAACTCAATAGACTTAATGACCTTGAAATAAAGAATGGTGGAGACGTTACAGTTTATTGGGGAAGTAATGGTAGGAAATTTCTTGATGCAAAGGATTTCTGAGTTTCCTCTTGAACCCTCTAAATGGATAAATAGAATCTACATCTATTTCTGTTAACCTAATACAAAATGTGATGATTCTCATTAATTGATAAAAATTATTTTTTAAAAAATATTTATTGTTTTATTTATTTGAGAGAGAGAGAGACAGCGAGAGGGAGGGAGGAAGAGGCAGATAAAGAATTGGAATACCAGAACCTTCAGCCACTGCAAATGAACTCAAGACACATGCACCCCCTTGTGGATCTAGCTTTATATGGGTACTAATGAATTGAACCTGGGTCATTAGGCTTTGCAGACAAGGGACTTAACTCCTGAGCCATTTCTCCAGTGCCTGATAATTTTTTTCTAATTTTTGGAATATATTCATCTTTACTTACAAAACCTGTTCAATATTTCAAGGTAGAAATTATAAGATAATATTTTAATGTGAACTGCATGCATGTGCTTATTTTCATATTGCTTATGGCACTTATTTTTAATTTATAATTTTTATGGATAATATTTATTTATTTATTTATTTTTAATATATATTTTTTATTGGCAACTTCTATACTTACAGACAACAAACCATGGTATTTCCCTCCCCTCCCCCACTTTCCCCTTCATAACTCTGCTCTCTGTCATATCCCCTCCCTCTCTCCATTAGACTCTCTTTTAATTTGACGCTATCATCTTTTTCTCCTACTATGAGTGTATTGTGTAGGTATTGCTAGGCACTGCGAGGTCTTGGATATTGAGGTCAATTTCTGTCCAGACAGTTGTATGTAAGGAGTGGTACCCTTCCTTTGGATCTTATATTCTTTCTGCCACCTCTTCTGCAGTGGACCCTGAGCCTTGGAGGGTATGAGATGTTTCAGTGCTAGACACTCCTCTGTCCCTTCTTCTCAACACTATGTTGCCTTTTGGGTCATCCCAGTGGCCATCGCCATCTGAAAAAGAGAAGCTTCTCTAACCAAAAGTGAGAGTAGCAATAATATATGAATATGAACATTAAGTGTAGTGCTTTCAGGGCAGTTTGGTGAGTATAATATATTCATTTAACCAGACAAGAGCAGCCTTTATACCCCTAAGGCTCATGACCTCCCTGCCATAGGCTTTTGATTAGGTTTTCAGTACCAGGCATGTATTCCCTCCCGTAGAGTGGTCCTTCAGTCCAATTAGAGAACAGTTGGTTTCCCCCAGAGCAGGCATGCCACTATTGCACTCGTTCTGTCTGACTGGCCAAACTTAAGGCTTCCAGTGTCCACTGTTTTCACCATTGATGACTTCTGTCTCCCATAAGCCTGCATATAGTGCAGCTTTTTTCCAGCTTTCAGTTGTCTGGACTATAGGAAGAAGGTTTTCTTGTCAACACCAGCTTGATTTCCCAGTGACTTTGCTACTCAGGCATGTGAAGTCTTCAGCAATAGGGTCTTACTATCTTTTTCTCATGGGGAACCAAGCGCCTTGGCAATAGCCTGTAATGTATTGGAGGAAACAGAGACCTCTCTGGCCAACAACTCACTGGAAGATATCCAATCCCTGGCACTGAAAATTTTCTAGTAGCAATACATGGCTTCTGGATGTGCCATTATTCAAGAAAGTAGATTTTCATATGTCTTATTCAGTATCTTGAATTTTGATTGACCCTCCAACCCCCTGCCCTTCTTTCATACAATCTCTTCCCCTGACCTCACTTAGGCCTTTCCCCTTATAGAGAGGTTTTATATATGAACATATTATACTTTCATCATAATTCCCCCTCATTACCTTGTTTTATTCTCACAGCCATACCACATTCCCTGGAATCCCTTCTTTCCAACTAGTTGTTCTTCAATTTTGATGTCCTTTTTTTTTGACTTTCTTAATCATCCCTGATTTCTTTCTCAGTATGTTTGTCATTGTTATACAAGAAAGCTACTACTTTCTTTTGGCTGATTTTTGCGTGTTAGTTTTTTTTTTTTTTTTTGTTTGTTTGTTTGTTTTTCAAGTTTGGGTCTCACTCTAGCCCAGGCTGACCTTGAATTCACTATGTAGTCTCAGGGTGGCCTTGAACTCATAGAAATCTTCCTACCTATGCCTCCCAAATGCTGGGATTAAAGGCATGCACCACCATGCCTGGCATTGTGTGTTAATTTTTTTTATCCTGCCTGCCACTTTTCTAAAAAATATTCATCAGCTCTTGGAGTTTTCTAGTGGTGTCTTTAGGATGTCTTATGTATAAAATCATATTGTCTACAGATAAGGATAGTTTGACCTCTTCCTTTCCAATTTGTATTCTCTTTATGTCTTTCTCTGTTTCTCTAGCTAAGACTTAAAGCACTATAGTAAATAGCAATGGAGAAAATGGAAATTCTTTGTGTTTTTCTTTATTATGTATCATCTTTATAATGTTGAAATATGTTCATTGCATGTCTAGACTCTCCAAGGCTTGTATCATGAAGAGATGTTAGATTTTTGTCAAAGGCCTTTTATGCATCTATTGTGATGATCATGTGATTTCTGTCCTTGGGTCTATTTATGCAATGTATTACATATATTGACTTATGTATGTAGAACCACCCCTGCATCTGTCATAAAGCTGATTTTGAAGAGGTGAATGATCATTTTGATATGCTCTTTAATTCTGTTTGATATCTAAGACAAACCATTACATACCTAGGTATATGATTATATATGATTAATATGATTATATGTATTTGTGACAGAGAGATGGATAAAACCACTATCACAACTGAAACCAAAACAAAGGTATACTTGCATCACTTTTGAGTGATAGTATTTACTCTAAAAAAAAAGTTGGGAAGGTGAAGGAAGGATATTACCTTACTGAGACGGGAGGGAGTTTTCCCAAAGGTCAAATATTTCTGAATGCCATTTCTTTTTCAGACCTTCTGTAACTTAGTTCATTTTATTCTTCAACAAGTTTTGAAGCACATTTGGCCTTGTATTTCATAGATGAAGAAACCAACAGTAAAGAAAAGCTTAGGTAAACTTACTAGATCAAAAATATAAAAGGTTTATCACCGAGATTCAAATACAGTCTCATCTTTGTCTTTTTTTTTCTTTTTTCTTTATTAGTCAGTTCTGTATTCAGCAAATACAGTCAGTTTGGTACCATTATTAGGCTCATCCGTGACCTACCCCCTCCCCTTGGCCCCTCCTTGTTGAGGTATACGGGTCATGCATTGTGGAGTTAGCCCACAGTTATGGGTAAGCTAAATGTCTCTGCATATCATGACCCAACATGTGACTCTGACATTCTTTCCGCCCCCTCTTCTGCAAAATTTCCCTGAGCCATGTTGGGTTCATTTTTGGTCTGCTTCAGTGATGAGGTGTTGGGGGCCTCTGAGGCTCTGGCTCTCTGATTTGGTAGGAATTGATTTTTCTCTGTGCTGATCTCCTTCCCTCTTGTGCTGGTATCCGGTTCATCAGGAAAACAGCCCCCTTGCTTGTTTCTCCAATTTTTCTTAGTTTCAGCTGGGGCCCTTTTGAGGTATGATGGGGTGGCTCTCTCCTTAGGATCTACATCTATCTGAAAAAGAGAAGCAGATTCTCCAACGGAGAGTAAGTTAGCACCAGGACAAATGAGATAACCCTTACTTTTTTTTTTTAATAGAGAATTTAATACGTGTAGGCCCTCTTGTAGCCCACAATTGATGGTAGCTTGATATTGGAGAGTGGGTTTACGTTTGGATCTGGTTGAAGGCCATTCTTTTCATGGTTTCTTGGAAATTCCCAACTCAGACACTAATAGAGAATATGTTTGTAGATGAAGAACACTTTGCTATCACTGGTTCTCCCACTTTATATCACCTAACTTACTAAAAATGCTTACTCTTTATTTTATTGTTCATTTAAATAGTTAAGAGCTAGGTGGATGTTCTTTAGGAAAATCTAATTTTGGAGGACTATTTTAGTGATATATCTATAAATAAGGAATATGCTTGATGCTAATTCCTTTGACTGCTGAACCAGAACTTTTGTTCAGGTTCAGTATTGTTTCAGAAACACTAACTTATGCTGCCCAAATTACATGAAATATAGAAATTTTACTTCACTTTTCAAACTGTTGAGCAAAGATATAGAGTACTACTGTGGCAATAGTCATCTGATAGTCATTTGAACTCTGTAGATGAGGGCACACAAAACTACCTTTACATAATCAGCTCAATAGTTGCCGTGGTTTTAATTCTATTGTGGATTTATCTGGGGCAGATGAAACTTCTCAACCATTTACCAAGGTTCCTGTCATCATTTCACTAGTTTTTCTCCATTTTGAATTAATCCATTTTGAGTGTATTTACTGTCCTGTTCTCAGTCCTTGTAAAATTTCAGTTTCCATAAATTTCCCCAACAATGTATTAGAGTTTGAAACTAAACACTGACTACCACATTTCATAAGTTTGACATCTTCAAGAGTTAGTTTCACTTTCTAAAAGCAAGAAAAAAAGATATCTCTTACAATTGTCATAAGTAAATGAGGTAATTAATACTAGTAAAGCCATTAGCCTGAGGAACTAGCACTGAAGAAGAAAAACTATTAGCTCAAGTTCTGCCTCAGTAAAAACTATCAATTATTCTTACTATTACTAATGGATCATATTATAAAACAAGTCTAAAGTTAAGCTGTTTAATATTTTATTTTGATGAGATGTTTGCTTTTTTAAAGAAACATATTCCATAAATAATTGTAAAAAGCTTACTACTAAAGCCATATTGAAAATAATGTTTAACAACAAGAATAGAAGTCAAAAGTCTTGAAAAGTGAATTGCCTCAAAGTTAGAACCAATCAAGGTCAAGGCTGCCTCTTCACAGCTATATGTTTAAATTCCTGTGCCATCAGAGGAACCCTGAAAATGATTACTTTGTAAAATTTAGTGTTCCAAACATTTTCTTTGTGGCACTGCATTCTTCTCTCTATTCTAATGTCCACACTGCCTTTTTTACCCTTGACTTGCAGCATTCCTATTCAGACTGAACATTTTCCTCTTGCCTCTATGATGCCTCACTTCAGTGTCCTCAATCACCTCACAGAATGTTCTTTCTGTCATTTTCCCTAACAAATGGTCAAATGCTCAGCTGCTTTGCGTGCAAAATGGCTTTGGGAATGCAGTAGGTCTACTCCATGGAGGTTTTTTTTTTAAATTTTTTGTATGTTTATTTATTTATTTGAGAGCGACAGAGAAAAGGAGGCAGAGAGGGAGAGAAAGAGAGAGAGAGAGAGAGAGAGAGAGAGAGAATGGGCGCGCCAGAGCTTCCAGCCTCTGTAAACGAACTCCGGATGCATGCGCCCCCTTGTGCATCTGGCTAACGTGGGTCCTGGGGAATTGAGCCTCGAACCGGGGTCCTTAGGCTTCACAGGCAAGCGCTTAACTGCTAAGCCCTCTCTCCAGCCCTCCATGGAGGTTTTGTCAGTGGAGATTGTGTTCTTCACTACTTGACTTTTCTCTGGAGCTCATGTCATCTAGTTGTGTCACCTCATGGTTTCCCTGTGGCTACACATTTTGGTCTTACTTTCCATACAGCTATCCATTGAATACCTGATACCTGGATCACAATGTTTTTTTCTTCTTTTCACCTTTATGCATAAAGCTAACAATGAAGACCTGTTAACAAATGAATCTCTTCTTATTTTGATTTCTATTTCAGTGAACTTCACTTCCATCTCAGTTTGCTACTTTTACTATACTTATCTCTCCACTGAAATCATAAGTTTCTATATCTCATCTCTTTTTTAAAACTTATTTATTTTTTATTAATTAGTTTTGCACTCAGTGAATACAGTCAAGTTGGTACCATTGTTAGGCTCATCCATGTCCTACCCCCTCCCCCTGGCTCCTCCTTGCTGAGGTATATGGGTTATGCAATGTGGGATTAGTCCACAGTTATGGGTAGGAGAAATGTCTCTGCATATCATAACCCAACGTGTGGCTCTGACATTCTTTCCACCCCTCTTCTGCAAAATTTCCCTGAGCCATGTTGGGTTCATTTTTGGTCTGCTTCAGTGATAAGGTGTTGGGGGCCTCTGGGTCTCTGGATCTCTGATTTGGTAGGAGTTGATTGTTTTCCATGTCGATCTCCTTCACCCTTGTGCTGGTACCCAGTTCACCAAGAAAACAGCACCCTTGCTTGTTTTGCCGATTGTTCTCAGTTTCAGCCGGGGCCCTTTTGAGGTATGATGGGGTGGTTCTCTCCTTAGGATCTGCATCTATATGAAAAAGAGAAGCAGATTCTCCAACGGAGAGTAGAGTTAGCACCAGACAAATGGGATAGCCCTTATTTTTTTTTTTATAGAGAATTTAATAAGTGTAGGCCCTCTTGTAGCCCATGATTGATGGTAGCTTGATAATGGAGAGCGGGCTCATGTTTGGATATAGTTCTGACTTGTTTCCCAGCTCCAGCTATGGGTCCCATTCCACTGAGAGTATCAGTTAGCTAAATCAAGAGCAGTTGGTTTCCCACCATGGCTGTGTGCCACTATTGCACTTGTGTGGGCATCACAACAAGTTATTTTCTGCTAAGTATGTTAGACCAGGAGTTGCTTGCACAGATATTCGTCATTTTTCCCCAGTCGCCCATGTAGCACCTTCTGGCACTAGACATGCTGACTATCTGGGGACTGACTCTCTTCCAGCTTCCAGCCATGATGCCATTCTATTTTTCTTTTAGGAAACCTTGTAGGTCTCTCTGATCAAAAGCTCATTGTGGATGACAGCCACATGCTGGTACTGGGAGTTACAGGTCAGTGCCCACTAAGAAAAGGAAGGAAAAGATAACTAATATAAAAGAGTTAGGGAGAAGAGAGAGAGAGAGAGAGAGAGAGAGAGAGAGAGAGAGAGAGAGAGAGAGAGGAGCTGTAGAAGATATTAAGGTTAGTCTTCATCAAACCCTCTCCAGTGTCTTGTGGCTCAGGTGGTCCCTCTAAGGGCCTGGTGAAGGTTCAACCATTTGGTCTGCCTTTTAGGATGTAGAATTTTATGGTACCATTGCCGTTTGGGTCTAGATTTGTGTCTCCCACCCCCTCCGTTGCCCTCCCCTCCCTCCCCACCCACCCTATTGTCTAGTCCTTGAGATGCATGCTGGGTATGTCGGCATCTTGGATAACTAAGATGTGGTATATCTACACAATGGAATTCTACACAGCAGTAGGAAAAAATGACACAAGGAAACTTGAGGAAAAATGGTTGAACCTGGAACAGATCATTCACAGTGAACTTTCCCAATCACAGAAAGATAATTGCTGCATAGTTTCACTCATCTACAGCACCTAACCTCAATATCTTATCTCTTATACACACCATATCTTACAGTTTATTTCTCGCTTTCTTCCTCCATAGCATACTTTTCTAAGTTTCTTTATGATGTAGCTCCTTCTCCATTGATCATCACTCCCTCCACCTTCTTTCCATTTTACTTACCACGAAGAAATGAAAAATTTCAAGTACTATTTTTCCAAGTTATTAAATTGTCGGTCATTAGAGTTTGACATGTGCAACTCTGTGTACCCCTAGAGAAAGTTTTAGTCCCATACATTGATATCACTATATATGTATGATTCCTTTTCTTAGCCAGCTTTCAACATATACTTTGCCATTAATTTCAGCATGTGTGTATGTTTCTATTCTGCTTATCTTTATTCAAATCATGTATAACTCTACCTACTATTGCACATCTCTCAAGAGAATATATAAATTAACTTCTTCAGCTTCTGAAACCACATGTAGTTGTATGAAAACTTTTGACCAATTTCAGATGAAGGTGGACCTTCTTGTAGTAAAGGTAAGCCATTCACCAATACTCTGGGTTCTAGTGGTTTCTAACTTCTTTGCCTAGTCTTCAGTTTTCTATCCTAAAGACAAAACAAAATCTCCAAACCTACTCTTTTTTAATTGAAAATTTTATTGTATGAACATATTGCATATTGGTCACATTCCCATTGGGTTATATACTTATATCCCCTCTCCCCACCTCCATTCCACTGAGTGCCCTCTTCATGGGGTTATGAGTAGTCACTGTGTAGTCATGAATGCACCAGTCTTACAGTTTCTGTAAGGGTGTTGAAAATGCCTAAGAATATATCTTGCCACCCTATTACTCTTGTGTCTGTCCATGCTTTCTTCTCCAATGTTGCCTCACTGGGGGAACATGTGCTATAAGTCTCTTTTAGTGTTTAGCTCTAAGCAACCTCTGATTTCCTGCTTTGATGATTAAAATAATTTATTGTTAAGCAGAAACTTTGTATGGACACATCATAGGTTGGTACCATCATTTCCCTCCTTCCTGTCCCCATTCCACTGAGGGCCCTCCTCAATGGGATTGCTAGTATTCACCATGGAGTTGTGTAATGGTTTTTGAGTCTCCTCAATGTCCATTGACGTCTCTGTAGAGGAAGTTCTCAGGCTACCTGTGAGAGAAGAACTCATATCTAATCTTCTAATTCCTCTGTAATATGTTTTTGGGCCCTGACAGATGTCATAGAGATGACTTACTTATCTTGTGTTAGGCAATTGGCTTTCTTGTCATATTGATGGGTCTTGGGTCTACACGGTATTCACTATGTATTGTAAAAAAACAAATTCTATAGCTAAAAGTGAGAGAAACATGAATCAACTGGTAGAAATAGACATTTAGAAGACATTTTGAGGGGCCTAATCCCTCCGTTCAGTGAAAGAACAGTGGAAGTTTCCCTCTAAGTTCTGTGACCTTCCAAGCCACAGGTTTCTGACTTGGTTCTCAGTATCAGGAATGAATTTCCACTCACTGAGTGGGCTGCATATCAGAGAGCATTTGATTACCCCCAAGCCTGTATGCCACTATTGCACCAGTGTGTACAACTTGCCTGGCCTTGTTTTTTTTTTTTTTTTTCTTTTTGTAGTTTTCAAGATAAAATGCTTGTTTACACTGTTGGTGATCTTTTTCCTCCAGCAGGTTGAACAGCACTTTGAGCACTCTCAAAGCTTGACAGCAGGAAGCTGGATTTCTTGTCCCTTCCAGCATGATCTCTCAATGTCCTGTGACAGTAGACTGTGGTGTCTTCAGCAATAGGGTCTTACCGTTTAGTTCTGGTGGGCAACCAATTGCTTTTGTATATGGCAAAAGTCTTCCACATTGCAAGCAGTGAAAAGCTATTGCCTGCCGGGCGTGGTGGCGCACGCCTTTAATCCCAGCACTCGGAGGCAGAGGTAGGAGGATCGCCGTGAGTTCGAGGCCACCCTGAGACTCCATAGTGAATTCCAGGTCAGCCTGGGCTAGAATGAAACCCTACCTCGAAAAACCAAAAAAAAAAAAAAAAAAAAAAAAAAAAAAAGCTATTGCCAGCTTTATCAAAAGTATCTGGGACCACTCACAGGGAAGGCATAGAGGAGCGGGTCATCAGATTTTCACCTGAAGTCTCAGGCACCCCTTGTGCCAACTGTATGTGACAAGGCATAAAGTCTCATGACCTTAGTGGGTAGAGAATATCGAGGGGAAAAAATTGAGGAACAATGAGCTCCATCTAAGTGGTTTATTTGGAGTCTCCATGCTCTGTAATTAAGCTCTCACCCAGAGACTGAGGGAGGAGCATCCTTGGGCAAAATACTGATATGGTGAGCCCCACTGAAGTGCTGCTCTGATATCACACTCCTGGACAAGGACAAGGAGTTTCTGGAAACAGTCATGGGGAAGTCATAACTCAGGGTGAGATCAGACTTCTCAGGGTGTGCCTACTCTGGGGACCCCATGCTCTGTAAAGTAAACCCTTAACCTGTGGCTGAGGGAGGAGCATCCAAAAGTAATCTTAAAACAGGGAGCCCCATTAAAGTGGCTGCTTTATGAGCTCCACATTCCTATAAATAATCCGTCTTCATACTCTCTAAGTAAACCAATAAATTCATTTGTTCATCAAACTGGTATTGGTGCAATCATACTTTAAATTTCCATCTGAACCCTATTTGTGGTGAAGATGTGTGTTCACATCTCCCCAAGGGAAAAGAATCCCATGCCATTGGACAATGGCCTGCATTGTTTTGGAAATGACATGGGCCCTCTGACCAATAGCTCACTGTAAGGGGTAACCCAAATCTGTCACTGAGATTTACCAGAAACAGCCTGTGGCCAAAATCACTCTTGACAATATTTTTCCCTTTTAGCCAATATAGTCTCCATTTATTTTTCATAACCAACTTTTGGGATAGTATTATTTATATTTAATTGCTTTATTTCCTTATATCCCATTCAACTCTCAACCCACTAAAGTACCTAAAGTTGTACTTAGAGTTGCTTATGAGATTCTAGGCAATGAAAACAGGACAGTGGAAACAGGCAAAATTCAGTAACTGGTCAAAGGAAATTCCTGTTTAACAAGAGAGGAGAAAGTTTCTGTTATTGAATTTCACAAGATTATTGATTTGAAACTTTATGATAAATATTTTATTCAACACTATAGGTATTATATTTCAGGATAAATTTCATGCCTTTATATAGATTGTTTCAACAAGAAACTGGATAACATCAATTGTAAAATTGAGCTTTCTGATGAGAGCCCTCAAATCAAAACTTTGTGCTATGTAGAGGAAAGCTATGCATAGCTATCATTCTCAAATCTGCAGATGGGAAGATGGCTAAGTAAGTAAAATGCTTGCTCACAAACATGAAGACTTGAGTATGATCCCCAGAACCCATATAAAAATTTAGTAGGAAAAAAGGCCAACAACTCCTCAACAAAACAGGAATCTTTGATTCATAACAGTTCATAAGAATGTGGAGAAACTAAGAGTAAGAGTTATCAGTTGCATGAACCTTAGTTCCTAATAAGTTATTCATCTATACACACAATAAAGTAAAACAAAATTTAAGAAAATATTTCATTGTTTTATACTTTCAAAAATAATAATGTAGGATCCCTTGTTTAAAATATTGCAGTTATAAATATTGGAATTTGTAGAAGAAAGTAGTAACATTTTTAGAAGGGATAGCTAGATGGGCCTGGCCATGACCTTGCTCAGTAATGTTTCTGGTTATATGCATACAAGATGAAGACAGATATCAGCTGATTAAAATCCCATGAGAAATTACTGTCAAAGCACCATAATTATCAGTGTCTGTTTAAGTGAACCCTTACCTGTGAATAACCTACATAGCACATAAGCCAAAGAGTGCTTTGTTGATTAAGAATGATTAAGAAAGAAAGCTCATGTGAAAAATTCCCTCAGCTAACATAGATAACAATTTTCCCTACCTCAGAAGTTGCTTTACTACTAGGGCCAGAATATTTCAAGTTACTTGGTAAACACTTTGTCAGAGTTGTTTATCCACTGTTGATGTTTCACACACACACATATACATATATATGTGTGTCTGTGTGTGAATGTGTGTCATTTTTATGTATGCTTCCTTATGATATTATATAAATACTTTCTCCTTGCATCTATCGCACCATAGCTTATATTGCAGTTTTGGCCTACTGACATTTTTCTGATTTGCCCAAGGCAGTGGTTTTCAATGTTGGTTGCACATTAGGATCACCCAAGCAGCTTTTAAATATATCAGTTTAATTGAGTTAATCAAAAGCCTCTTTATTGGTGTTGGCTAGGTTGAAAAACTCCCCAGGTGATTCTCATGTGTAGCTAGGGTTAGAACCACTAAGGCAATAGCCTTGGGGAAGGCTCTTTATTAAAGTATTATTTTTATTTTATTATTGTGTGTGTATTTTGGGGGGAAGGTTCACATGAATGTTTGCACGTGTATGTGGAGGCCAGAAGATACCTTTAAGTATAGTTCCTCAGGAACACTATGCACCTTAAGTTAAGGCAGAGACATTGCCATGGAGCTAATCAATTGGGCTAGACTGGCTGTCCCAACTCCCTAGCACTGGGATTACAGGTGTCATATCACCATACCCAGCAGCATTTTTATATGGGTTCTGGGGATCATACTCAAGTCTGCATGTTTGTGAGCAAGCATTTTACTTACTTAGCCATCTTCCCAGGCCTATTTGAGCTTTTTAATTTTTTGCCCTACAGTTTGACAAAATTATGCCTTTCTGTAGTACCTTTCTATATTTACTGTTAGATAGCAGTATCTGTTTATATGATAAGTTCTTAAAGACATCTCTTTGTAGCCTCAAAGAACAGCTAATAAGTAAATGCTGCACTTAAAATGGTTTAGATATGCTAAATTTGGGTTTTAATTGTTAATTCTAAGTATTTGAATTGCAATGTTGCTAAACCTTGACTGCCCTTTGAAATCACCTGGACAATGTTCTAAACTACTGGTGCTCTGGAGGTTGTGGAGATGGTTTAGTGGTTAAGAGTACTTGCCCCTTACAAATGAGGCTTTCTCAGGCCAGAGACCACTAAACTCGACTCCCCAGAACATACACAGAAAGCTGGGCATACCCACATCCGTCTGTAACCCCAGCGCATGAAGGGTATAAATTATAGTTTGTCTGGGGCTTGGTGGGGCTGGACAGTAGCTCCAGATTATTGAGTGAGACACTTGAGGCTCTCTCAGACCAGAGACTACCAAGCTTGACTCCCCAGAACTTATGTAGAAAGCTGGGCATAGCCACACGTCTGTAACCCCAGTCCGTGAAGGATGTAGATCATAGTTTGTCTGGGGCTTGGTGGGGTTGGGCAGCAGCTCCAGATTGACTAAGACACCTCTTCTCAGGAAATATGCCGATGAGTGAAAAAAGGACACCCAGTGTTCTCTTCTGATTTCTCACACATGCACACGTGTTCACAAATGTCCATATTCTATACATAACCCCCCCCCAACACACACTCAAATGATGCTCTGTCAGGGCATTAGCCACAGAAATTTCTGATGAAGTTGATTTGGGGTACAGCTGGGATATTAAGATAAAAAAATCCCAAGGTGATACTATAAGAGTCTTAGCAGATAGCGTAAATATTTTTAAGTTAGGTAAGTAACATGTTAGGTGAATAATATACTAATCCACAATTGAACTAAGTCAGCCAGTTAGGCTTGATTCCACATGGGAACTGCTTGGGATCAGGGAACTTTTAAAAAACCAATGTTTGTGCACTAGCTTGAGTGATTATAATTATCTGTGGAACAGGCTGGATTTCAGGACTCTCAAGAACTCCCTGGTGATTGCAGCAAAAATTGGTCACTACAGTTTAGCTTGGCCTACCAAACACATCCATGCATCAATTTCAGTAGTATAAATCACAGTGAGTATGTTTAGGACACCTAAATTTAAAATAGAGGCTTCGAGGATTTTACATACTGATGTTATATTATGATTTCATCCTCCTTGCTTATTTCAGGGCAAAAGGTCCCAATTGTAAAAAGTTGAATAAGTTACAGAACCCTATAAATAATTAATTTGAATTACTATTCAAATTGCTTTTGTTGAATATTTGCTTTCTTTGATTCCGTTTTTTTCTTCTGTTTGCGTATGAGTTTCTTGTGACAGTCCCATTGTCTTTAATTTCTGTCAGTCATTTACCACATATACAACTTTGCACAGTTTAACAAGACTTAAATAAGCGATTTTCTATTAAATTCCTTCTAAAGAATTTAGAACCCAGTGGACACTCAGCAGTATAGGTAAACAAGCTTTGACTTTAGAACTCACTCTTACTGCTCTTTTGTAGAAAAGCACAATTATACTAATGTTACGCAGGACTTTCCAGAGACTGTGGCTCTTTTATTTCAAAAGGTTCTCTGTTGAAAGGAAAATCTGTGTATTTAACTAGTGACAATAAAGTGGATGAGAGGATATTGATTTTGGAAGCCAATGTAAAGTTAGTTTTTATTATAGTTCAACAAAATGGCCAATATCCTTCTTAAAGAAAGCATTTTAATATAGTTGACATCCGTGGCAGCGAAACAGAGCAAGGCTTTCATTTGCAAGCACTTGCCACTGGGGGTCACCATTACAATTGCTAAACTTTGCCTGTGACTGCAGCAGCAGCTGTGACTTGCCTAAAATGAAGGGGAAGATGGGGGAAGGACTCATGTCTCTCAAGCAGCTTTTCCTTAGTTTCCCAGGGAAGCACTGTTCAAATATTAAGATAAATATTTGCATTTTGTGGATTGGATGCTCACGTGTGGTAAGAAGGGATTCAGTAAATTGTCATGTCTCTCTAATAGATAAAACAATTTTTCACAGTTACAGCTCACCTCGGAGGTCTGTGCCATCCTTCAGAGTGGGTGATCAATATGCATTTTTCTGCCTTTCTGAATTTTTCAAGAATCTAACTAGGATTTGTCTGGAGCCTGTTTGGAAATCACTCAGCCTTGTTTATTTTATGACTACCAACACTTACTGTCTTGTGCTATTAGTCAATACATTGTTTTCGCCTAGGAAAATCCCTTCAGCTCTCTGCTTACACAGTAAGTCACTACTATTGTCATTACATCAGGGAAATTGAATAAAGAACAAAACAAAGCCAGCATCACTAAAGTATGAGCCATCATAGGACAAAAGGCTTCTGGATAGTTGAGGGTATATATGTGTATATTTTGCAATACAGATTGTCAGTGTAAGAAGTCCACACAAGGGAGAGGGAAATGATATCAAATGACCTTCCTCAATATGTCTGCAATAGACCATCTAACTATACAATGGACTTATAGTAGACTGCTCCCAAGTAAACCTGCCCTTTCCATAGAACTCTCCTGACCTTCGTATTTCACTCAGTACATTTAATCAACACTTACCAAACATGTCCATGATGGGCACCATGGCTAAAACAATATACAGGGCAGAATTACTGCTTTCAAGGCCAACTTCCTGAGTTAAGACTTTTGATTATATGGCTTTCCACTCATATGTTCCCTTCTACTCTATCATTATCTTAACATTCTTACTATCTTTTAAAAAAAGGTCTTTGCATTTTTGTTTTCCTTCAGGCTTCAGAAATTAGGTACTGGAGCCTGACTTCCCTGAAGATATTCACACTATATGGAAGAGAAAAACAAAGTAGTATGATAAGATTTGAAGTTTAGCCTATTAGTTTTATGAAGAAAACATTATTGAAAGACTATTATTCTGTCTGCATGGAAATGGAGAAATTTTAAGAATGCTCGAATCACGAGTCACACATTAGTGAGTTTGTATTCTGCACAAAGCACTGTGCTAAATGCTTAGAAGACTCAAGACTGAATTGGCCATGATCTTGCCATCCATCTCAAATTAACTCAGTATATTAAAAGCATAAGAAAGGCAGAATGAGTTTGATATGATTAGGTAGGACCCAGAGCTTGGATGAGATGTTTGCATAAATGCCATATTTTTTCTGATTTTTGTGCTTAATCTGTGCCATGCAGATTTGCTGAACCAATCCTCCTTTTTATACACTCCTTGGAAATTGACCCATCTAAACATGCACAGTATCCTCGCTGCCTCTTAGGATAAATTCAGTACCCTTTTCCATGTCATTCAACATATCCTGCAATATGAATCCAGCCTTTTTTATGGTTCTGGGGACTGAACTCAGGGACTCACACATGCGAAGCAAGCATATATCCCAGCCCCAATTTTCCTTCAGAATAATTTTTTGGACAGCCTCACTGTGTAACCCTGGGTGGCCTTAAACTCATTATGTAGACCAAGCTGGCCTCAAAGTTATGACAATCCTTCTGCCTCTGCTTCTGCCTCCTAAATGCTAGTAAATTTTAATTTTGATAGGGTCTCAATGAGTTGTTAAGGTTGAATATGAGCTTGCTGTATAACCCATATAGGCCTTGAACTGCGGTTTTATTTTTAATTTAATTAATTTATTTTTTACTTCAGCCTCCTGAGTAGCTTGGATCATAGGCCATAGGCCTGGGTCACTCTTCATTTTTAACCAAATGCTTTATATTCTCTTCTGTGATTCCTTTTATTTTGGTCAAATTGGGCCAGCTGCAATCTTAAATTATTAACTGTCTCCTGCAATGTAACATATTACTTCTAAACAGTAGCTCTAAGCAATAATTTATTATCTCGGGTTTTGGGTGTTAGGAACCCGAGAGTAACTATTTGGGAAGTTATTTACTTTGTATAAATAAAAAAAAAAGATCAGGGAAGATAATCTGACAATATAGAGAGGGAAACACAAATAGAACAAATCTCAGACAGAAATGAAGTAGCATATCTAGAGGAAGGCCAAAAAATACTATCAATTTTTCAGAAATCTTGGCTCATTTGAGTCCATCTACTTGGCAAGTGAATGGAATAAATAAAACACTGGCCTTAAGACAAGAGGCCTATTAATTGAGCAATAGAGAAATTAGGATTTAGGACTGTGGAGCTATTTTCATACTTAGAATTTGGATTTTAAAAATTGCTGCTAGTTATTATATATATATGACTCAGAAAGACAAGTATCACACTTTTGCTCATATGTAGAATTGATATTTAAATACACACACATATCACATATATATATATATATACATATATATACATATACATATACATACATACATATATATATATATATGACATGAAAATATAAGGCAAACTATATGCTGGAAAAAAGCATAAAGGGAGGAAGAAGGAGAAACAAGAGAGGATAATGAGGGGGAAAGACATTACATTTTCTCTCATATGTGGGATGAAAATTTGATAATTTTTATGAGTATCAGTTACTTTATTATTACTGTGAACAAATACCTGACCAGAAAGAACTTAGAGTGGGAAAACATTTTTTATGGCTTTCAGTTCCAGAAGGTGGAGTCAATCATACAACAGAAGGTATGGTAGGCCAAACCAGGAACCTATCTCCTTACATTTCATGAGCACAGGAAGCAGAGAGAATATCAAGCAGGGCTGGTTTATAAAACCTCAGGGCTAGCCTCTAAAGACATCCTTCCTCCAGCAAGGCTCTATTTCTTAAAGGTTCCACGATTTTCTCAAATAGTGTGACTTTGCTGGGGATCAAATGTTCAAACACAAAAGTTTATGGGAAATGTTTTACATTTAAACTACCACATTCCTCCCCTGGCCCCCACAGATCCCATGGTCATCTCATGATGCAAAATGCATTCCATCAAACTTTATAAGTCCCCATACTCTTGTACCAATCTCAATACTGTTTACAAGTTTAAAGTCCAAAGCCTTACATGTTACTCAAGGCAGTCTTTTAACTTTGAGCTCTGTAAAATCAAAACACAAGTTACCCACTTCCAGCAAATAATGGCACAGAATAAATACTTCCATTTTAAAAGGGAAGAATGGGGACATAGCAAGAAAAAACTGAAACCAAAGCAAGACTGAAACCCAGCAGTGAAGCTCCATGTCTGGCATCTGGGATGCATGATAAAATCATCTGGGCTCTAAATGCCTTGGTTAGTTCTGCTTCTCCAACTATATTGTCTATAGCCTCTCTGCTGGGTAGGATCCACCCTGAGCACACAGCTTTCCTTGGTGGAAATCCCATGGTCTCCAGCATCCTGGGTTGTCCATTGCAATTTATGGTTCACCTTCATAGTTTAACACAGTGGCCTCTCAAGACTTCCATTCAGAGACTTGGACCCTACCTCAGTCTGGACCCCATCCATCTTGTATTTTTCATGACTACCAAAGTAGTACCACATGGGGAGTGCTGAGAAGTTCTGTTGCCAGATTGGGATGAATCCAGGTGTCCAGGACACTCAGCCATGACAGCTACTGCATACTGACCTTTAAGAACAGTGAACTCCTTCCACATTATCCTGTTAGGTTTTTTTTCCTTTCAAAAATTCACATTCTTATTATCTTCTGATTCCTATGGGTAGGGTCTTAGTCTCAGAGCATCTTTGCTATTATCCCAGTGAAGAGTAGTAAGTTTCTCTTTAATAGTGGTAATCTCCTTAACAACTATAGGTGATGTGGCTATTGTCTTTTGCCTGGGATTTTAAACTTGCTCACATTTTTTTCTGTGCCAAACTTTACATTTTTCATATCTTTCTGTTCTACATTTTTCTCTCTTTCAGTATAGATCTGAATAAGATCAACTAAAAGAAGACATTTCCCAGGCTCAATGTTTTTCTGCCTTGAAATTTTCTCTTCCAAATATATTACTTGATAACTTTTAAGTTTGGCTTCACTCAAGTACTCAGAACATGTGCAAATGGAAGAGGGGGAGCAATATGTCTTCTTCCACAACGGGTCCTTTGATATTATGGGTTCTCAGTTCTTGAGCTTAGATATCTGTCTCTCTATTTGATTGGTGGTATTGGACATGAGTCACACTGATTACCATGGGACTTGAAATGAAGGCACATTTTCCAAGGAGAAGATACAAATAATTGCCCAAAACTATTGTACAGTGTTCTGTGACAAATAACTTATGTCCCTGCCCTAGTTAGGACTCTAGTAACCTTTGTTGCAGATTAGGATAATGGAATTGAAAGGTTGGAAATCATCTGGAAGTTTTTTTAATAAACTGTTTCTGCATTTCCTTTAAAAAATGGTCACTCCACACTGTCATGTAGATACACCTCTTGCACAAGATGCTCAGTGTTAGAGAAGTTTTACTATACAGAAATCCTGGCATAGATTCAAATGAACTCCATCTTCCTATAGCTTTTTCTTGTTAGTTTTAGTAGTCATTATGTATATATTTAATCTCTAACAAAATGTATTTTTAGAATTTTCCTTCTTGCATGATTCCTAAACAAAAGTCAGCCAATATTCCTGTGTTCTCTGGATGAAGCAGTGAAAAACCCAAAGTCTAGTCTCAATGTAGCAGAGTTAACTTTTAAAAACAAGTCATATCATGTCATTCTTCTCTTAAAAATCTGTCAATGACTTCACTCACAATACATTACAAAACTCTCATAAAAACATACAACTGCCTGCATGGTCATGCTCGATTAACTAGCTGTCTGATGTTTTCTCCTTGTATAATTCCTATGCCACCCACACTAATTTCTGTGTAGGCCCAAAACATTCTACATCACGAGCTTGTATTTATATTTATAACTGCCTATAATATTCTCCTCCCAGATAAATGCTTGGCTTAGTTTCTCACTTCCTAGACATTATTTTCTCAGATGTCTCCCTTAAATGATGGTCACCCTTTCTTTCCTATTTTTTTTTAGAGAGAGAGAGAGAGAGAGAGAATGGGCACACCAGGGCCTTGTATCCACTGTGAAGGAACTCTAGACGCGTGTGCCCATGACATTGCATGCTTGCATCAAGTGTCTGACTATGTGGGATCTGGAAAATTGGAACAGGAGTTCTTAGGCTTCTATCCTGCCCTGAATTTCAGATTTCTACCCTTTTCATTCTTTAGACAAATCCCTCTTAATGCTTTATTATTGAATTTCCTTATCTTCACCTATTGTTCATATCAACCCTGACACCAAGAATGTGAATTCATAAGGGCAGACATCCTTGACAATGCTATTCCTGAATGTATCCCACATACCTAGCTGTGTGCCAAACAAGACCAATATCATTTAAGAAAAAAAGTGAATGAATTGATCTTAGAATTTTACAATCCTTCTCAGCTCCTTCTTAATGAACATTGAACATTCTGTTCTTTAAGTTTTAGGATTGATCTTTCTCAAAATAAATCATCAGGGTGCATTTTGACTTTTCTTCCTGTTTCTCAAAGAAGAATAATGAAAAGGGGATGTTGCATATTCATATTTATAAATCATTTATGAGATAAAACATATTGTTCCATAGTCTCACTTATAGTGTGAACTTTGGAACTGTTAGACTCACAGAAATTTACATTCTGGTTTCACTACTTACTAATTTCAACACTAGGCAAGTCACTTATTCATTCAAGCTGGGGTTGGGGATACTAATAAACATTTAAGTTGACGTCATAGGTTTTCTGTGAAGTTTAAACATGTTTATTTATACTTATATATGCATATATGTACATGTGTGTCTGGATATTATAGATTATTGTTTTAAAATTTTATATGTGAAATTACATAAGAATTGTTGGGATGCAGAGTCAATACAACAGATATGGGCATAGACCAATATTCTTTGGTTCCAAAAGAGAACATAGCTCATAAGTAATGCTGAATAATTCTACTGATCCAGGGGTAATACCCTAAGTGCAACATTCTAGGACAAGGATGAAGCCTAATAAATATTTGTTCCCTTTTTCATACTTCTTTACCACATCCCCATGCTGTATTCAGTTATTTGTGGCCTGGAATACAAACTCACTTAAAGTGGCTCTCACTTAGGTAGCTTGGACATTAAGTTTTTTTTTTTAATTTTTAAATTGTTTTTAGTGATGTTTACTTTGCCATTTCCAATTTGGTGATACTTTCTACAGACAGAAAAGGAAAAGTGATTTGCAAATTAAGAAACAACATTATGTCCTTCTCATTTGCAGTCTCTATGGACTTGGAATTATTTTTTTCTGTGTGATTTTTTCCTACCTCTGTCATTGTATATTTGATTTTCTGATTCTATTCCTTGTGATTATCAGTGGCTATATGTTTCCTTTTTCAGTTAAGCTTAATAAAAATATATCCTTCAAGTCATATAGCATACCTCTTTATAAACTCATGTATCAGAAAGGAAAAGTTTAAGACAAAACATTAATGAACACAGAATTCTGAATTGTTTTAAGAATTTACTAATTACAATATTTATCCCTTTTATTGTATCTCCTTGACATATATACCTTCTCCATTGCTGGAGAAAGAAAATAATGTTCCAGAGAAAAGAAAATTAAAAAAAACTCTTTTAATATGAAAGAGAGACAGAGAGAGAATGAAAACATGAAAATGATTGAATGTGGGCTGTGATCACATTCAACATAATGCCTCAATGACTCCACTTCCTGTTATTAGAGAGTCCACATCTTAAAGGTTCCACTACCTTATCAGCTATGGATAAAGCCCTCAGCCATGAGATTTTGGAGAGCATTTAAGGTCCTGATCATAACACATGGAATCTCTCAATTTCTTGAGTGCTCTAGTATGAGGCAGAGAGTCTCAGATTTCTCAAATAGGTGCATGGTAGGAGTTGGCAATGGAGAGAATCAGACTGCCCTGTCCTGATTCTCATAGGAGAGTATCAGGGAAAGATAAGAGGGTGAAAATAAGACAGAAACCACATCTTACTTAGTTCCTTGGAAGAAGTAAGTAAAAAAATAGAATTCAAGTAAGTGACCTGTTACCTTGCAGTCAATTGTTTACAAAGTTGTTCATAAGAATACATACTCCATATGCAACACAATTATTCCACTCACTGCATCAAGTGGTAACATGTATTTCCACATCCACTGAATATTTAAAAATCAAATTGATATTATATTATTAACCTTAACTTTTGTGGTTACCTTTATGTTGCTGAGACAAAACACCTAGCCAAAAGCAATTGATAGAAGGAAAGGGTTTATTTTAGTCTCAAGGGGAAGCACCATAATGACATGGAAAGGATGGAAGAGTAGAGGCTGAACATCACATCTTGCTACAGTAAGAGTGAGCTGAGCTCTAAACACTGGCAAACTGGACCTCAAGGTCAAACTCCACCCCAAGTGACATACTTCTTACAGCAAGGTTCCTCCTAAATTTTTACCAGCCTGATTGAGTATTCAGAACACATGAGGTAACTGTGGCATTCCAATTCAAACTACATTATCAAGTTAATTGTTCTGTCCCTTCCAATAATTATGTTATTATTATTTTTTAATATTTGGACATTTAAATTTTCAGTACTCTAGTATATTTTTTCTTTCAAAATTTTCAAATATGAAACACAGCAGTGCCATTTTTATTTTTATTTATTTATTTGACAGAGAAAGAGGGAGAGAGAGAGAGAGAGAGAAAGAGAGAGAGAGAGAGAGAGAGAGAGAGAATGGGCGTGCCAGGGTGTCCAGCTACTGCAAACAAACTCCAGACGTGTGCGCCTCCTTGTGCATCTGGCTAACGTGGGTCCTGGGGAATTGAACCTGGGTACTTTGGCTTTGCAGGCAAATGCCTTAATCACTAAGCCATACCTCCAACCCCAGTGCCATTTTTGTATTGACCTTTTTTCTTAAGATTTTCTGTAAAGCAATATAAGCTAGAAGGCATTTCTTGTCAAAGAATCACAAATATGTTAGGAATGCCTTAGGACTCATGCTATGGTATTGTGATTTTGTTTTTTACTAGGCTGCCAGTCAATGATTGGAGTGGGAAAGCACATTGTATTAGTCTGGTTCTTAGTTTGAATCCCTAATCAGTTATCTATAAATCAGTCTGCATAGACAACATTCTGAGATTCTCTTCTTTTAACTTTCATAACATATTATATGTTTCTCATTTACAAACCATTTCATGTTGGTCCAAATTTATAGATTATAAAATCTAAGAGAGTAGGCAGTGTGTTGTGCATTATTTTAATGTGGTTGTAAGCATGCAGAATGGCAAATGATTCCTAAGTGTTATCCTGAGTTCCATCATGTGCAAAAAGCCTCATATTTTTTTCTGTTTCTCCTTAAATATTGGTGCCTCTATTGTCTTGTGCATCTATCATCTAGTGAAATTATTTCTTTATTCCCATAGTTTCAACTATTGCTCATTATTCCTGTTTTCCAAATCTAATGGATATTTCTAATGCTTATTTTTTTCCCCCTGAGCTTCTTACATAGCTAACTGTTCCTATGAAGAAGGCTCTCCAACAACTCTATATTTCTGATTAGATATGTTAGGAATATAATCTTGTTATGTAACCTTTATTTTGTGTCATAAGAATGTGATGTGGAGGGAATCACCTTAGAATAATAAGCCCTACAAAACACAACCCCTGCAATGTTGAGCCATTTGGATATCAGAGGCAAAGTGGTAGAAAAGGATTTTGGAGGGATGAAAAAAATCCTGGAATAAAGCAGAAATACAGAGTTCTAGGCAAGTAAAAAATCAATTAAGAAATGATTTTGTCAATGCTTACGTTACTGAGTTCTACAGTGATGAAGCCCCTCTGTGATCTGGGTGCGCACCGCTTTAGGGGTTAGAATGCTGGACACTCTTATTCCCAAAGCAAGTGGCTCTTGATCTTTTGTCTTATGACTACCAAAGAATTGGCAAATACACAGAAGGGTCATTTATGGAAGATTTATTTAGGAAAATAAAGTATAAAATAAAGCCAAAAAGCTCCAAAGCTGAGATGGTTCCTGAGAAGGTAATCTACCTGGTATCTTGAGTGTTCACTTGCTGGTAAGTCAGGAAAGAGAGTCTAGACTTGGAAAATAGCTTGCAGGTGGGAAAATTAGTAAGAAGATCAAGAGGCTGTCCCTGATTGCCATATTGAGTCAGGCTAGAGTTGCTTTCTAGTCTTGGTAGGGCAGGTCACCATCTATGACCTCTTGGGCCCTTGTCCCTAACTACCTATAAAAAAAGGGGTCCCTTGCTTCTGAACTCTATTATTTAGTTATAGTGCTAGTAATCATCTATTTAGTAGTGCACTTAGTGTTTATCTATTATTATAGACAGAACATGATGATATCAGGAAAATCATATGTGGACCAACTCAATTTTTTATTATCAACTATACTTCATTTTGCCAATTACATATGAATTCACACTATAGAAACACATGTAATTAAAAAATTAGTGAATTTATCTATGACTAATTTTTAATTAGTGGTATTATTTATATGAAATGAGCACTCTTTTGTGATACAACAATTAGAACTGAAAACAAGTCTCTTGTATAAAGCCATATAATTATTATATTTCTTAAGATGAGCAAATAGACTAGTATGTAGGAAAAATTGACACTGAAATTTAAGTGTTTTGACATAGTAAAGCTTTGTTGTGCTTATTATATACTTACTCATAGTTCATATCTAGTGTGAGTTGGTGGGGCGCTGCATTTCATGTTTCACTGAGAGATCCAAGATGCTGGAAACTCTTCCTTTTTGTATCTGCACTATCTGATACAGGTTTTCATGAAAGCAAAGGTGGAAGTGATGGGTGAGGCTTGCACAATCACCAAATCCAGTCATTTGATCCTAAACAACTAGAAGGAAGACCTTGCAGCAAAAATGTAAACTCATCAGTTTAGTTAAAAAACATATATATATCTATGTCCATAAAGGTTTCCATAGTGGTTGTACCATCTAACGTTCCCACCATCCGTGAATATGGGTTCCTATTTCTCCATATTCTCATGAGAATTTGTTTCCATTTGATATTTTAATGTTTGCTATCCTTACTGGGGTAAGGTGGAATCTCATAGTTGTTTGAATTTGCATTTCCTTGATGATTAGGGATGATGAACATTTTCTTAAGTGTGTGTTTGCCATTTGTATTTCTTCCTCTGAGAACTCCCTGTTCAGTTCTTTGCCCCATTTTTTGAGTGGGTTGTTTGATTTTATTTTATTGTTTAGGTTTTTAAATTGTTTGTAGATTCTAGAAATTAGGCTTCTGTCAGTTGTGTATCTGGCAAAAATTTTCCACCATTCTGTGGGTAGTCTATTGGATCTGCTTATTGTATATTTGTCTGTGAAAAAACGTTTCCGCTTTATGAGATCCCAATGATTGAGTGATTGTTTAATTTCCTGAGCTACTGGGATTCTCTTCAGGAAGTCTTTTCCCACTCCTATATCATGGAAATTTCCTCCTATTTTTTTCTTCCTATAGTAACAGAGTTTCCAGTCTTATACTGAGGTCTTTGTGCATGGTGAGATGTGTGTATCTAGTTTCATTTTCCTGAATATGGTTATCTAGTTTGTCCAGCAACATTTGTTGAAGATGCTGTCTTTTTTCCAGTCTACATTTTTAGATTTTTATGTCCTTTGTCGAATATCAAGTAGCTGTAGTTACTTGATCCAAAGTCTGGTTTCTCTATTCTGTTCCATTGGTCTATAGTCCTGTTTTTATGCCAGTACCATGTTGTTTTCATTACTATGGCTTTGTAATGTAGCTTTAGATCAGGTGTGGTGATGCCTCCAGAGGTATTTCTTTTTCTGAGGATGTGCTTGGATATCCAAGGCCTTCTGCCATTCCGTATGAATTTTGAGATCGTTTTTCTATCTCTGTGAAGAAAAATGTTGGGATTTTTATTGGTATTGCATTAAATCTATATATTGCCTTTGGTAAGATTGCCATTTTCACAATGTTAATTCTGCTTACCCAGGAACATTGGAAGTCTTTCCACTTTCTCAAGTCTTGTCAATTACTTTCTTGAGTGTTTTTATGTTTTCATTATATAAATCTTTCTCATCCTTGGTTAACATTATTCTAAGGGTTTTATTTTTGTTGTTGTTGCTATTGAAAATGGGACAATGTTGCTTATTTCTTTCTCTATATCTTTGTCTTTTGCATATAAAAAGGCTACTGATTTTTGTGAGTTGATTTTGTATCCTGCTACTTTGCTGAAGGAATTAATGACCTTTAAAAGTTTTGAGATGGGGCTGGAGAGATGGCTTAGTGGTTAAACACTTGCCTGTGAAGCCTAGGGACCCTGGTTCGATGCTTGATTCCCTAGTACCCACGTAAACCCACATAAGGTGGCCCATGCATCTGGAGTTCGTTTGCAGTGCCTGGGGGCCCTGATGTGCCCATTCTCTCTCTCTGCCTCTTTCTCTCTCTGTCTGTTGCTCTCAAATAAATAAAAAAAAAGTTTTGAGATGGAGGTTCTTGGGTCACTTATGTATAGAATCATGTCATGTACAAATAGGGCTACATTAACTTCTTCCTTTCCAATTTTTATCCCTTTTTTTTCCCTCCTGTCTTATTGCTTGATCTACGACTTGCAGTACTATGTTGATGAGCAGAGGTAAGAGTGGACACCCCTGTGTTGTTCCTAATTTCCCTAGGAATTCCTTCAGTCTCTCTCCATTAAGTATTATTTGGGCTTTAGGAGCTTTATATATAACCTTTATTATGTTGAGATATAAACCGTCCATGCCTATTCTCTTCAATGTTTTGACCATGAAGTGATGTTGTATTTTGTAAAGGACTTTTCTTCATCTATTGAAATGATCATGTGTTTTTTTGTATTTCACCTTGTTTATGTGTTGTATTACATTGACAGATTTCCGTATGTTGATCCACCCCTGCATTCCTGGGATGAAGGCTACTTGATCAAGGTGGATAATGCTTTGATGTGTTGTTGGATTCGGTTTGTGAGGATTTTGTTCATGATCTTTGCATTTAAGTTCATCAGGGAAATAGGCTTATAGCTTTCTTTTCTTGTGGCATCTCTGCGTGGTTTTGAGGGTGATACTAGCTTCATAAAAGGAGTTGGGGAGCTTTCCCTGTTCTCTGATTATGTGGCACAGTTTGAGCAAAATTTGTTTCAGTTCTTCCATGAAGGTTTGATAGAATTCAGCTGAGAAGCCATCTGGTCCATGAGTCATCTTTTTGGGGAGGTTTTTGATTACCTTTTCAATCTTTATAGGTGTGATAGGTTTGTTTAGGACATTAATCTTCTCTGAGTTTAGCTTTGGTAGGTGGTATGTGTCCAGGAATTCTTCCATTTCCTCCATAATATCCAGTTTTGTGGAGTAGAGGTTTTTGAAATAAGTTCTGATGATTCTCCCAATTTCACTTATGTCTATTGTGATCTCTCCTTCTTCATTTATAATTTTGTTAATTTGAAGTGTCTCGTTTTTTCACTTGATCATTGGCCAGGGGTTTGTCAATCTTGTTTATTTTTTCAAAGAATCAGCTCTTTGTTTCATCAAATTTCTTAATTGTTTTCTTAGTTTCCACTTCATTAATTTCTGCTCTTATCTTAATTATTTCTTTCTGTTTGGAGCTTGTTGGGTTGGATTCTCCTTGTTTTTCCAATGCCTTTAGGTGGATAGTTAGGTTATTGATTTGGGATCTCTCTGTCATTGTTATGAAGGCATATAGTGTTATGAATTTTGCCCTAAGGATGGCTTCATTGTGTCCCATAAGTTTTAGTGGGATGTGTTCTCATTGTTATTCAATTCTAGAGATTTTAAGGTTACATTTTTCATTTCACCCACTACCCATTTATTGTTTAAAAGTGTGCTCTTCAGTTTTCAGGAGCTGGTGGGATTCCTGGAGCATCTTTTGCTGTTAATTTCTAGCAATAGGGCATTGTGATCTGATATCATGCAGGAAATCATGTCGATCTTCCTAAATATATGGAGGCAGGCTTTAGGGCCTAAAGGTTCCATGGGCTGCTGAGAAGAATGTGTAATCTGTGCATTTTAGGTAGAATGTTTTGCACATGTCCATTAGGTCTAGCTGATCTATGGTGTTCTTGAGCTCTCTTGCTTCCCTAATTTTCTGTCTAGATGATCTATCTATTGCTGATAGTGGAGTATTGAAGTCCCCAAATATGATGGTGTTGGTTATTTCTGTTTTGTTGTAAAGTAGATTTACTTTAATGAATTGTGGTACACATGTGTTTGGTGCATAAAGATTGATGATTGTGATATCTTCTTCTTGGATCATACCCTTGATAAGTAAGAAGTGGCCTTCTTTGTCTTTTTGATTAGTTTTGGTTTGAAGTCTATTTTATCTGGTATTAGTTTAGCTAAGCCTGCTTGTTTCTGATTTCCGTTTGCTTGGAATATCATTTTCCACTCTTCACCCTGAGGATGTGCCTGTCTTTAGTGGTGAGGTGGGTTTCTTAAATAGAGCAGATTGAGGGGTCTAATTTTCTGATCCACTCTGTTATCTTATGTCTCTTGATGGGTGAATTAAGGCCATTAATATTTAGAATATTAACTGTGAAGTTTGATTTAATCCCTGCCATTTTGTGGTAGTTTATGTAGTTTGGTGTTTTCTTGGACTTTGTAGTTTTTTTGTGCCTTCTCTGAGTTTGGTTATTGTGATCTGCTTCTTGTAGGCACTTGTGGTTGGCTATTTGGCTCTTCTTTGTGTCAAATTCCCTGAAGTACTCTCTCTAGGTTTGGCTTTTTCTCATAAAGTTTTAGAGCTGACTTGTATCATGGAAAGCTTTTCTTTTGCCATCTATTATGAGGGATACTTTTGCTGGGTGGAGTAGTTTAGGTTAGAAGTCATAGGTTCTTAGATTTTGCAGTGTTCTATTCCAGGCCCTTCTGGCTTTCAGGGTTTCCATTAAAAAGTCTGAAGTAATTCTGATGGGGTTACCTTTATATGTAATGTGTTGTTTCTTCCTAGCTGCTTTTAGGACTTTCTATTTGTTATCAATGTTTAGAGTCTTAATGATAATATGTCTTGGAGAATTTCTCCTTTGATTCAGTCTGTTTGGACTCCTGTTAGCTTTTTGTAACTTGATGGGGATTTCTTTTGAGAGGGTGGGAAAGTTTTATTCAATAATTTTGTTGAATAATAGCTAAGAACTGGAATCAACCCAGATGTACATCATTAGATGAATGGATAACCAAGATGAGTTATATCTACATAATGGAATTCTACACAGCAGTAAGAAAAAATGGCACAATGAGGTTTGAAGAAAAATGGTCAAACTTGGAACAGATCATTCTCAGTGAATTCACCCAATCACAGAAAGCCAATCATCACATGGTCTCACTCATCTGTAGCTTCTAACCTGAATCTGTCCTAGATGCTGACATATGTATTAGGCATCTTAATGACCAGACAATAGGGAGGGTGGAATGGGAGGAGATGTTAAGGGTGGGACACAAAACTGGACCCAAATTGAACTGGTACCATAAAATCCTATATCCTGAAAGACAAACTAAAAGGTTGTACCTTTATCAGGTCCCTAGAGGCAACACCTGAATCAAAGGTCCCTGGAGACTGTATGATGAAGACTAACATTAATCTTCTCCTGTTTCTCTCTCTCTCTTTCTCTCTTTTCTCTTTGTCTTTTAAATTGCCTATTTTTTTCTTCTTTCTTTTTCCCTGGTGCTGGCCTGTAATTCTCAGTACCAGGATGTTGTTTACATCCTCAATGAACTTTTGATCAGAGAAACCTACAATTTTTCCCAAAAGAAGACAGATTTCTTTCAGAGCACTCAAGTACCCACCAATTTTAATGGTAAGACCCTACTTCCAAAGACACCATACGCTATTGGTACAGAACATGGAGAGACCTGGCTGGAATCTGGAAGAGAGTCAGTCTGTAGACAGCTTGTCTAGTGCCAGAAGGAGCTACATGAGTGACTGGGGAAAAATGGCCAACATCTGTCCAGGCAACTCATGGTCTAAGCTACTCAGAAGCAAACAACCTGATGTGATGCTCACCCAAGTGCAGTAGTGGCACACAGCCATGGTGGGAAACCAACTGCTCTTGAATTGGCTAACAGATACACTCAGTGGAACAGAACCCATAGTTGGAACTGGGAAACAAGTCAGAACCATATCCAAAAAACAAGTTTGCTTTCCAATATCATGCTCCCACCAATATTAGGCTACAAGAGGGCCTACCCATATTAAATTCTTGCTAAAGTAGTAATGGTTATCCCATTTTCCAGTTCTGACTTCACTCTCCATTGGAGAATCTGCTTCTATTTCTTAGATGGACACAGAACCTGAGAAAATCAGCCCATTGCAACTCACCTGGCCCCCAGCTGAAACCATAGAGTAATTAGGGAAATGAGAAAGAGTGCTGCTTTCTTGGTGAACCTGGTACCTGCACATGGGTGAAGGAGATAGACACAGAGAACACTCATCTCCTACCAAACCAGAGATCCAAAGACACAGAGGCTCCCAAGACCGCATCACTAAAGCAGACCTAAAACAAACCCAACATGGCTCAGGGAAATTCGTGGAAGAGGGGTGGAAAGATTGTTAGAGCCACAATATGGGACATTATGCACAGAGACATTGCCTCTTCCCCATAACTGATTGCTACTGCCTCAATTCATGACCCACAATCCCTAACAAGGTGGGTCTGTTTGAAGGGGGAAGACAGGGAGGATGCTAATGATGGTACCAACATGGCTGTTTACACACTGAGTGTGTATATAACTAATAAAGAAAAAAAGATGCCATATAAAAATGAATATTCTAAAATATTATATTTAGGTTGTCCTTCAATATGAGATAATTACTTGATTTTTGGCCTATTGCATTACTTACTGATACATTTGTTACTAAAATTATAAATGTACAGCACAGAAAAATCTATGTCATTTCCTTATCTAATAATCTGCCACATGTTTCCCAAAGGCAAGAAATGGTCTCTGGAATCAAGATTATGTGTCAGAAAGTCTACAGAAATAAATACGATTGAAGTGAATATATCAAATCAGAGGCCATCATTCCTAGAATAAGGAATAATGGGTAAGTCACAAGAAGAAATAGGACAGTATCGAGGAAGAGAAAATGTAATAAATATAGATGTCAAAGTATTAAGACTATAGTAAACAAGGAATTGGAAACATTGGGCAGCAATCAATACAGAGCAGGCGAGATAGATTGTAGTTGTGGATAGATGAAATGCAGTTTAAGAACTAGTCAGGGATATATCCTGCTTACACTGACATCCAGTTCTTTTCCTTTTTGTATCCTTTCATAGTGATAATTGTTAAAATTCATGAATGCTAAGCAGCAAATGTCCTATCAAGGCTATTGTATAAAAATCCATCAGTGGCTCCAAATTCCTTGACCAGCTGAACCAAGCCCATCCTTGCATGCTAACCTTGTTATTGCCAGAAAATGTTTGCAGATTTTCAAATATGATATACTTTTTTCATACCTCCATGCCCTTTACCTGCAGGAGACCTTTGCTAGAATGCTTTCTCACCTCTTCTCCATCTAGCTAAAATCTTCTTACTATTGTTAGAGCAGTAGGTACTGGAGAAAGTGGTCTGAACAAAAGATGCCTTTTGTTACCATAGCAACTTGGTCCTATTTCTATCACTGCACTTATCACATGATCTTTTAACTTCTGGTTTTCTTGTAGTTAAGAGATTTGTATCCCTTCACATGCCAGATCTTGGTCCACCAAAGATGCCACTACTATTTGTTTTTATGAAATAGAATGTGGCACCAGGTGCATGAGTTACTTTGAGAATGAATGTCAACACTAACATCAAGCCATTGAAGATCAAATGAATATTTGATCAAATTAATATTTTAAACAGAGGAATGCTATGCAAGAATCAGAGTTTTTGATTTGTGTTCTCCAGAAAACAAAAGCATTTTGGCTAAATATTTATAGTTTTAGAGCTGGGCATGGTGGCCCATGCCTTTAACCTCAGCCCTCAGGAGGAAGAAGTAGGAGGATTGCCATGAGTTTGAGGCCACTCTGAGAATACAGAGTGAATTCCAGGTCAGCCTGGGCTAGAGTGATACCCTACCTCAAAAAAACCCAAAAATATATATTTATAGTTTCTTTCAATTTTTTTCATTCAAAAGTCTACTGTTAATGAGACTTCATATATTTCTTATTTTTAATTTAAAAGACAATATAATACAGTAATAAAATTTATCAACCCAACTTTGCTTAAGAGTAAGATATACATCACCTGTATTAATGGATACACATTAATAAAGAATTGTGTTGTGGAACACTGTCCTCTGAGTATAAAAGCTATTGCCACCTTAATCAGAGCAGCTGTGATTACCTACAAGAAACCCTCAGATTGGGCTTGTTCCCTCAGAAAAGGAATGGGGTACAGAAGGTCATTAGACCTTCACCTGAGAGTCTAGCCACTCCATTCTGCATTCTCTTCTCATATTTTGTAATTCTTCCCTGGCTGCACATGGTCTCTCACAGGATTGCTAGAGTACATAGAGTGTAGAAGGTTAACAGAAGTGGGAGATTCCATCTATGCAGCTATGGGAAAGTCATATATGCTAGTGTGAGACTTTTAAGTGAGGCAGTTATTTGGGGTTGCCTATGCTCCTGTAAGTAACACCTCATGATCCCGTGAGTCCAAATGAGCTCATTGATTCACTAAGCTACACTTGGATACAGTTGCTTTTATGGTCTACTGCTGATGTTCTATTAAATGTTAATAGATGATTGTTTATGTTTATCAAGGGCAAGTTAATAGGCTTCGCAGGCAAGCACCTTAACTGCTGAGCCATGTATCTAGCCCAAGAAAGCAAATTTTTGCTCTCTATCTTTGACCTACTGAGTCAGAATGTCTGAGGGTGGGGCCTAGCAATTTGTCTCCAGCAGCCTTCCAAGTGACTCTACACATGCTACATTTGAACATGGATCAATAGTGTGTATATTCTGTAGAGATCACTTGTGACTTTAACTTTATTATGTGCTTTAACCACTTTTAAAGAATCTTTTCACTTTTATTAGGAAATAATAAAAAAGTCTAAATATAGGGATATTTTTTAACTTTAAATGATTTATTTAGCTGCAGGTTGAACATAATATGTGTCAAGAAAGTATTTTAAAAAAGTGGAAATAGGGAGATCAGTACATTGGCTCTATTTTAACCCTGTGTTTATAGATTATTTCAACTTGTAAAATTTTCTGTAGCACCAAGGCAAAGAATATAAACTAGATTTATAAGGGTAATATGACATTTGTAAATACTTTTCCAACTACATTAAAGTTTTAAAGTAATTGCATTTTGATTTGCATGGAACTTTAAATTTGCCAGCTTCCTGAATTAATTGTACTAAGCCTTGTAATGATAAGAGACAAAAATCTGATTGAAACCAGCTAAGCAAAAAGGAGATATTTTTTTATTATATCACCAGAGCATGGAAAGCTGGGGGTAGCACTAGGATTCAAGGATGATTAGATTCAAGGACTGTCTCTATTTTCTGTTTCTGGTTTTCTACTGATTTCTTCAAATTCAGCCAGTAATATGGCTACCTGAAGCTCACTTGCTCAGGTCATAATAGTGATGCTATAATATAGCCCCTGACTGTTGCTTTAGTACTATGGTGAATACTTTTTGTGAAATTTGCATAGATTGTATATTGTGATGCAAATTTGAAATGTAAGAAGATATACTTACTGAAGTAGATGATTTATTGAAAGTCACACAATTAAAAATGATAAGACCAGAGCCCAAACTTGGGAAGTGTGATTAGAGAGTCCACATTCCAGAGCATAGATAATGCTGGGTTGGGCAAAGTCAAGAACAGGTAACAGGGATATTCAGAAAGAGTTGAAGACTTCTCACTGAGCCACATAATCAGAATATATATATTCCCAGAGACAGAGGTTTTTTTTTTTTTTTTTTTTTTTCAGAGAAGGCAACATCAGGTCACCACCTCCAATCTGGACAAAAAAAAAAAAAAAAGCCTATGTGGGCTATGCTAAATAGCCCAACTTGACAGCTTTAGGAGGCTTATGTAATTTGCTTTCTTCTATGCAGTAATTCTGTAGCAGAGCTGGAGTTGAAATTAGGTCTTTTGCTCAGAGATCAGTGCTCTCCTCATTATACAATTTTTCCCATTATGCTGTATTATTCCACAAAATTGACTTGTTCTGTCATGTACACACTGGAAGCTCATTCTTGCTGAAAATGCATAAGCCTTGGCTGGAGAAAGCCTATATTAACTCTTTTCCCACCTCCCTTCAACTCACTCAGCTCTCCTTTACTTCCACACATCCCTACCACAATATAAATACAGAGAAGATAGAACCAAGTTTGCCCTACCTATATCTCTAGACAAGTCTAATGTAAAGCACATATAAGATTGTAAAATATGTTTTAACAGCTAAATAGCTTTGGACTATTCATTCATTTCAAAAATATCTATTGAATTGCTTTTCTGAAAGGGATTGTGAGAAAATGATGAACTCAAGGAAACCATCTTAGTGGGAGAGTTATGTCATGGATAATGAATATTAATAAAAAGGAGAGAGGTTTTGGAGAGAGGTTTCGGAGAGGTTTAGGAGACAGGTTTAGGAGCTGGAGAGATGGACTAGCAGTTAAGATCCTTGATTGCAAAGCCTAAGGACCCAGGTTTGATCCCTTAGTACCCATGGAAGCCAGATGCACAAAGTCCATCTGGAGTTCATTTGCAGTAGCTGAAGGCCCTGGCAAAGCCATTCTCTCTCTCTCTCAAATAAATAAATATTAATTTCTTTTTTAAAAAGGGGGAAGATTTGGACCTAGAGTAAAACCAACATTTTCTAGAATGAAAATTTTCTTCATACTCAGTGTCAGCCAATGATTATAGCAATTCAATCTAAGCCTCTGACACAGATTTCTAATGAAGCCAATCAGACAGAATGGGAATTTCAACCTTGAATCTTCAGTGCCACTAATTAAATGCAACTTTAACCACCAGACTATTGTTTCTGTTACTAATATTCATTGAATTTGCCTTTGCAGTGAACATGTGCACTAAGGTAACAACTTCACTGCAAGAATAATATGTGCCTTGTTAGGTTAATAGTACCTTTTGGGGTTGTAGTAAGAATTAAATGAAATATGTCTGTAATGCATTTTATACAGTGAGTATTCAAAATGATTTTACTTGTAAGTAAGGTCATTAAAGTAAGTTTTGACAATTGCACATCTAAAATATCAATAAAAACTTTTGACAATTGGAATCATTATTATATGAAAAAATTCCTTTCTAGGACTCAAGCAGGCACATGTAATCCTGATTCTGGAATCCACTAGGCTCCACTGGATTTTACATCTTCATTTCAGACTTTTCTGAAACCATGCTAGTGTTAGTAATGTGGTATCTAAAAGTGACAACTTGGGCAATTGTTTATAACATACCTTGTAAGAAAAAATTGAATCTAGAATACTATTTTATTTGAGGACCTTTATCCATTTCCATTTATATTTAAGTATTCTCTTTTCTTCCTGGAGAGGCTTGCTAAATGCATACATGAACAGAGCAAGTAAATAAATTCAGCTTTGTTTCCTACAATTATCATCTTTCTTTTGGCTTTCTCTATGTTTGGAAAAGGTTCAACTGTACCTTAGCTTGAAAGAAATGAAACACATTGGAGAAATTCATGATAGAATATAAAATATTCCCAGCCTAATAAAGTATTCAAATGTATGATATTAACGTTTTATGGACAATACAGTCACTATATTTATATGTAAATGGATAGAACAGTCTTCAAAAATTTTGAAAATGAGAAGTCTAATTTATAAGTTGAAAAATTACATCAACAATTTATTTTCATTTTGTCTTCTGTAAATGCTATGATTATTTTCTGTTTGCTTGTCCTAACATTATATTGTCAGTTTATTTGCATGTATTTGGGCACCATTATGGAGACTTTAGATAAACAATTCTGTGGACTTCTGTTTATTTTTTCATATCTGACATTTTGTGGGTAAAATCATGTTGAGAGAATATACTGGGGTTTTGAAAACAAAACTTATATAAGGCATAAAATATGCAAAATGATAAGGGTAGAAGTACATGTAGAAGGAACACTCCTTGTTTCTGGTTAGTTAGGTAAAAAGCGTTTTGGTTTAGAATTGCTTGTATGCAAGTGTGCCTTCCTCTGGAGCTACATAAGCAGCAGTATTTTTATTTTATTTTATTTTTTGCAAGGGTGAGAATCCACATTGAAGATGTCATTCTAGAGAAACAGGTGGTCATTTATACCAAACTCTACCTGCCAGTGTATGAGCTACCAGACTCATCACACTCAATACCTTGCTCCTTCCTTTTCTTTGTCCTCGGTCTGGTCTCTTCTCTATCTCCTTCCCTTTCCCCCTCCCTCCCTTTCTTCTTTCCTGCTCCTCTTTTTCCTTTCTCTTTCCATATTTTACAGCTTTATCATTTTTGAATATATATCCTCTTTCTATAACTTGTCTTTTAAAATTGATTGTCATACTGACTCAGAGCACAGTGAATTTCAACATATGGCTCTTAGCTAATGCGCTCACAGTCTAAGGAGAAATGCCTTCACTGTGTTTTAATCTGTCAAAAGCAGCAGGGCTTAGCAGTAGAAATGTGTAAAACAAAGAAGGAGCCCATATTTGCTGTTACTAGAGATGATGATAAGCATTATGATAGGGGTTGATGACTTTCTCTTTCCCTCACAGATAAAGGGTGATATTCCATCTTATAGATGATGCATGTGTAACTGTAAAAACGATGAGTTCTGTGGCTCACTATTGTCTGTAGACCTTTAAACATTGCAACAGCAATTCCCCCTTTCACACTGCCTGCTCTTTAGATCATTTTATGAACCTCAGTGCTTTCTCTGCCAAAAGGTTAAAGGTTTCTTGGAAGATTGAAGGAAAGGGTTCCAAAATTTCCAACTTGCTTCTGTTCTTGAAGGTATTATATGACATGCCCATGAAAGAAGGGTGATCCAGCAAAATGTTGCATAGGAAAATAATGCCAAATAGTGTCAGGCTTTTGTGATTATAACTGAAGCCATTCAGGCATACCACCAGCATTAAGAGTCAATATTTTAAAAATGTATTGGTTGTTATTAGGAATTTTCTAGTTGATCAAATGTGGCACTCTAAGAACAGTAAACTTTTCCAGAGAGTAAATAATCACCAGAAATGTTAAAATTGTGGAAAAATTTTGATGCTTTCATATGGAAAGGAATGGAAGAGTAATCAAAATTTGTGTATGCACTGACAAATACCACAAAATTATTTTCCTACTTCTTAAAGCATGATTTCATAATGCAATATATGAAAGTAGCAAATGGCCTCTACTAATAAAGAATTATTCATTCTGCAAATATTATAAAGGATAGCAAGAATTTTGAAATCAGTCAAGGCTGTGACTAAAGGTATTTGGCCTGGCATCTGGGAAATTTAAACTCTTTAAATCTCTTTTTGTGTCTTAAAATGGAGATATGATCTGTTATGGCATTTAGTGAGTACTTAATAAAAAGTTCTTCTTTACTTTCTTTAAGTACTTGATTGTTACATATTAGAAGAATTAACAGACTTATTTACTTGTTACGCACAGGTAGCTTTAATGAAATTGACACAAAGGAAGTATTTGTTATTCTTTTATTCTGTTTTATATGGTTTTCTTTTTGAGGTAGGTTCTCACTCTAGCCCAGCCTGGCCTGGAACTCACTCTACAGCCTAGACTGGCCTAGAACTCAAAGTGTTTCCTATCTTAACCTCCAAAGTGCTGGGATTATAGGTATGAGCCATTCCTGGCTAAATGTTTGTTATTCTTAGTTGATTTGGAGTGGTCTCATTAGGTTCTCTATGGGAAACAGAGGAACAGACTGCATGACCTCTCCAGGCTTCTTGGCATAAAGGGATTTATTTAGTCACTGCAAGTAACTGAAACCTTTGTTTGTTAAAGAATGTGTAGAACAAGCCACACCTCTGCTTTCCACTTCACTTCTGTTTTCTGCTTTGGTCTCTGTCTCATGGTCTATCTTTACTTTAACTGAGCTACCTCCTGGTTAATAAGCCCAATGTGTTTGCTGTTGTGTACTCTAAAGAGCTTATCAATATGCCACTTTGGATTACAGTAAGCTTCTATTATATATAAGCTTCACATGTAGCAGAAACTCCCACTTCAATAATTATTCTTCACCAATATCCCAGCAAGGTTTATCTCTAAGCAAATAAATTTCCCAAGAGTGCAATAGAGTATCTTAGTTAAACATGACCATGTGTTTGAGTTATGGATTTTTATCTCTGACATGTTGGCAATTCTGAGAGATGGATTCATTTTGATCCCCTGAGATGTAGGTTCTGTGTTTATAAAATGGAAATATTTGCCTTTTGCAACATTTAAATAATAATGTGGAATGACCAAATAATGATGCAGAATGACAAAATATACTGAAAATGAGAATTTCCAATTATTTAAAATAAAACTAGGAGTTTAAATTATAATTTGAGGCTTTATTCATCAGTTTAAACATGTTCACCTAGGCATCAAAAGATTGCAAAATCATTCCCTACACGATTGCATATTGTATAACTTGTACCAAATCTTGACTTTGCCATTATGATTTTACAATTCATTGATTATGATAAAAATTAAATCAAATAATAGAGAAATGCTTCAGCCATATATAGGTTGCTAAAGTTAGCATTCCTTGAGAATGGAGATTCATTTCTAATGAAACCATATCATTAAATAAAACAGGAAGCATATCCCCAGGAAAGATAAGCAGACAATAATCTATTGAGCTCTGCTGTGTTAAAGGCACAGAACATCCTTATTCATATAGAACACATTGATTATTTTACCAAATGGCATATTCTGTACTTGTAGGCAAGCTACATAGTAACCCAAGGTTCTATTTGAGTATGGAATCCAAATTTAAAAAAGAAAGTTGGCTATGTGATATTCAGTAACAGAAGAATTATCAATAAAGTGTGCTATATTCCTGACATAGAATACATCTTATAATTAGCCTTGATTTATACATGGGCTTGATATACTCTTGTATATTTATGACAACTTCTCTGCTTTAAGTATGCCTGCAACATAAATCATAGAACTTTTGCATTTGGGTCCAATACCTCACCTCTGAGTGAATCCTGGGTAGGTATGGTATTTATCTTTCAGAAGTGCTTTTTTCTATGTCTTGTGGCTAACTACTATCATTGTGTTAGACACCACTCTCAAGATTACTGCGTCAAACATTTATTTTTAAGTTTTTGCCAGATGACCAGAATTCAGTTGATCTAGGCTCCATTTGGCTAAGTCAGATCAGATACCAGGCTTCTGGGCACAATCAAGTCTGTTCCTTCTGTCTTCTAGATTTAAGGCTGGAGGGGCCATGGGTCTTAGGGTGTTCTTCTACAGACAGGAACATAGGAGGCAAGTCCAAATAGGTGATCTTTCTTAAGGCCTGGCATTAGAACTGTCATGCTTCTCCTACATGTATCAAATAAATAATCACAAGGCCAAGTCCAACATTGATAGACTGGAGGAATTATACTCTTCTCAAAAGTGAAATTAAAATGAAAGAGCATAGATGTAAGCTATTTAAGGAAAGAAGGAAGAATTGAGAACAATAATCTAATCTCCAATAACTCTGAAGTTATGGATTCAATCCCATTATGTGTTGACTTAACAGATTAATTCCTAGAGTGTTAATTTTTCTAGGCTCTTGGAAGTGACAAGGAGTACATCATTTTAGTTTTGCTTTCTGCTCTCAGAGGCAGAGAAGGGGCACAAATAAATCTTCTGCTTTGCCTTTTAACATTTGTTATGAGACAAACTGACTCTTGTCCTTGTCATCAAGTACATTAATGCAGTAAAGAATTGGGCAGCAAGAGGTCTCAAACTTGGGGATTTACTTTCTGACCTGATGTCAAGGTAGGTGAGAAAAATCTATTAAATTAGAACACTTCCCCCTTCCTTGTAAATTTGCCTCATCCATCTTTGGTAAAGCTAATTTACAGGTCCTTCCAAAGCATTGTTAATAATTGGGCATCAATATTTTTGCTATACAACTTGCTCCTATGAATCAAATTGCTCACCTATCCCACAAGAGTATATCAAGCACATGTATGGATCAAGGCTAATTATAAACTGTATTCTATGTTAGGAATATAGCATACTTTATTGATGATTCTTCTGTTACTAAATATTTGACTTTTTCAGGTGGGAATTATTTTGAACAATGCTTCTATGAATATTTTGGCATTCTTCTAATGAGGCAATTTTCTCTTGAGAGTTTATCCAAGATATATAATAAGGAATATACTTTTAAAATTATTTCTTTTATTTATTTATGAGAGAGGGGGTGGCAGCACCTCTAGCCAGTGCAAGTGAACTTCAGACACATGTGCCACCTTGTGCATCTGGCTTACGTGGGTACTGGGGCATTGAACCTGGGTCCTAAGGCTTTATAGGGAAATAACTGCTAAGCAATCTCTCCAGGCCAGGAATAGACTTTTAAGTCAAAGGATATTAACAATAAGTTACCTATTTCAGTGTTAAAAATCATAAGCTTCATAACTTGGAGAAGCCACCATGTTATTTGATCAGCAATTTGGGCTGGGTTCAGTTGGGCAGTTCTTTTGCTGGTCTCTCCTGGACCATTTCATGTGACTTCCATCGCATAAGGTGGTCTAAACTCATTTGTGTGTCTGGCAGTTCATTCTGGCTATCAGTGAGACATTTCTCTCTATGTGTTCTCTACTTCATAAGGGCTAATGAGGTTTCTTAGCAGCTTCATGGCAACAGGAGAGCAGAGTAGAATCTAGAAGGTCACTCCACTCCTAGGTTAATATCCATATGCCATTACACTTACCTCATCCAACTAGTTAAAGCATATCATAAAGCCAACCTAGAATAAAGTAAAATCTAGTAGGAGCCATAAGATCCTACTAGAAAGAGGTTATACCTAGGAATAGGAAGAATTCTAGTCACATTTTTTACAATGCTCATCTCTAATTTTACTAGGTAATAGTGACTTTTTTATGAATCACTTTTTAATATGGATATCCTTTAAAATATATCTACCTAATGCACGTGAAGGTTTCCATGCTTCATTTTGGTAATGTTAGATTTTTAAGTTTTTTTTGTTCTGAATATTTAATGACATGTTTTAATTTAAATTTTCATGATTAGTTCTGAAGTTGAGCATTGTATGTTTTACACTTTATAAAGTGCCTATGTATTTAGATCTTCTTTGTTTTTATTTTTATTAGATTTTTAAAATAATTCATTTGTGACTCATAGAAGTTTGTCTTCTGTTCTGTATACTAGTCGTTCATTAGTTATATGACTTATGAATTATTTTTCTTCTTTTATGATGTCCCTTTTAGTGCTGGAAATTGAACCCTAGGCCTTGTACAGTGAATCTATAATTTCAGGATTATTTTGATAGATGAGATAATTGTAAAAGTCTTTCAATGAGTTTTTCTTCCTCCTTCTCCCCCACCTCCAACCGTGTTCCAAACCTTAGCCTCTTTCTTTCTCTTCAAGCTAAAGATTGAATTAAGGTCTATACACATGCTAAGTTTGTATTTTTCCACTGAGCCATACCCTAGCCCTATGAGCAGTTCTTAGTCTTATTATAGCCAGATTTTATTTTTTCTTTTGTTTCATGCTGTTTATGATTTTAGAGATTGATTTATGAAAGCCTTGACTTGCCTGAATGCTGTGATGATACCTTCTATCATACTATCTGAATGATTTTAAATTTACTTTCATGATCACTTTATTTTTTGATTAAGCAGCAACCAATTTTTGTATAAAACTAGTAAGTCTCGGTTGTTTAAATAGCTGGAGAAAATATTACTAAGATATTTTCAATTGATAAATAAAATATAGCTTTATTGTATATAAAGTAATATATATATATATATATATATATATATATATATATAGTGGAACGGATATATGAAGCTGATGAACAAATGTATTTATGTAGTTGCTATTTTTTACTGAGAACATTTCAAATTCACTGTCACATGGATTTCTAAAAATATGTTAGTATTAACACTTGCCACCATTTGTATAGTAAAGTTTGTAAACTTTGACCAACATCTCCCCAACCCATTCCTTCCCCACTGACTCAGTTCTTGGTAATGACTGCTCTTTCTACTACTGTGAAAATAATGTCTCTGGATTCTATATATTAGAGTGAGATCATGCAATATTTGTTCTTGTGTGACATCTCCTGGGAGATGTGAACAAACTTATATTCACCACCAGTGCTATGAGGCACTGATGACAGACTAAAGAAAAATTTCCACCCAAGCCTACTTTAGTAAATTTATTGAGGTTACTTACAGGAGAATAGGGGAGAGGCCTTGTGAATCTTATAAATTTCAGGAGCATCCTGAGTCTTTGTGAGTTTCCTTTACTTCCTAAATCTTAACATCCCTCCAGAAGAGAGTGTTTCACTTTGGAGGAAATAGCTACACAGCAGTTCTGTGAAGTTCAAAGGAGTTAGTATCTGCTTCTTTTCTACTCTAAGAGTGATTGCATAGTTAGGTACATAGAAGCACAATTATTAGCTTAACTGATGCATTTATGAGATAGCGTCACAGGAATAGGAGCTTTTGAATAGAGCCCAGAAGAGCCAAATGCCACATGCACCTCCCAATCCTATCACTTTCCATCCCTTTGGGAAACATCCCTTAAGGAATATAGACAGTGTTTTCTTTCTCTTTCCTATGGTGAAGTAATAAGAAAGTTTCTTCCTTCTAGAGGAACTTGGGACTGAAGAGAATGATATTCTATGATCCCTCAATATTGCTCTTGATTACTAAAGGGCAAGTCAAGCAGACAAACTATCTACCCCAGTGTTTTCCTATTAATGAGTTCTCTTTGAAACTCTTGAGCCAGGCAAGGAAATCATGAATTGCACTAGCATTCTAGGGACACTATGAGGTAGGAGCACACACAACTAGGTAAAAGTTTGGACATTTGGATTCCAGACTGCTGCCATTGATGACATCTAGGAAGAAGTTACCTGTATTTTCAAGGCTTCAGATTCATTGCCTGCAAAACAAGGAAGTCTAAGTGTATGAACTTAAAGTTCCTCCTATCTCTGAAAATGGTTAATTCAGTTATAGCAATCAGCCATATTATAATTATTAAATTAGTGTTTGCATATAAAAGGTAAAATAGGAGCTGGGGAAATGACTGTGGTTAAGAATGCTTGACATGGTAGCATGAGGGCTGAGTTGATCCCTAGCATCCCTTTAGAAAGCCCTATGCAGCCATGCAGGCCTGTCACCCCAGTATATTGAGTCTTTTGGGCAGTGCCAGCAGAGTACACCCTTATCTGATGATCAGTCTTTGTTCTGTGTTTTCTTTAGCCCTCACAGGTTAGGGGGTTAGCCTGATATTCTTTGCTTCTTTATGTCCACTCAGCACAGATAGTTAATGTAGTATCACTGATGCAACTGCTAAGATGGTCAGTTGATTTTTAATAACAGCCAAGTAAATAGAATGTGATCTTATTTATATTGTTTGAGTGTTTATTGGTGTGCATGTGTGTATGCACACTTGTATGTATATGGGCTCATGTGCATGTGGGTGTTCTTATATATGTGTGCACATGCATGTACAGGCCAGAAGCCAACATTAGGTGTCTTCCTCAATTGGTCTCCAGATTTGCTTTGAAATTCAGCCTTTTGCTGAATTTAGAGCTCACCAATTTGTTTAGACTACTTAGCCAGTGAGCCACACAGGGAGTTCCTATTTCTGCTTATCCCAGTGCTGAGACTACAAGCATGGACACAAATTGCCTGGCTTTTACATGGGTGCTGGGAACCTGAACTGAGTTGCTTATGCTTGTGTGGCAAGTACTGTACCCACTGGACATCCATAGCCACTTATTTATACATATTTTAGAGTGTGTGTTAGTATATGTGGTATGGTATGGGTGTGTGTGTATATAATGTGTGCAGCTGTGTGTACAGGTACACATGCCCCATGTGAATGCGTGCAGAGGCCACAGGAGAACATCAAGTGATGAGCAACTCCAGTGATTCCTACTGTCTCAGCTCCTTGAAGGACTGGAGCTACAGACCTGCATGGCCACACAAGACTTCTTAAGTGGTTGCTGGGGGTCAAACTCAGGTCCTCTTGCTAGCATGGTAAGCATTCTTAGCCACAGAGTCTATTCCCCAGCCCCTATTTATACCTTTTATATGCAGCACTAATGCTTAGAGAGCAGATCTTACAAAAGGAAAAAAACTGGACCTTTTTGTACTATCATTTATTCTTTAGATTCTAGTAAAATGTCATTCTGATCTTATTGCTGTAAAATATGACTGTTTTATAATGATGAGGATAAAAATCCTTGTGCATACTAGGCAAGCATTTTATCACTAAGCTACATTACCAGTCAACAGAAAATTTTAAGGATAAAAATGATCCTAAGATACTGGTTCATTGACCTGTTTTTATGTGTTGGAAGATAACATATAAGATCTGGATTGTGCACCTATCTTTTTTCTGGTGACTTTTCTAGAGAAGCCTATTGGATTATAGAGTCTTTGTCCCTTAAGATTAGCAGATGAAGATTGTTCTTTGATTAACAATTACAACACATGAGAATCTTGTGCACATTAAATGTTCAAAAAGGCTTTATCAATTACTTTGTGGAGTATTTGACTAAAATGAAAAGGAGTGAAGTTTTCATTTAGTATTCTATTGTTTTCAAATCTTGGCAATATATTATTTTGATGCCGATTAAGGCAAACTGTAAGACACAAAAGCTTTGAATGTGGGATCAATTCCAATTTGCTTAGTAATTGGAAACTTCTGGCCTCCTGTCAATCAAAATTTATGTTAACAGAACCATATATGAACTTCTTGCAATAATTTTATAGTTATACTTATTTTAGAGAAGAATAATTATTTTAAATCATTATTCTAAGGTGGTGGCACACACCTTTAATTCCAATACTCGGGAGGCAGATGTAGGAGTATCACTGTGAGTTCAAGGCCACCCTGAGACTACATAGTGAATTCTAGGTCAGCCTGGGCTACAGTGAGACCTCCCCTGGAAAAACCAAAAGAAATAATAATAAATAAATAAAAAGGATCCATTGAGAATCATCATTTTTGTTAGAAATTGTCCTAAAGAGCCCTTTAGTTTGTTAAGAAAACACAGTGAAACAGTGTTAAGAGAATGGCTCTTTTTTGGTCTAAGACCCTCTAGTTTTGATTTAAAGACACAAAAAGTTTTGGTGATCACTGGTTATAAAATAGAAAGGACAAAATAACAAGAAGTCTTATAAGTAGAATTTCAAGATTAGTGATATTGTTAAACATAAACAAGGTGATTTTGACAATCAGCTTATTGGAATACAAAGATTTTACTTACGGATGTGGTATTGATAGTGTATCTTATCATCCACATGGAAATGTGGATAATATTTAAGCCCATGCAAAAATTGGGATGAAGAGAATGAGGATGTTGATGTCACTAAAATATGGAATCATAATTTATAAGGACTCTTATTTTTTATTATTTTTTATTATAATCTCTTACCTAATAAAGAAACGAACACCCTTATTAGACTCAGCATTTACATCACCTGGGAGCCTGTTAGAAAGGAGGGCTCTTAGGCCCCATCACAGATGTACTGAATTAGAGGCTGCATTTTAACAAGATTTCCATGGGCTTTGTGTGGCTAATAAGGACTAAGAAGCAATTCCCATATGCATGCCTGCTTTTTAAATTTATTTTATTTATTTGAGAGCGAGAGAGAGAGGGAGGGAGGGAGGGAGAGAAAGAGGCAGATAGAGAGAATGGGCATGCCAGGGCCTTTAGCCACTGCAAACGAACTCCAGACACATGGGCCACCTTATGCACCTGGTTTATGTGGGTCCTGGGGAATGAACACTGGGTCCTTTGGCTTTGCAGGCACATGCCTGAATGGCAAAATCATCTCTCCAGCCACCCCCCCCCTTTAAAATTTAGAATACATGTTTTTTATTATTTTATTTATTTCAGAGAGAGAGAGAGAGAGGGAGCAAGAGGCAGATAGAGAGAGAATGGGCGTGCCAGGGCCTTCATCCTCTGTAAATGAACTCGAACTCCAGATGCATGCGTCCCCTTGTGAATCTGGCTTATGTGGGTACTGGGGAATTGAACCTGGGTCCTTCAGTTTTGCAGATAAATGCCTTAGCCGTTAAGCCATCCCTCCAGCCCATGTCTGGTTTTTTACTTATTATTTTCATACTTATATCAAGGAGATCTTATTAACTCACAAGTAATCTAATCTCTTTGAACACTTTTTTTTTTATTTAGAAAGAGAGACAGAGACACAGAGAGAATTGGAAAGCCAGGGCCTCAGCCACTGAATCCAACTCCAAATGCTTGAGCCACCTAGTGGGCATTTGTGACCATGAGCATGCCTTCACTTTTGTGCATCTGAGTTATGTGGGTTCTGGAGAGTCAAACATGGGTCCTTAGGCTTTGCAGGCAAGTGCCTTAACCACTAAGCAATCTCTCCAGCCCTCTTTGAAGACTTCTTAATAGTTTAGAACCAGATATGCTCTGTGTAGATTATTATGCAGAACAATGGTTCATTTTTGTGTGTGTGGGGGGGATAAGTAGGTTCTCACTCTATCTCAGGCTGACTTGGAATTCACTATGTTGGCTCAGGCTGGCCTTGAATTCACAGTGATCCTCCTATGTTTGCTGTGATTAAAAGTGTGTGCCACCATGTCCAGCCAGGATAGTGGTTCTTAACTTTGCCTATAATTGACATACCTGGGGAAATTAAAAAAACAATGGCTCTTATACTACATACCTTGCTCAACAGTTAATATTAAAAGACTTACCTATGTTTTAGCAATTCAAATAAAATTATATATACACAAAATACTTGTCTGATGATGGTGATGTCAGTCTTATTCATAATCTGGAAATGACTGAGATGTGTATCAGTGGCCAAGTTGAGTTAAAAATCAAGATATGTTGATATAAAGGTTTGCTACTCAGCAATGAAGTAGAATAAACTGCTTATATAAACTGCAAAATCGAAGGGCCTCAAAAGCATTATTATAAATGAAGGAAGCTATACATAAATGCATGTGCTATATGATTCCATTCATATGATGTTTTAGAATAGGTAAAAATATTCCTTGGTGATTGAAAATCAGAACAATACTTACCTTTAAAAGCAGGGTTAAGGACTGATTGTAATGGGGCTTTAAGGTACTTTCTAGGTTGACAGTCATTTTACATATTGTGTTAAGGGGACAGGTTATATAGGTATATGCATTTACCAAATACTATCAAAGATTTATTCTGTTAATGGTATATAAAATATAAGCTACAAAATAAAACAAGATTCTGGTGCCTATGTGCCACTGCAAAGATCCAAGTCATGAGGATTTTTATTTTTATAAAAGGTAAAATAACTTAAGACATTTGATATCTGGTTTTCTCATCTTAATAGATTATTATAATTGGCAGCTAAATTTGACTAACTGGTCTGTTGGATGTGGAAAGGAGCTATTCATTGTCCTCCAAGTAGAACAAGAAAGCCAAGGGGGCCATGGGAAGAGAGTGGTTAGGAGAACAAGCAGATCAGAAAATGAAGAGTAAGAGAAGTTCAATAGACAATGAAGTGTTCTTGGGGGCTGGAAAGATGGCTCAGCTGTTAAGGTGTTTGCCTGCAAAGCCAAAGGATCATGGTTTAGATTCCCCAGTACCCATGTAAATCCAGATGCACAAAGTGGTACATGCATCTAGAGTTTGTTTGCAGCTGCAGGAAGCCCTGGTGCACCATTCTCCTTCTCTCTCTCTCTCTTTCTCTCTACATGCAAATTATTTTCTTTTTAAAAAAGTTCTCTACAAAGGCAACCTGAACATAGATGAAGCAAAATTTCCAGTCTCATGAGTAGCTGTGAATAGAAATTTTGGAACATAAACAGTGCAATGTTAATGAGTACATTTTTAATAAGAAAAAGAAAATATCAGTGCATCATAAACTTGGATGACCGTAAAAAGTACTTGCAAGTATCACCTATATCTGCCTTATTTTTATCCTTGTGTAAGTGATAAAATATTCCCATTGAATTAAAATATCCTGAAAATATTCTTTATCAGATCTTTTTAAAATGAAAGACTTTTTTTTTCTTTAGAGGAAGCCTCAGTACAGAGCCTTCTTCTTTGGCAGTTGTAAGTGACATAAATAACTTTAACTGACTTATTTTGCTGTCATTACCAAAGTCCAAAATATTTTTATTGTAGGGAAGCTTCTAACTGTGGGTTGATTCCAGCAAGGACTCTTGGAGAATAGTTATAAAGGTTTTGGAAGATTTCATAAGTAGATGTTCTATAATTTCTAAGTCACAGTAAATATTGGCTTCTGTAAACTTAATTACTCACTCTTAAATCATGTGTCAGAGTTAAGTATCATTTTTCCCATTGCCTATTGGGAAGCCACATACAAATTTTGTCTTTGTTCTACTGTTCAGTAAAAAGTATTAAATTGTAGTTTGAGCAATTGACTATGAAGATTCTGCATTGCAGGGGATGCTTGGAGTTTATGTTGTGTGTTTTTCTTATGTTCATTGATAGCTGAATGAGAGTCCTATGAATTAAATGTAGGTGAAGGAAAACCTGTAATGGGCTTTACTACAAAGGGTCTCTGCCCAATCCATTAGGGGGATCTCTGTGGATGCATATTATTTATTTATGTTTTTTAGAGAGAGAGACAGACACAGAGAGAGGACAGATAGAGAATTGGCATGCCAGGGCCTCAGCCACTGAAATCGAACTCCAGGTGCTTGTGCCACCTAGAGGGTATGTACCACCCTGCGCTTACCTCACCTTTGTGCATTTGGGTGATGTGGGATCTGGAGAGTAGAACATGGGTCTTTAGGCTTCACTGGCAAGTGCCTTAATTGCTAAGCCATGTCTTCAGCTCCATGGATACTTTTTGAAAAGAATTTCTCCATGCTCCATGGTTAGCTCTGTGGGTTGAGAGATTGATTTGTACAGTCTAATAAGAAGGATGAAGAGTTTCATGGGTGAATTTGTGTTCCAAATTCAATGTTCTGTGCTAGAGACACATATATTACCTCTCCTTAAGGCATGGCAGCAAAGACCACAGAAACATTTGGACTGTCTGTGCCCTAGTAAATCCCCTTACTGAACCACTTCACTCTGTAGAACAGTTAGCCTAGAAGGCACTTGACACAAATGAGCTGTCTGATATCCCTCATGTTGATCTCTAACATGCCTGCATTATTAAGCTGCTGTGTCCAGAGACAGCAGAACAAAACAATAACAATCAGACTTTACAGAAGTTTGCCTGCTTGACAGTGACAAATTAATATACCACTACCTGCCACCTCAGACAGAATGATGGACATTGGTACACTATCAATTCAAAAGCTTTTGTAAAGTAGAAATCTCCTTTTTCTACACACACACACACACACACACACACACACACACACACACACATTCATGCATGTGGAGACCAGAAGTTGATGTCGCTTGTCTTGCTTGGTCACTCTCTGTTTTGTTTTCATTTTTTGAGATAGCATCGTAGTGAACCTAGGTGATCAATTCAGTTATATTGACTGACCAACAAGCTGCAAGGATCTTCTTGTCTCCACCTCCCTGGCACTGGGTTTACAGGCAATATACTATCATGCCTGGCATTTTATATGGGTGCTGGGGATACAAACACAGGTCCTCATGCTTTCATGGAAAGTACTTTACCTTCTGAGATATCTCCCATTCCCTGGAGCTCTGTCTTTTTTTCAGGGATGAGGTTTTCACACAAGCAGATGATTTTGTTAGCAAGATCCAGGAATTATTCCTGTATTACAGCCCTCTTGTTCCAATTCCCATACTACTTGTCTCTGTCCACCCCAAAGCTACAAGTGGAAAAATTTTCTTTATGATCTACTTATTTGCATCATAACCATAGCCTTTCTGTGAACAATAATGCTTTCAGAAAGCAGAAATGTTTGAGAGTCTAAATAGTGAAGTGCTAAATGTTTTATGTATGATAAGAAAGTAAGAAAGGGAAAGCTACTAGCTTAAAGCTATAATTACAAAGTTCTGATTTTACTTTATTTTTCCAGATATGGAAAAGGAGTAATGTGGTGCCTATTGAAGTCTAACTTTGGTATGAGGGCCAACTTCACTGCACATTTTATTCATGGTTCTTCCTAGTTGCTATACTCTGTTCATTTATGTGATTTGATTCTTAAAAGCAAGAAATGTAATTATGCTTTACGAGAATCAAGGGGTATTGATGGAGATGATGGTTAGCAGAAAGTGAATAGGGAAGATTAAAGTTAAATGACCCTGAGAAACTCATGTATGTTTTGGTTTGTCATTCATTTTTCTCCTTAAAATATTTTCATGCTTTATAAAGGCAGTATTTCATAATGCAAACAAGTATAGTTGCTTCTAAAATAAGAGCCTAGAAAGTCACATGAAGGTTATTAATTTTCACATATGATGGGAACATTTTTTGTCCATAGTCTAAACAGGTATCATTCTAACTCAATATGTAATGCTGGTATGTCAGAATGAAACAAAAATATTACATTTTTTAACTCTTTGCAATCTCAAAAACTATGCAATAGAGACTAAGTACCAGGCAAGATTAAGACATAAGATTGGGAATACATTATTTTAATTCAAATACACATTCTTATATTTTCTGAATATTTTAATTCTAAGATTTCTATAGCATATGGCCTTTCATCATTTTTACATTGACATTTTTTGATTTACTGTTCTCATCAACTATTTCTCCTTAAGGTAAATGTCTTCTCAACTACAACAGTGAGGTGATTGAAATTTTCACCACTCCAAAACTTAACTCTGCAAAAGAAATTAGCTCACTGTGTCCTAAGATGATGATGATGATGGTGTCAGGGGAGGGGGAATATTTCCAATGCTCATTTTGTCTTTAGTTAGAATTCAACTAGTACAACTTGAAAAAGCACAAAGGTAGAATTCTTGCAGCTGTTAAAATTATTAAAGGAGAATTCTTTGTCCTGATAGTTTTGAAATCTTTTCTAATTCTATAGTTTTAGTAATTTTGGAATTTAAATTACAATGGTACAAAAAGTATATTTATGAGGATCTGTGTAATATTTTGATACTTGTATACATTGTGTCATCAAATTAAACATAGGTATTCCCTCAAAAAGAATTTTGATTACTCTTTTGTGATAGTTTATATTTATTATCAGCTTGACAGGATCTAGAATCACCTAGGGAATAAGCCTTTGAGCATGCCTGTGGGGGATTATCTAGATTAGGTTAATTGAGGTGTGAAGACCCACCTTAAGTGTGGGAAACACCATTCTATGGGCTGGGGTCCTGGGCTGTATAGAAAAGAGAAAACTAGCTGAGTACCAGAATTCATTGCTCTCTGCTTCCTCATTTGTTAAGAGAGAAAGAGGAGCGGAAGAAGAAGAGGGAGGGGGGAGGGAATTGAAACGAACCTGTGCACCAAGGCCTCTTGCACCACAAATAAACACCAGGTCCATGTGCCACTTTGTGCATCTGGCTTTACGTGGGTACTGGGGAATATAACCCAACCTGGTAGCGTTTGTAAACAAGTTTCTTTAATTGCTGAGCCATCTTCCCAGCCCCAGGTCTCTGCTTAAAGACTGTGGGAAGGATGTGAGCAGCTGCCTCAAGCTCTTACCACCATGTCTTCCCTGCCACCATGGATTATATCCCGGAACTGTAAACTAAAATTAACCTTCCTCCCTTAGACTGATTTTTGTCAGGCATTTTGTCCTAGAATGGCGAAGGTAACTAATCTTCTTTTAACAGAAATTTCCTTTGTAAGCTTTTTCTTTCTATTCCACCATCTTCCTTAGGCAGGGGAAGCCTGTCTCTCCTTATTCCTGCAGCTAAATAAGTAGCATTAGCTTTATGGAATTGTGTTAAGACTTATGGAAATTATGGCAATATGTAGATATGAGCATATTTGGTCTTTACTGAATCCATTTAGCTATTAATACTATTCTCATTGTTATGCATCATTATGAAAGCTATAAAAATATTGCACAATATTAAATGATTCAACAGGTTAACTTAAAAGTAAGAACAAAATGAAGACTACTGATTTGGGGCATAATAGCATAAAGGTCCATAGAAATATTGATAGTTCATGATTTTGTCTATTGACAAGTGATCTGACCTGAGACTAGCTTAATAGTTCTGCCCATTTCCACTGGGCTCATTCAAATATATTTGGCTAAGACTAGACTGTGGTCCATCTAGTAGAGCAACTGGCTGTGTCCTCCCTGTGGAATTATAGAAGTCCATGAGACCAAGCCCATGTTATAATCACTTTTACAAGTATCTGCTTTTGTCCTTTCTGATGAAATCCTAACATCAAAATAAATTACTTTAGCTGAACCAGGTATCAGATGGCAGGGACACAGTCTCCTTTTCTTATTGGAGCTATAAAATCATATAGCAAAGGTCATGAGTATGGAGAGGTGAAGAATTGAGGTCGTTCATAAATCTACTCAAGCTGCCTCCTATTTTGCCCATATTATATATATATATTCTTCATGTTTTCTTTTAAAAATGAATGTCAAATCCTTTTCCCAGAATATTTTTTAACCTAAATAATATTCATTAAGTTAAAAATAGATGAATTTAGGATTTATCTCCTGAAAACTTGCTTCCCAGCAAAGGAAATGGTGTCTGGTCTATGGAAGTTAATTCTTCTGCAGTGCATATAAAAATTCAGATTGTTTGTAAGATTTACTTAGTTCTCTTCAAGCTATTCAAACCATGTAAGGAGGGTTGTGGCTACTTCCACAAACATGGTGGTTGAGGTAATGAAATATTGTTGCTAGTTTACAGTTAGGTATATGTATTATTCACAGTTCTTACATGGCATACCTTAGTGACTATTAAATACTCAAGGATATCTTATCAACTAGATGTATCAACAATCCTTATTTTTTACTGAGACTATAATGGTAATAAATTTAAAAATGATTAATACACATAAATAATGTGTAATAAAATTGGAGTAATTAGTGTATATGATTCCTTGAACATTTATCATTTCTTTGTATTGGCAATAATCAAACTCCTTTCTTCTAGTTCTTTATAAAATATGTAATAAATGACTATTCTACTTATTCATCCCATGTTACTGTATTTTGGTACCCATTATCAAATTTCCCTCTATCCCTTCTCCCACCAACTTTCCTAGTTTCTAGTGACTTCCATTCTATATTTCCACAAAAGCAATGTGTTTAGCATCCACATATAAGTGAGGACATGTGATATTTCTTTTTTGTGGCTAACTTATTTCACTTAACCCAATGAACTTAACATTCTTAACATTAAGGAACGGAAGCCCGTCCATGGTGATGCAAATAATAGAATTTCATTCTTTTTCTGTGGTTATATATTCTTCACTTAAAAAATGTCAACCTAGCCGGGCGTGGTGGTGCACGCCTTTAATCTCAGCACTCGGGAGGCAGAGGTAGGAGGATCGCCGTGAGTTCAAGGCCACCCTGAGACTCCATAGTGAATTCCAGGTCAGCCTGAGCTTGAGTGAGACCCTACCTCGAAAAGCCAAAAAAAAAAAAAATGTCAACCTAAAGATGATGGACAGGGGCTGGGGAGATTGCTTAGTGGTTAAGGCGTTTGCCTGCACAGACAAAGGACCTTGGTTTGATTCCCCAGGACCCACATAAGCCAGATGCACAAGGGGGCACATGAGTCTGGAGTTTGTTTGCAGTGGCTGGAGGCCCTGGTGCACCCATTCTCTCTCTCCCTCTCTCTGCCTCTCTCTCTCTCAAATAAATAAATAAATAAATAAATAAATAGAGTTTAAAGATGATGAACAGTATGCATGGCCTTTATAACATTCTGTATGTCCATGAGAACCACTTTAGACAGTTCAGCATAGTTGGAAATAAGTTGAGTTTCTGATTCTCAGTCCTATCTTGGCATGGTTAGATTTTTCTGTTTTATTTATTTATTTATTTATTTTTGGTTTTTTGAGGTAGGGTTTCACTCTGGCCCAGGCTGACCTGGAATTCACTATGTAGTTTCAGGGTAGCCTTGAACTCATGGTGATCTTCCTACCTCTGCCTCCTGAGTGCTGGGATTAAAGGTGTGTGCCACCATACCTGACTCTGTTTTATTTTTTTATTTTAAGATATGAATTGGAATAAAATTATGTAGAATACATTGAAAGCTTGCTCTTGAGTAGAGATAGTATTTTCCAAGGAACCATAAAACCTTTTGAATTCTGAGAAGACTGTGTTAGAATTGAATAGTCTTTACCTGGCCACTTCTCTCCCGTTACTGAACTCAGGCACTCTGTGCTTTATTGCTTGAACACAAATCACCTCATTCTGTTCTGGTACTATTGTATTGAAAAACCTGCTTTTCTTAAGGAGGTTCTAAGGATCAATGAAGATGGGAACTCCTATAGTGACATTGTTTTTGTCCTTTTCTTGTCATTATCTAAGTATCATAGCAGGCATTTTAACACTTCATTATGAATAAAATGAGTTAATGAGATATATATTAAAAAGAAGCTTATGATATTAAATAAGAGTGCTACTATCCAAATAAATCATACTTTTCTCAAACTATCTGTTGGAAATTTCTTAAAATAATTCTTTATCTCTCAAATCTTTTCTTATCTGTTTTAGCTTCAACCTCACAAATTCCAGTGCCATTGTCCAGTGTGAAAGCTATGATGCAGATGACTTTGTATAGTCCTTCCTTCCATGATAGTATTTTTTTCATTTTTTGTTTATTTGAGAGAGAGAGAGAAAGAGAGAGAGAGAGAGTGTGTGTGTGTGAGAGAGAGAGAGAGAGAGAGAGAGAATGGATGCACCAGGGTCTCTAGCCACTGGAAATGAACTCCAGATGCATGCAAGACTTTCTGCATCTGGTTTTATGTAGGTACTGGGGAGTTGAACCTAGGTTGCTAGGCTTTTCAGGCAAGCACCTTAACCATTGACCATATTTCCATTCTGATAGCATTTTTTTAAATAATTCATTTAATTTAATGAAAATTTCCCAAAAAGTTCACACAATTTGATGGCTATAATCAACTTCGCTCTTGTCATTACAGTTTTTTTTTTTTGGGGGGGGGAACTCTAACAATCTTTATTTCAATCAATTCAGAATGGCAAATTTGCACAAAAGATTTTCATAAGGATAACTTAAATACAGCCACCATATTATGATATTTTAAATGGATAGTTACTTCTATAGTCAGTACAGTTATATGACCTACCAAATATTCAAAGTATTCTGACCCTAAATAAATATTTTTATATATCATTGAATCTACCAAAAAAATCTCAAACTATAGAATGACCTTGTTCTTAATTTACTTATCATCTAATATTCTGACCATTTGACACATTTTGTGATTAAACAAGAAAATCATTATCATAAAGGTTGGGAAGATTAAAGTCTTTCAGAATCATTGATAGTATACTATGTGGACTAAGTATATTACATATATATAGATATATAACATTTATATAAATATATAAGATATATAGATATAGATATATATGTATCTTATATATCTATATCTATCTATCTATCTATCTATCTATCTATCTATCTATCTATACATACATACATATATATATATATATATATATATATATATATATATACATACATACACATAAACATACATATCTTAGATGAAGGCCTCAAAATATCAATATTTGAAAATACTACAGTAAATCTTAATTAAATGTGCTGAAATTAAATTGAATTTTCTCCCTAAATCTGATTAAGGCATTATAAAACAAACAGCATAAGATTCACCAAGCAAATACATACACAAGTATCAAGCATGAATTTTATTCTAACACACATTTGGATTAAGTAAAGCTAAGGATGAAAATAAATATTGCATGAATGATTTTTTATATCAGGTATCCTACTTCAAAATTTAACCAAGTTCTTATGCATTTGGTTGATAAGGTATTTTCTTTTTTTAAATTATTATATTTTTATTTATTTATTTATTTATTATTAATTAGTTTTGTATTCAGCAAACACAGTGAGTTTGGTACCATTACTAGGCTCATCCGTGACCTACCCCCTCCCCTTGGCCCCTCCTTGTTGAGGTATATGGGTCATGCATTGTGAAGTCAGGCCACAGTTATGGGTAGGATAAATGTCTGCATATCATGACTCAACATGTGGCTCTGACATTCTTTCCACCCACTCTTCTGCAAAATTTCCCTGGGCCATGTTGGGTTCATTTTTGTTCTGCTTCAGTGATGAGGTGTTGTGGGCCTCTGGGTCTCTGGATCTCTGATTGGGAGGAGTTGATTTTTCTCTGTGTTGATCTCCTTCACCCTTGTGCTGGTACCTGGTTCACCAAGAAAACAACACCCATGCTTGTTTCCCCAATTTTTCTTAGTTTCAGCGGGGGCCCTTTTGAGGTATGATGGGGTGGCTCTCTCCTTAGGATATACATCTATCTGAAAAAGAGAAGCACATTCTCCAACGGAGAGTAAGTTAGCACCAGGACAAATGAGATAACCCTTACTTTATTATAGAGAATTTGATAGGTGTAGGCCCTCTTTTAGCCCGCGATTGGTGGTAGCTTGATAGTGGAGAGTGGGCTTATGTTTGCATATGGTTCTGACTTGTTTCCCACCTCCAGCTATGGGTTCCATAACACTGAGGGGATCAGTTAGCTGAATCAAGAGCAGTTGGTTTCCCACCATGCTTGTGTGCCATTATTGCACTTGTGTGAGCATCACGACAGGTTATTTGCAGCTAAGTAGGTGAGACCATGAGTTGCTTGAACAGATATTGGTCATTTTCCCCCAGTTGCCCATGCAGCACCTTCTGGCACTATACACACTGACTATGTGGGGACTGACTCTCTTCCAGCTTCTAGCCACGCCATTCCATTACCACATAATATTCTCGACATTAGGCCTCTGTCAGTTGGATAACCAGCAAATATTTTCTCCCATTCTGTGGGTAATCTATTGGCTTTGCTTATTGTATGCTTGTATGTAAAGAAACTCTTCAGCTTCATGTGATCCCATTGGTTGAGTGACTGTTTAAGATTGTGAGCTACTGGGGTTTTGGTCAGGAAGTCTTTTTCCATTCCTATATCATGGAAAGTACCTCCTATATTTTCTTCGAGTAGTAGTCGAGTTTCTGGTCTTATATTGAGGTTTTTGATCCATTTGGACTTGAGTGTAGTGCATGGTGAAATGTGTGGATCAAGTTTCAGTTTCCTGCATATGGTTATCCAATTTGTCCAGCACCATTTGTTGAAGATGCTGTCTTTTTTCCAGCCTTTATTGTCAGGGCCTTTGTCAAATATCAAGTAGCTAAAGTGGCTTGACCCAAAGTCCGGGTCCTCAAGTCTATTCCACTGGTATATACTCCTGTTTTTATGCCAGTACCATGCTGCTTTTATTACTATTGCTTTGTAATATAGCTTGAGATCAGGTATGGTGAGGCCTCCAGAGGTATTTCTTTTGCTGAGGATCTGTTTTGATATGCAAGGCCTACTGCCTTTCCATATGAAACTTGAGATCATTTTTTCTCTCTCTGTGAAGAACACTGTAGGGATTTTAATTGGAATGGCATTAAATCTATATATTGCCTTTGGTAGGAATGCCATCTTCACAATGTTAATTCTGCCTATCCAGGAACATGGGAGGTCTTTCCATTTTCTCAAGTCCTCCTCAATTTCTTTTTTGAGCATTTTTAGTTTTCGTTGTATAGATCTTTCACTTCCTTGGTTAATGCTATTCCAAGGTATTTTATTTTGTTGCTATTGAAAATGAGACCATGTCCCTTATTTCTTTCTGTGTATCTTTGTCATTTGCATATAGGAAGGCTACTGATTTTGTGCATTGCTTTTGTATCCTGCTACTTCGCTATAGGAGTTAATCACCTTCAGGAGTTTTGGGATGGAGTCTCTTGGGTCTCTTACATATACAATCATGTCATCAGCAAATAGGGATAACTTACCTTCTTCCCTTGCAAATTGTATCCCTTTTATTTCTTTTCCTGCCTTATTTCTTGAACTAGGACTTCCAGTACTATATTGAACAGGAGAGGTGAGAGTGGAGAAGCCTGTCTTGTTCCTGACGTCAATGGGAATTCCTCCAGTCTCTCTCCATTAAGTATTATTTTGGCCTTTGGAGCTTTGTATATTGCCTTTATTATGTTAAGATATGAACCAACCATGCCAATTCTCTGCAATGTTTTGATCATGAAGTGATGTTGTATCTTGCCAAAGGCCTTTTCTGCATCTATCTAAATGATCATGTGGTTTTTGTATTTAACCTTGTTTATGTGGTGTATTACATTGACAGATTTCTGTATGTTGAACCACCCCTGCGTTCCTGGGATGAATCTCACTTGATCGATGTGGATAATGCTTTTGATGTGTTGTTGGATTCGGTTTGTGAGGATTTTGTTCAGGATCTTTGCATCTAAGTTCATCAGGGAAATAGGCCAGTAGTTTTCTTTTCTTGTGGCATCTCTGCCTGGTTTTGGAATTAGGGTGATACTAGCTTCATAAAAGGAGTTGGGTAGCTTTCCCTGTTCTCCAATTGTGTGGCACAGTTTGAGGAAGATTGGTTTGAGTTCTTCCATGAAGGTTTGATAGAATTCAGCTGAGAAGCCATCTGGTCCTGGACTCTTCTTTTTGGGGAGGATTTTATTTCTTTTTCAATCTCGATGAGTGTGATAGGTTCATTTAGGAGATTAATCTGCTCTGAGTTTAGCTTTGATCGATGATATGTGTCCAGGAATTTATCCATCTCCTCCACATTATCTGGTTTTGTGAAGTAGTGGTTTTTGAAATAAGTCCCGATGATTCTCCCAATTTCACTTATGTCTGTTGTGATCTCTCCTTTTTCATTTTGAATTTTGTTATTTTGAAGTATCTCTTGTTTTTGCTTGATCAAATTGGCCAGGGGTTTGTCAATCTCGTTTATTTTTTCAAAGAACCAGCCCTTTGTTTTGTCAATTGCCTTAATTGTTTTTTAGTTTCCAATTCATTAATTTCTGCTCTGATTTTAAGTATTTCTTTCCTTCTGGAGCTCTTTGGGTTGGATTATTCTTGCTTTTCCAGTTTCTTATTTGGATGGTTAGGTTATTGATTTGGGATCTCTCTGTCTTTTTTATGAAGGCATTGAGTCCTATGAATTTTCTCCTGAGGACCGCCTTCATTGTGTCCCATAAGTTTTGGTACGATGTGTTCTCATCATCATTGAATTCTAAAAATTTTGCAGTTTCATTTTTTTTTTCATCCACTATCCATTTATTGTTTAAAAGTGTGCTGTTCAGTTTCCAGGTGCCGTTTGGATTCTTGGTGGGCCTTTTATTGTTAATTTCTAGCAATATAGCATTGTGATCTGATATCATCCAAGGAATTATGCCAATCTTCCTAAATATGTGGAGGCAGGATTTGTGACCCAGTGTATGGTCTATTTTAGAGAATGTCCTATGGGCTGCTGAGAACAATGTGTAGTCTGTGGATTTGGGATGGAAAGTTCTGTAGATGTTCGTTAGGTCTAGGTGATCTATGGTTTTGTTGAGCTCTCTTACTGCCCTGTTGAGTTTCTGTTTGGATGATCTGTCTATTACTAATAATGGTGTATTGAAGTCCCCAACTATGATGGTGTTGGTGCTTATTTCTGTTTTGTTGTCAAGTAGGTTTTGGTTTATGAACTGTTGTGCCCCTGTGATTGGTGCATAGAGATTTATGATTGTAATATCCTCTTGATGGATCATTCCCTTGAGAAGAAGGAAGTGGCATTCTTTGTCTTTTTTGATTTTTTTTGGTTTGAAGTCTATTTTATCTGATATTAATATAGCTACACCTGCTTGTTTCTTATTCCTGTTTGCTTGGAATATTGTTTTCCATCCTTTCACCCAGAGGCGGTGTCTGTCTTTAGTGGTGAGGTATGTTTCTTGAAGACAGCAGATTGAGGGGTCTAATTTTTTGATCCATCATGTTAGCTTGTGTCTCTTGATTGGTGAATTAAAGCCATTAATATTTATCGTAATGACTGTGAGATTTGATCCCTGCCATATTGTGATGGTATATGTGTTTTGGTGGTTTTATGGACTTTGAAGTTTTTTGTGCCTACTCTGAGTTTGGTTATTGTGATCTGCTTCTTGTAGGCATTTGAGGTTGATTATTTGTTTCTTCTCTGTGGAGAATTTTCTGAAATACTCTCTGTAGATTTTGTTTTGTGCTCATGTAATTGTAAAGCTGGGTTTTGTCATGGAAAGTTTTTCTTTCACCATCTATTATGAGGGATACTTTTGCTGGGTACAGTAGTTTGGGTTGGAAGCCATAGGTTCTTAGACTTTGTAGTGTTTCATTCCTAGCCCTTCTGTCTTTCTGGGTTAACATGGAGAAGTCTGGAGTAGTTCTGATGGGGTTACCTTTAAAAGTGGTGTGCTGTTTTTCCCTGGCTGCTTTTAGGATTTTCTCTTTGGTGTCAATGTTTATGGTCTTAATGACAATGTGTCTTGGAGAGTTTCTCCTTTGGTCCAGTCTGTTTGGAGTTCTGTTGGCTTCTTGTATCTTGATGGGCCTTTCTTTTAAGAGACTGGGGTAGTTTTCTTCGATTATTTTGTTAAATACGTTCTCCATGCCTTTGGTCTGAATTTCTTCTCCTTCTGGTATTCCAATGATCCCGATATTAGGATCTTTAAGTGTATCCCACAATTCCTTCATGTTCTGTTCCCAGGAAGTTTTGAACTTACTGAAATTTTTGAACTCTCTAACTGTTTCTTCCATCTTGTCTTCCAGATCAGAGTTTCTATCCTCCACTTGGCTGACTCTATTCTTGAGAGGTTCTAGATAATTTGGGACTTGTTCAATTAGGTTTGCATTTTCTATTACTTTTCTATGTATAATTTCTATCCCTCTGTCAAGCTCCCTTTTCACATCGTTTTATGATTTTCTTGATGCTTCTTGGAATTCATTCTTGCATTTCTTTATGTCTTCATTTAGTGTTGCCAGCTGATTTTTGAGGTCCTCTTTTTTTTTTTTTTTTTTACTCTCCCTCATATCTCTTAACTGTCTTTGAACTCCTTCCATTTTCTTATCTATTAAGTCTAGTCTAATGATGACAGCATCCACACGATTTTTGGTCCTTTGTTGCTTTTCTGCAAGTTCTACCATTAGCTTGGTCTGGGTTCCATTGATCATAGCTTAATTTTGGTGTTCTGGTCCTAGTGACTTTTCTATGTTTTGATTAGAGATGTTCATTGTAGGAGTTGGTGATCTAACACGATTTTCTTGCATTTGATTTCTCATGTTATTTCTTTTGTGCTGTGGTCTGCCCATTGCAGTGTATGGGCACATAAGTGGGTGGACCAGCCTGGGCTCAAGCACAATGGGAATCTGAAGCAGCCTGGTGCAGTTGCCAAGCAGCCTGGGCTTTGGCTCTCACTTGCCAAAGCTGCCTGAGTTCCTGCCTGTCCGGGGTGCCAAAGTTGCCTGAGCTCCCATGTGGTAATGTGCCAAAGCTTCCTGCACTCACACTATGAGGGACACAGAGGCAGCAAGCACTGAAGCAGCCCAAACTGTGGTGTGGATCACTGGGACCCAGAAGCAGTCTGTGCTCCCCAACAACAGGACAATGCCAGTCAGCCAGTGTGGGAGACAGGGAGGGGATGACATCTGAGCTAGAGTGAGTGACAGACACAGTCTGAGCTCACGTGTGGAGTTGGAAATTGGCCTGGGCTCACACCCCTGAATGTATGGTGGCCGGAACAGTAAGTGTGAAAGTGGGCGGAGCAGACTATACTTCCTCAAGTGGGGATCAGAGCGGCAGCAGGCGCTGTTTAAATTGACCAAGGGAGCTTGAGCTCTGATGGGCCAGCAGGCGTAGCCTTGCCAAGGTCACTTGTGGGCAGGGGTAGCAGGGTGATCGACCCTGTGCAGTGAGGCACATTGAAGTATTTTGGCCTGGGACCATTTTCCTACAGTAAGTGAGGTTGTTTCCTGAAGCTGGGACTGTGGTAGGGCGACTGCTTGGGGGGAGTGGTGGGCTGCCTGCCCTTCAGGAAGAGAATCAGCGATTCCCTGTTTTTCCCCTCTGTGCCCTCCCACTGGCAATCTATTGGAGATTTCTCTCCCCTAAAAGACCCAGTGAAACCTTAGTTTCTCGTCTTTCTTTCCCAGGGATGTGCTTTGCAGTTAGGCAGTTGCCATCTTGGCCGGAAGTCCCTGATAGCCTTTTATAAAGGCAAGAGGGATGAGGAAATGCCTTAATGGATAAAAGGCTTGCAGTACAAGCATACATTCCTGAGTTTGGGTTCCCCTGTCTCCATGTAAGTCTGAAGCTATGGTGTGAGGATGTAATTCCAGCATGTCTAAGGCAAGAGAAAAGATGGAGAGAGGAGAATTTACCCTTTCAGCAATAATATAAAAATTTTCAGTGCTTACTCTTTTATCTGTGTTTTTACTGGAATGCCATAAGTATTTTGTCAACCAGGCTTGCCTTTTCTTTGATTTATCTGGATGCCTATAAAAATCATACTTTTACTTTAGATTACCTTATGAAAATAACATGCTTGCATGGCTTTATTGGTAATGCGTTCACTTTAGCAGTTATTGAGAAAAACAGATGAAATTATTTTAGAATTTTAGATGCTATCTTAACTCAGGCTGCTAACAACAAAATTCCATAGACTAGATGGCTTAAAAAATGAGCACTGATTTACAGTATGGAGAAAGGGCAATCCAAGGTCAAGGTTCACACAGGTTCAGTGTTTGGCGAGGGTCCTCTTCTTGTTTTGCAGACAGCTGCTTTATTGCATAAGGATATTTTTTTTATTTCTATTTCTACATCTAAATGAATCTCATCAAGATGGCTTGACTCTCTTGATTTCATTAAATCCTGACTTCCTACTAAAGAGACCTTACCATCAAATATTATCTCATCAGACACTAGGCCTATACCATATGGATTTGAGGGAAATACAAACATTCAATTTTTAACTGGTATTTACTGTATGTGTTAAAGAATAAGATTTTAGTAGTATATAAAAGGAGTCTCACCATTTGGTATTTATTTAATAACTTATTTATGAGGTACTGTTAATCAAGCCCAGAGTCTCACAGTGCTAGACAAGCACCCTACCACTCTAGCTCTTACTCATGATATGTAATGACACATAAAAATTATAGTGCATACAAACAGCAAGAGAAAACAAAAGACAAAGTAGACAATGACTTGGAGACCAAGCTTCCTGCTCACTTTGAGTAGAGTGTACTAGGAAAGCTCTCCAAGTTCTAACTTTAGGTCTGGCAACACATAAACAATTATGCTGCCAACCTTCCTGTTCAGTAGTTGTTACAAAGTTAGTTTCACTCAATTGAACTTCTATTATTATTTTGTCCTCAACTTTTAGAGAGAGAATTTTCTTTTACCTTTCTTCTATCACATCAATTTTTCCTTTAGAACAAATTGTTCTAGAGAAATGTTTTATAGCATCATCACTGCTTTTTTTTTTCCTACTCCAAAGTGGAAAGCATTGTGGTTGATTCATCTTCTTTGTCATGTCAAATAATTCACTCATCTTGTCATTTGCAGAAGGCTTTAAAGGTGTGTATTCTACTAGTAATATTAAGTTTCAATTGCTCTCATAATTTTCAATAGAGTTTGAGTAGGATGCAGGAAATTACCAGAATATCTGATATTGGCTGTGTATCAGACAGCTTCAGGTTCACTGAGATAAACTTCCAGACCAGGCACAGTTATGGAGGAAGGGATATTTATTGAAGCTTACAGATCCAGGGGAAGTTCCATAATGGCAAAAGAAACTCGCCTGCCTTCACAGGCCCAAGCAGTGAGAGAGAGAAGTACAAGCCTAAAAGCTAAAAGCCACAGCACACTTCAGGAACTCCAGCTAGGCACACTTTGCATATCTTTATATTGAAATCTAAAACCCACCACCACACCTTAAGATCCACCCAGTGACTGCCTCCAGCCAGGTGGCTAAGGATGCAAACTACAAACAAATAAACAACTGAATATATTGGGGACCATCTATTCTATTCAAATCACCATATTCCACCCCTGGCCCCCAATAGCTTTATAACCACCACAGGCTGTACTTATGGTATGTTTGCCTGTGAAAAAGCTTTTTAGCTTCATGCGATTCCATTGGTTGAGTGCTTGTTTAATTTCCTTGGCTACTGGGGTTTTGTTCAGGAAGTCTTTTCACAGTAGATTTCCCATAGAATCCTATATCCTGGAAGTCTGACTAAAAGGTGGTACCCTCAAGAAGACCTTAGGGGGAGCACCTTAACTGAAGGTCCCTGAAGAGAGTGAGATGAAACCTAACCTCAAATTTCTCCTGTTTCTCTTTCTTCTCTGTCTTTTTGTTTTTTCTTTCCCTTGGTGCAGTCCTGTATTTCCCTTACCAGGATGTGGTCTACATCTACTATGAGCTGTTGATCAGAGAGACCTACTAGATCTCCCAAAACAAACAAGAGACTTCTGTCAGAGCACTTGATTATCCATCAGAGGCTAATGGTAAGATCCTACTGCTGAAAACACCAAATGCTATTCACATGGACAATAGAGAGACCTGGCTGGATTCTAAAGGAGAGCCAGTCCCCAAACAATTAGCCTGTCTTGTGATGGAAGGCGCTACATGAGCTTCTGGGGAAAGTGGCCAACATCTGTCCAAGAAACTCAAAGTCCAAAGTGACTCAGAAGCAAACAACCTGATGTGATGCTCATACACGTGCAATAGTGGAACACAGCAGTACTGGGTAATCAACTGCTCTTGGATTGGCTAACAGATCCACTTAGTTTAAAGGAACCATATCTGGAACTGGGAAACAAGTCATAATTATATCCCGATAATGATTCTGCTTTCCATTGTCAAGCTCCCACTACCCTTAGACTATAAGAGGGTCCATACTATTATAATTTGCTACAAATCAATAATGGTTATCCCATTTAACCAGTGATGACTTCATTTTCCATTGGAGAATCTGCTTCTCTTTTTCAGATGGGAGCTGGACCTGAGGAGATAAACGACCCAGTGCACTTCACCCCGGCTCTGGATGAAACCACAGAGGAATTGGGGAAATGAGCTAGAGAGCTGCTTTCTCAGTGAATATGGTATCAACACAAGGGTAAAGGAGAAAGACACTGAGGACACTCAACACCTACCAAACCAGAGATCCAGAGGCTCTTAAGTGCCCATCACTGAAGTAAACTTAAAATGCTCCCAGCATGGCTCAGAGAATTTTGAGGAAGAGGGGGTAGAAAGACTGTTACAGCCACAATTTGGGACAGTTTGCACAGAGACATTGCCTCTTCCCCCATAATGCATGACCCACAATCCACACTGTGTTGACCTGCATCCCTAACAAGGAAGGCCTCTTCAGAAAAGGGGCAGGGAGTATGGAAAGGATGGTACCAACATGTGTTGTTTACATACAAAATATATCCATACCTAATAAAAAATTTCCAACAAAACAAAATTACCACAGTAATATTGCCAATTATGACAAAATTTGAAATAATCTAAAGTAGTGTTAGTAGGAAAATAATGGTAACCATGAGAATGAATTAACAAAACACCCAATCACTAACATGGATAGATGTCAGGAGAACATGGATATAAAAGCAAGTTGTGAAGGAAGGCATGTACCTGTGGCTAGCTTTGCTCCTGTTCCCCTATATGCAGTTCCTTTTTCCTTATGGGGAACATGGAATGATTCTATATTTGTGTTCCCTTGATGTTAGGTGTTGCCACAGCATGTGCTTTGGCTAATAAAATGTGAACTGTAGTGATTATGGAAGCATAAAAATGTAGCTTGCTGGTGCATGACTATCTTCTTCTTCCCCTTCACCGAAGATTGATAGAGACACACTGAGGTGTGTGTTAAGTAGAGCTTTCATTCTGAGGACTTGCCTGGACTTGAAAAAGACCTGAGAGAGCACACTTGCTGTTTCACCATGTGATACCCTCTTCCTTCTTGCAATGCACCAAGAAGATCCTCATCAGCTGCTTAATAGATGTTTCTATAACCATGATGCATAAATTTCTATTCTTTAATTTATCAACCATGAGTTCCCAGTTGTCATAAAAGACATATGGCTTGTGTCCTGTTCTTACTCATAGATCAATAGCTCTGGAGGAAGTGGAACACTGTGTTTTGAGGATACTCGATCAGCCATGTGAATGAAAAACACTGGAATCAGGTCCTCCTGCCCCTAGTGAAGCTTTCTAATGATTATATCCCTAGCCACATTTTAACGAAAGGCTATGATTCAGAACCACCATCAAGAGTACACCTATATTCCATCTTACAGAAACAAAGCCAGATAATGAATTGCATTGTATTCAATTTCTATGATTTTAATTAAGATTTTTACACAGTAGTAGATAACCAATACAGATTTGGATACCTATAAGTAGTGTGTTGCACTAATCAGATCTTAGACTGCACAATTAACTTTGTAATTATGCAACATGTGAAAGCATATAGGACTTAAGGTAGTTTTAGTAAAAGTTAGGCCTGTGATTACTTTGTTAGAAATATAACTCATGCCCTAGTCAAGTCTTCAGATAACTTCAACACTGGCTGACATACTGACTACAACCTCTGGAGAGACTTCCCTTCAGAATCCTGCAGCTACAATTTTCCTGAATTCCTCAACCACAGAAACAGTGCATTTTTATTACATGGTGTGGTGGTTTGATTCAAGTGTTCCCCATAAACTGAGGTGTTCTGAATGCTAGGTTCCCAGCTGATGGAGATTTGGGAATTAACACCTCTTGGAGGCAGTGTATTGTGGGGGGTGGGGTTATGGGTGTTATAGCCAGTTTCCCCTTTGTCAGTGTTTAGCACACTCTCCTGTTACTGTTGTCCACTTGATGTTGGCCAGGAGGTGATGTCCACACTCTGCTCATGCCATCATTTTCCCCTGCCTTTGTGGAGCTTCCCCTCAACCCTGTAAACCAAAAGAAGCCTTTTTTTTTTCCCCACAAGCTGCTCTTGGTTGGGTGATTTCTGCCAGCAATGCTAAACTGACTGCAACACATGGTTAATACATTTTTAATTATTCATAAATGGTAGAATTTTACATTTTTCTACTTATGAATATCCAATTTCTACAAGATTGTTATTGACAAAATTCTCCTTTCCCAGTTGCATGTTTGTGGCAACTTTTGAAGATCAGCTCTCCATATATACATGACTTATGTCAGGCCTTGCTATCCTTGATATTATATTTATGAGTGTGTGCATGCTGGAACTATATTGTTTTGATTGCTGTAGCTTTGTGGTTTGTCATGAAGTCAGGTATTATTCTGCCTCCAGCTTTTATCTTTTTTATCCAGATTGCTTTGCCTCTTTGAATTCCTTTGTAGTTTCACTAAAATTTTAGAAACTTTTTTTTTCTTTGAACACTGCTATTGGAGTTCTGGTGAGGATTAGATTGACCATTCAGGGTAGTATGGACATTTGAAGAGTATTCTTTCAGTCAATGAACAAGCAATATCTATACAATTTATTTGTACCTTTCTTAATTTCTTTTTAGGATAGCTCATTGTATATATAGAAACTCAACATTTTTGTGCTTATTTTTTATTCCTTAGCTTTGCTAATTTATTCATTAGTTAACAGGATTTTTAGTAGAATCTTTGGATTTTATACATTTTTCATCTTGTTACCTTTAAATAGTGGTGATTTCCCTATTTTCTGACTTAGATGACTTGTAAATGTTTGTTCTGCTCTGATTGCTCTAGTCAGGACTGGTAATGATACATTAAATAGAAGTTGTGACTGGGGGCATCCATCCTTTATTCCTGATCTTAAAGGAAAAGTTTTCAAACTTTAACTATTTAATGTGATGCTACCTCTGGGATTCACATGTAGGGTTTATATTACATTGAAGTACACTTCTTTTATAGCTATTTTATTCAGTTTTTATTATGAAATGCTAAATATTTTCAAATGTTTTTAGTGCATCTACTGACATGATCATACAATATTTATCTTTCAGTCTGGTGATTAAGTGGATCACTTTTTTGATTTGTATATGTTGCACCATCTTTGCATTCTAGCAATATCCTCCAATTGGTCATGATGTATGATCCTTTTAGTTTGCTACTGAATTTTGTTTTCTAGTATTTATTTTACAGCCCTTTTTGTACTTAGCCTCATCAAAAATGATGGATATTGTTTCCTAATTTTTTTCTTTTCCTAGTTTTGGTATAAAGGCAATGCTGCTCTTATAAAAATGAGTTTGCAGGTGTTATTTTCTTTTTTTTTAAATGGCTTTGAAAATACTATTTTTCTTTGAATATTTGTTTGAATTTACCAGTCCTAGACTTCTCCCCTTTTGGGAATTATTTTAAATTACTGGTTAAGTCTCTTTACTTATTATTGGGCTGTGATTTAAAGTGTTTATTTGTAGGAATTTCTTTTTTTCCCTAAGTTTTCCAATAGGTATAATTGTACATGACTCTTTAATTCTGTGGTATCAGTTAGAATGCCTTCTCCTGTGTTTAGCATTATATTTTATTTTTCTCCTATTTTTAGACTAGCTAAAGTTTTATGAAACTTTTTATCTTTCAGAAAATTCTTAATGTGTAGCACTTTTTTACTCTTCCAGTAAGTTTCTGTTTCCTTTGATTCTATTCTAATTTTATTATTTCTTTTTTTCTGCTGACTTTGCATTTAGGAGTTCATCTTTTTTAATATTTCATTGAGTTGTAAGGTTAGGTTGTTTATCGAAGACGTTTTGCTTTTGTAAACATAATTAATAATACATATTATTAATTGAAGGCCATTATGTGGAATATGACAAATAGAGAGACAAGTACAGCATAATCTCACTCATATATTTTATATAACAGCTAATGTCATAGAAATTGAGTATAGAATAATAGATCTGAGAAGAGTTCCAGTGGGGAGGGGGATGGGAAAATGTTGATGACTGAGTCTTAAGTTATAGTTAGATAGGAGCAAAGAGTTCTAATGTGACATTGCACACAAAGGTGCTTACAGATTTGAAGGTACAAGAAAGGAGTTTGAAAGTTTTCTTATTAAAGAAAAAATAAATGTTTAGGGAGACATTTATATACTTCGTGTATGTGTGTGTATGAAAACATTATTTGGAACTCTACTAATATGTATAATTTTCATGTTTTTATGTATCAGTTAAAGCAAATTACATGTTTGGAAATTTGTGTACCTATTAATATAGAATATACAATATTTTCTGAATTTGTCTTCCAAATCCTATAGATAAAAAAGGTAGCTGTAAACCAACATTACAATAAGAATTTCAAAATGATTTGTTTGTGAATTTACTTTTACCAAAGAACTTGATATGTTGATATGTCTTTGAGGTACTTTCTGGTGTCCTTTTCAACTTGACAGGTACTCTAGTATTTCTTTTTATTAATATTTTATATTTATTTATTTGCAAGGAGAGAGAGAGAGAGAGAGAGAGAGAGAGAAAGAGAGAATGAGTGTACTAAGGCCTCTTGCTGCAGCAAACGAGCTCCAAATGTATGTGCCATTTTGTGTATCTGGCTTTATGTGGGTACTGAGAATTAGAACACAGACTGGCAGGCTTTGTAAGCAAGAACCTTTAATTGCTGAGCCATTGCCCCAGCACACTCTACCATTTCTTATAAGGAATCTTGAAGTAATGGATTCTGTAAATTTATATGTATCTTTTAATGCCTAAATTTTTCCTCTCACTTTCTTTAAAGACAGGATCTTGCTATTTAACTCTTGCTGACCAACAACTCACTATCTAGGGCCTCCAGCCACTGCAAATGAACTCCAGATGCGTGTGCCCCCTGTGCATCTGGCTAACATGAATCCTGGGGAATCGAGCCTTGAACTGGGGTCCTTACACTTCACAGGCAAGCACTTAACCACTAAACCATCTTTAGAGCCCCTCAAATAACTTATTTTTGAGATCACTGATTCTTCAGCTTGGTAGTAAGTTGTTGAACCTTTTCATGAATTTTTTTCAATTCATTCATTTTGTTGTTCAGCTCCAGAATGTATTTTAGTTTTTCTAACAGTTTTTCTCTCTTTGTTGAATGCATAATTTGTTGATGTATTGTTTTTTTTTCTGTTTTTGTTTAATTATCTCTATTATCTTATAGATCACTAATATTTTAAAGTGATAACATTTTAATATTTTAGTTTTTATTTTATTCTTGATTAAAAATCCATTAGTATTAATTTAGTATGAGATGACAATTACTTGTATGTAAGATTAGCTAAATTAAAGTGATAATTTTGAATTCTTTGTTGTGCTTTATGTAACTACTTTGCTTCTGTTCTATTGGTTTTGTTGATTTTTAATGATTCCTATGCCCTTCTATTAATATCTGTCATTTGAAAAAGAAGATAACTTTTCCATATTTAAAGACTAACTTTTGTAGTGCAAACCTTTTTTGTTGTTTGTTTTGTTTTGTTTTATCGAGGTAGGCTTTCACTCTAGCTCAGGCTGACCTGGAATTCACTATGTAGCCTCAGGGTGGCCTTAAACTCATGCTGATCTTCCTACCTCTGCCTCCCGAGTGCTGGGATTAAAGGCGTGTGCCACCACACCTGGCTGAAAGCCTCTTTTTTTAAATTAGTTGTGTACACAGTATGTATACAGCCATGTTGGTACCATTGATAACCTCCTCCCTATCCTTCCCCATCCACAGGGACCCTCCTCTTTGGGGAATGTGGATTGTGCATTGTGGGGTTTGCCATCAGTTATGGGTAAGAGACAATGTCTCTGTGCATAATATACCAATATGTGGCTCTAACAATCTTTCCATCCCCTCTTCCTTGAATATCCTTGAGCCATGTTGGGTTCGTTTTAAGTCTGCTTCAGTGATGAGGTCTTGGGAGCCTCTGTGTCATGGGATCTGGTTTGGTAGGAGTTGAGTGTTCTTTGTGTCTGTCTACTTCACCCTTGTGCTGGTACAGGATTCATCAACAAAACAGCACTCTTGCTCATTTCCCTAATTACTGGGGGTTCCAGCTGGGGCCCTGGTGAGGTGTGCTATCTGATTCTATCCTCAGTATCTGTGTCCATCTTAAAAATAGAAGAAAATTCTTCACCAGAGTGAAGTCAGCACCAGATACTTGGGTTAACCATTATTATTTTAGAGAGAATTTAATAAGTGTAGGCCCTCTTGTAGCCCATGATTGGTGGGAGCTTGATAATGGAAGGTGGGATCATTTTTTTGGATATGGTTCTGACTTGTTTCCCAGCTCCAGCTATTGGCATTAACCACTAAACCCATCTAGATTGTGGACGGGTCACCTAGCAACATTACTAGTGAAGTTCTGAGGCTGGCCAACCTAGCCACTAGTGACTGGGTAAGCAAGGAGTTTAACCTGTTGTTTTACTTACATAATACATTATTGTGCCTGATTCTATGGGAGCAGGCCTATAACTTGGGTATACAAGGGCCAGCCTTTTAGTGGGCTCCACTAGGAATGAGTCTGGACTTTGGGTCTTCTACATTAGGACTATGTTCTTGTATAATAGAGACTGGGTCCATTGCTTTTGTCTAATACTGAGGCTTATTAAATATGAAACAGACAGTGTCCTGGGATGGCAGCACTAATTGGAAATTGATATAGGTCAGGATTCTGAGTCCATAGGGGTAGGCCTGCATCCTGGGACATTAATCATACTCTTTCTCATGCAATTATTTGATTCTGCTATTAAGGCGGAACAGTAGCTTTACATAGTTTATGAAAAAATGAGCCCAGCTATGTATCAACAAAGCTTTATTTAAAAAATACAAGTTTGACCAATGAGCTATTAGTAGATAATGGCCTTAGTATATACAGTTTTTTTTTTAAAATTAAGTTTCCTGTTTTCTTTTTATTTTCCCTTTTTTATTTTTCTCTTACTTTCTTTAGAGAGAGTGAGAAAGAGAGACAGAGGGAGAGAGAGAATTGGTGCACTAGGGCCTCAGCCACTGCAATGAAATTCCACATGCTTGTGCCACCTATTGGGCATGTATGACCTTGCACTTGCTTTACCTTGTGCATCTGACCTATGTGGGATCTAGAGAGTTAAACACAGGTCCTTAAGCTTTGCAGGCAAGTGTCTTAACTGGTAAACCATCGCTCCAGCCCTAATTTTCTTTTTTCTTTTGAGTCATGGTTTTGCTATATATAAACTCACTATACAGCCCAGGATAACCTCAAGTTTACAATCCTCCTGCTGCTGCCTCATGAATGTTGAGGTGTCTTTGTAGCTATTAGATTCACTAATTTCAAGAGATGACACACACACACACACATATATGTGGATTATACACACACATATATCTGTACATATGTGATACAAATAAACAACTTGCAAAATGAATAACTCTCAGTAAAATGGTGCCTGTTACCTAATGAGCAAGAAGGTACCTTCAAGTTCTTATTTTCATCAATCAGCTAAAAGGACACTGAAGGAATTTTACTTATATCATGAACAATCTTTTGCTGGCTGTGTTAGCTCATGCCTAAAATCCTAGCACTTATGGAGGTTAGAGGAGAATTATAAGTTCAAGGCCAGCATTCAATATATAGCAAGATGTCTCACAAAACCAAACAGTACAAAAAAGTTGAACAATCCTCCAATATATTACCTTCCTTCATATTCAGTAATTTGTACTCTATTTTTTATTCCACTAAGGAATATTGTATGTCAAATTACAAGTTGTTTGAGAAAATATTTTATATTAACTTATAAATTAACATCTGAGTACATAGTAATTCCTTATATTTACATACATTTTTCAAGTTTAGAAAGTGATTTCATTTTGATTATTCTTCAAAATATGTAGTGAAGGAAACTGAAAATGAAAGATCCTAAAACACTGAATTTTTATATCCCTTCCCCTATGCCAAAAGGTTATAGATTTGAGTAAAGTCATATAAGTAGAGAAAAAGAATTCCAACTGAGTGTTGTTTTCTTCTACTTAGGAGAATTTATAGTAACCCTGGTGCCCTCTTGTTCAAAGGCAAAAAAAATAAGGTCTGCTTAGGGCAGAACCAGAGTCTCTGACCTGTCACTCCAGGAAGTCACTCTGATCTAAGTATGATTCAACTTCTGACCTGGGAAAAAGAGGCCTTCACGTTTTTGATGAAAGTTATTTTTAGTGGCATCCAATTTAGAAGCTGCTGAAACAAGCTCAAATAGGCGATGGGGGGAGGGAGGAATATGAGGTGAATATGAATATTTCACCAGTGAAATGGTAAACAAAATGTAGTCATGGAGGGATTTCCAAACAGGTTAGTCATGGACAATCAAGGACAAGGAATGGTATCAGACTTGATATATAGAAAACAACATGATTTTAAGGATAAACATAGTATCATTGTTCCTTCCAGACATTTAAAAATGTATATACACAAAATATACATGTATGCAAATAATATATAAAACACATATAAATATATAAATGATTATAAATATGATTAAAATATTCACAAATGCAATTCAGTATTTAGTGTTTTGCTCCTTCAGAGAAAGAAAGGCATAAACTTCATATAATTTAAAAAATTGCATGAAGTAGGAAGGTTATGACTGATTTTGATGCCAATTTCTGCTTCTGCAGCAGTGGCCAGATTAATGTTGCAATACTAGCTCTTGGACAACCAGAACCATGGGCTTGAGAATGGAAGTCTAGATCAGAAATGTTGGGAATCACCTTATAAATTTAAAGGGTTCCAAAAGCCCCCTTTATTTCTATTCAGAAAAATGATGGCATAATACATATAATATTGAATCAACAGCAATAACCAGCTTCTGTTGTTCAAATATAGACCCAGGGAAGTTTAAAAAAGAAACTATATAATGAATTACAGTCCTAAATAATGAGGATCTTAGGATAAAAGGGAACAGGAAGCTAGTAGAGGCTGACATGTGCTAAACTAGCAGTTTCAGCTTACTGAATGGGTTTACAGAGAAAATCTGAGAATAGGACAGAAGTAAGAGGTGGGAATAGATGTAACAACAGAAAATGAATAGGATTGAGAAAATAAATTTCAAAAACATTTTAGATAATTTCAGTAGATTTAAAAATATATCAGATTAGGAGCTTAAGAAAAATGGTGCAGACATAAGTTTCCCACTTAATATTGCTCACTTATTGCCTAGGTCAGTGGTTAAAATTAGATTCATATCAAAAAACTTCATTAGGACATTTCAGAATAATAGTGACAGATACTTTTTATAGTCTATAAAAGTTAAAAAATCAAGTTGAAGTGGATTAGTAATCATAACTGTCCTCAGACTTTTTCACATCAATACTGGAAACTATTAGAAGTCATGCCTTCAAATTTCAGGCAGATAATGTATATTGGTCTAAAATTCTATGTCATTTGAAGCTGTTAATTAAATGTGAGTATATAATGAATATATTTTCAGAAGCCTGGGAATCATATTAACCTCTCATACATATTTTCCAAGGGAGTTGGTAGACAAAGCTTCACAATACAAGGCAGTGAACACAAAAAATGAAAGAGATGGCTCCATGACAAGGAAAGTGATAAATATTTAGGGTGATGTAACATATTGAGGAATTACATAATTAACTGAGAGTTTAGGAATAAATTAATGAATAGTATATTGAGAGCTATGAAAAAATACAACATGATAATGATGTCTAAGAAGAGAAAGTATTGCAGGAAAGGAAAAGTAACAATAATGTAGTATATCACACAACCATGAATACTTTGTGTATGTCAAAATAATGCAACTGCTGATTATCATATAACCTTAACTGTGCCACAAACTATCAATAATGAATACATATTTTGAAGGAAATAGGCAGTAACTGAGTCCAAAGTTTTGCTTTCATGGTGCATAGCTATAAATATAACCTAAAATGAAAAAAATCTAAAAAAATTGCAAAATAAACATTACTTAGAATTATGGAGTGAATGAAACAGTAAAATTCTTACTGCAGTTATTGGAAGTCCTTGCTTCAATGGCCTGTGAAATGTAGTAGGAGGAAATAGCTACTTTTATTTTTGTAATATGACATATATCTCTTTTTTCCCTTAAATTACATGATTAACCACCCCAACAAATATGGAGAGAATGCAACTTAAGTACAAATAATAGTAAAAAATATAAATAACAATAGAACTACTACTGTATGATGTCTTAATTTGGAAGTAAAATCTCTTATGTAGTCTTACCTACTGAAAGACCCCTTCTGATCTATGAACTTAAGGGAGTGCATTTGTGCCATGGCCCTGTTACCTCTGAGCACTTTGTGCATTTTGAATATTCTTTAAAAATATGTTAGTTCCTACTCTAAATGATTCGCCACTAATCTTCTCAGAACCATTTTCACTATGACACAAAACACAACATGTTCTCTGTGGCCTATACCTTCTTTTGTCAAAAGCAGTTTGGTGGTGGCTTGTAAATGTTTAGCTTTACTTCCATCTCTTAATTCAGCTGCAGTAGTAAGTTTGTAATTAAGATAACCTTTTAAATTCTTTAGAGACGCTAACCTGACAACCTGAATTTAATATTTATATTCCATCTACTAGTAGTTTACAAATTATTAGCATAATGTGAAGGACAGGACCTTGAAGGCTAAAAACAGAATCTAACTGGAACAATCAGAAGATATAAACAATTTCAGGTGCCAGGCCCAAGTAGATTCCAGTACAGCTTCTTAAAGTGAGTTTTGTTTTCCCCACAGTCATATAAATCTATGCAGATGAAATGTTTTCCTCAAAAAAATCTATCTCCTGGCAGTCTACAAATAAAGGAGCTTGAAGATATTTATTGTATATAAATAATGTTACATCAACCTTGAAACAATATTTTGAATTTTGATTTTATAGGATTGAATTATTATATTATTATATATGATTATTATATTATTATAGGATTGAATTATTGTGTTTCCTTCCTATGAAATATAGAAGACAAAAATCATCCAATGAGAGTATTTTGGAGGTACTGGGAGATAGAAATTTAGGGAGTATGATACAAGTATGGTCATTAAGAAAGAAATGATCAGTTTCTAACTAAAAATGAGTGGCTTTAGGGGCTGGAGCAGTTAAAGTACATGCCTGTGAAGCCTAAGGACCCAAGTTCAATTCTCCAGGTCCCACATATACATCTGGAATTTGTTTGCAGTGGCTAGAGGCCCTGGTGTGCCCATTATCTCTCTCTCTCTCCTGCTTTCTGTCTCAAATAAATAAATAAAAATAAAATCTTAAAAAAGTGATTGGCTTCATATAGAGACAGGTCTGGCTATTGTTTTGTTTGACTAACCTCCTGATTGCCATAAGCCAGAGACTGTGTCAGAGTAAGTCTAGTGTGTGTTTGTGTGTGTGGTGTATGCATGTTTTCCTTTGTGCTGATAAACTTGTACAAGTGTCTGGATGAGAATATGCATGTGCTTACACACCTAACAACAAACTAACAGAAATGCGAACCTTTGTTAAGTAAGCCAAAATAACTGAAATTTTGTTGTTTGGGATCAGATCATTTAGGTGCTGAGATGAGTTATTAAGATTGCTTTCTATAACTTACTTTTATTATATCATACCCTCATTGAACCATTTTAACGTTTGAAATTAAGACACATGTAGTTATGTTACTAGGAAAGAGAGCTGGGAGGAAGAGCTAGAGAAAGTAGGATTCCTAATGAGAACATCTTTATTTGGTATCAGTGGAGTCCTCAAGAAGGACCTCTTATGTACCTCATTCTCTGTGGTAGGACTAGTTCCAGAGTCAAGGCATGGATGAACTGAACCAGATGATCATTGAGAGGCACAGTGTTGATGGCCAGGTGTAGAGGTCACAGTCACGTTCCCAGTCATCAAGCAGTATTACCCAGTGGGCATTTACTTTGAGGTACTAGTAACTATATCCTGTCAATGTACTTTAATTCATTATTTAGATATATGTGCAATTTGGCTGAGTCCACGAAAAGTTTACTTTGGGGAGATCTACAGTATTTCTCATATTATAAACACTTATTATTTATATTTGTTGTCTTACTGATAATTGGGGAAGTGTTTTGAATTTTTCCCCATTTAAAAATTTATTATTTATTTATTTATTATGGAGAGAAGAAGAGAGAGAGAATAGGCACCCCAGGGCCTGTAGCCACTGCAAACTAACTCCAGATACATGTGCGATCATGTATATCCGGCTTACGTGGGATATGGAGAATCGAACCTGGACTCTTAAGCTTCGCAGGCAAGTGCCTTAATTGTTAAGCCATCCCTCCAGCCTTTTTTTCCCCATTTTTGAAAGGAAGAATCTGCATGTGTGCATAAGTAAACATCACAATATAAAAGGTAAAGGCAAAACCAAATATTTTTTTGGAAATTCATTATTAATTTATTCCCCAAACAATATTCACTATTTGTTGTGTACCATAGGTTAATCAGTGAATAATCTTAGGCAATATTGGATGTAATGAGGTCCAAGGCTATGTAGAGGAAAGGATGTTTACATATAAAGAGAAAAAATAATAGATATTGTATAAACTAATTGCCATTTAGTAGAGCATGAATAATTGCCAAGGGGTGAGAAATTAGTCAGAAGTTATCTGAGTAAAATGTTGAATACTAGAATACAATGAACAATGGACTTGCTGTAACCTGTAGTTCAGGGATGGTATATGAGAATATTAGGGGACTGCACTGGAAGGTAGATAAGAAGGCACAGAATCTTTATGAGCAGGGGAATGACTTAATAAAGTGCATGTTATCACAATAGACCTAGAAGGCAAGTAAGGAGGAAGGGTATTGAAATAGAAGATACACTGAAGTTAATGTCAGTGGTATGGTTAAAGGTACAGTAACATATGGCATACCTGGAAAGAAGACTCAGTGGGTTTGGGACTATTGTATATGAAGCCAAGAGAGGAGAGAGGAATCAAAAAATACTCCACCACTTCAAACCTCAATTGTTAGAAACTGAGGTAACATTTCTACAAATGGAGGATTTTAGACAGGAGATACTTTGGAAGGAGCAACAGTGAAGTTTAGATATATGCAGCTATGAAATTTGGGAACAGAGTTTTAAAAGTATATATTCCAATTTTATTCCTCTTCAATTATTTTATCAGAACTTTCAAATACACACATAAAAGTATAACAACTAGTAGAACAAAACATGTATGCCACATATATTAAGAGCCAACACTTTTCATTTTTATATTATTTTTATTTATATTTGCATCTGTATCCATGTTTTTGACAGATTCATTTGCAAATAACTTACAGTTGGAATGAAACTTCCTTCCTAAATACTTTGCTACCAAGCCTCCCACAACATCAAATTTTAAAGGTAATTAAGGCAAAGAGTGTTTCTGATAGTGGTACAGGCTGGTTTAGACATTTAGATTAGCTGAAAGTTATGTCAACTATTAATTTATCATACCATGAAATGCCTTCATGCTTACATTTGATATTTACACACACACACACACACACACCCATCCACCACATTCAGGCAGATAAGACATAATACGAGAGGATAAAAAAGGTCTGTCTAGCGGTCTAGTAAGATTTTATGGATAGAAGATTCTGAGATCTAAGAAAGTATACAATAAATAAAGCAACAATGTGTATTTACAGGGAAGGAATCAAATGATGGGGTACCATGGGCCTTTGAGCAGGAAGATGTTGACTATATTTGATCACAAGGCCTTGAGCATTGTGAAGGTAGGCCAGTACTTTGTGTAATCAGAACCATAGTATTGTGATGTTATGAGCTTCTTTGTCATTATAAATTCAAATCAGAAATGCTATATTAGATTGAGTTGCTAATAATATAACTTAACTTGCTACTTGAACTCACTTTTACATTTTTTCCTCTCTTGCCAATGATGCTGGTGCTTTTAGTTCATTTTGTGATCATGCCTTTGGAATGATATTTCCTGTATCATCACCATCAAATTCACCTTGGATAAGCTTCTACTCTCTGGCCACTTGTTTTTGCTCAGCACTGCAGCAATCATAGGTAGGATACACTTTTGGCTCAAGACGTTAGATTATAGGTTGATGATTTAATCAAAAGTGCAGCTGGGTACTGGCCTTAGTTCAGAAACCCTGGATGAGCCTGCAAATATAACCTGTCTGTGCATTTTGTGTGTTGTTCAAGGGGGTTAACATTGGTTTTGTGCCAGCTCTGCTGCAGAACTAAGCTCCTTCAATGGTTTCCATAATAAAGCCAAGTGCACCAAGCATATTACAGTGATTTGTGGGTCTTAAAGTCAGGGCACATTGCACATTTATTTGAGAAACAGTCATAGATACCATTGTCACTCCTGTCAGAATTTTCTGACCTCTACTGCCAGATAAAGTTTCTTTCTTTTTGCCCTTCCCCTTCGTGCCTAGTTTATCTGACTCCTTTACCATTCTGTTGAGATTTATCCTTTGCTACTATTCTTTCCACTTGAGTCTTAATTGTTATTGTGCCATGATTGTTTTTAAATCAGAGACAAAAATTTCAGAAAAGGTTTTATTTTCAAATGTACACATAGCCAGCCAGCAAAAAGCATTGAGATAAATGACATATTGCTTAGTAATTATTGATGAATAATCTTCCCTTCTGAAATTATGACACTTCATGCTCTCTGATCATGTTTACAAACAAAAACAACTGCAACGTCCCTGAAAGATACCACGGTTTATTTGCTTTTGTGCAAGTTCCTGCCTTACTTCGGCAATATGCAGCATAGGTTTAAAATCCAGAGTGTGCTGGCACATAAATTGAACCATACATCATTTAATACTGCCAGTACACTAAAGGGAAACAATAAATTTTAGAGGATATGATACAGAGTCAAAACTAATTAATCTTTTGAGTTATTTTGCCAATAACTCTTCAATTGATATTTGATCATTTTGCAGTTACATGTACCTTAAAAGCATAAATTCATGCTAATTATCTCATTTTGAGCATTGGTTCTATATATTTCTTTGATTTGTGAACTAGATATTATTGGTTTTATAGTTTAACTGGACTACTCTTTACCAACATGTAGTATTTGGTATTTCTCTACATATTGCTTTTCTATTTTTGCTAAAACCATGTGGCTTCATTCCAACTTTGCCTAGATGATGCTCTACAAGTTCCTCTTCTGATGACGACAGGTGATGCAAACACTGTCAGTTGACTATGAAGGGATTATAAGGGAGCACACTCACTATTTACTTTTCTAAGCTTGCTGAGCTGTATGGATTTTGAACTTCTGTAATTTTAATAACAAGGTCTTGCAGTCAAAGAGATAAAGCATTTGTTCTATTTTATACTGCTAGACCGCTATATTATCTCTGTAACTTTTTTTTCTGGTCAACAGCAGCCATTCCACACATTCAGGTCTTGAAGACAAGTTCAGTTTGGCCATTTTTGATTTTTTTTTTTTTTTTGCCAGCTTTCCAAAGGCTCCAAAGTTCTTTTCCTAATCTGAAGCTCGACCTCCTCATTCAGATGCTAATTTATGGAGAACATTAATCCAAAGTGATCATTTACCCTTTGTAAGTTGCCTTTAAAGGTTATTGTGCATAGTTTAAAATATAACATAATTTTGCTTTCATCAGTTTTCATGAGTGTATACCTCTTGTATTGATGAAAAATTAATTAACATTTATAGAGCACAAAGTAGCCCTGACCTACTCTAAATACTTTAGGGTTATTACATATTGCTATGTCAATTTCACCTAACAGAACATTATTCAGGAAAACAACATTCTAACCATGGAGGTTAAAAATGAATAGAAGAGAAATGACCTCATATGAGCAAGCAGATAATCCAATCATCCTATAAACCCAATGAGGTGGAACCACACCAACTGTGACAGTATTACACTCACACTTTGGCATATTAACAAGCATAATCATACCTATTCTGGTCTCTTCTGTTACTATTTAATACAGATTTCCTGCTTGCCTCCAAAGATAGCTGGTATTCATTTATCCTTCTTCCATATACCAGTTTATTGTCAGAAAAAGACTACAGATTTGAGAAGAGACAAAAGTGTAGTTTCATCTAAGCTCTGAGGCTGACCAATCTTACTTGGTTATGAGACTTGTCTGGACTTGATTTTCTTCATCTGGAAAAATGCATGCCTAGATGCTCAGGTAGGATTATCAGAGGTAGCATGTATTAAATAGCACCATGCCCTATATAGTCACCAAAAAATATGTTAGACCCTTTTATTTTTATTCTTACTTTTTCCCCTTTTCCCCAAACTCTAAACTCTTCTCTTAGATTACTGAGATAGGATTTCATGTATTTCCTTCTGGTTTAGTCTACTTTTTGGCATCAAGTGCCAAGATGAATATATCTTGCTTATGCTTATTTCTTTAGATGTTATTAATGGGATGAAACCATAAATGTTTAGCATGTTCCTCATATGCTGTCTGCTATACCTAGTCAGTATACCCATCAGCTGTGTCCCAAGCCTTCCTACTTGGGTTATGATGCTCTCATAAAACCAGAGAACAACATATACATATATTTTAGGGACCATCTAGCATTGAAAACACCACAGGAGTTATGACCTGTGTGTGGTGGTAGAAGTATGTCAGACAGTGCAATATAACAAAGAAAAGTGCAAATAATGGCTTCCCTAAATACCCATTGTGTAATTGGAGAGGACTTATAACCTTCAACCTTCATATTTTTAATATTCTGAAAGCATAACAGTGACTGTGGTTGGATGATGGTAAATAAATCAATAGCTATAGTATGATGACTATGGTGCCTGGAGTACTCAGTGTCTACACTATTATCTAAAGTATTCAGGGCCAATAAGCAATGGACATGGAAACACAGTAGGAGAAACAGAGTTCTGTTTGATTACTTTGACTTGCTAATTTTTCAGTAATTCCAATAGGACTAAAATCATTTTGCTTTAGTTTTGATTGTGAGTACTGGCTTAAGGCCCTTTGTTTACAACCAGATCATTTTGTAACTTCTTATAATTTAATTTGATTTAAATTCTGAAATTAAAGCATTTAAATCTAATTAATTTTTAGTTTATGCAATCAGTAATATATTTTAAATTCAGTAAATATATTTTACTTTCCATACATATAATAAATAATAAAATAATTTATGACTGATACACCCATAATGTTAATCACTGGACTTGTGTAGATAAGTTTTTTAAAGCTTTAAAAAATTATTTTTAATTATATAAAATATTAGGTCTCATTATGACATTTTCAAAAAACTTTGTTTTTATTCCTTATTACATATTTTTTATTATGAACATAGTTTGTATGGATACATCATGTGTTAGTATCATCTTTGCCCTCCTCCCTGCCCCCATTCTACTGGGAGACCTCCTCAGTGGTGTTGCAGGCATTCCATTTGAGGTTGTGAGTTATGCCTTTTGGGAGCAGCAGTCAGTTACTGAGGGGAGGCAATGCTTATGGACATCATGTCCCAACCTGTGGCTCTCACAATCTTTCCACCCCCTCTTCCACAAAATTCCATGAGCCTTTGTGAGTGAGTTTTAAGTCTACTGCAGTGATGAGCTCTTAGGAGCCTCTAAATTTCTGCTTTGGTGGGTGTTAAGTATCCTCAGTGACTGCCTCCTTCACCCTGGTGCTGTTTTTCAGGTTCACCATGGAATCAGTACTCATGCTTGTCTCCCCAATTCCTCTGTGGTTTTACCTGGGCCTTGGCTGCAATGTGAAGGATGATTTATCTCCTTGGGTCTTGCTACCTTCTGGAAAAGAAAAACAGATTCTCCAATGTAAAGTAAAGTCAACAGGGGTTAAATTAGACAAACATTATTAACTTTGGGAGATTTTGACAGATGTGGCCCTTCTTTTAGCCAAAGACTAGTGGGAGCTTGACATTGGAGACCACAATCTTTGCCTTCCTGGTATTGAAACTGGGTTCCCAGTTCCTTTCCATTGAATAGATCTCCTTAGCCAATCAGAAAGCCATTGGTTACCCACCAAGGCTATGTGCCACCATTGCACTGGCCTATACATCCTGTCAGGGTGTATGATTCTGAGTAGCTTAGACCTCTGATTGCTCACACTATTCTGGTCTTTTCCCTCAAGAGAAGCTCATGTAGCGTCTAGAGTACTAGACAGGCTAACTGTCTGGGGACTGGCTTTCTTCTGAATTCCATCCAGGTCTCTAAATGCTCTGTGTCAGCAGCATATGGTGTCTTCAGCAATAGGGTCTTAGCTTTTTCTTCAGGCAGGTAATCAAGTGCTTTGACAGAAACCTGTCTTGTTTTGGGGACCTTGTAGGTCTCTCTGAACAACAATTCAATGTGGGTAGCACCAATTTTTGGTACTGGGAGTTACAGGCCAGAGCCAAATGTTTTTTAAGGTTAGGCTTTATCCCACCCTCTCCAGCACCCTTCTTTTCAGATGCTACTCCTATACTCCTGTTGAGGGTTAAGTCTTTTGATCTACCTTCAAGGAGAAAGGTTTCTATGGTACCAGTTCATTTTTGGTTTAGTTTTGTCTCTATTTCCCTTCAACCTCCCTTTCCCCTCCCCTAAACCCTTTTGTGTCTATGGTCTGGACCTCAAATTGCCTCTTAAATATGCCAGCAACTCAAGCTGATCCAGGTTTAGAACTACAGATGAGTGAGAACAAGAGGCATGATTTTAAAAATTTTTCTTCATCCCTCCTTTCTCCTATCTCCCTGACAATTAGATCATTAGTAATGGTTTCATGATATGAAATTACAAATGGGTGAATATAACACATTCAGCTAATATTCTAAGCATAGGGATAGTTACAATTATTATACATTCAAATTTACATTACATTACAATTATTATACATTCAAATTTACTAAATTTAGAAAGAGGATAAAACAAATGCATATGTTTTACATTTGCTAAGGATATGAGATTTTATAAAATATGGTAACTATGGCCAAATGTGTCTTTTAGTTTGTGATTCAGGACCTGAAATTAGGTATGTAATGATGTCTACAAGATTGCCTCAAAGATTTACTAAGAAGCAACACTCTGCTGAGGTGTGTAGACTTCATGTTGATTGTTTTAAGATTGATATATATTATTGCTTTGTGTCTGAATGTTCTAATGTTAATTTCACAGTTATCTAGTTTCATGCAAGACCAGACTAGTTAATGCTGTGTGAAAATGGAAAGGTGATATCTCCATGTATATCTATATCATCTATATCTAGATCTGCAACTAGGTAAACCTTTATACAGATAGATATCTGTTTGCTTGTGTCATTGGAATTGATTTTAATACAATAATAATGAATTTTAATGCAGCATTAATAATCTCAAGAGTTGTCATTTCCTCCATATTTGAGTTGCTTATGTGGACCTTAAGAAATGTGATGAGCCTAGCAGGTGTCCAAGCCTTGGAGCTATTGTTATCCTCTAAGAGTGGTGAACATTATGATATTCAAAATATGAATCCTTATAATGAGAGTGCTTGTGCTTACACATTTGAATTTTCATAAAGCAAGCTTTACCCCAACTTGTCCAGCTTTCAAAGAAAAGCATTATAATTTTTCAGATAGCTAGAAAACTTAAGACAGTTTTAAATTATTTTTCCTCTTCTAAACTCACTTCTTCTACCTCCCTCTCATGTTTGAAGTGGAAGTTTTCTAATAAAAAGAAGATATAATTCTACTTCAGTGATGAGCTCTCAGGAGCTGGATCTCAGCTTTATTAAGTGTTGTGTATCCTCAGGGTTTGTCTCTACCCTGGCACTGATTATCAAGTTCAGCATGGAAGTAGCACTCTCGCTTGTCTCCCCAATTCCTCTATGGTTTCATCCACCATGACTCAGGGAATTTTGTAGAAGATGGGGTGGAAAGAGAGCCACAGGTTGAGACATCATGCCCAGAGGCATTCCTTTGCCCCCAAAATAACTGACTGCTGCTCTACAATGCATAACCTATAACCCCATAGGGAATACCTGTAACCCCACTGAGAAGGGTCCCCAAGGGGAATGGGGGTAGGGATGAGGGAAAAGAGGGTAACAACAGATGATGTATCCATACAAAATATGTTGTTAATAATAAGAAGAAAAAATTTTAAAAACGTAGGCAATAATCTTTCTATGTTGCCATTATCATATGGTCTATAGTTACTTTTAACTAAAGTCATGTTAAAACAGCCATTAAATAAGTTGTGTCTTTCTTACAATATTAATTGCCTATATTGGCTTCTTGATGCCCACAGGATACAAAACGAAACTCTTGGCAGCTAATATATTTTAAGCACTATGCTGTAGTCTGGCTAGACCCCAAATTCTCTTATTCCCTTATTCTAAGAATCTTCTATACTAGTACAATGACTTAGCAATTAAAGGCTCTTGCTTACAAAGACTGATGGCCCAGTTTGATTTCCAAGTACCCACCTAAAGCCGAATACATAAAGTGGTTCAGTCATCTATAGTTCATTTGCTGTGGGAAGATTCCCCTGGCATGTTCATTCTCTCTCTCTTTCTCTCCCCTCTTTCTGTCTCTCTCTTATCAAATAAATACATAAGAATATTAAAAAGAATATTCTTGGGGCTGGAGAGATGGCTAAATGGTTAAGGCACTTGCTTGCAAAGCCTAGTGACCAGTTTTTTGATTCCTCAGTGCCCATACAAAGCCAGATGCACAAAGTGGTACATGCATCTGTAATTAATTTGCAGTGCCTGGAGGCCCTGTTGTGCCCATTCTCTGCTCCACCTCTCTTTTCTTGAAAATAAATCAATAAAAATATGTTTTAAAGAGCCTTCATTTTCATAGAGAAAAAGAAGCCGGGCATGTTTCAAAGAATCTTCAGCATAAAAACAATGGGAGTTAGGGACAATGAACTACAAAAATAGAATTATCTCTCCAAATGGGCTTACCAACCATTACAAAACTTTGCAGTGGACAAGTAAGCCATGATTACAAAAGATAGGATGATTATTTGTGGTTGTAGAGAAGATGAACAAAGATTTGAACAAGCTTCCTGATACTCTGCCTACTAAGGAGAGATGCTGAATCTGTTTTAAGTAGAAGAGTTATTCATGTCACTGTTCCAGTGGAGTTGCTTTGTGTAGATAAATACTGGAAACTTTGCTCTAAATCATGGAGATGCCAAGGTGGTTCGAGTTGCAAAGTCATTTGTAATTAATTGCACATGTGTTGCCATTCACCTGAGAGATAGGTGATTACTTGCCTTGGTGTTACTTGAAGACAGTATCAATAGCACTACTGATTTTAATTAAAACTTCAAAATGCATGCCTGTTGAAATATTCATTATTTCACCCTTGATTATGTGTGTAAGAATTCAAAGCCTTATATAATTACTTTCTTTATAAAATAACACTAAGACCAATTAGGAGAAAACAGACTGCAGAATATGTTTCTATTTTTTATAAGACATTGAAGTGTATATGTGTATGTAGGCACTTTCTGATATTGTGTTATTCTGACTGAAGTATATTTTTACCCTTTAGATTCTAAGAAGTATTTGTTCATTAGAGGGCTAGTAGATAAAGTAGTAGAGTGAGACAAAGGGTGGAGGAGGTCAAATGGAAGAATGAATCCTTTCATCACCAATTATTTATATTTGGATCTGGGTTTACTTGTGAAAACCCAGTAATTCTTTTTTTTTTCTCAATAAAACATATGGACCTTTATTGTGAAACAGTACTTGGAATTACTTAAGATATTCAGAGGAAATTTAAAAGGTACTAGCCCTGAAAAATCAGAAAGGAAAATCTGTTGTACAGGTAGATTGTTGATGTGGCTTTTTTTGGAAGACATATTAAGGCAATCTGTGGTTTATAAGCCAGATTCATCATGTGTAACCCTCCAGGGACAAGTGAGATGATCTGGGTTCCTTCTTTCATTTTATACATTGTATTTGTAATCATACTTTTTGGTAAGTGTTATTTGATACAGGACATGAAGAAATCTTCAATAAGGTTTACTATTGTATTATCTTTGTAGCCCAAGATTTTTCATTCTTCCAAATAACATATATAAAGGTGTGTGTGTGTGTGTGTGTGTGTATTCACATCATTTCAACAGTCTCTGTGTTTCAATTTTGCTTTTTGACATAGAAAATAATGCTTCAAAACTTGGTTAAAAGCTAATGATTAAAATATTGTTACTGTTTTTGAAGAATATTCATTGCTCTGTGGTTTTCACCTCCTAAACTGTTAATACAGGGTTACATTTTATATAGATTTGATATTCTTGGTGATTCTGTTAAAAACATTTCTAGTGAAGCTGAATCATTCTCAGTATAACGCCTCCTTACAAAGAAAAGCACAATAAAATTATTGAGTCAAACAGTATATTGCAGAATGACAAAAGTAAGTGGTCCTATTCAGGGGATATCCAGTGCCTAAGCAATCCAAATTAGAGCAGGTAGATGGTTCTGTTGCTGCAGATTTCTTTAGAGCAGAGAAAAGCTGGTCTTGATTACTTCAACACTATGCTGACTCTAGAGAGTGGTTTCAATTAAAACTTTCCCCCTAGCTTTAGAGGCAAATCTTTTCCTTCTTTGTTAAAGTGGATTTGTGGATGAAACATCTGAAACTAGGAGACATATGATTAAGGGTTTACATTATGTGTATGGAAAGAAAGGATAAAAAATCCTTTTTGTAGATTTCAAGTGGAAAAAACAATTTTTGCATTTATTTGTGTGTGTGTGTGTGAGAGAGAGAGAGAGAGAGAGAGAGAGAGAGAGAACCAGGGCCTCCAGCTGCTACAAATGAGCTCCATATGCGTACACCACCTTGTGCATCTGGCTTATGTGGGCCCTTGGGAATCAAACCTAGGTCCTTTGGCTTTGCAGGCAGGCACCTTAACCACTAAGTCATTTCTCCAGCCTGGATACAATATTTTCATTATAGTAGTATTTGTAGATAAAAGAAGCAAATTCCCAATCAATGGGGCCTCATTTGGAACCATCACAATAGGAGGTCTAACTCAACTATGATTTGGTTAGCACTTTGGGGCAAATGCCATTCATCTTTTCACTCCATTGTCTTAATTGATGAGAAACTTCCCTCATTTTAAAAAAATCTATTTTATTTTTCATCTTGTGTGTCAGAATTTACCTTTAACCTATGACTTATTTCCAGGATGGTATCAGATTCTGAGAAATCCCTTGATCTTTTATTTTGTCTTTAACTTGAACCACATCTAATTCCACATGCAAAACTATACTATTCATTCAGCTGTTTTCCAATAAATAATACCTACCAATGTTTTGTGTAGACATTTGAATGTTCTTTTATTTTTTGGATTACTTCAAAAAAGCAATCATTTTCTAATGCTCTTAAACTTATCCTATTATTCAACAAATGTTTTCTTCCTTTCTTTTTGAGTCTATTATTCCAATTTTTCATTTAGTTTCTTTTCATTGTGTTTTGGTTCAGTGTGGTTAGATAGGGTCTAAGGGTGGGTCTAACATGATCCCCAAATATCTGTATCACCTGGCATTAATACCATTGAGTGTCATCTGGGTTGACTGTCATAATTCAAGTGAATAAAGTATAGTGGAAGTAATAGAATGTCACTTTGTAGATTCACTGTTGCCATATTCTTTATTGTCTTGCCAACTCTGAGAAAAACTCAACTGTCACAAGGCAAACCCAGAGAGGCCCACATGGGAAAGTTTGGAAGGTGATATGCTGAGGTCCTCTAAATAACCTTATTAATGAACTCAGAAGCAGGTTCTTTCCTTAGTTCAGTCTGTAGAAGACCACAGCTCTGGCAGATTTCTTAATTGCAACATTGCAAGAGCCTGAATCATCCCACTTAGCTAGGCTGCTTTTGTATTCCTGACACCAATAAGTGTTGAAATAATAAACATTTGTGTTTTCTGCCCATTAGGTTTTGGAGTGATTTCTCTCACCGAATAGGTAATTAGTATAGTCTGCTCCTCTGACCATAGTTTTTTGTCTATTACTCAGTGGAGGAAAATCCATAGCAGTTTTATGTTTCCCAGATCCATAGCTAAAAATAGAAATTAGGGTTACCATATACAGAGATAAGCTTATGCAGTTTTTCATGTATTGTTTTGTAAGATGGTTGCATAAATTGACTTTTTTCAAAACAAGGTTTTATTTTCTAGAAGAAGAACAAAAATCTCGTAAATGTATTTAATTGATAAGGAAAGAATGAAGAAGGAAAAACCACCAACAAATTCACTAAATCAACATAATAACTATCAAAATTATGCTGTTCATTTCCCTAGATTTTTTACCATAAAAATACACATATACATTAACATGCCCAAGTTTAAAAACTAAAGTCACATGAGACATGCTTTTATATTTTATTTTCTAATTTTGATAACTTCATACATGTATAAAATGTATTTAGAAGGCTAGAGAGATGGCTTAGTCATTAAGGCTCTAGCATGCAAAGACTAATGACCCATGTTTGACTCTGCAGGACCCACATAAGCCAGATGCACAAAAAGTGACACAAGCATGGAAGGTGTCACATGCACACAAGGTTGCACACGTGTCTAGAGTTTGATTGCAGTGGCTGGAGGCCCTAGTGTGACAATTTCTCTCTCTCTCTCTCTCTTACACACATACACACACACATACACGCACATTTTTAAAAGGCCAGTCTGTTGGGATTACCTCAAAAATGTATATGGAAATTATTTACCCTATTTACCAGGCATTTAAGGAAGATGGGGATTAATGGAAAAACATGCTTTTTGAAATTTCCTTTTCTTCTGATAATATATTCTAATACTAGTTCAATGCCAATAAATATACACCTATGCAATCCATCATTTTAGTGGTTTCCTATAATCATTAAGTGTCATAGTTCATCCTAATCTATGCTTCTGATCAGTTATATCCTAAACTTTTACTATTAATTTGATAATTATAAGCATCATTGATAATCATCTTTGATCATTCATAATTTGCACTTACCCAGCACTTCTGTACATGATTTTCCTTCTACCACATCTTGGATCAATTTTTTAGTTACCTTTATATTTATATTTCATTTTTATATTTAAAATACTTACATGGTTATATTTTTATATTTATTTTCTAATTTATAAGGAATTTATTTCATATATCATGGGAGAAAAGAGTTCAATTTAATTTTTCCCTAGACTATTGACCAATTATTCCTTTTTGATTACTAGCAATTTTAAATGTAGTATTATCACATCCTAAGTAGTGTGCATTATAAGTATTCATCTCCCAAAACATATCTCCCTCAGTTGTAATTACACTTTTAGACATACTAAGCAAAATATGTGACCTGACAATAGTTAAAGCCGTAAAAACAAATTCTAATAAGAAACTGTTTAAATAGGAGCAAAGGCACCTCAGTATGGGAGTTGGTTCCATTCTGAATACAGCAGGAAAAAGGTGGGGGATTTATAGTCATGGGTAAGAATGGGAAGGGGAATAAACAGATGCAAATTACTAAGAAAGTAGGAAACATTATTCTCTTTATTGATATGAGAAAATATCTGATAAAATAAGCAATTTAAGGGAGTTTTTTTTTTAACAGTTGGAGAAGATGCAGTCCACCCTGGTGGGGAAGGCATAACCATCAGAATAAGTAACTGGTCACATGCAGTCTACAGTCTTGAAGTTCTAAGCTGTGAATGTTTGTGCTTAGCTAGCATTCTCTCTCCCTTTTTTTATTCTGCAACCCTGGTCTATGGAATAGTACCACCCACAGTTAGGGTGAATCTTTCCACTTAAATTAACCTAATCTAGAAATCCCCTCACAGATGTGCCCAGTATTTGCTTCTTAGGTGATTGTAGTCCATCCCTTGTTGCCATGACATTGAAACATACCACTTTCAAGCTATAACCTTCCACCCCTTAAACCTGAAGCAGTTAATAATTTAAAATGTATTCACTTTACTAAAAAAAATCATATAGTCTTTAATAGTTCTAATATTGTTTAAGTCCAGTCTCTTAAGAGACATAAAGCTTAACTGACAAACTGACAACCTCTATAAATATAGGACTGGCTCTACTCCAAAAATGTTGCTTTCTTCAGATGATGTCCCATGGTTCTCATTTGCAGCATACTGAGGTTACCCTTCAATTTATGCTTCACTTTCATAGTTTCATGCAGTGATCTCTCAGGACCTTCTTGCAGAGATCCTGAGCCTGACACATATTGTCAGGCCACTGTGGCTATTTGGAATTGTGGAGCAAGAATGCATGTGCAAAACCATTACCACAAAAAGACCTTTCCAGGTTCATTTAATACCTTGGGATGGAGCTTGATCCTCTTAGGACTGTTGGAGTGGCAATTTGTGTGTATTTTTGGCTGAATCTGCAAATATCACTAGCCTATATAGTTCTTTTGTTAAAAGCAGGGAACACCTATAGGTTTATTGTCAGTTCAGACTATCTCCTTTCAAATGTATTTGCAATTTCACAAGTTAGAACCTTTGAAATGCATTGTCTTACTCTCAGGGTATTTTTCCTCTTGTCCTGATGCAGAGCACCAGGTTTCTTTTTAATGATGCTTACCTCTTTAACCATTACAGCCAATTTTGAAACAACCTCATCTGTATCATTAAACTCAAACCCTTTGGCCTTTCAAAAGGCACATTTTTGATAACTTTATGGTCCCCTTTTTGCTCCTTTTTCATGGTGGACCTGAATGAGAGCAGTAAGCAGTGGCTATGCCACAGCCTGAATAGTATTTTCTTAAATTTTCCTTCACCAGAAAAATTTGTCCAATATTCCTGTATTCAGCCTCAGTCAAATTATCAGGACATAGGTGTAATTCAGCCAGATTCTTTTTGTAATGATATAAATGTTATATATTTTTATTTATTTATTTATTTTTATTGACAACTTCCATAATTATTGGCAATAAATGATGGTAATTCCCTCCTCCTCTCACATTCCCCTTCACAACTCCACTCTCCATAATATGTCCTCCCCCTCTCAGTCTCTGTTTTATTTTTGATTTTATCACCTTTTACTCCTATTATAATGGTGTTGTGTAGGTAGTGTCAGGCACTGCAAGGTCATGGATATTCAGGCCATTTTGTGTCTAGAAGAGTTCATAGTAAAGAGTCCTACCCTTCCTTTGGCCCATACATTCTTTCTGCCACCTCTTACACAATGGACTCTGAGCCTTGGAAGGTGTAATAGGGATTTCAGTGCTGAGAACTACTCTGCACTGTCAGTTCTTCTCAGCACTATGGTGCCCTGTGAAAAGAGAAGCTTCTCTACCAAAAGTGAGAGTAGCATTAATATGTGTATGAACATTATGAGAAGTACTTACCAGGCAGTTTGGTGAGCATAATATGTACATTTAGGCAGACACCAGCAGATGTTACACCCCTAAGGCTCATGACTTCCCCATCTGTAGGTTTTCAGTATCAGGCATGCATTCCCTCCTGTGGAGTAGGCCTCTGGTCCAATTAGAGAGCAATTGGTTTCCCCCATAACAGACATGCCATTATTACACCCATTCTTTTCAGAACATAACATGAATGGCCTTTAGCCCAGTTATTTGTTCCCATCAGCAACCTCATGAGCCAGTCTGCATATTGATCCACCGTTCTGTTCTTCCAAACTTCAACCAGAATAACACATTACATTCTGCTTACATCATTCTTCTAGGACATTCTTAGCACAAAGATCCAAACTCTTTATCATTCCCCCTTCAAATCTGTTCCAACGACCACAATGTCTGATTTATCACAGCAATGTCCCCATTTCATGGTACCAATTTTCTGTCATTAATTTTCCTTGATGTTGTGGTAAAATACCTGAGAAGAATCAAATTAAGGGAAAAAGGAAAAAAATATTTCAGCATAGAGTTCAAGAGGTTACAGTCCATAATGGTGGGGAGGGCATAGCAATCAGATCATGAAGTAGCTGGTCACATTGCTTCCCCAGTCAAGCAGAGTGCAATGAATGTTGGTGCTTAGTTGGCCTTCTCATTTTATTTAGTCCAGGACACCACAGCCTATGAAATGATGTCATCCATAGTTATGGTATGCATTACCATTTCAGTTAACCTAATCTAGAATCTCCCTCACAGACATGCTCAGAATTTTTTTTGTATGGTGATTCTAAATACCATTAAGTTGACAAGACTAATCATAACATAGGGTAATTATTTGCCAAATAGTCCGAACAGGATCCTTGCTAAAAGTAAAGCAAGAAGATGTCAGTTGTTGAGGGTGGATTTCTTATCTACAAGCTTGCAGGCACTTGAGGTTCATTATTTGACTCTTCTTTGTGGAGAATTTGATGAAATACTCTCTGTAGGTATGGTTTTGTGTTCATATAGTTGTAAAGCAGAGTTTTATCATGGAAAGTTTTTCTTTCACCATCTATTATGAGGGTTACTTTTGCTAGATAGAGTAGCTTAGGTTGGAAGCCATAAATTCTTAGACTTTGCAGTGTTCCATTTCAGGCCCTTATGGCTTTCAGGCTTTCCACTAAGAAGTCTGAACTTATTCTGGTGGAGTTACCTTTATATATAATGTGTCATTTCTCCCTAGCTGCTTTTAGGACTTTCTCTTTGTTATTGACATTTAGCATCTTGGAGAATTTCTCTCTTGGTCTAGGCTGCTTGGAGTTCTGTTGATGGGACTTTTTTTGAGTGAGTAGATAAGTTTTCTTTGATAATTTGGTTGAATAAATTCTCTATGCCTTTGGTTTGAATTTCTTCCCCTTCTGGTATTTCCATGATCCAAATGTTGGGACGTTTAAGGGTATCCCACAGTTCCCTTATGTTCTGTTCACAAAAAATTTGAACTTATTGAAAAATCATTTGGACTCATGAACTGTTTCTGCTGTTTTGTCTTCCAGTTCTGAGTTTCTATCCTCCACATGACTGACTCTAATCTTGACAGTTTCTATAGTATTTTGGGCTTGTTAAATTTGGTTTGTATTTTCTACTGCTTTTTTATGTATAGTTTCCATCCCTTTGTCAAGTTCCCTTTCATGTCATTTTCTGATTTTCTTAATGCTTCTTGGAATTCATCCTTGCATTTATTTATGTCTTTATTAGGATATCCAGCTGGTTATTGAGGACCCCTTTATTTTTTCACTCTCCTTCAGATCATTTAACTCTCTTTGGAACTCTTCCTTGTTCTTTTCTATTTGGTCTAATCTAGTGAGGACAGCATTCATACAATTACTAGCCTTTTGTTTATTTTCTGCAAAATCTGCTATTTGATGGGCAAGGGTTGCATAGCTTTTATCTTAATTTTGGGGTTCTGATCCTATTGTCTCTTCTATGTTTTGATTATAGATGTCCATTGTGAGACTGGGCAATCTTGTTGGATTTACTTGCATTTGATTTTTCATGTTACTCTTTTTGCGCTGTGGTCTTCCCATCACAGTGTCAGGAATCTTATTTAATTTAGGAAGAAGCTATAGTCCACCCTTGAGGTTTCTTAAGTGATTATTCCCTTTTGCATTTGCTTTGACTAGGCTTCTGATGGCAATGCAGCCTGCCCGCTCAGAGGGAAGAAGCCCATGAGGCTCTGGTGGGGGCCCAAGGACCTGATGAAGGGGCTTGTTGTTCAGTGTTTTGGGGTATGGGACTGTGTGGTAAGGTGGCCTGAAGGGACAGAGTGTAGGGGGTTAATGGAACAAAGCAGACTGGTATTGATGCTGGGCTGTGGAGGTAGGGAGGATGGGAATGCATGGTGGTTCTGTGATGCTGAGGGGTGAGGGGTTGGGACAGTGGATCCCTTGCAACTGTGTAGCAGGGGGTAGATGGGACTGCAGGGTCCTATGAAAAGGCAGGGTGGGGATATGTGACTGCTGCTGATCAGGTGATGAGCAGGAAGGGATTAGCAGATGTACAGGTGGGGTGGTAGGAAAGGGGTGGGAGGGGTGAAGAATAGCCTGCTGGCCTGAGTCTAAATAGCCTGCAGTAAGTGCAGTAGGACCTGGTCCATGCCAGGCAGGGTGATGGCAGGTGGGAAGGCATTTATGAGAATGTACTACTAGTGTATAAAGAATCATTCCCTCTCTCCCTCTCTCCTTCCCTCTCTTCTCTCTGTCCATCTCACCTGTAGGCCAGGCCAGGTTTGCCTTGAATTCAGAATCTTCCTGCCTTAACCTTCCCAGTAGTAGGGTTCCCAGCATATGCCAACATGTTTGGCTCTCCTGCTTCATTTTTCATGCAACTGTTTTGTTTATTTATTTTTTTGCAATGAGATATACCAATGTGATTTTTTAAATAAATGATCAATCTTATTTTTTATCCATTGATAATATAAAGAGAAATAGGTCTCATATGGAGAAACTTTCTATGGTTCTTCCACTATACTGGTCTGTTGGTAATATTGAAATATGGATGTTTTTTTAGAAATAATGCTATGTAGGTTCATCTTCATGCTAAATCAAAGAGTAGGTGGTATGTAGCACATCAAGCCTCTCCTTTCTGCTCTCCTCATATATCCCTTCTTTTGCTCCTGTTATGCTACTCTCCTTAAGACTAGCATAAAAGATCCAGTATGTCTTCTTTAGGAGGGGATAAGTACATGTGATGCTCAGCTAGCTAACTAAAATCTTGTCATGCTTATTTCAATTTAGGATTTAATTATTTCTATTTTCTTTGGAATAATATTCATATGCTAAAATATTTGATAATAAAATGAAAGCTTAAAACATTTTTCTGTAATGCTGCTTTTATGAGCATATACAGTACATTAATATAGAAAATTATAAACTTTGTAAGGCTTTGAAATAATAATTTGTGAATACTAATGTAGCTTAGTTGCACCATGAACTCTATAATATCAGTAAGAATTTATTCTTGAGACACATGTAGGAGGCAAACAGTTTACACAATCCATTCTATACCATAAACAATTACTCTGGAAGAACACTGGGAGAATTTTAGTGCTTATTACATCAATGTTTTCTTCTATTTTTTTTCTCTTAACTCCCTCACTAACCTATCTCTAGGTATATTATGATGCACAAGCTTATGCACCCAGCATTCTTAAGACTAATGTCAGTTGTAAATGTGTGGCATGACATTTTCCAAAAATTGTAAAACACATATTATGCAAATTCTCCTAAGTATTTCAAACACTAAAAGAATAAAGAACACTACCTCTATTTATAAATTCATTTTCTATGTCAGAACCAAGACTCATATGACCTTATGGCTCACAATTAGGATTGCAAAAGAAGTAGTTTTGACAGTCAACTCCATAAAAGCAAAGAAAGCAATTCTAAAATTCAAAACCAGGCTGTTAAACTGAGGCATGTGAAGAGAGGATGGCTGTTTCTTTGCAGGCTCCACTCATCATTACATCAGGACACATTTCAGGTCTTAAATTTAAAACTTGGTAAAAATAATAAGGTGAATTTGCCAAACAAAAAACTGTACTCTCATGCAAATGTCTTTGGTAATTAAGGAGAGGGTGCTAAATGTGCAATATTCCTCCTAAGCAGAATTGTTTCTAATTTCAGGGGTATGTTCACACTGTAGTCTATGAGGCAACAGCTGTTCTTAAGAGAATGCTGTCAACGTTGATAAGTTACTTTTAAAACTAAATCTGTTTGCTGAGCTCATGTTGTTTGGAAAACTATAAAGAATGAAATCTTTAATGTATGTTTTTCCTTTGGAAAAAAAGGAAAATGCTATCAATTGCAAGCAGTGGCAGAATGCTAAAAGCCCACAACCTGGTGAGATCCGAGGGTAAGCTCATTTATATGGGGGAGAGAAGAAACAAAGCAGTTTGGAAATCTGAGTCCGTAATGGGTAGCCATTTTAAAGTCTGAAAATACACTGATTGCATACTTTCAGACTTTTTCTTTTGGAATGTCATAGTGGAGGATCAAGAACTATTTTTAAGGCTTCTCTTTTCTGGCTGTTTTCTAAGGTATATTTGTTGTCACTGATACACTGGTCAAAGCAGCTGTAGCCATTACCTTTTTGTTAGAATAAAGCACCAGATGAGAAGCAGATTATGGGAAAAATTGTTTATTTCAGGCTTACAGTTTCCAGGGAAAGCTTTTTCATGGAAGAGAAAGCATGGCAGAGCAGACAACCAGTTCAAATGTTTATACATCAGTGGCAGGATGAGATAGCAACAAGTGCTAGATAGCTCTGGACATATCTGTCTATTTTAATCAACTGAAAGGCCTGAAGCCACCAATGCACCTCTTCCAAGTCTTCACCAACTGGGAACTAAATAAGAATCCTAAACTTATACTTGAGGCTATGGGGCCTTTAAAATTCAAACCATCACATCCTTCCATGGCCCCCATAGACTCATGACCATCTCACAATGCAAAATGCACTTTAAAAGTTCTCATAGTATTTTTCAATCCCAATACCATTCAGAAGTGCTCAGTCTCGTCTGAGACTCAAAATAGTCTCTTAACTGTGAACTCTGTAAAATCAAAGTACCAGTTATGTATTTCCAACCTATAATGACATAGATTGATAATTTCTACAGCAAAAAGAAGGCATAGCAAGGAAAAATGAACCAATACAAGATAGAATAGCATGGCAGGCATCATTTCTACCATCTGGGAGCTATTTTTTCCAAAAGGCCAAATTCTGCTCTTCTACTGCACTGCTTACTTTCTGGGAAGATACATCTGAGTGAGAGGAAGAAGCTTTTCTTGGCAAACATTCCATATTCCTGGCATCTCCAAAATCACTGGGTCGCCATTGAAACTCACAGTTCATCTTCACATTCCATATTACTAGCCTTACAGGGTCTCCATGCAGGGACCAGGACCCTGCTTCATGTTCGTGCATCTTAGTGCCTCCTGACACCATAATTGTATTTTATAACCCTGTTTTCTACATTTCTCATGCTTCTAAAACCAGTATCAGATGGACTTTGTCATAAAAATATGTAAATCAATGGGGAAAATAACTTGATCAGAGGAGCAGACTATTCCTTCATCATTCTTCCTTTAGGACACCTCTTTTTCAAAATAATTTGAATTATTATTTTTTAAAATTTATTTGAGAGCGACAGACAGAGAAATAGGGAGAGAGAGAGAGAGAGAGAGAGAGAGAGAGAATGGGCCCTCCAGGGCCTCCATCCACTGCAAACGAACTCCAGACACGTGTGCCCCCTTGTGCATCTGGCTAAAATGGGTCCTGCGTAATTGAGCCTCGAACCAGGGTCCTTAAGCTTCACAGGCAAGCTCTTATCTGCTAAGCCATCTCTCAAGCCCAAGAATTTGAATTATTACCTTCTTAAACCTTCATTGGGTTAGATTTCATCTTGAGGGCATCTTTTCTATTGTCCCAACAAAGACCAGATGACCCATCCTTAATGGTGGTAATCTGTTTGATGAAGTGAGGCCGTTTCCTTAACCATGATGAAGCCTCCCATGGAATCCTTATGCCTAAAATTAACCCTTTTCTCCTATAATCTGCTTATGGTCAGGTGTTTGTCCCAACAACAAGAAGATAACTGCTTTACTCTTTAAAACTGTAGCTTATGTGGCCTGAAACCAGTCTCTGTGCCTGTAAGTTTAAACTTTCTTATATTGCTCTTTGTGTCAACTTCATATTTTTCATATCTTTCTGTTCTGTACTTCCACCAAATAAATATACCAACATATTACTTTAAAATTCACTTCTGATCAAATTCTCACCACATGGGAAGAACATGGACATCCTTTAGCCCAACCCTGAGAAGATTCATTTTTCCTGTCTGAAACACCATAAGCTAAGCCTTCATAGTTAATACTTTTCTATATGATGTGGTCTTTAAAACCCTCAGCAGAACGGCCCACCAAGCTCAGTTTATAGCATTACAAGACCTCTCTATTTCATGGTTCCATTTCTTTCCATATTCTTCCCATGCACCAGTTCCAAAAGAATAAAATCCACATAGTCATGCCCAATATTGATCTCACTTCTGATAACAATTTTCCATAGCATTTACCTTTTTAGTAGAGAAGAAACCTGGGGTGTTATATCACTGCACCAATCAGGATGGAAGTGGACTGAGTGAGCTAGTTTGGAACATCCAAGTAGAGCTCAACCAATCAAGCCCCTAGTAACTTATCTTATTCTGCAAGGCTCCACTTCTCAAAGGTTCTACCAGCAGGGATTAAATCAGAAGCTTAATCATAAACACTTGAGGCTATAGGTGACATTTTTACATTCAAATCACCTCAGCAGATTTGGTCATTATACTTCTCTTTATTTTATGTGATTCTTGTGAGTAATTTGCAGCGTAACAAGCAAGGGTAAAACGAAGCAGGTATTTGAGCATATGAATTGTGGGAATGTGGGGGAAAGAATATGAGAAAATATAAGAAATTATTTTCTCTCTTATGTGTGATATCTAGTCTACATACATTCAACTCCATAATTGCTTATGTCCCCTTAATGTTTCAGTGAACTATACTCTTTATATTTTATTTTTTATGTTTTTCTATTTATTTATTTTTAGATAAAGTGTTGCTTTGTAGCCATGCAGGCTTGGGTCTTGAAATCATTCTCCCTTAGTCTCCTGAATTATGGGATTATGGATGTGCACCACCAGTTCTGGTTATCACTTTAGGCGTTTTTGTTCTGCACCTGTTTAGTTATTTTTGAGTTTGGCTCTTACTCTGTAGCACAGGCTAGTCTTGAACTTGCTATGTAAAACATACTGGCCTCAAATTTGGATTCTCCTGCCTTTACCTCCAGAGTTCCAGAACTACAAGCATGCAGTACTAGCTCTGGTTATCATTGTGGTTTCAATCTTCATTTCACCAGTCAATAATAGTGTGCCTCTTTCTAGGTGTTCATTGCTACTACCTGTCTTCTTTCACAAAGTTGTACCAGTCTTCTTTTCCATAGCATATAGGGAAAACAGACAGCAATAAGAGTACTTTCATTGTCTAGGGCATGGTCAACAACAAACTTTTTCTGTAAAGGGAATGATTTTATTTCTAGCTGTGTGATCTATATCATCTTTGTGTTAATTCCTCAATTCTGTTGTTGTGTCATTTTTATTATAGCAGCAATAAACAAAATACTCTTGTCAAAAAAAGCATTATTTATAGAAAACACCATGGTAGATTTGTTCATCTATGATTGAAATAATAATTTTGTGGGAAGTAGTGCCTCTGCTTGTAATATAACCTTCTGAACTCAGACACAGACTTGAGGGGAAATACTACTCTGGGTTTAATTCTTCAAAACCTGGTGGTATTTTGGAGTTAAGAGAGCTAAATTAGGATATTGGTTATTTTTAACATATCAGATATTTAGAAATACAGCATTATGAGAAGTCCTCATCATTTTAATTTATACCAGTAAGTCTTTATGGGTATCTCTGAAGAGAAGGCAGCAGAAGATTGGAATAGGTTTTGCCTTTTGCCACTCTGCTGTCACTTTGTCCTATAGTGCTCTAGTTTTCAGGTCATGCGCATTAAAATTCTCTGTTGGTAGTAGTAAGTTGCTATTACCCTCTTGTGATTCACTTGCAACATCTATTACAAACTGCATGTCTTGTTAATGGCTTGCTTAGATATGAAATATTTATCTTAGGAAGAATCCAGTCAAGACTCAATCAGCTTTGGATAGGAGACAGTTTCTCCTAAAAGGAAGATCTATGTGATTTCCCTTATCCACCAGGAAATAGGCCATATTTTTTTCTAGTTGACTTCTAATAGCCTTTCCTCTTATCCATTTACTACTTTCACATTTATTTAAGTGAATGTCAAGTAGTATAACCAATAAGATGAACAGTGGAAAAGGAGATATATAATCATATAAACAGATTTTATGACAAACTTACATTATCCTCAACAAAAAGAAAACCAACGAACCAATTTTATCTGCCTCGAAATTCTCATCCTGAACAATTTTCCCTGGCTACATTCCTTCATATTTGGCCAGTCCTTCTGCCTGCCATTTACTTTTGTCAGATTAAGCAAACATGTTTTTAGATACTTGTCTTTAACTCTGTTTAAAACTACAAAATTCTTTGAAAATTCTCAATTTTGAATTGTCAAATCCTTACTAACATATGTAACTAGCATTGCCCCCACATTTTCTGTGAAAGAGGAAAAACTATAATTCTTGTTCACAACTTTTTCCACATTAAAATTTAACCAGAATTGAATCAAAGGACAAACATTTAACTATGAATATTATTAGATATATTGATTAGCTGCTTTTAGGTTTGTAATTTTCTTGATCTATGTAATGGTTTATCTTGATTTGAATAAGAACTACCTAGGGAATTAGTGAGACACTCTTCTGGGTGTCTTTAAGAGTGTTTGCAGAGAGAATTAACTCAGGGGCAAAGATGTTGCCTGAATTTGGCCAACATCATTTCATTGGTTAGGGGCCTCGATAGAATATAATGGGGAAAAGAGAAATCATGTTACACATTAGTATTCCCTTTTCTCTGCTTCCTGATAATTTTACTAACTAACAACACTTCTCTGTCAAATGGGCTGCCATGATGCTTGCCCCAAACAATGAGGTTAAGATCCTATGGACTGAACCCTTTGAAATGTGAGAAATTCTTCCCCCAATCCTTAGATTGTTTGTGTCAGTATTTTGGTTACAGTTCCACAAAATTAACTCATACAGCTTACATATATTAACTTGAAAGATTTGAATTTCAGACAATTTTCTGACATGATGAATTTTCTTTTTGATTCACCAGAGAAGGATATAAGCCAAAGTAATCTTTAGTGTAGGAACATATCTTATCCAGCTTTATTAAACAACTATATGGTACCCAGTGTATCCCAATATATATTTGAGTTAATATGAACTGGTAGAAATGCCAATAATATTTCTTAAAATTTTTGGGACAGCAAATTTCCTGAAGGACATTTTCCTGCACATAAGATTGACAAGTCCATTTAGATTAATTCTTAAATGAAGTAGTAAGGTTCTGTCCATGTCATTTACCAAAAATCCTGTAGCTGTAATCTTTTAAAAATTGTTTCGGGCTGGAGAGATGGCTTAGCGGTTAAGCGCTTGCCTGTGAAGCCTAAGGACCCCGGTTCGAGGCTCGATTCCCCAGGACCCACGTTAGCCAGATGCACAAGGGGGTGCACGCATCTGGAGTTCGTTTGCAGTGGCTGGAGGCCGTGGCGCGCCCATTCTCTCTCCCTCTCTCTATCTGCCTCTTTCTCTGTCTGTCGCTCTCAAGTAAATAAATAAAAATAAAAAAACTTTAAAAAAATTGTTTCATGTTTGTGTGTGGACATACATGTACAGCCTGTGAGCACTCATGTGGAGGCCAGAAGAAGATGTCACTGTCCTTCTCTATCCCTATTTCTCCTTTTTATCCCTGAGAAAATCTCTCATTGACTTTGGAGCTCTTTTATTTATTTATTTTTGGGGGTTAGGTTCCCTGACCAGAGAGCCCCAGTGATTGTCCAGTCTCTGCCCTTTCAGTGCGAGGGATTGAGCCCTGCATGGTCATGCCCAGATTTTTACATATGTTCTGGAGATCAAACTCAGGTACTCATGATTGTACAGCATGAGTATTTCCACACTAAGCTATCTCTCCAGCCTCCAGAGTATAATACAATGCTCTTCTGGGAAGTATAGAATATTTTGTCTTTACCTAAGGCCAGATATATGATTCACTTCTCACTCTTTTGAATAGTATTCAAAGTTCTTGATTTTTACTTCCTGATTTTACAAGCCAGGAAAGGGGTTCATCTTCAATAATCCCCAAACCTGATAATATTTGTTTCAGTAACTGACAATACTACCCTGTGAGAAATAGTGTTGGTAGTTTTAAGCTTCAGAGTGAAAAGTAAATATTCTCTGCTTATATGACCACTATAAAATGGATTAGGAGAACATCACAATGAGCCTTTTTAGTAAAGTTTCTTAAGTGTACAACATCTGATATTTAGAATGCTGTCTTTCTTTTGATTCTTAATAACATTGACTCAGAATATATGAGTTCATAAAAGTAGATCTACTGATTGTTTGTGTAGTCTAAAATAAAAAAAAAACAAGAAAGTATATCAAGCTTCATCTTTAAAGAAATTGATAATTCAAAAAATGGAAGAATCTCTTGTCTAACCCTATGTCTTCCATTCTCCTATCTCCTTGCAGCCTGACTTCACAGAGGCTATGAGGCATGGAGGGCAGGTGGATACATTTTGTTGGGTCAGGGTTCTCTACAGAAACAAAACCAGTATAAAGGATATATACTATAAAATGGATTTATTAGATGATATGGACTGGGTAGTCCAATAATGACTACCTACAGGTTGGAGAGTCAGCGAACCCAGTAGCTACTCAGCCATGAGGCTGAATGTCTCAGCAGTCCCAGTCTGGAAGTCCAAGAGGATTCATGGAGAGTTGCTGGTCTTCAGTTAACATTGAAAGGCTGATGAAGCTGGGTTACAGTGTCCATGAAAGATGAAAGCAACACAGTAGATGTACTCACCAGAAAGTGGCCAACCAGGCAAAAGGGCAATTTTTCCCCTAGAATTTATTTATATATAACCTGCCACAGGAAATGGAAGGGCTTCCTAATCTGAGGGTGGGTCTTGCACCTATAGCTAATGATTCATGTAAAAGCCTTCACAGACCTTCACAAGAGCCATGTTTCTTACTTGATTCCTGAACTGGTAAATTTGACAATAGAAATTAACCTTTACACTTCTCTACTATTTATTCATCCCCACTGTCCTTATTTATGTGTCTAATCAAGAGTTAGATGAAAGCAGATACTCTTCGCTATTCATTTTATCTCTAAGGCTGTTGGTTTGAAATTGGCATGCCTATATACTCCATTTTGCATTGGAGTGTAGGAAATAGAAAGTTTTTCTCGTTAGATTTTTTTTTTTTTTTACTCTACTTGAGATTTCTCTGCTTTTGTAACGGAACAGACATGATATTGTCATTGAATTTTTGGTAACATTTCATGATGATTCTGCTGCCAGTGAAGTATAATGGGTTTTATGTCTTTGATCATTCTTATTTTATTAAAATAAATATGACATTTCTTTGAATATCTTGCTCTGTTTTCTCCAGTGACTGTACTCAATTGGAGTGAGAGGAAAAATACCTTCATTTGCACTTTGATGAACATATAGAAAAATAAATTTTGTTAGTTCTTTTGAATAAGGATGCCTTAAGCTATTATATCTAACCTAATTCAACTACATCATATATATATCCTGCAAATCATTATGAGAAATATAGTCAAACACATATCAAAACTGGCAATGTATATTGACTTAGCAAATACTTAAATTATTTGTATTATTGAATATTGTTTTGGGATGCTGCACATGGTGTTTATTCTTATAACAATACAGGTATTAATAAAGTATAACTGAGTGGATTGTAACATCTGAAGGTACATTTACAATAGTTTACATGAATATTTATAAAAGGAAAACTACATGAATATTTTAAAAAAGAGCTTTCCAGCTGTCTGTATCATCTATTATCTATGTATCTTTATATCTATCACAATCTATCCATCTATCATCACAAGGTAGTGTGGTAAGTATAAGGGGTTATGCTCTATTAAAATATTTGTCTATATTAGCTTATCACTCAAAACAGAGTAGACCAGCTTGAATAACTGTCAAATTCTTGAGTTTGGATTTATACCAGTTTTTCTTTAAATTTTATTATAGAAGAATTTTAGACTTAAAGAAAAATTGCAAATTAATAGAAAATTTTCATTTAGCTTCCAACCAGTTTTCCTTCATGTTAAAATCAAATCATCATACAACAGTTACCAAAACCAGAAGATTAATATTAATATAGTAGTATCTGCTAATATACATATGTTGCTGGATAGTTTCCATTGTCTCACTAAAAATCTTTGTTTAAAGTTATTTATTTATTTGTTTATTTATTTATGTGTATGCATGTTTGTGGACAGCAGGGTCTCTTGCCACTACAAACAGATAGATGCCTGTCTGACTTTAAATGAGTGGCTAGAGAAAAGAACCTGGACTAGCAAGCTTTGCAAGTAAGTGTCCATAAGTGCTGAGCCATCTTCCCAGCTCCTTTTTTATTTTTCCCAGAAAATCTCTTTGAATTTATTATCAATGATTTCTTAGCAATGATTGTTTAGTAAAAATGAATGAGAAAATAAAAGAAAAATCTATGCATGTGAATACAAATGTATATACCTATTCTTGGTCATTATGGAATGAATTGTGCTCCTACCCAAAGTTTTGAAGTCCTAACTCCTTTTTTTTTTTTTTGGTTTTTCGAGGTAGGGTCTCACTCTTGTCCAGGATGACCTGGAATTCACTATGTAGTCTCAGGGTGGCCTTGAACTCACAGTAATCCTCCTACATCTGCCTCCCCAGTGCTAGGATTAAAGGCATGCACCACCATGCCTGGCCTGAAGTCCTAACTCTTATCACTGGTGAATATGACCTACTTTGAACATAGATCTTTACAGATGATGAAGTTAAGGTCATTGGGTGGGCAATAATTCAACATAACTATTTCTTTATAACAGAATAATTTTGACATAGAGATAGATAACACAGGGAGAAAATGGGAGTTATGCTGCCATAAGAAAAGACTCCCAAGAGCTTGGAGAGAGGCCAGCCAGAGATTCTTCCCTAACACTTTAAGTGGGAATATGGTCTTTCTGACATATTGATAACAGATTTATGCCTCCAATACAGGAAATAATAGAAAAGTTAATGTTTAAGCCATTCATTTTTAATATTTGTTATAGCAGCTCTATAAAATAAATAGAATTTTCTGTACATGAGAATTCAGTTGAAGCTCAAGGCATCTTTCAGGTATTGTGATGTTTGTTCTTACTGCAATATTAGAAAGGCACCAACAGGGGTTGGAGAGATGGCTTACAGGTTAAGCGCTTGCCTGTGGAGCCTAAGGACCCAGGTTCAAGGCTCGATTCCTCAGGACCCACATAAGCCAGATACACAAGGTGGCACATGCATCTGGATTTCGTTTGCAGTGGCTGGAGGCCCTGGTGCATCCGTTCTCTCTCTCTCTCTCTCCCTCTCCCTCTTTCTCTGTCTGTCACTCTCAAATAAATAAATAAAAATAAACAAAAAATAAAAAAAGAAAGGCACCAACAGAAATGACTAGCCAAACATAGGCCAGCAACTAAGATGATGGAGTAGGGACTACCATGGCCTAAAATGCATAAAAGCATAATAAGAAATCAAAGTGGCAAATAAGAGGTCTATGTATATTTATAGTGTTCAGATGAATTGAGTGTGGTTAAGATGTAAGAATAGATTCATGAATAGAGACCAGCAGGGAGGAATCTAGGTACTATGATGCCTTTATGGTAGACATATAATATATGGTTAAATTTTTATCATTTATTTGTTTGGAGAGAGATTGAAAGAGAAAGAATGGGCATTGCAATACTTGTTGAAACTGCAAAGAAACTTCATGTGCATGTGTATCAAGCTTTTTGTGGGTATTAGGGAGTTGAACTTTGTCAAGCTTTATAAGCAAGTGGCTTTAACTATTGTTTCATCTTCTAAGTCCCAAGAGTTATTTTTTTATATTATATCTTTCATATGTTTTCTAAGCTATCATAAATCCTAAAATAATCACCCAAATCTCAGTATTATTAAAGATATTGCAATCTATTACAAAGTCAAGGTCATATCAATGAAAAAATGTTTGGCACAAATGAAATATAATTTGAATAGAGGTATATTGATTTTCAAAGTAAATACTTATAACTGGACATAAAATTTAGGTTTCTATTAATTCTTAGGACTGCTGATGATTGCTAAAGATTTTTCCAAACATGATGTTATAATTTGTCAGTTTAAAAAAATGATCATACTTCTTCTCTTTTATTATTTGAGAGAGACAAAGAGGCAGAAGAAGACAGACAGAAAGAAAGAGAGAGAGGGAGAGAATGAGAATGAGAATGGTCATGGCAGGGCCACTAGTCACTGAAATTGAACTCCAGACCCATGTGCTACCTTGTCCATCTGGCTTATGTGGGTAGTGGGGAATCAAACATAGATTCTTGGGCTTCACAGGCAAGCACCTTAACTGCTATCTCGATTCCAAAACTGATCATATTTCTGTGTTGATCTATTACCTGATAGTTTGCATTATCTTATCATGTATGTTTCATGGTGACAAATGGACCTTGAACCTAAGTATTTCAACAAATCATCTCATGTATAAAACTTGGTAATGGGTATATGGAAGCTGTAATTTTTAATGTGGAATCCAGACATCAGAAATTCTTCTTTAATGGGTATTATTTATTTTCACAAAGTTAGGCTGGCATATATTGTAAACTTTTTGGGAGGATGGGGGTATAGGTTATGCTATGCTATAAATGTACAACTTGCAAGGTATAATTCCATGGGGGATTGAGTTTATAGGCAATATTTCAGAACCAGCCTGGATTATCTAACTTTATTGTTAGAAAAGAATGCAAAACAGTGTTGATTCTTTTTGTGTTCAGAGTTATTGTATACATGGTGCTTTACTTTGAAAATAACCTGAGATATTATTAGAATTGAGTTTTTATTTAAATATTTGTTCCATCTCTCTGTCGTTGTTGTCCCTGGAGTATGTCCCAATGCTAGAGTAATTGTCTAGGAAGGGAGTCTCCTAGAAATGGATATTTACCTGTATTTCTGCTTCTTCTGGGCCAAGTAGTCATCTTGGAAATAGGAATTGTTCAGTGTAAGTCAAATTTCTGGCATCATCATGGTTTGGTTGAGTGTTAATGCAGGCTTATGGGAACTTTTAATCAGGTTTATTCTTTGAAGATGGCTACAGGCATTCAGACACTTTAAGTTTTAGTTTGGATCCATCAGACCTGGGACAGGTTATTTCAGAGAGTCTGTTTTTTGCTGGATCCTGACAACTGGAACTGACCCAGTTTGGAGAGTGTAACAAGTCTAGCAGCTGTTTGACTTCCCATGCTCAGCCAGCTGGGAAGCTTCCAATTTACCTGGCAATATATGTTGAATAAATGGGGGAAAATGTCCAAAATTTTTATCTCTAACTTAAAATTCCCAGAGAAATAGTTAGCTTTCCAGGAATCCTCTCCAAGCTATAATGAACCACCTGCTTTCTGTAAGCATAACCCACAGGAGTAGAATATTGGCCAATGCTATGATTCACAATTATACTAGACTCCTCTGAGAACTTCATATACAGGTGAAGGGGTCATCTTACCTAGTCCTTAAGGTGTTACTGTTGAACTATGAGTTATATTTATTTTTATTGAAGAAAAACCTTTAATAAACTCATTTGAGATTGGACGAAAGATCTACAAAGTCTACTTATACTCTGTTTAATCTCATTGGGCATGGTGGTACAATCTGTTATTTCAGTACTTGTAAGATAAAAGTAGATGGATCAGGACTTCAAGGTCAGCCTCTGCTACAAAGTGAGTTGGAGGCCATCCTATGCTACATGAGACCATGTCTGGATTAAAAAACTTAGCCCAATGTTAGAGGATTTCACAATCATGTTATTTCAATATTATTAGGGACAAGTATTTGTTTCATTAAACTTAATCATAAAAAAGGAAGTAAGACTTCTCAATTCATTTGATGCATCTGCTAAATTGATGGTCCCCAAGATTTACCAAAGTAGAATGCATGCCTGTGATGCACACACATACAGACACACACACACACACACACACACACACACACACACATGCATGGATACACACATGTACACACTAACAAATTGATATTAGTGAATTCAGTACAACTTTCCAGCAAGTAATTACCCAATTAAATCTATAATATGCCCATATTAAATCATACATTTTGTAAAAAAATCATCTACAATGGGCTAAGTTTTTTTAAAGGCCTTTTTCATTTCTTTTTAAAAAACTTATTTGTTATTATTATTTTGTATTAAGCATATACTTTGTATGGACACCATTACTTCCCTCCTCCCGACCCCCATTGCACTGAGGTCCTGCCTCAATGGGGTTGTTGGTATTCCCCATGGGGTTTTGGATAATGAGTTGTTAGTGCAGCAGTCAGTCAGTGTGTGTGGTGGGGGGCAATGCCTCTGGATATTCCCTCCAAGACTGTGACTCTTACAATCTTTCCACTCCCTCTTCCACAAAATTCCCTGAGCCAGAGCGCGTGTGTTTTAACACTACTTTAATGTTGAGCTCTCAGGAGCTTCTAGATTTTGGCTTTGGTATGTGTTGTGTATCTTCAGTGTCTGTCTCCATCATCTTGGCACAGGTTTTCAGGTATACCATGGAAGCAGCTTGTTCATCTTGCCAATTCTTCTGTGGTTCTACCTTCGTCCTGGCTGATGTACGAGGTGTGGTTCATCTCCTGCTGGGGAGTCAGCTATCTTTTCTTGTCTTCTTGATAAATTTTGTTTGTCCTTGGTTCTCACTGCCTTCTATAAAAAAAAAAAAAACAGATTCCCTAATGACAAGTGAGAGCAACATAGGTTAAAGGGGATAAGCATTGTTATATTAGAGAGATTTTGATGGTAATAGCTTCTCTTTTGGCCAAAGACTAGTGAGAACTTATTGTTAAAAATCATAATTTTTACAAAGCAGTAAAAAAATATCATAATCTTGGTGTCTGACTTGGACCCGAGTCTAAGATATGGGTTCCTTTCCACTGAGAAGATTTCTTAGCCAATCTGTAAGCCATTGATTACCCACTTAGGCTAGGTGCCACCATTGCACAGGTATATAGGTCTTGTTAAGCTAGTTGCTTTCATATAGCAGTGTCTCCTGCTTTCTCACAACATTGTTGGCCATATTCCCCCAATAGCACATGTAGCACTTTCTGGCATTATATGGGCTAACTATCTGGTAACTGGCTTCCTTCCAGATTCCAGCCAGATCTCATGATGTTCTTGTTGGCAGCATGTGGTATCTTCAGCAATAGGGTCTTAGTTTTTACCTTAGGTGGGTAATTAAGTGCTTTGACAGAAGCCTGTCTTATTTTAGGGGCCTCATTTATCTCTCTCATCAATAGCTCAATATGGGTAGCAACTGATTACTGGTACTGTTACTGGTACTGGGAGTTACGGGCCAGTGCCAAATATTTTAAGGCTAGGCATCAATCCATCTTCTTCAGGGCCCTATTTGCCATATGATACCCCCAATCTCCTGTTGAAAGTTATATCTAATATCCAGAAGAAAGTTTTCTATGGTACCTACCCTTCCATTACCCTCCCTACAAATCATTCTATCCCTATTGTCTGTCCCCTGTGTTTCCTGTCAGGTATGCCAGCAACTCAAGCAGTTCCAGGTTAAGAACCATAGGTGAGAGAGAACACGTGGCATTTGTCTTCTTGTGCTCGTGTGAATGGGCTGGGTATGAACTGTTCCAAGACTGTCCATTTTCTTACAAAATTTATTATATCATTTTGTCTTACTTATGAGTAGACTTATTATTATTTTATGTAGGCTGTCCTTGAAATTTCTTCCTAATGTACAGTCCTTGAGATGCTTATTAGGTATGTCAGCATCTTGGGTAGATTCAGGTTAGGAGTGGTAGATAAGTGAGACTATGCAGCGCTTATCTTTCTGTGATTGGGTGAGTTCACTGAGAATGATCTGTTCCAGGTTCGACCATTTTTCTTCAAATTTCATTGTGCCATTTTTCTTTACTGATGTGTAGAATTCCATTGTGTAGATGTACCGCAGCTTGGTTATCCATTTTTCTAGTGATGGACATCTGGGTTGATTACAGCTCTTAGCTATTATGAATTGAGCAGCTATAAACACGGTTGGGAAACTCTCTCTGAACTGAGGCATGGAGCTTTTAGGATAAATGCCCAGTAAGGGAATAACTGGGACTGTTGGTAACTCTATAGTTAACCTTTTTAGGAGTCTCCATATTGCTTTCCAAAGTGTTTGTACCATCTTATGTTCCCACAAACAGAGGATGAGGGTTCCTATTTCTCCACATCCTCACCAGCATTTATTTTCATTTGATTTTTTAATGTTTGCTATCCTCACTGGGGTAAGGTGGAATCTCATAGTTGTTTTAATTTGCATTTCCCTGATGATTAGGGATGATGAACATTTTCTTAAGTGTGTGTTTGCCATTTGTATTTCTTCCTCTGAGAACTGCCTGTCCAGCTCGTTGCCCCATTTTGTGAGTGGGTTATTTGACATTTTATTGTTGAGGTTTTTGACATCTTTGTAGATTCTAGAAATTAGACCACTGTCAGTTGGATAGCCAGCAACAATATTCTCCCATTCTGTGGTTAAACTATTGACTCTTCTTATTGTGTTTGTCTGTGAAGAAACTTTTCAGCTTCATGAGATTCCAATGGTTAAGTGATCATTTAAGTTCCTGAGCTGTTGGGGTTTTGTTTAGGAATTCCTTTCCCATTCCTATATCATGGAAACTTCCTCCTATTTTTTTCTTCTAGTAGTAGCATAGTTTCTGGTCTTATATTGAGGTCTTTTAACCATTCGGACTCAATTTTTGTGCATGGCGAAATGTGTGGATCTAGTTTCAATTTCCTGAATATGGTTATCCAGTTCATCCAGCACCATTTGTTGAAGATGCTATCTTTTTTACAGCCTATATTGTTAGGGCCTTTGTTAAATATCAAGTAGCTGTAGTTACTTGACCCAAAGTCTGGGTCATCAATTCTGTTCCATTGGTCTATACTCCTGTTTTTATGCCAGTATCATACTGTTTTTATTACTATGGCTTTGTAACATAGCTTTAGATCTGGTATGGTGATGCCTCCAGAGGTGGTTATTTTGCTGAGGATATGCTTGGATACCTGAGGCCTTCTGCCTTTCCATATGAATTTTGAGATCATTTTTTTTCTATCTCTGTGAAGAACAATGTTAGGATTTTGATTGGTTTTGCATTAAATCTATATATTACCTTTGGTAGGATTGCCATTTTCACAATGTTAATTCTGCCTATCCAGGAGATGATGTAGGATCTTGCTCTATCACAGGCTGACCTGGAATTCATTATGTAGCCTTAGAATGGTCTCAAATTAATGCTAATCCTCCTATCTTTGCCTCCTAAGTGTTGAGTTTAAAGGCATGTGCCACCATGCCCAGCTTGTCTTTTATTTTTTAATATGTGCTAATATGTATATTTTCCTCTTAAGTTGACTCTGATTCCCTTACACAGTACAATGTATAATCTGATATTTTTAGTATTCCTAGCTAATGAAAATGAGTTTCAACCTGTTCTTTATCACAGAAGTTATTTAGAAGTGTGTTATGAATTTCTAAACGATAGACCTCTCCATCTTATATTTTGTAAATTTCTTATTTTGTTGTTTGCTGTAAGTAAATGAGGTTTATAGAGTTTCTATTTTGGCAAGACTTTTGATGAATTTTGGTATCACATTAACTTTTTGCAAACATTCCATATTTTAATTTAACAAATTGGGCTTTAATTTTGTAGATTCAACATGTTACGTATCTATTAAAACAGTCATCTGTTCAAATATAGTAAGTGATTTCCATCAATTACACAAAAGGAACAATTTTGGTTACAAAGATTGTGTACTTATATTTACTTTTGGTTAATATGCTATCTTTATAGGTTTATTTCCAATTTGTTCTCCTATGCTATCCTTATGTTACATGCTAAGACCTGCATATCATGAATGCATGCATATATTTTTAGTTTTTCTGTGTTTAACTCATTTTACTTTCCAGCTCCATCCATTTTTTTCTGCAAATTTGATAATATCAATTTTCTGTACTGCTACATAGAATTTCATTCTGAACATACACCTTATTTACATTATGTTTTAATTCTAAGTATGCTAATTAAAAGATAGATACAAAAAAGAAGAAAAAATATTACCCATTTTATTCTCTGATAGAAATTAATTTGGCCTCTGGCATTTTTCCATAAGGTATAACCTGTGAAATCAGAACTTAGATACTTATTTAGCAGAAGTAACAAGGACAGATCAGGTGTATTCTGTGAAATGCATTCCAAATGCTGTTAACAAATACCATTGAAGTGCAAAATGATTTGGCTAAATTTTGTAGTCTTTTCTCCAGGAAAGGTGAATGAGTTTCAGAGGAGCTGTAATATTTTCCTTCCTAATTGCTGAGAAACAATTCCAAGCAAACAAACAAAAATGTTTAAAATACAGAATTAAAATTCCAGGTGCTTTCAAATCAAATAGAATATAAGAATTAAAGAAATACATGAGAAAGAAAAACTAGAAATACTTATTTTCAACAATGATTGAAAATGGTTAAACTGTCTACTTTTATTTTTATGTTTTTTATTTTTTTAATTTAATTGACATTTTTAAACATATACATAATATATTTTGATTATAATCACCTTCTATTACTTTATCTTCTGCTCCTGTTTCCCTTCCACTGAATCCCTTCATTCTAATCAGTCTCCCTTCTTTTTTTGTTTCTTCTTCATTATAAATATTGAGATGTTGATGGGCCTAATTTTATGCAGGTCTGATTAATGTAGCAACAGCTGCTAAGGTTTCATAACCACTTCATGTCCAGAAGATAAGTGTTCAAATGTATTCCTCCATATCTATTGTCTCTTAATGTCTTTTGGTCCCATCTTTGGTTTTCAGCCCCAGAGCCTTGGAGGGCATGCTAAAGATGTTTCATTTAGTGCTGAGCATTCAACAACTACTTATTCCTCAGGATTTTGATTAGCTTTGAGCTTCTCCAGTAGTCATCACCATCTGCACAAAGAAACTTCTCTGTTCATAGGTGAGACTACTAATCTATGAGAATAAACAGAATTATTTAGAGGATGTGATGGATGCAACTTATCCATTTATCCCGAATATACAGTACTAGTTTCCTCCCCTTATGGTGTATGACCTTCTCAGACATAAGCTTTTGAATAGATTTTCATTACCAGGTATGAATTCTCTCCCATTGATCAGGCCTGAAATTCAATCAGAAGAGTTGGTTACCCCATAACTATCATGTCACCAATCATACCAGTGAGCACATATTTTTTCGTTGGTTGGTTGCACAGCATGCATGCGGCATGTACTGCAGGTAAGACTATTGAGGACTTCCTCACTCTGGGATATCCCACCCATTGCACTGGAGTTTTCCTATCTGCAATAACCTATGGCTTTAAAGAGTAGCAATACACACCTGTAGAGGCATATACACAAGATGTTAATAAGGTTTGGCTTTCAGCATACAAACTGGACACTCTGTTATATAACCATATTCAGCACCATATTGAGTGCTTGTGTGTGCACCAGACATGTAAGCACCCTGTGAATAGAAATAGACACACTTTGCATTGCACTCCTAAACTGGTGTCTGCAGATGTTTGCTCTGCACATATTATTCTAGTGGGAGGGTTCCACAAATTCCCCTAGAACTTCCTGCTTCTAACACTTGCATAGTCTGCAGGATGAGGTGAGTGAACCTTCTGCCCCCCCCCCGTACTTCCTTGAGGGAATCCCCCACCAGACATGTGGCCCTTGACTCCATGGTGGTATCCAGTGGCAGCCTACCTCATAGACTGGGCTCCCCTTAATGATTAGGGAGCAATCTATCCCAGTCTGGCAGAAATGAAAAAGGCCCTGGAAAACTTTGAGGGAAGAATCCTACTAGCCCATCAGGAAACAGCCAGGCAAGTGGCATGGCTGTTTCTCTTTGTGTGAAATCAAGCCCAAAAGTATGGTCAAGACTTGGAGTGACAAGTGCTTGTATTGTGGGCAAAAGAAGCAGAGCTCTTGGAAAAGGACTTGAGGAAGGAACCTATGATCAATAGATCTGACCCCTGTACTCCCTTCAGCATACCATACTGCATGACAGAGATTACAGGTGGAGGAATAGATCCCAGGGCTGAACCTAGGGACCCAGGCTATCTGACAAACCACCTATGTGATATATAAAGCCATGGGATTATGACAGCTAGCCAAACAATGGCAACAGTGGGTGGGGGAAAAAATTCTTGTCTGGCCATTGCATTTATGGGATAATGGAACTGATAATACACAGCTAGCCTCTGAAGAAATAGTGAATTGGCCAATATTACTTATATCCCATCATTAAGATAGATTGCAGGAAGTGCAATATATGGCCCCAGATGCAAGGGAATGGTCCCTGGCCAACTGGCTGATATCAGCTTCATGAATAGTATGGAAAAATATTCGGGACATGCCAGAACAGGTCAGTAAATGGAACACCTACCTGGACTTGGTGCAGGTGTTCTGCAAGATAAGCATGTGACAGATGATATTTAGGCTGAAGTTTAGGAGCCCAGATAAGGAAGTGTTTATCTCCTGGATAAAGGATATGGTTTTGGCATATGAACCCCCTAGGAAATTTGCATTGCTTATGGCTCTCTTAGCTCCCTATACTGACTGATTTATTCATGCTGTGGTACTAGCCTTCCTAGGAGAGATTAAAGTCAGGAAAGAAGGACAGCAGGTGTAGCCAAAAAAACAAAAATGCATGTCCTAGAACCACAAAAGGGGAACAAAAATGTAAAACCAGTAACTAAATTTTCTAAGGTGTGGGAAGGTGAACAGACAAAAGTGACTCAAAAGTAGTTATGTAGTTATGGTTTGACTTATTGGCCATTGGACTTGATAATGCTGAATTGGATGGCCAGCCCTTGGTTGTGCTGTTGGCCTTATGGAATGAATTGTCTCCTGAACAACACTATACCCCATTGCTGCCTCCATCTCTTCAAACACAAGAGACTTGGAGACCAGAACAGCCAGCCTATGTGATGTGTTAGGTGAGTGAGGGTTGGTGGTGAACACTGACAAAAATCCAAGGACCTGGAGTATCTGTCAAATTCTTGGGTGTTATCTGATCAGGTTAGACAAAGATGTTGCCTGAGGCTGTTATAAACAAAGTCAAGGCATACTCAGGGTGGTGAGAAACTGTAAAATAATTCCTGGCATTTTTGGGTTGTTGGGGTACTGGCATATCTCTATACCCCATTTAGTTTAGATTGCATGGCCTTTATACCTCCTGTCAAAAAAATAGGATATTTGGGATTGGACCCCAGACATAGAAGCTGTATTGAAGGCATCCAAATTCCTGGTGGCCAGTGCACAAACTTTAATGTAACAGATACACATGGCACTTTCCAAGTAAGTTTCCATATAACCCCAGAAGGGTTGGGGGCTATGGAAGTCGCAAGGGAGGAAGCGAGTCCCTGTAGGATTCTGGTCCAAACTATGGAAGGGATCAGAAGAATGGTATTTCCCCTGTTGAGAAACAACTAGTTGTGATCTATGCAGACTGACAAGCCACAGAGCCTATCATAAAACACTAAGTCCAGGTGCAAACCATTCATCCCACTGAGGGTTGGGTCTGAACATGGATGACTAAACCTTTTCCAGGAATTAAAGAAAAATCATGAACCATAAACCCATATGTGAAGCATCAGGTGAATCATCTCTAGGAGGCCTGGTATTCAAGTGGTTCCTCTAAAGGGAACCCATCCACTTGGGTGACAGTAGCTATTCAGCCTTCTACAGAAACTTTCTGGTATGAGATAGGACAAGGATGGTCCAATTACTGGGCTCAGTACAAGCTGTCTGGCTTGTATTAACAAAGGAGGCTATTCTAGCAGTGATATATATATAGATAACTGAGCCATATATCATGATTTTTAACTTGTAACTGTACCAATGGGCTTCCCAGGAATGGGAGATAGGGAAATGACCCTTGTGGGTTCAAGATATGTGGCAGAAATTGGAGAAAAGTCCCTGGAAACAGAATCTCATTTACCATTTTCAGAACATAAATTCAGCCTGTCCCCAGTAATGATGTGGGAGATGACCTGATGCAGGTGTGGGCTGTAGGTATTTAACCCCCAAGTAGTATAGGACCTTGGCTACAGAAGAGACTTGGGCATGCTGAAATTAAGACTCTGCAACATGTTGCATAATGGTAGGAACTACAGCTCACAACTGAGGATGCAAGGCTAGCTGTGCAACAATGTCCATGTTATGAAGAGGATAGGCAACCCCATCAGGGACCATAATATAGTTCTGGACATGTGAAATGAGAACTGAAACTCCTCTTTGCCTGCCAGGTTTCTTGCCCTCCACTACCAGTTTGAGGCATCTCTTTATAGCAGTAGATATAACCACTGAATTTGGCTTTGCCTATCCAGTCACTATCCAGTCTCAGTCTACAACTATCTTGGCCTTACAGCAACTGGCATCCCATTATGTGATCAAGATCCAAAGTGACCAAGGCTCAGCCTTTGTTGGGTAGGGCACCCAGTCTTGGGCCAAGAAACAAGGCATCCTATGAATGTTACAAGCCTCCTACAGATCCCAGCCATTGGGCATGAATGATTTGTCTCTTGAAAAATAAAACCATGTGCTCTGGATCACACAGGGAAAGAATGGCAGAAAATATTACCCATACCAGTACAGCTATTAAATGAACAACCCCAGAAAGATGGAGTCACCTATATAAGATTATTGGGAAATATTTATTGGGTGTTTTGAAACCATCTGGGGAATTCACTATGCAGGTAGGACAAAACCAGTTAATATTATTAGCCCCCATGGTATTGAGTCCTGATAAGTGACTAACATGGACTTAGGGGGCTCTGGCCATAGCATTTGGACTATGGGATGTTTTATTGCAACCACTGGGGACAGGAATAGACCACACTGTGTCCTTATGTTCCAGTATTACTACATGGATCATAAAAGTATTTGCAGAATTACCAATGACAAGTTCTGCTGTTCTAAAGCACAATGTGGTGGCTTTTGCTTGGACAATACCTACCATACAGATAGAAATGGAGGTGTCACCCTCTACTATCACTATACAATGGGATAAGGTATGGTATCATCAGCCTGTAAGAGCAGTTAATCCTATAACCATTCTATCACAAGACAAACAGGTAACGTGCATATTGCCTGGAGGCAAAGATTTACCTTTAATGGAATCCATAACTGCTCTCTCATTCCAACCAGAATTGCCAAGGATAACTCTGTAGTCTCTTGGGCTCATACCTTTCCACAGGTCAACAGTGTGACTTGATGCTGTACCTATATGGAGCTGTCCCATGATGCAGCAGTAGGACTACCATGACACATAGCCTCATCCCCTTCTGACAATTGGACTGCTTTGCAGTGGTGGAACATAAATCATTCATCTGGTTTGTAATGGGACCAAGAAATGTAGCAATTGAAGCACTCTTGTGGACAAAAAATTACAACACCCTCTATTCATTGGGTCATGTGGTACACAATGGGTGTGGATGGATGGAAAGTGTTTATGTACAGTTTTAGACATGATCCCACCGTGTATTGATCAGCGACATAGGGATATTTCTCATAGGGAGGTAGGTTGGATACCTCCCCCATGTTCTATAATGTTACAATACAGATTGAAAGAATACATTCTGGAATAGAAACCAATTACAGGGACTAAACCCACTGAATTTCTTCTCCCAGGGAATATTTGGGTATGTGGTAAATTTGGATGGCATTAGCTCTCTGCTCAGTGAACAGTATGATGTACTTGGGGATGTCTATACATACCTGACTGAATCCTGATCACTCACATTACAGCCACATAATTGGGGTGTTATGATACATCACTGGCACCAGAGGTGCTACTGAGCTGCTCATGCTGCCTAGTGGGTTTTATCTGATGGCTGCATTTGTCCCAAGGGCAGGCACAATAGCCAAATAATTACAAAGAATTACAAGTAACAGCCCAATTTTTGAACATAACTTGGCATATACCTGATGTATTTTTAGAGACCCAGATGAGAAAAGTGGTATTACAAAATAATATGGCCTTAGAGTTACTCACCACTGCCAAATATTGCACAGGCACTACAAGAAATAGTTATAGAGGTTGATTAATTCATAAACTCACTGAAGATCCTCTCACCTCTTGGTGGGTATCTTTAGGATCTACCTTCCGATAGACGCTCATAAGTTAATTTTTAGTTGCAGGTATCTTGGTGGTAAATTGCTTTTCTTTATATTGCTTTGTGGTTCATGTACACATGGCTCTGCTGTATGTGTGCAAAGGGCATACACTCATCTGGTTCCCTAAGCCTATGTGGTGGAAGTAGAGGCATATACCTAAAATGGTAATAGGCTTGAGTTCCAGCCAAACATATAAATTGGCTGTTCTCTTATGTTATCATGATTCAGCACCATAAGGAGTGCGCCTGCATGCTCACTGGCTATATAAGCAACCTGTGACTTGAAATAAACATGCTTTCAATTGCTTTTCTGCAATGGTCTCTGTAAATGGCTGCTCTGTGCACCTTCTTCCAGCTGGGCTCACCCTCTATACACATCCCCCCAGGAGCCACCAACTCCTGACAGTACCCTCACAGAATACTGTCTTTTAAAATAATTTTTTAATTTTAATTTTTCAATTTAATAAAATTTTTAATTAGCTAGTGAAACGTTTGTTTCTCTATAGTATTTTAATAATTACTAGTGGTAATAACTTCTTATTGTGATTATTGTCTTCATTTGGACAATAAATTATATGACATTTTATTCTGGGACCAAAAAAATAATTTCTTTTGTGTTTGTTGATACTTCCATCCTACTGTCCTCTATCCACCTTTTCTTTTCACCTGCAATATTCCATCCCTGTGATTACATATCCCATATCCCCTTCCCTTAAACCTCCACTTTCACACCTGCATGGCTACTTTTTAGGTTCTTGGTCTTTCATGACTCTTACTTCAAATCTACAAATTTGAAGTTAGGATCTGCATTTGAGAGAATTGTGCTGCTTCAGTCTTTCCAAGCCTAGGTTACCTCACTTAATATTATATATGCTAAACCCATCCATTCTCCTCTGAATTTCATTGTTTCAATTTTCTTTACATCTGAATGAAACTCCATTGTGTACATGTACCTCATCTTCATTATTCATTTATCAGTTGATGAGCATCTGGGCTGATTTCATTTCCTAGCTATTGCAAATAGAACAGCAATAAACAAGGATGAACAACTGTCTCTACTGTAAGGTGTAGAATTTGTCTAATTTTTGTGTGATTTAAATAGTTAAGAATTACTTATGTATGGATAAGAATTTCTTTTTCTTTTTCTAGTCTGGAAGATAACTAACCTCACTATTATCAGTGCCCACCAAAAATGATAGATGTTGCTGTCCACAGGACCTACACAAATTCATTATTTCCAGAGTAAAAATTAAAAGAAGTTACTGCAATTGTTATTAAGTAAGCATATGACTGACTACATTTATACATTCCTTCAACTGATTGATTCCTTTGCAGCTGAATGTCAATAGCTATACCATGTTATTTTAAGCTTTAATTTTTATTTTTAGTGGCAATTTTCCTTAACAAAAGACATATTGTACATGTTATTAAGCAGGCTCATTACCCTTGACCCTGGAAACTCCATATAATTTAGATCAATGTTTATTGACCAACATGAACCAATAGACTCATTTGGATTCAGTCAATATGATCAACCTGCTATTAATCTCAATAGAAATAAATTTATATTCAGGCATTAACGACTTATTAGTTGAAAGCTTTATGAAGCAATACAAGTCAGTATCTTATTAGCTATATTAGTTCTGTCATTTGTTTCACTTGCAGGCTCTGACCTTGGATGAGAAAATGGTTGTAGCAGACTTTGAACAAAGTTGCAGCAATCAAATTGAATTTATAGATATTCCAATATTTTTTCCGAGGTAGGGTCTCACTCTATCCCAGGCTGACCAGGAATTCACTATGGATTCTCAGGGTGGCCTTGAACTCACAGTGATCCTCTGACATCTTCCTCTGGAGTTCTGGGATTAAAGGAATGTACCACTACATTGGGCCCTTGCCAGTAGGGTTTTTGACAGAAAGCATTCCAAGTAACAGAATGGAAAAAGATCTAGCAATTTATAATAACAGGCCTTTTACCACACACATTTTGGGAGACCTAACAGAGTAAAGACATTTGTGTTCAATTATATTCTTGTACCATTTTGCATGCTCCTAACACTTTTTAATTGGAATTCACCTCCTTTATGCATGTGATTGGAATAGTTTCCTGCATTTGATATTAATAAAGTTGTGATTTATTAGGTGTTCTCCACCTTTGCATCCCAGAACACTACTTTGCATGCACTATTTGTCAAGCTACTAAACACAAACAAAAAAACACAAGAGTTTAGACAATTATTTGTGATTCTTTTATTTCTCGTGTTACTTTATGCCTTGTTTTCTTCAGCTATTTATTTGTTTATTCATTCATTGATTTTGGTGTGTGTATGTGTGTGTTTCTGTATTGCATGCGTGTATGTATGGATGCACACATGCCATGGTGCATGTGTGGAGGTCAGATGAAATCCTCGAGGTGTTTATTTTCACTTTCCACCTTGTTTGAAAAAGAGATAATTTTTTGTCATATAAACACCAGACTAGCTTGTCTGTGAGCTTCAGGATTCCCCTGTCTATGTCTCCCATTATTGTAGGTGCATTTAGATTAACAAGTGTGTGCTACTTGTGTTCACCTTTTTGCATTGGTTCTGGTCATCTGGAATCTGGATTATTCTTGTGCAGCAAATAATTTAACTACTGAACTTCTCCCCAGCCCCTTCCTCAACTCTTAACATGATTTGAAATAGGACAGGCTTATTTTACTAGCTTTTATTGGGGGTAGAGGTTTTGGGAGGGAAGGATATGAAAGATAAATAGCATCTTTTGGGTGCATTTTTCAATCTAAAATGGAAAGCAAAATGTACCAGCAACTAATTAGAAATGCAAATAAAACCACCATGTGAATTTACAGTGTCTTTTCATAAGGTTCTAACTTAGTTTTCCATTTAGTTTTTTGTAATATTTTATTTATTTATAAGAGAGAGAATGAAATTATGAGTGAGAATGGGCATGCCAGGGCCTCCTGCCATTGTAGAAGAGCTAGATACACATGTATTTTGGCATCTGGGTTTATATGGGTACTGGGAATTGAGACTGGGCCATCAGGTTTTTGTAAGCAAGTGCCTTTAACAGCTGAGCCATCTCTCTAGCCCCTACTTTTACTTTTTGAGACAGGTTCTTGTTGAGTACTCCAGATTGTCTCAAAACTTAGTACATAGCTCAGATTGGCCTTGACCTCATGATCCTCCTGCCTCAGCTTCCTGAGTGCTCGAATTACAGGTGTACAACATCATGCCTGGCTTCTCCCTTCCATTAGACCAAGAGTTCTTAATCAGAAGCAAATTTACTTCCTTAGGATAATTTGACAGTATCTAGAGACATTTCAGTTGACACAGCTGGTATGCATGTTTGGGGCGTACCACTAACCATTCTCTATTTCATTGGGCAACCCCTACCACAAAGCATTATCTATACTCAAGTATCTGGTAGTGGCATAGTAAGAAACCCTGCTTTTGAGGAAATATCACACCCTTTGCTTTGACTTTAGTCATTCAGAAGGTGAACCCAAGATTCGTTTTCACAGTGAATTCATATTATGCAATCCTGCATTAAAATTTCAATCTACCTAGGTCTGATGCATAGCAGTGAGTCTGTTTCTCTGTATGAGGGAGGTTGTAAGGTTATTTTCTACTAAGGGATGACCTCAGTTTAGCAGCTTCTTTTTAGGCACTTCAAAGCTCAGTCAGATTTGCTGCAGCAACAGCACTTTTGAGTGGCTTTATAACATCTAAAGCCCCTCCTTGGCATTCATACTGTATTGCTATATTGCTTACAAGCTGGCCATAAATTATTTATGGATACTGCTGGAGATCATACTCACTTGCTCTCACTCTCTCTTTTTTTTTTGGGGGGGGCGGGTTCTGAGGTATGGTTTCACTGTGGCTCAGGCTGACCTGGAATTCACTATTTAGACTCAGAGTGGCCACGAACTCACAGCAACCCTCCTACCTTGGCCTCTCAAGTGCTGGGATTAAAGGTGTGCACCACCATACCATGGCCAGCTACTCTATCTCTCTCTCTTTTCGTGTTTTGAGGTGGGGTCTCACTCTAGCCCAGGTTGACCTGAAATTCACTACATAGTCTCAGGGTGGCCTTGAACTCATGGCAATCCTCCTACTTCTGCCTCCCGAATGCTGGGATTAAAGGTGTGTGCCACCATGCTCGGCAACTACTCTCTTTTGTAAAACCCAGAGCTAGGACTGGAGAGATGGATTAGCAGTTAAGTGCTTGCCTGTGGTTTCATAATGTATCTAATATTAGATAGTACTTATTGTTTACAGAAACCATATGTCATCACGTACATTTATGTTTATATATCATCATATGTCAATGTCCATCAAAAAGAGATAGGGGCTGCAGAGATGGCTTAGTGGTTAAGGGCTTGCCTGTGAAGCCTAAGGACCCCGGTTCGAGGCTTGATTCCCCAGGACCCACGTTAGCCAGATGCACAAGGGGTGCATGTGTCTGGAGTTCCTTTGCTGTGGCTGGAGGCCCTGGCGTGCCCATTCTTTCTCTCTCTGCCTCTTTCTCTCTCTGTCTGTCAAATAAATAAAATAATAAAAATAAAATAATAATAATAAAAACCAGAGCTATATTTTATCAGGTGGCCTGATTTGTTTTTTATTAGTTATGGACATCCTCAGTATGTAAACAGCACATGTTGGTACCATTCTTTTTTTTAATTTTTTTGTTTTTATTTATTTATTTGAGAGCGACAGACAGAGAGAAAGAGGCAGATAGAGAGAGGGAGAGAGAATGGGCGCGCCAGGGCCTCCAGCCACTGCAAACGAACTCCAGACGCATGCGCCCCTTGTGCATCTGGCTAACGTGGGTCCTGGGGAGTCGAGCCTTGAACCGGGGTCCTTAGGCTTCACAGGCTAGCGCTTAACCACTAAGCCATCTCTCCAGCCCTTGGTACCATTCTTTCCCTCTTCCCTTTCCCCTTCCAAAGAGACCTTTCTCATTGGGAATGCTAGTCATCCTCATGGGGATTGTGGGTCATGCACTGTGGGGGAAGGCATCAGTTATGGGGAAGAGGGAAGAGGCAATGTCTCTGTGCATAATGCCCCAACTTGTGGCTCTAACAATCTTTCCGCCCCCCCCCTTCTGCAAAATTCCCTCAGCCATGTTGGGTTCATTTTAAGTCTACTGCAGTGATAGGCTCTTAGAAGCCTCTGGTTCTCTGGTTTGAGTAGGTGTTGAGTGTCCTCAGTGTCTATCTCCTTCACCCTTGTGCTGATATCAGCTTCACTGAGAAAGCAGAACTCGTTCTCATTTCCCTAATTCCTCTATGGTTTCAGTTGGGGCCCCCGTGAAGTGTGATGGGTTATTTATCTCAAGTACCCTTTACATATGAAAAAGAGAAGATGATTCTCTGATGGAGAGTGAAGTTAGCACAGGTTAAATAGGGTAATAATTATTAATTTTGAGAAAATTTAATGGATTTAGAGCCTCTTGTAGCTCAAGATTAGTGGGAGCTTGATATTGGAAAGCATACCTATTATGTGGATGTGATTCTGACTTGTTTTCCAGTTCTAGCTATGGGTTCCTTTCCACTGAGCAGATCTGTTAGCCAATCCAAGAGCAGTTGGTTACCCACCATGGCTGTGTGCCACTATTGCACTTGTCAGGTTGTTTGCTTCTGAGTAGCTTAGAACTCGAGTTGCTCAGACAGATGTTGGCCACTTTCCCCCAGTAGCTCATGTAACATCTTCTAGAAATAGATGGGCTAACTGTCTGGGGACTTGCTGTCTTCCAGATTCCAGCCAGTTCTCCCCATGTTCCCTACCAACAACAAAAGGTGTCTTCAGCAGTAGGGTCTTACAATTAACCTTTGGCAGGTAGTCAAGTATTCTGACAGAAGTCTGTCTTATTTTGGAAAAATTGTAGGTCTCTTTGATCAACAGCTCACTGTGGGTGTTAACCATATCCTGGTAATGGGAGTTACAGGTGGTGACCTGATTTTATGTGAAAGCCATTCTGCCTTGGAGATGAGAGGATTATGTCCTGTGGACATTTATGTAACAGGTTTTATGGTACCAATCCCACCCACTATTTATTATTTTAAACCTATTTTGGAAATAATTATTTTTTTCAAATTTTGATTAACAAATTCCATGACTATAAAAAATATCCCATGGTAATACCCTCCCCCCCCCCCACTTTCCCCTTTTAAACTCCATTCTCTATCATATCACGTCCCCATCTCAATAAGTCTCTCTTTTATTTTGATGTCATCATCTTTTCCTCCTATTAATGGTGGTTTTGTGTAGGTAGTGTTAGGCACTGTTAGGTCATAGATATCCAGGCCATTTTGTGTCGAGGGGGGGGCACATTGCAAGTAGTCCTACCCTTCCTTTGGCTCTTAAATTATTTTCTTCCACAATAGACCCTGAGCCTTAGAAGGTGTGATAGAGATATTGCAGTACTGAGCACTCCAGTCACTTCTTTCCAGCACCATGATGCCTTCTGAGCCATCCCAAGGTCACTGCTATCTGAAAAGAGAAGATTCTCTATGAAAAGTGAGAGTAGCATTAATATATGGGTATGAACATTAAGAGAAGTGTTTACTGGGCAGTTTGATAAGCATAGTATATACATTTAGCCAGACAGAGCAGACATTATACCCCTAGGGTTCATGACTAACCCTGTTTTAAGTTTTCAGTATCAGGGATGTATTCCCTCCCATGGAGCAGGCCTCCAGTCAAATTAGAGGGCAGTTGGTTTCCACCATGACAGACATGCCTCTATTGCACCCATTGGCTCATTTTTCCTTGCTGGCCAAATATAAGGCTTGCAGTGTCCACTGTTGAGTATCTTCACTGGTGATTTCTTTTTCTCCCATTGCACTGCATGCAGCATGACTTCTTCCACTTGGTCTACATGGAGGAGATTATGAGTTCAATTCCAGCAGGATTTTTCAGTGGCCTTGCAGCCCAAATATGTTGTGTCTTCAGCAATAGGGTCTTACCATCTATTCCTGGTGGGAAACCAAGGGCCTCGGCAATGGCCTATAATGTTTTGGGGGTATCAGGGACCTCCCTGACCAACAACTCACTGGAAGGTGTCCCATCCCTGGCACTGAAAATTTTCCAGCAACAATCTATGGCTTCTGAGTGTTACATTGTCCAAAAAAGTAGGATTCCATATGGTTTATTTACATCGTCTTAGATTTTGATTAGCCCTCCCTCCACCTTTCCTTTACTTGATCTCTTCCCCTGACCTCACTTTGGGCCTTTTCACCCCCATTAATCTATTCTTCTACTTACATATATACAATACCATCTTATTAAGTACCCCCTCCCTTCCTTTCTCTTCCGTTTATATCTCTTCTTTAGCTTACTGGCCTTTGCTACTGAGTTTTCTTCCTATTCACACAGAAGTTCAATCATCTGTAGCTAGGATCCATATATGAGAGAGAACATGTGACACTTGGCTTTCTGGGCCTGGGTTACCTCACTTAGTATAATCCTTTCCAGATCCATCCATTTTCTTTTTGTCTTATCATCATCATGTGGTCACCATTTTTCTGCAGATTTCATGAATTCATTTTTCTTGTAGCTAAGCAAAACTCCGTAGTGTATATATATACCACATTTTCATCAACCAGTCATCATTTGATGGACATTTAAGTTGATTCACTTTCCTAACTATTGAGAATCATGTAGCATTGAACATGGATGTGCAAGTATCTCTGTGGAAGAGTCCTTTGGCTTTGAAAACAATTGCATACAGTAACTGTATGTGTGTGTACACTTCATATTTGTGTCCTATTTTTAAAGTTTAATTTATATTTTAAACCATTGTTTTGAGGTAAAATCTGTACATGTTTTATGAGTATAGTTTTATGAGTGTGAGGGTCAGTGCATACCTGTGAAACCATTGTCATCTTTGAGATCAAACACATATCCATCATCTTTCCTGGTTTTTGTTCACTGCCTTTGTTCTACATTGATTTGTGTGTGTTGTAAGAGCACTTAAATGAAAGATCTACATTCTTAGAAAATTTTAAGTCTACAATATATTATTAATAGGTATAGTTGCTCTATTGCATATTAGATCTCCAGAGCCAATTTATTTTACATGACTGAAATCTTATATCCCTTAGCCATCATCTGTATTTACTGTCCCTCAAACCCTGAAATCCACCATTTTATCATTTATTTATTTATTTTTGAGAGAGAGAGACACACAGAGAGAGAGAGAATTGGCATTCCAGGGCCTCAGCTGCTGAAATAAAACACCAGACTCTTTCACCACCTAGTGGGCATGTGCAACCTTGCACTTGTTTCACCTTTGTGCATCTGGCTTACGTGGGATCTGGAGCATAGAACATGGGTCCCTAGGCATCACAGGCAAGCACCTTAAGTTTTCATATGATCCCACATATGAGACAATACAGTATGTCTCCATGTCTTCTAAGTTCATCCCTGGGAGTATGGATATCTCTTTGAGATATTGATTTGATTTCCTTTGGATATATAGTCATGAGTAGGAATGCTGGATCCTATGATAATTCCATTTTTAACTTTTGAGGCATATTCATATTCTCTTTAATGGCTGTACTAAATTACATTTCTAGTAACAGTTTTCAAAGTTTTCTTTTTCTCCACATCCTCACCAGCAGTTGTTATTTTATTTATTTATTTGTACTATGTGTGTTGATTTGAATGAAATGTCCCCCATAGGTTCATTTATTTTGAACACTTGATCTTCAGCTGTTGGCAATTTCGGAAAGTGGCTGGGCCTTTGGAGGGAATGGAGTCTTGTTGAAAGAGGTGTATTGCTAGAGATGGGCTTTGGGGTGGTATATTCCAATTCCCCTTTATCAGAGATAGCTTACTGTCAGTGTTGCCTCTAAACTGATGTGAAAAAATGTAATGGCAAGCCTTTGTTCTGCCATGCTTACTCTGCCATGATAAAACATCCCCTCAAGACTGTAAAATAAACACTTTCCTCAATATTCTGCTTCTGGTCAAATATTTTGTTGCAGTAATTAGATGCTAAGTGCAACACTATGAAAGGCTATCTTACTGGGTGTGAGGTGATAGGTCAATAGGGTTTTTATTTTCATTTTCCCAAGGCATGATGATGTTAAGTGGCTTTTCTCATACCTATTGGGCACTTGAATTTCTGTATAAAGAAACAGGACTGGCTGGAGTCTTGGTCCATGAAGACTAACTTGGCATTAAGAGGTTCTGGAGGATCCACTTGAGTGTGCACTTCTGTGAGTGTTGACAAGCCATACAAGTTCTGTAAAAACTACAATGGTTAAGGTACACAGCATCCTCTCATCAGAAAAACCTTCCTAAGGTGCTTATTTGTAATCAAAACCTCCCTCAAATCCCAACTCTTACAAAGTATTGATTTACCAGTCTCTATAGTTTGCCATCTCTGGAATGTCATATAAATGGATTCATTAAAAACCCACTCTTTGGAGTCTTTAAATAGTATAATGTACTTGAGATTCATCATTATTATTATTATTACTATTATATGAATCAATATCCCTTTTTGACAGACTACAATTTGATTTTAAGACTTATACTAGAATCTATTCTGTTTTTATTCTCTATTCATGATATGAAAACTTGGGCTTTTCTGGTTTGGGGAGGTTTAAATAATGCTGCAATACATATTTATTAATATATTACATTTTTGAGGCAGGATCTTGCTGTTTAATCCAAGCTGGCCTTGAGATTTTGATCTTCCTTTATCAGTCTCCAGAGTGCTTGGATGTGCCACCAGTACATATGTCTGTACAGGATTTTGTTTGGACATAACTTTAAACTCTTTAAATAATTATATATGATTCAGATCATGTGGTAGGTGTGTTTAACATTCTAAGGTGCCAAACTGCCAGAGTAGAGGCACCACTTTACTTTCCTATAATATATGAGCAATCCTGATTTCTCATGATTCTCATCTTCACTTCCTTTTATGAGGCTTCTTATTTTAGCCATTCAAATAGTGATAGTGGTATCTTACAATGGTATTTATTTGTATTTTCACAATGACTAACAATTTTTATATTTGTTGATATAGATTTTTGCTATGTAGTCCAGGCTGGCCTTTATCTCCTGATCCTTCTGCTTCAGTCTCCTGAGTGCTAGGATTACAGGTATTTGCCACTGTTCCTAGCATAAGCATCTTTTCATATGATTATTTACATTTCACAAACTTCTTTGGTGAAGTACCTTTTGCCCACTTTTGGAAGATGGAATGTTTGTCGTTTTACTGGTCAGATTTACTAAGCAAATAATTGTAATATTCTATACATAATTTTTTTCATCCAATAAATTATGTGTACACATTTTCTTCAAGACCATGTTTGTTTTTTCATTTTTATTAATACTGCCATTTAAAAACAAAATTAGAGTAGAATAGCAATTGCCAGAGGCTGGGGTATGAGGGAGGAAACAAGAGGAAAGAGCCATAGTGGTGTGCTATGTCTATGTTAGTCTTGAACTCTCATCAGGTTCTGGATTTCTGCTTTGGTGCATTTTGAGTGTCCTCAGTGTGTGTCTCCATCACCTTGGTTCTGGTTGTCAGGTTTACCATGGGTGCAACATTCTTGCTCATCTTGTCAATTCCTTTGTGTTTTAACCTGGGCCCTAGCTACTGTGCTAGGGCTGGTTCACCTGCTGATATGGAGTCAGTGATCCTTGTCCTGTTGATAGATTTTGGTTCTGCTTAGGTCTTGCTGATTTTGGAAAAAGAAAAACAGATTCTCCAACAGAGAATGATATCAGGATAGGTTAAGGGTATAAACATTGTTAGAGAGATTTTGATGGGTGTGACTTCATTTTTGGCTGAAAACTAGTAGAAGCTTCTCATTGGAGTCCATATTCTTGGTGTCCATAGGATTTTGACTTGGTTTCCAGTTCCAGCTATGGTTTCCTTTCCATGGAGATGACCTCTTAGCCAATCAGAAAGCCACTGGCTACCTACCTAGGGTGGGTACCACTATTGCATGGGTGTATATATCTTGTCAGGATGGTTTATTGCATATAACAGAGTCCCCTGCTTGCTCCAAGCATTGTTAGCCTTTTTTTTGCCCAGCATCTCCTGTCACAGTTTTCAGCACTATATGGGCTAATCATCTTGGATCTGACTTCCAGATTCAGCCAGATCTATTGATGTTCAGCATTGGCAGCACATTTTTTCTTCAGCAATAGGATCTTATCTTTCCCAGTATGTAATCAATTGCTTTGTCACAAGTATGTCTTGTCAAAACAAAGTTTAAGTAGAGGAAAAAAATTTCAACTTTGGGGAAGCCCAATTTATCTTTGTTTCTTTAAACATCAAGACTCTTTATTCCAATATCTTACAGATTTCCTTTTTTCCTAAAAATTGTCTCATTTTGTTTTTACTTATTTTAATATGTGTATGTGCAGGTTTATTTGTATAGGTCCACGTGTGTATATACATGTTTGCACATGTGTGGAGGGTAGAAGACAACATCAGGTGTCATCTTTAGAAGTTCTGTCCATCACTTTTGAGAGAGGATCTCTCAGTGTTCTGAAGTTTACCAATTATGATAGACTGGCTGGCTAGTGAGCCCTAGTATTCCTCCTGTCTCTGCCTCCCCATTTCTGGGACTACAGGCGATTACACGGCTGAAATTTTTACATAGGTACTAGGGCTTGATGTCAGGTCCTCATGTTGTGAGTCAAGTGCTTTACCAAATGAATTATCTCACCAGCCCTTTTCATAATTTTAAAGGTTGCATTAATATCTATGATTCACTTTATTATGTGTTAAGACTTGAGACATAGGTTGAAGTTGTCCAACTGTCCAGTGACATTTCTTCAAAAGACTCTCCTTCTCACATTGAGTTGATGTTGACATATATCTATTGTTGTGCTCTCTTAATTTGTTCAATACATTGATGTACCTACCTTTTTAGCCTTATCATATGCTCTTTCTTATAGAAGCTATATAGAAAATTTTAAAGTCAGAAAGTACATTTTCCTATTTTATTGTTCATATAGTAACTTTTTTGATATAATCTAATATTCACTCCATATTCAGTTTTACCCAACTGTTTCATATTTATATTTATCTAGTTGGTTTGTTTGAATCAGTATCTAAGTCTGAGAATGCTATTCCATGGTGTAACACTTGCATAATATGCATGAAGCCCTAGGCTTGATCTGTAGCACGGAAAATAAAATTAGGATCTAAATAAATTTCATACTGTATTTGATTGTCTTTTATGTCTCTTCTGGAACAATACCCACTCGCCCAACTTGTCATAGTGTAAAAAACCATGGCATTTGACAGTACTGTGCACATTTTCATTTTAGACCATTCTCCCCATGTTATTTTTTTAATATTCATTTAATTTGAGACAGGTTTTTATTTTCTAGCTCAGGATAGCCTGGAACTCACTTAAAAGTCAATGCTGGGCATAAATTCATGACAATCTTCCTATCTCATCTTCCCAACTGCTGAGATTCTAGATGTATGCTAATGGTGCTTTTTAAACTGTTTTACATCCTTTATGCAGTGTTAAGAGATGATATTCTCTCTGTTCTCCCTTTCTTTCTCTCTCTCTTTCCCTCCATCAGTTCCATTCCATGCTGATCTTGAACTTGCTATGTAGCCAAGGGTGTACTTGAACTTCTGATCTTCCTGCCTCTACTTTCACAGTGCTGGGTTACAGTGGCATGAATCACCATGCCTGATTTATGCTGTGCTTCATACATGGTAGGCAAACACTCTACTAAATGAACCACATCCACAGGAACTTGTTTTTGTCTTTTCAAAACAGGATATGATGTAGCCCAGACTAGCCTTGCAGTGTGGATCCTCTTGCTTCTTCCTCTCAAATACTAAGATTTTGGGTATTTGTCACTAGGCTGGACAGCCCCTATGTTGGGAAAAAAAAAGCATTTTATTAGTGTAGCAGACAGATCAGGTTCGCTGAGGTGAACTTCCAGACCAAGCACAGTTATGGAGGAAGGGATTTATTGAAGCTTACAGATCCAGGGGAAGTTCCATAATGGCAGACCTGCCTTCACAGGTCCAAGCAGAGAGAGAGAGAGAGAGAAGCATAAGCCTAAATCCAAAAGCCACAGCATACTTCAGGAACTCCTGCTAGGCACACGTTGCATATCTTTAGATTGAAATCTGAAACCTACCACCACACCTTAAGATCCATCCAGTGACACTGCCTCCAGCCAGGTGGCTGCAGATGCAAACTACAAACAATAAAGAACTGAATATATTGGGGGCCATCTATTCAAACCACCACAATTAGTATATATTAATTATACATGCTGGATTTCATTATGACATTTTTCATACTGTACATGATCATATTCACCTCTTCTCATTATCCCCTGTTGCCACCCTCCCATTCTTGCTGATTCCCTTCCTCTTCTCAACTAGTACTCCTTGTGCCTTTATGCAGTTCTAAATTTTGGCTAGGCTACTTTACAGGTTGATTTCTAAGTTTAATGTAAGGGTCATAATACTTAGTTTTAGTCCTACTTTGTTTGATTAGAGAATTTTACACCTTTTTTGTCTTTACCTAATCAATATAAAGTTCTCCATTAACCTTGTTGGTGTTTCACTGGATTGATTATTTAACTAACGGCTTCACAATAGTTAGATTCTGATTTTAGAAATTATTTTACCTAATTAAATTTAAGTTTCATATGTAGAAAGACTTTATTTCATCAAATCTTTGGGTTCTTTGAAATATATTTACCATAGGAAAGGCAGAGCAAATGTTTAATCATTTACTGATTGATTTTCTGAGAAATGAGTAAATCCCCTTGCAACTTCTAATTAGAACCAGTGATTATTTTAGTTGTCATCATGAGTTATGGATTTGTATACACTGGTTATATTTAAATTCATTAGTTACTATTATTTCTGATGCTTAAATTGTCTCATTGTAATGAAGTAGAAATTTCTTCACCTTGAGGTTAAACAATTACTATTTAATATTCGTTCTAGCTATCTGGCTCCCTAATGTTCTAAGCATATTTTGTTCATTTTTTTAATTAATTCCTGAACTCAGCTATTTCTACAAGGAGTACTTGGACCCTGATAATTGAAAATGGGAAGTATAGGCAATGTTTTAGAAATCATGGAAAATATGTATTTTACCATGAGTTATTGGGCATTGTTTAGTTTTTGGATTTAACATTCTATAAAACCCTCATGGAGAATTTGTAATGATAATTTCATAATCTCTAGTTAATACTCAATGTACAATACTGTCCTTGGGCTAGGAATTTATCAATTTAACCTCACAAAATGGATTCCCTGAATTCCTATAGCCATTTATTAGTTTGTCTATGGTTGGAAGAAGTTGGACATTCTGGGGTAACTAATTCACAGAAGAATTTATTTGAGGCAGTAATTTACTACACTGTAAATTAGCCAGTAGGGCTGTTATGTATATAAAGAGGACCACTTCCAACCATGTATCAAGGTTTGGTTTATGTCAGGTCACCAATTTCCCTTCCACCAGTGTGAAACTTACCTTCCTGTCATGGTTGCTCACTGAAAATTAGGACACAAAGATATGCTCCAGGATTAAATTCGCTCTGAGCATATAAATTTTTATTAAGCTAGGCAACAGTTTGAACGTGTAGTTTTTTACACTGACAACTTTTGTATGAAACTAGCTAGACATCTTGATTTCATTATCTTGAATAAAGTTATGCTCTACTTTGTGTAAATGTGTTTATTCTGTTATTTGCACCTGAAAATGACCTTTCATTCCATAGCAATGCCAGCTGCATTGCAGAGAGAACTATATAACTTAGCAATCCTGTGACAACATTCAGATGGGAACTGTATATTGCCTCAGCCTGTCTACTTTTACATTTTCATTGTTGCATTCTGTGATTTAAAATTCTAATGATGAACTTTTTCTTATTTATAAACCCAATTATTATATGCTATTAGTATGTACTTTGATGACATTTTTATGATCATTTTTCAGATAGAGTAATAGAATAGCCAAAAATGTATTAAGAATATATCCCAGTATTAGACTCTTTATATTTTTATTATATCTACATCTATAGATGTATATCAGTATTTACATCTATTAGTTAGATAACACAACTAGTATGAATTTATTGAGCTTTTGAGTATGAGAGAGAGAGAGGGAGAGAATTGGTGAGGCAGGGCCTCTAGGCACTGTAAACAAACTCCAGATACAAGCACTACCTTGTGCATCCGGCTTATGTGAGTCCTGGGGAATCAAACCTGGACCCTTTAAATACAGGCAATCACCTTGACTGCTGAGCCATCTCTCTAGCCCATATGTTTATTTCTTATTGTTTATTAATACTTATTTGCCAACATTTAAGAGTAAGCCATTCATGCTAGTACACTCATGATGTGCAGGCAGTAGAATGAGGAGTTGAAGGTCATCCTTGAACTTGAGTATGAGTCCAACTTGGTTTCCATGAGACCCTGCTGCAAATGAACCAAACAATAATTTCAAATAGTACTAATATAATGTTAACCAATAAAAATATCACAGAATAATTTATAGACACATGAATTCTGATATGTATGTGCTTTGTGTTTACCTAAGACCACCATGTAAAAAGTTTTGTGTAAGTAAAGACTTCAGTAGTCTACCCTCCATCCAGTCCTACATCAGGAACCTTGATCACTGGCCTATGGTTCTAAAAACTGATGATGCTGATGATGATATCACTCTAGTCATTTTGTAGGAAGAATAGAGCATAACTGTTTATTTTCACTATGGTGTCAGGGACCTTTATAAACATTTCAGCTCTCTATATATTCCATCCAAAATAAAATGAACTGTAGTTAAGACCTCAAAAACAGTTCCACATACATACCCTTCATACCACATGGCAGTCCATTGTGTAGCACTAGGGCATGGCATTCTCCTTGTCTTTGCATTTTATTTATGAATTTTACATGAAATCATTAGCATTTTTGTATTCAGTTCTTTTGCAGTGGCGGAAGCAGGAATCTAAACAGGCTGTTACATCTCAAAGACACATTCATTAGGCTTGAATTATGAGTTCAGCACATCCTGAAAATAGGAACTGCTCAGAACCTCCTCACAGCTGTCGTTTTTGCTTCTCTCTTACAACGGCCATCACCCCACACAGAATGACGACTCCGTTCCACACCCACCAGATGTTTTTGCCCCCTTTTTAGGGTGTCAGCCTTGAATACAGAAATCTTGGGCTTTATCATTACCAAAATAGGCTTCTTTTAAGGAAGATGAAGGAAAGAAAAGACAAGGTGGTTTACATTAGTATGAAGGTGCTAGAAAAACCTGTCTACTGGTTTCAATCATTCTTCAGAAGGTAGAAAAGCACAAGTATTTTTATATTGTATAAAGATAAATAAATAGAACTGGCTAGCATTTGTAAAAGAGGGTGGCTTATCTCTAAAAAAAAAGTGTAATTTGTTTTAATCCTAAAAGGAAGATAATAAATACCATTGCAAATATTTTAACAAACATATTAAAATAATGCATATTATTAATCTTATCATATTTGTTATAGCCAACATACAATTTTATGAAGCTCTCATTATTTAATGAAAATATCAGTTATATATCTATTGTGTAATCTTTCTCAAATAATTTCTATGGAAAATATACTGAAGGCAAAAAAGGAATGCAGGACTAGAGAGATTGCTTAGCAGTTTAGGTGCTTGCCTACAGAGCCTAAGGACCCAGGTTCAATGTAAGGTCCTATGTAAGCCAGATGCACAAGGTAGCATATGCATCTGGAGTTCATTTGCAGTGGCTAGAGGCCCTAGCATGCCCACTCACTCTCTCTTTCTTTCTCTCTCCCTCTCTCTCTGTCTTAAATAAAAATAAATATAAAAAATTTTAAAAGGAATGAAAGAAGTTCAAGATCCCATAAAAATAAGGGGGAAAAGGGCTGGAAAGATGGCTTAACACAGAGGCATCCAAGATATCAACACAGAAGCAGACCTAATATGAACCCAACATGGCTCAGGGATATTTGCAGAAGAGGGGATGGAAAGAATGTCAGAGCCACACGTTGAGTAATAATACACAGAGACATTTCCTCCTACCCAAAACTAAAGGCTAACACCACAATATACCATGACCAATATACCCCAACAAAGAGGGTCCTGGTGGAGGAGGGAGGACAGGGAGGAGGCTAACAATGGTACCAACTTGTATATATTCACTGACTACAAAAATAAAAATAAAAATAAAAGATGGCTTAATGGTTAAGGCACTTGCCTGTGAAGCCCAAAGACACATATTCCACTCTCCAGATCTCACCTAAGCTAGACACACATGGTAACACAAGCACCAAGTCGTACATGCACACTAGGTGGCACATGCATCTGGAGTTCGATTGTAATGGCTGAAGGCCCTGGCATGCCAATTCTCTTTCTCTCTCATTAATAAAAATAAATAAATAATTAAAAAAGGAAATAAGTTAAAGATTAAGGGAATCCTGTTCATTCATGTTTGCCTACGTTAAGCAACATGTGTTTAGTTAGTATTTTTCAGATTCTGGGGGATATTTGAGATAATTATATTATGATGCGATGAAAGCTCGGTTAGTAATGAAAATAATCCTTTATAATGTGCCTGATGTGTTCTAGTTTTTAAGTATCTTATTTTGCTTAGCCCTTACCCAGCTTTACACGAAGAGGAATTTATAACTTGAAGCTACAAATTAAGATGATTGAAGATGTTTAACTGACTTTTTCAGTGCTTCTGAGAAATGTGGCAGAACAATTGTCTTTAGGTCTGTCTGTTCCTGTGAAATGATGCTCTTTAATTTGAGCCATCATCCATTAGGGATAAATAAGAGGTTGTCAAATGTGCTGAGACACTATGGATAATGGGAATTCCAGGTAAGACTTGTGGAAATGAGTTTTTTTTTTTTTTTTTTTTGGACATGGTTCCCAATACCAGGTATCAATTCTCTCCCACTGAACAGGCCTAATGTACAATCAGAGAATAACTGGTTATCTTCAGGGGCTGTGTGCCACTGTTGCACAAGTGTGTATTTCTTGTCTATCTGGTTGATTTTGTAGTCTACAGAGTCCCCTGGTAATTCAAGCTATTGGTGACCATTTTCTTCAAGCCAAGAGAGAGCTAGTTTCCCTTTCATTTCCAGCATGGTAATCTGATTCCCTGTGACCATGGCCTGTGGTGTCTTCAGCAATATGGTCTTACCTTTTAGCTCTGGTAGGTAATGAAGTGTTTTGACAATGGCCTACATTGTTTTGGAGACCATCTCACTGGCGGGGGGGGCAGGGGCAACCCACCTCTTGGTCTAGGAGTTACCAGCCAGAGTCCATGATTTTCAGGTTAAGCTTTTGCCATGTTCTGTCCAGATTGCGCCCCCTCCACTCCTTATTGGTGGTTATATCTTAAATAATGCTAGTCAGAATTAGGATTTCTATGGTACTGGTTCATGTTATCTTAAGTTTTGGGTATTTTCCTCCCCTCCCTCCCTCCGCCCTATCCCTCCAAGACCCCACCCCACCACTAATATTCTGCCCTCCCCTAACTTTTGAGGTAATTCCTCTTCTCCTCTCTCCCTAGTTCTTCTTTCTATTGGTCCCATTCTAGTTTTATGCCCATATTTATGGTGCTGACTACCATTTGCACTCCTATCTAATTGATCCAAGTTAGAAACTGCAGATAAGAGAGTACATGTGGCATTTGTCTTTCTGTGCCTGTGTGACCTCACTTAGAATGATGCTTTCCAATTCCATCCATTACCTGAAATTTTTATTACTTAATTTTTCCTTATTGCTGAGTAGAATTTCATTGTGTATATGTAGTACTTCTTCATTACCCATTAATCAGTTGGTGGGCTGATTCCAGTTCCAAGCTGTTGTGAATAGAGCAGCCACAAACATGGAAGTATCTCTGTAGTAAAGAGTAGTCTTCAGGGTACATGCCCAGAAATGGTATTCCTGGATCAAATGATAACTATATTTTCACCTTTCTCAGGAGCTTTCATACTGATTTCCATAGTGGTTGTACAAGTTAACACTCCCACCAGCAGTGGGTAAGGGTTCCTCTTTCCCTGCAGCCTCAATAGCATTTATTGTCAATTGACTTTTTATTTGAGGCAAGCCCAACAGAGTGGCCTTTTTATGACAGAGAGAGAGAGAGAGAATTGGTGTGCAAGAGCCTCCAGCCATTGCAATTAAACTCCAGATGTGTGCAACCCCTTGTGTGCATGTGTGGCATTGCACACTTACCTCACTGCCTGGCTTATGTGGGACCTGGAGAGGTGAACATGAGTCCTTCGGCTTCATAGGCAAGTACCTTAACTGCTAAGCCATCTCTCCAGCCCTTATTCAACTTGTTTTTTGATGAATGCCATCCTGACTGGAGTGAGATGGAATCTCAGAGTTGTTTTGATTTGCATTTCTCTGATGATTGAAGATGATAAACATCCCTTATATGTGTCATAGCCATTTGTATTCCTTCCTTTGAGAATTCTCTGTTCAAATATCTACCCCATTTGTTAACTTGATTGTTTGATATTTTAGTTTTTTGAGTTCTTTGTAAATTTTAGATATTAGGCTTTTATAAGAGGTATAGCTGGTGAAGATTTTCTCCCATTCTGTGGGTTGTCTATTGACTCTGTTGATGGTTTGCTTGTCTTTACAGTAGCTTTTTCGTTTCAAGAGGCCCCAGTGGTTGAATGTTAATCTGGGGTCTTATTCAGGAAGCCTTTTCCTATGTCTATATTGTGGAGTATACTCCCTGTTTTTTCTTCTAGTTGTTCTATAGTTTCAGGTCTTATATTGAGGTTCTTAGTCCATTTAGAGTTGACTTTCCTGCAAGGTGAGAAAAGTGGGTGTCATGTCATTTTTCTATATGTGGTTATCCAATTTCTCCAACACCATTTGTTAAAGATGCTGCCTTTTCTCCAGTGTGTACTTTTGGTCCCTTTGTCAAAGATGAGGTAGCTGTACTTGTTTAGATTTAGAGATAGGTCATCTATTCCATTGCTCTGTGTGTCTGTTTTTGTGCCAGTACCATGATGTTTCAGTTACTATGGCTTTGTAGTATAATTTGAAATCAGGTATGGTGATACCTCCGGATGCATTCTTTTATTGGGGATATTTTGTCTATCTGAGGCCTTCTGTTCTTCCATATGAATTTTGAGACTATTCTTTCTATCTTTTTAAAGAATGTTGCTGAAATTTTTATTGCAATTGCATCGACTCTATCTAATAGTTTTGGTAGGATGGCCATTTTCACAATATTAATTCTTACAATCCATAAGCATTGATGATCTTTCTATCTTATTGTACCCTACTCAATTTCTTTCCTCAGTGCTTTTATATTTTCATTGTATAGGTCTCTGATTCCCTTGATTAGAAATATTCCAAGGTATTTAATTTTTGTGGCTAATTAAAATGGGTTAGAGTTGATTACCTATTTCTTCAAATGTTTATCTTTGGCTTATTGGATGGCTACTGAGAACTTCTAAAAGTGATAAATTCTTTCAGTAAAGTGATTGCTAATTTTTGGCATTATTTTTTATTTGACTTTACTCTCTGTTTAGTTTATTTCTTTTTGACTGTAAGCCTAATGTGTCCTAGACCCTCTGCTAAGTACTTTGCATAAGTCATTTCAGTACAAAATTATAGATTTAATACTTGCAACCTTTAAGATAATAAGATATTAAAATAACGTATTCAGAGAAAAAAATAAGTGGCAATAACTCTTACCTGCTATTATAAACAGAACTGATTTTTCTTTTGAGCCCATCTATTACAGGTAATAATACTGAAATTGGAACCATGATAAAAATATTATCACCATACATTTATCTAATGCTTTTTTTTTTTTTTTCGAGGTAGAGTCTCACTCTAGCCCAGGCTGACCTGGAATTCACTATGGAGTCTCAGGGTGGCCTTGAACTCAAGGCGATCCTCCTACCTCTGCCTCCCGAGTGCTGGGATTAAAGGCGTGCGCCACCACACCCGGCTATCTAATGCTTTTAAGAAACAAAATTTAATGTGCTCGTGTAATATTTTTTGTGGTGTAACAAGTCACCTTAAAGTTTAGTGGCTTAAGACAAAAGCTGTTGATTAAGTTCGTGATTTTATAGCTTGACAATTAAGATAAGAGTTGGCTGGGTAATTTGTGTGTGTGTAGGGATGGTTCTTATCTGGGCTCATTCATGTATCTGCATTCTCATGAAGGTTAGCATAGCAGACCTAATTTTAGGGTTAATTGGCAACCATAGTCATAGAGGGATCCTGGGTTTTATGTCTCTCATCTAGAAGACTAACCTGAAATTTAACTTTTTTAACATGGCAACAATTTCCAAGAAAAAAAAGAAGATGCTCTCAAACCAGAAGGATTTATTTTTTAAATCACCCAAGCATCAAAGGAAGAAACACATCCCATAGAGTGAGTGTGGAAGACTCCATAAAGGTATGAAGAAAAGGAGAAGTGAACATATTACAGGCCATATTGCAATAACCTATCCTTAATATTGTAATTTCTTTTAAAAATATTATTTATTTACTTGAAGGAAGAAAGAGATAAAGAGAAGAGAGACAGACAGAGAGAAAGGGTGCACCAGGGCCTTCAGCCACTGCAAAATAAACTTGAGTTGTATGTTCCACTTTGTGTATCTAGATCTACTTGGGTCCTGGGAAATTGAACCCAGGTCCTTAAGTTTTGAAGGCGTGTGCCCCAACCACTGAGCAATATCTTCAGCCCTTGTACTTTTTTTTGTTTATTTTTATTTATTTGAGAGTGAGAGAGAGGGAGGGAGGGAGGGAGAGAGAGAGAGAGAGAGCGAGAGAGAGAGAGAATGGGCGTGCCAGGGCTTCCAGCTACTGCAAATGAACTCCAGACGTGTGCGCCCCCTTGTGCATCTGGCTAACGTGGGTCCTGGGGAATCAAGCCTTGAACCCGGGTCCTTAGGCTTCACAGGCAAGCGCTTAACCGCTAAGCCATCTCTCCAGCTCCCTTGTACTTTCTTAATGAAAGTATTTGCTTTTCTTAGTTTTCCTCTACTCTCTGAAATTAGTATCTTATCTACCTCATTTCCTTATCTCACCTCTCTCTTGCCCTTGCTGTTACATTATACACACACCCTCTGCATCATATTGTTTCCTGACAGCAATCAAGCATTCTTAATGGAGAACTGCTAAGGCAGTAGCATGCTTCTTCCATTCATTGTCCCGTTCTATCTCTCAGAAACACCAATAAATAGGTATCTGTACAAGGAGATTGGAATAAAAAAAATAAAATCCTGAAGTTAGCTTTTGAAAAGAAACAAAAAGTGACTGAGGACTAGTCGTTAGCACAGTGGTGCTGAACACAACAGCAGGAGCAGAGAGACATGGCTCTTCCTCACGGTTTCCAGGCAGCCTTCAAGGCTTACTTTCTATTTGTGCTTTCTTTCAGTGCTAACTTCCAATTTAGGCTTTTTGCCTGGAAACTCAATCTTCAAATCAATTCAGATGCCAGAAAACCGTTTTTTTTTTTTGTAGAGGCAAGGAAACTAAGATATTATGTGTATGTAAAAAATGGACAGATGACAAGTGTAATAAGAATTTCAAGAATGATAACTTAGTCTAAGGTGTCTTTTATTTATTTGTTTATTTATTTGCTACTGCTATATATTCTTTATCCCTAGGTTACTCACAAGATTGGATTAAAAAGTTATACAAGTCATACTTCAAATGGATATTTAGAAACACACACACAATAAGCTCATTTGTCTAAAGAGAAATGATACATTTGATGGATTGCTTAGCATATCTAACTTTTTGAACTTTGCCTTTCTTTAATACCATTTGAAGGCAAGGCAAGAAACTTCATATTTAAGCATGAATCTATTTATTAGCATTGGAACATACAAATAATATACATTTGTGCAGGTAGGATATATTTCAATGAAAGTTAACAGACGAAATAGAATTTTTTTTTCTAAAGACACTAAAAGAAAGCCAAACTGAAAAACCATGAATATCAAAATTTTAACTAGACATATTAATCTCCAAGTTATACTCTTTATTCATACAACTAAATTGTGTTATTTCTCTTGGTGTCTTGAAACAGGATTTACAACTCAAATAAGTAAGGATGAGTTTGTTCTTAGCTAGTAGAGTAGTGAGGCTGGAATGTGAACTTGGAATTGCTTCTTTGACCCTAAAAAACTTTTGTTTTCATTGATAATTTTTATTTTCCCTTAAAAATCAACATAGGTAAACTATCTTTTATATGTAAAACATGTCCAGCAGCTGTTTGTTAAATTGAATTAAATGTTTGTGTGTTAACATTGTGTTCATTGCTTTACTACTGATGTGACCAATTATCTGACAATAAAACAGTTTAAGGAATCAAGGGTTTATTTTGACATACAGTCCAAGGAATAGTCTTCCATGGCAGGGAAGGCATGGAGTCAGGAATAGGTGGTGGCTGGTCACACTGCATCCATAGTCAGGAAATAGAGGGTCAAACAAGCGTGGCCAGGCTCTCAAAATTCAAGGCTTACTCCGAGTGATACACTTCCTATAATAACGCTACGCTTCCTAAAGATTTTACATCCTTCTAAAACAGTATAACCAACTGCGGACCGGGTATCCAAATACAAGCCTACAAATGACAAATACCCATCATGTTGGTTGAATTAGTTAAATACTTTTCATACTTTAAAATGGTATTGTTATTTATTTATTCAAGACTGACAGAAAGAGGCAGAGAGAGAGAGAGTATGGGTGAACCAGGGATTCTACTACTGTAAATTAACTCAAGATGCTTAAACCACTTTGTGCATCTGACTTTACATGTGGGCTGGGGAATTGAACCTGGGTTGTCAGGTATTGCAAACAAGCACTTTTAACTGCTGAGCCATCTCTCTAGCCCACTTATGCTATTTTTTATGAAACATACTTTCAGATTATTATTTCTAACATTTTCATAGAATCTCCACTGATGCCCCTCTTGAAAAATGGGCAAAGAACATATTCTTATTTTTAAGTTTCATATTCATTATGGTCACATTTTATAAAATGTAATGAGTCCACAAAGAAATTAAAGACATAAGAATATAATACATTTTTCATTTTCAGATTCAGTAGATAGAACATTCTTCTTTAGATTGTTAAGTGACATTTGTTTTATACCTAGCTCCTTGAGGGCTGGCACAGTTGTATGAACATATGCAGTTTACTAGTCTTCAAAGCAATTTAAGTGCTATGGGGAAAAAACATTTCAAATATATTTGTGAAGTGATATGAAGTGTTTTTAGAATTTGTTGTAAAGTGAAAAGTGGGCTCCATTTGTTTAAACAAAAGAAAAACAAGAAAAAATACAAATATATACATATGTTTCTAAAAATTACCCAGAAAAGATTCAGATATAAGATTCAGATATAAGATTAAGATTAATCACTTATAGAGAGTTGACAGAAATTGGGGAAAATGATAAAATTCAAGAACAAATTCTGTACTTCATATCAATATTTTAGTGATATTGTTTCCTATATAACAGGGTGTTCTTGCACTTAAGAAATGGGCACTGGAACATTTGTCTATAACCTTCACCCCAAAGTTTCAGGGAAATAAGCTATTAGCAATTGATGTATCTCACTAGGTGTTAAACAGGTTATATTATCAGTGTAGGAGGTATCATTCTTGCAACCCTTTTGTAAGTTTAAAAATATATCTTAGTAGACAAATTTGCTAATTTAAATGATATTTATTAAGATCTCAAAAATGAAAAACATCAGCACCTATCTGTTTAAGCAAGTCTATCAGTTTCCCATTATTTACTAGTACATTTTGATATACTTTAACCTTTACAATTTGAGAAGAATAGGGTGGTATTTTTAATGAGTATTTACATTGGCAGAATTATATGTATTATTTAAAAATCATATACTAGATGCTGAATCTAATTAATCTTCTGCCAGGTGCTTATTCTCCTGTGAAATTCAGCTGCCATGGAAATAACTTGACAAAATGATCTCAGTTGTTAATAGTAACATATTCAAATATGTGGAAAAAATTGTAGATGCCACATCATTAGCTCACAGGTTTACAAAGCAAAACCAGTGTCCAAGTGTTTCTGATTTTGTTTTCTTGGTATTTTTTTGCTATTTAAGAAATACCAGACATAACTTTTATCATTAAATAGGATCTCACACCTATGGTCTCTAAGAAAATGTTTCAGATTTTTAAATTATTTTCTCTCTGGTTGTATGCATGTGTGTCTAGTGTACATGTATATGTATACATGTGTTTGTATGTATATGGGCATACATGTGTGTGGATCCATATAGAAGCCAGAAGTAGATGTAATCTCTTGCCTATTGCTTGACACTTTACTCCCTCATTGAATATGAATCTCGCTGATTGGGCTAAACTAGCTAGCTACCAAGCCCCAGGGCTTCTCCTTTCTCTGCTTCCCTAGTGCTGGGATTACAGGTATGCCTCACCATGCTTGGAAGTTTACATAGGTATTAGGGATTTGAATCCAGCTCTTATGCTTGTGTGCTAAATTTTTTAATTGACTGATCCATCTCCTCAGCCCTCAAATCTTTGTATTATTTACCATTCTTAAAAAATAAAACAAAATTATAGGAGATACTGTATACTTTTGTGTAATGTATTTGTTGGCAATAATCTAAAAACGAGACTTTCTGAAAATGAAAAGAAAGTAAATTATAAAAATAGGAATTAGGCTCTCAGAATACCCAATATTTTAATTGAGCTCTTAGGGCTTATATGAACATTAGTGACATAGTGTCCATTAGATATGTGGCTGTGGTCAGGAATAGGGTGAAATGCCTATTGAGTGCTTGACGTGATAATCAAATGAGCTGACATTTAGAAACAAGCAAAAATGCACAAGCAAAGCTAGCTCTTCACAAACACCTCGATCACAGTATTTATTTGGTGGATAAGGGCAAATAGTTAATAATCAAAAGTGAGGAAAAAGTATTTTTGTAAAGTCTTGGAGGAAATAGTATGTGTCAAAATCATGACAAAATCATGACAAAATCATTACAAAAGGGTATGAGGCCACAGGGTTCTGCGGTTGGAAAAATTGTCTGTGGGGTCAGAAAGGTTTGCTTTTCCTCTTTGCCTCTCATTAGAAACTTTTTGTCTGGGATTGAAAGGTTTTCTCATTATGTACATGGTACATTCATCTGAATGATTCCTAACTCTACTCTTTTTCATTTTTTAAAAAATTTTATCATTTGCAAGATCTTCTGTCTGAAGGAATTTGTTGCCCAGATTCTAGTCACACAGGTATATGCATTTCATAATTCGGTAAGTACATTTAACATTTTAAACAAACTAATTTCATTTATTAAGTATATTAGTAAACAAGTAATTCTTTAATTACCTAGACTACATTGTTTTACTACTAATAAATTCCATGAGACGCTTCTAACACATGCTTTTTTCTATTAGCTTCAGGTAGAATGCTATTTTGGAGATGTTGAACTAACCTCTTTTCTGTCTCCATAAGCTTTATTTTTCAATCATCTTAGAGCATCAAGAACAGGAACTATCATATAAATTTAACATAAAGCAAAATAAATTTGAATTTTTTCTTCGTTTTCCACTAGCTACATTTAATGTTCTCAATACCCATACAAGCCTAGTGGATAGCATAGTGGCACGTGCAGATAGAGAATATTTGTATGGTTATAGAAGGTTTTTTTTGGATAGCACTAATCAACAATCTGTTGATTCATGGTGTAGTGTTTACATTGTTTGGAGCTCCGGTTATCTATATTAATATTGACTCTTGAATCTCGACTGATTAGTGGATTTCTCCAAAAGGAATTTCCAACGACCATGTGAAAATACCCATACACATAGAAACCAAAACTTTTAGGGGATTCAGAGTGTTTGATGACACATTTCTTATTTTACTGACAGTGTAAAATGCTCTTTAAAGTATAAAAACTCTGTCAACATTGTTTCTGAAGAAGTATAAGCTGACCTTAATTTGGTTTAGATCCTATATGTGCCTCTTTGGCACTCTGGAAAGACCAGCACAGATTTTTCTCTGTTCACTTGAGTAATTTCATCTTCATTGTATCATCATAGCCACCAGACAACTGAGTTTGAGTCATAGTAGATGACTAACTTTTGAATTACGGGCTATAGATTCTCTTTGTTCAGCCATGTCATAATGCATCCAGAGAAGGCTGACCTTTTCCAATGATGATCCTTGAGGAAGATCAGAGGAAGTGGAACTTGATGCACTAGTACCTTAGAGAATCATAAAAGTCAATGTTTGTATATTTCTTATTTATAGAAAATATAAAGTACTGATATAAACTGCAAGCTTTTTTGCTCCTATCATCTGTACAACTTCCTTGCCTGAGTTCATTCTTTACAAAAAATGATTTTTTTAAGTTAATGTGGAAATGATAAATTATAAATTATATTAGTATAATGTTATGCCATTTCTTTTCCCATGTATATCAGTTGTTTAAGAATTACTTCTCACTATGGAATAAAAGTTATAATCCAAGCATTAAAATACTCAAGCAAAAATAATGATAGTCAATGTTTCTGTGATGCTTTCTTTTATTAGTTGTATAGTATTTGTTATTATATTTATCTCCCTGTTCCTTGATTTCTTCTTACTAGTGAAAAGTCTTTTCTCAAACTTTCATTACTTAATATGATTTCTGACTCATAATGAAAAAGGAAACCTGTCTAAATGCAATAGAATCTCCCCTATCTTCTCTGTTTGCCTTTGAATCATCATTTCCGTTGATCTCTCATGAGCTTCTAATAGGAGACAATTCCCTTTGTCTTTTCCTTCTAATTCTTTGTATTCTCATTATTGTTTACCTGCTCAACCTGTTTTCCAGACTTCTACTTACATTCTGAACTTTCTTTTCCTTTTCTTTTTGAGGCAGGGTTTCCCTGTGCAGCCCAAGCAGGCCTCAAAATTGTGATATTCCTACATTACCATCAAGGGCTAGGTTAACAGGAGAGTGCGTTATACCCAGATAAACTCTTTATCTATTCTTCTTGTTAATACTATGAGTTATTCCATTCTCATCATCTTAAATATGGCTGCTTTAGGATAAAAATTAATCATGGTTAGCACCATTTATTCAGATGAGATTGGGTGTATTCAGGGTGGCAAGGCTGTAGGCCAGCATCATTTGTTCAAATGTCCTAAAATGAGGCCACCTACGACTTGATAACTGATACATTGGTGAGTTAGAGTTACCTTCTAGTTGTTCAGACAAAACACCTGAACAAATGCATCTTATGGGAGAAAACGGTTTATTTAAGCTTATAGTCTTAAGGGCAGTTTAATCATGGCAGGGATAGCATGGCATGAGCAAGACATCAGTAAATGGAAGTAGTCCAAGTAGCTGAGCTAGAATTGACAAGTTGTTCTAATAAACCTCAAGGTCTACACCACCCCTAGTGGCACACCTCCTCCAGAAAGGATCTACATCCCAAATTACCAACCAGCTTTTTATTGAGTCTGAGGCTTAATCACAAACACACGAGTCTATGGGTGACATTTCATATTAAAACTACCACAGGGTAAGAATAAATTTGTGAGGAAATTACTTCCCCAGTTAGGAATTGATGGTAGGTATTCAGCATAAAAGGACAACAGACATTCTTCTTGAAGACTTGGGTCTGGCTCAAAGGTATCAAAATATTGAAGCTCTAGGGGCTAAAGAGATGGTTTAGCAGTTATAGTGCTTGCCTACGAAGCCCAAGTTCAGCTCTCCAGATTCCACATTAGCCAAATGCAAAAAGGTGAAGCAAGTGGAAGGTCACATATGCCCACTAGGTGGCACAAGCATCTGGAGTTTAATTGCATTGGCTAAAGCCCTGGCTTGCCAGTTCTCTATCTCTCTTCTCTTTCTGTTTCTCTCTCTCTCTCTCTCGCTTCTCTAAAATTATATATATATAGTGTATATACACCTATATTTGAGAGGACAGGACCTTGCAAGGGTGTAATCTGTGCTGTTTAAATGTTTTAACTAATTATATGAATTACAAAGCCATATTTCCTCTCTTGGAAAGAAACAGAAACAAGAACTCTATAGGGATCCAAGTTATTTACTCAATATTGTTTTTTAAGGGACGGGAAAATAAGTTCAAGTGTGAAAATTTAATGGAGAGGGGGATTTTATCCATCTTCCTATAATAGTCATCCCCATGCTCCCTATTTCAAATATATATATATCTAGCACAGATCTATATTCAAACTTTCACATGTCCAACTATACATACACAGCCGTGTGTGTGTGTGTGTGTGTGTGTGTGTGTGTGTGTAATGCCACTGACTGATATGTATAACTGAAAGCTCAAACTTAGCATGCTTAACTAATTTTTTAGTATGTGTCATTCTACTAGTCCTAACTGATCAAATTTCCATCCCAACCAACACCAGCTTCATCAAACTAGTTGCCATCTATTACGTGTGCCTTTCTTACATCTTGGCTGACTCTTCCATTTCTTCTTATAATTCATGCTTCCCACACATTAACAATGAAGAAATTTTACAAAATGTGGTTCACATTTGAATGAATCTCTGCTTAAAGAAAAATCTGTGCTTTCCCATTTCCTATTGATAAAATTTATGTTCCCCTTCTCAGTACTTTTCATGTAATTACTTTGTTTCCTCTTTGAGCCTATGTGCATAAGTCATCATTATTATTTCTGTAGATAGGATGTTTCCCTGTTGCTCAGGCTTCCCTCAAATGCATGATCCTTCCTTCTCAGACTCCTGAATTATAAGTACTATAATATATATCTTATATATATAAAATATATATAATATATAATACATATAATATTTGGCTGGATTTTTTAAAGTATCATTATTATATATTCGCATCATCCTCTGCTATAGGAAACTTTATGAAGGTAAAAGCTGTCTTCCACCTGGTTCATTACTGTTTATCCAGAATTGGAAATGAATTTGAATTGTGGAGCATTTGATGCTCATATTGTCCTCATAAGATCTATAATATCTACATTTTAGATATGAAGAAAAATATACATATAGTAAGAATGGATACATAGCTTTCTCAAGATCACACACAGCTCTTCAATTATAATAATGGCATTTGAACCTACATTGGTCTCACACTAAACTTTGGTTGACTCACCACCTGCTATATGGGCCTTTGAATCATGTAAACTGTGAACAAAGCAGAATTTATTCTTATAAATCTCAAAAAAGAATATATTCAGCAAAATTGAACACTCTATAAATTATATATATATATATATATATACATATACATACATATATATATATATATATATATATATATATATAAAGTACAAACGAAAAAAATTTGCCTATCTGCCTCTTTATCTCTGAAATAAATAAATAAAAATTAAAAATTGAAAAGTAAGCAAGATTTTTTTTCATTTTAAAGAAGTAGTTAGGAACAGCATTTAGTACAATGGGTATTCCCATAGTATATAGGCAATAGTTCATCATCAGATATTTCAAATTAGTCTATTCCTCCATTTATAATTAAATAATCAGGAAAGAGTTTGGCAGGACTCATCATGTGTCAGTAAATACAACTTTGACTTAGGAGTTAATAGCACATAGACTTTGCTCTCAAGGAGTGCAAAATTTATTGAAAAACACAATGATATAAAAGACTAGATGAACTATAAGTCAGAATGAAACAACTAAAAAAGCTCAGATTGTTCTTTACATAATTTTAAGTTTCAGTACTGCATCCACTCATGCATTTACTATTTCAAAGTCTTGACAGAATTTGAACAATTATTGTACTTTACTAAGTCAAATGCCCAATACTTACTCATTTTTCTATATGCATATGCAGCTGAGTAAAGTGTGGCATGGTATTTAAGAGAGTTTTGTAATGACATTGCCCCAAATTAGTTCTGGCTTGATGGTACATACCTGACACATCTCATTGGGCAAGTTCATTAACAATTTCAACCTTACTATTTATCCTTGTACAAAGGAAATAACTGTAACTCTCAGGGTTTGGACTCGGATTAAATGAGACAGTACCTATACAACTCTTAGGGATTCTGGCAGGGGTGCTGCTAGTCATCTTACAATGCTCAGGACATCCTCCCATCCTCAAAAATTAAAATTAAATAGTGCTTTAGTAGAAAAGCCCCAGTATTTATGGGATTTCAAATTAGTACACCAAACCAGGTATCTGCAATCATCTTTGATTTTTTTGTCCAACTTTATTATAAATAGAATTTATATGTCAATGTATTAAAAGAAATATTTAAATCTAAATTTTTTCTCATCTCATTACCATGTCAAGACAAAACAACTTTTGCTTCAAACTGTTTCAATTTTCTCTGAACTGGTCTTTACAATTTGATGCTTTTATGTTTTCAGAATTACTTTCCTAAAATGCAATCATTACTGAATATACACTATTTGTAGTATTTTTTTTTTTTTGGTTTTTCAAGGTAGGGTCTCACTCTAACCCAGGCTGACCTGGAATTCACTATGGAGTCTCAGGGTGGCCTCGAACTCACGGCGATCCTCCTACCTCTGCCTCCCGAGTGCTGGGATTAAAGGCGTGAGCCACCACGCCTGGCTATTTGCAGTATTTTAAACATTAAACTAAACCTACTAAGGACAGTCTAGATCCCTTTATCAGTAGAAAGCAAGAGTCAACTTGCCCAGTACAACTATCTAAAAGTCTATTTGTAATTCGAGGTTCAGGAATGTATGAGCAGTCGTTTTCTGTGCCACTGTCTCTGGCCAATTTGATCGAGAAAAAAAAAAAAGAGATGCTTCAAATTAACAAACTTCTAAATGAAAAAGGACAGATCACAACAGACATAAGTGAAACTGGGAGAATCATCAGGACTTATTTGAAAAAAAAAAAAAACTCTACTCCACAAAACTGGATAATATGGAGGAAATGGATAAATTCCTGGACACATACCATCTATCAAAACTAAGAGACTTCCGACCAAGATGGCAACTGCCTAGCTGCACTGCAAATCCCAGGGAAAGAAAGGCAAGATATTAAGGGTTCATTGGGACTTTCAGGGGAGAGAAATCTGGGAGGGCACAGAGGCGGGGGAAACAGGGAATCAAGGACCACTCCCGGGCAGGTAGCCCACCCCTCCCCCCAAATATCCGCCGTGTCCACAGCACCGCAGCTGCCACTAGCGAGCCGATTGATCCCTGCGTGCGGAAGCTTAGACTGCTCTGCACACTCGCCCACTCGCCCACTCACCCACTTACTGAGCTAGCCCAGTCCCACAGAAGGTGCCATGCAAGCTCAGGCTGTGTCTCTCGCTTGTGCCAGCTCAGGTGCCATCCCCTAACTGTCGGCCATGACGGCCATCCACCATTGTCCTGTGGCAGGGGAGCGCAGACTGCCTCCGGGTCCCAGTGTTCCCTGCCAGAGTTCGGGCAGCTTTAGTGCTTAGTGCCTCAATGTCACTCCTAGCTTGAATGCAGGCAGCTTTGGCACATTACTGCTTGAGAAATCAGGCAGCTTTGGCGCCCCTGCCAGGCAGTAGATAGGTGGATTTGGTAAGTGAGAGCCAAAGCCCAGGCTGCTTGGCAACTGACCCAGGTTGCCTCAGATTCCCATTGTGCTTGAGCCTAGGCTGATACACCCACCTAAGTGCCCATACACTGTAATGGGCAGAACACAGCGCAAAAGAAATAACATGAAAAATCAAATGCAAGAAAATCCAGTTAGATCACCCAGTCCTACAATGAATATATCTAACCAAAACATAGAAGAACCATTAGGAAAAGAACACCAAGTTGAAGCTATGAGCAATGCAACCCTGACCAACCTACTGGTAGAGCTTGCAGGAAAGCAACAAAAGACAGATAATTGTGTGGATGCTGCCATCACTAAACTAGAACTAATAGATAAGAAATTGGAAGGAGTTCAAAAAGAGTTAAGAGATTTGAGGGAGAGTGAAAAACACAAAAGAAGACCTTAAAAATCAGCTGGCCATGCTAAATGAAGACATAAAGAAATGCAAGGATGAATTCCGAAAACCATCAAGAAAATCAGAAAATGATGAGAAAAGGGAGCTTGACAGGATGGAAATTATACATAGAAAAGTAATAGACAGTGCAAACTTAATTGAACAAGTCCAAAACTCTCTAGAAGCTCTCAAGAATAGAGCCAGCCAAATGGAGGATAGAAAGTCTGATCTGGAAGACAAGATGGAAGAAACAGTTAGAGAGTTCAAAAATTTCAGTAAGGTCAAAAGTTGCTATGAACAGAACATGAGGGGATTGTGGGATACACTTAAACGTCCTAATATCAGGATCATTGGAATACCAGAAGGAGAAGAAATTCAGACCAAAGGCATGGAGAACTTATTTAACAAAATAATTGAAGAAAACTTCCCCAGTCTCTTAAAAGAAAGGCCCATCAAGATACAAGAAGCCAACAGACCTCCAAACAGACTGGAACAAAGGAGAAATTCTCCAAGACATATTGTCATTAAGACTCTAAACATTGACACCAAAGAGAAAATCTTAAAATCAGCTAGAGAAAAACAGCACACCACCTTCAAAGGTAACCCCATCAGAATAACTTCAGACTTCTCAATGGAAACCCTGAAAGCTAGAAGGGCCTGGAATGAAGCACTGCAAAGTCTAAAAACCTATGGCTTCCAACCCAAACTACTCTACCCAGCAAAAGTATCCCTCATAATAGATGGTGAAAGAAAAACATTCCATGACCAAATTCAGTTTTATAATTATATGAACACAAAACCAAACCTACAGAGAGTATTTCAGGAAATTCTCCACAGAGAAGAAGCAAATAATCAAACTCAATTGCCTACAAGAAGCAGATCACAACAACCAAACTCAGAGTAGTCACAAAGAACTTCAAAGTCCATGGAAACACCAACCCACACTTATCATCACAATATGGCTGGGATCAAATCAAATCTCACAGTCATTACCCTAAACATTAATGGCCTTAATTCACCCATCAAGAGACACAAGCTAACAGGATGGATCAAAAAATTAGACCCCTCAATCTGTTGCCTTCAAGAAACCCACCTCACCACTAAAGACAGACACCTCCTCAGGGTGAAAGGGTGGAAAACAGTATTGCAAGCAAATGGGAATAAGAAACAAGCAGGTGTAGCTATATTAATATTGGATAAAATAGACTTCAAACCAAAAATAATAAAATAATAAAAAAGGCAAAGAAGGCCACTTCCTACTTATCAACGGAATGATCCATCAAGAGGATATTACAATCATAAATCTGTATGCACGAAACACCAGGGCACCACAATTCATAAAAGAAAACCTAGTTGACAATAAAACAGATATAACCACCAACACCATCATAGCTGGAGATATCAATACACCATTATCAGTAATAGACAGATCATCCAAACAGAAACTCAACAGGGAAGTAAGAGAGCTCAACAAAACCACAGATCACTTAGACCTAACGGACATCTACAGAACCTTCCATCCCAAATCCACAGATTACACGTTCTTCTCAGCAGCCCATGGAACATTCTCTAAAATAGACCATATACTGGGTCACAAAGACTGCCTCCACAAATTTAGGAAGATTGACATAATTCCTTGCAGGATATCAGATCACAATGCTATATTGCTAGAAATCAACAATAAAAGACCCACCAAGAATCCCAAAGGCACCTGGAAACTGAACAGCACACTTTTAAACAATAAATGGATAGTGGATGAAATAAAAAATGAAATTGCAAAATTTCTGGAACTGAATGACAATGAGAACACATCGTACCAAAACTTATGGGACACAATGAAGGCAGTCCTCAGGGGAACATTCATAGCACTGAATGCCTTCAAAAAAAAGACAGAAGGGTCCCAAATCAATAACCTAACCATCCACCTAAAGGCACTGGAAAAACAAGAAAAATCCAACCCAAAGAGCTCCAGAAGGAAAGAAATAATTAAAATCAGAGCAGAAATCAATGGATTGGAAACCAAGGAAACAATTAAGACAATTGACAAAACAAAGAGCTGGTTCTTTGAAAAAATAAACACGATTGACAAACCCCTGGACAATCTGATCAAGCAAAAAAAAGGAGAAGCTTCAAATTAACAAAATTCAAAATGAAAAAGGAGAGATCACAACAGACATAAGTGAAATTGGGATAATCATCAGGACTTATTTCAAAAACCTGTACTCCACAAAACTGGAGAATGTGGAGGAGATGGATAAATTCTTGGACGCATACCATCTACCAAACCTAAACACAGAGCAGATTAATCACCTCAATCAACCTATCACACTCATGGAGATTGAAAAAGTAATAAAAAACCTCCCAAAAAAGAACAGTCCCGGACCACATGGTTTCTCAACTGAATTCTATCAAACCTTCATGGAAGAACTCAAACCAAACTTCCGCAAACTGTGCCATACAATTGGTGAACAGGGAAAGCTCCCCAGCTCCTTCTATGAAGCTAGCATAACCCTAATTACAAAACCAGGTGGAGATGCCACAAGAAAAGAAAACTGCCGGCCTATTTCCCTGATGAATTTAGATGCAAAGATCCTAAACCAAATCCTCGCAAACCAAATCCAACAACACATCAAATCCCACCTTGACCAAGTGGGATTCATTCCAGGAACACAGAGGTGGTTCAACATATGGAAATCTGTCAGTGTAATACACCACATAAACAAGGTTAAACATAAAAACCACATGATCATTTCGATAGATGCAGAAAAGGCCTTTGACAAGATACAACATCACTTCATGATCAAAACATTGGAGAGAATTGGCATGGTTGGTTCATATCTTAACCTAATAAAGGCAATATGCAAAGCTCCAAAGGCCAAAATAATACTTAATGGAGAGAGACTGGAGGAATTTCCATTAAAATCAGGAACAAGACAGGGTTGTCCATTCTCACCTCTGATTTTCAATATAGTGCTGGAAGTCCTAGCTCAAGCAATAAGACAGAAGAAGGAAATAAATAGGATATAATTTGGAAAGGAAGAAGTTAAGTTAGCTTTATTCGTTGATGACATGATTGTATATGTAATAGACCTGAGAGACTCCATCCCAAAACTCCTGAAGGTGATTAACTCCTATAGCAAAGTAGCAGCATACAAAATCAATGCACAAAAATGAGTATCCTTCCTATATGCAAATGACAAAGATGCAGAGAAAGAAATAAGGGACATGGTCCCATGTTCAATAGCAACAAAAAAATAAAATAACTTGGAATAGCATTAACCAAGGAAGTGGAAGATCTATACAACGAAAACATAAAAGCACTCAAAAAGGAAATTGAGGAGGACTTGAGAAAATGGAAAGACCTCCCATGTTCCTGGATAGGCAGAGTTAACATTGTGTAGATGGCAATCCCACCAATGGCAATATACAGATTTAATGCAATTCCAATTAAAATCCCTACAGTGTTCTTCACAGAGATAGAAAAAATGATCTCAAATTTCATATGGAAAGGCAGTAGGCCTTGCATATCAAAACAGATCCTCAGCAAAAGAAATACCTCTGGAAGCATCACCATACCTGATCTAAAGCTATATTACAAACCATAGTAATAAAAACAGTATGGTACTGGCTTAAAAACAGGAGTATAGATCAGTGGAATAGACTTGAGGACCTGGACGTTCGGTCCAGCAACTATAGCTACCTGATATTTGACAATGGCCCTAACAATATAGGCTGGAAAAAAGACAGCATCTTCAACAAATGGTGCTGGACAAACTGGATAACCATATGCAGGAAACTGAAACTTGATCCACATATTTCACCATGCACTACACTCAAGTCCAAATGGATCAAAGACCTCAATATAAGACCAGAAACTCGAATACTACTGGAAGAAAATTTAGGAAGTACTTTCCATGATATAGGAATGGAAAAAGACTTCCTGAACAAAACCCCAGTAGCTCACGAACTTAAAGCATCACTCAACCAGTGGGATCACATGAAGCTGAAGAGTTTCTTTACAGACAAGCATACAATAAGCAAAGCCAATAGATTACCCACAGAATGGGAGAAAATATTTGCGGGTTACCCAACTGATAGAGGCCTAATCTCTACAATCCACAAAGAATTCAAAAATCTAAACAGTAAGAAGTCAAACACCCCATTCACAAAATGGGGCAAAGAGCTGAACAGGCAGTTCACAGAGGAAGAAATACAAATGGCAGACGTACACTTAAGAAAATGTTCATCATCCCTAACCATCAGAGAAATGCAAATTAAAACAATTATGAGATTCCACCTTACCCCAATAAGGCTAGCAAACATCAAAAAATCAAATAAAAATAAATGCTGGCAAGGATGTGGAGAAGCGGGAACACTCATCCACTGTTGGTGGGAATGTAGGATGGTACAACCACTTTGGAAAGCAATACAGAGACTTGTGAAAAAGCTGAGTATAGAGATACCAACAGACCCAGTTGTTCCCTTACTGGGCATCTACCCTAAAACCTTCAAAACACAGGCTAGAGAGATTTGCTCAACCATGTTTGTAGCAGGTCAATTTGTAATAGCTAAGAGCCAGAATCAACCCAGATGTCCATCACTAGAAGAATGGATAACTAAGACGTGGTATATCTACACAATGGAATTCTATACAGCAGTAAGAAAAAATGACACAATGAAATTTGAGGAAAATGGTTGAACCTGGAAAAGATCATTCACAGTGAACTTACTCAGTCACAGAAAAAAAATCACCACATAGTCTCACTCATCTACAGCACCTAACCTGAATCTACCCAAGATACCTTACATACGCTGCAAGCATCTCGTGGACTACACAGTAGGATGGAAGGGGAGGGAGGGGAGGGCATCAAAGGGGTAGGAAACACAAATCTAGACCCAAATGGCAATGGTACCATAAAATTCTACTTACTAAATGGCAGACCAATTGGCTGCTCCTTCACCAGGCCATTACAGGGAACACCTGAACCACAAGACACTGGAGAGGGTAGGATCACGACTAACCTTAATCTTCTACATCTTCCTTCCCTCCTTCTCCCTCTCCCTCTACCTCTCTCTTCTCTTTAACTCTCGTATATCAGTTATTTTTTTTATTAATTTTGTATTCAGCAAATACAGTCAGTTTGGTACCATTATTAGGCTCACCCGTGACCTATCCGCTCCCCTTGTCCCCTCCTTGTTGAGGTATACGGGTCATGCATTGTGGAGTTAGCCCACAGTTATGGGTAAGCTAAATGTGTCTGCATATCATGACCCAACATGTGGCTCTGACCTTCTTTCTGCCCCCTCTTCCGCAAAATTTCCCTGAGCCATGTTGGGTTCATTTTTGGTCTGCTTCAGTGATGAGGTGTTGGGGGCCTCTGAGGCTCTGGCTTTCTGATTTGGTAGGAGTTGATTTTCTCTGCGCTGATCTCCTTCCCCCTTGTGCTGGTATCCGGTTCATGAGGAAAACAGCTCCCGTGCTTGTTTTTCCAATTTTTCTTAGTTTCAGCCGGGGCCCTTTTGAGGTATGATGGGGTGGCTCTCTCCTTAGGATCTACATCTATCTGAAAAAGAGAAGCAGATTCTCCAACGGAGAGTAAGTTAGCATCAGGACAAATGAGATAACCCACTTTTTTTAATAGAGAATTTAATAGGTGTCGGCCCTCTTGTAGCCCACAATTGATGGTAGCTTGCTATTGGAGAGTGGGCTTATGTTTGGATATGGATCTGTCTTATTTTCTGGCTCCAGCTATGGGTCCCATACCAGTGAGGAGATCAGTTAGCCAAATTGAGAGCAGTTGGTTCCCCATCATGGCTGTGTGCCACCACTGCACTTGTGTGGGCATCACAACAAGTTATTGGCTGCTAAGTAGGTTAGACCATGCGTTGCTTCGACAGCTATTGGTCATTTTCCCCCAGTCGCCCATGTAGCACCTTCTGGCACTAGACGCGCTGACTGTCTGGGGACTGAGTCTCTTCCACCTTCCAGGCATGCCATTCTAATTTGCATGTCAATCACATAAGGTGTCTTCAGCAGTAGGGTCTTACCACTAGCCTTTGGAGGGTCATCAAGTACTCTAACAGAAATCTGTCGGTCTTTTAGGAAACCTTGTAGGTCTCTCTGATCAAAAGCTCATTGTGGATGATAGCCCCATGCTGGTTCTGGGAGTTACAGGTCAGTGCCCAGTAAGAAAATGAGGAAAAAGATAACTAATATACAAGAGTTAGAGATAAGAGAGAGAGAGACAGGGAGAGGGGAAGTGAGGGAGGGAAGATATAGAAGATTAAGGTTAGTCTTGATGTTACCCTCTCCAGTGTCTTGTGGTTCAGGTGTTCTCTGTAAGGGCCTGGTGAAGGTTCAGCCATTTGGGCTGTCTTTTAGTAAGTAGAAAATTATGGTTCCATTGTCGTTTAGGTCTAGATTTGTGTTTCCCACCTCTTTGATGCCCTCCACTCCCTCCCCTTCTATCCTAGTGTCTAGTTTATGAGATGCTTGCAGGGTATGTAAGGTATCTTTGGTAGATTAAGATTAGGTGCTGTAGATGAGTGAGACTATGTGACGATTTTTTTTCTGTGATTGGGTAAGTTCACTGAGAATGATCTGTTCCAGGTTCAACCATTTTTCCTCAAATTTCATTGTGTCTTTTTTCTCATTTTCTTAGTGGGCACTGATCTGTAACTCCCAGTACCAGCATGGGGCTGTCATCCACAATGAGCTTTTGATCAGAGAGACCTACAAGGTTTCCTAAAAGACAGACAGATTTCTTTCAGAGTACTTGGTGACCCACCAAAGGTTAGTGGTAAGACCCTACTGGTGAAGACACCTTATGTGGTTGACATGCAAAATAGAATGGCATGGCTGGAAGTTGGAAGAGAGTCAGTCCCCAGACAGTCAGCGCGTCTAGTGCCAGAAGGTGCTACATGAGCGACTGGGGGAAAATGACCAATATCTGTCCAAGCAACTCATTGTCTAACCTACTTAGCAGCAAATAACTTGTGATGCCCACACAAGTGCAATAGTGGCACACAGCCATGGTGGGGACAAAGTACTCTTAATTTGGCTAACTGATCTCCTCAGTGGTATGGGACCCATAGCTGGAGCTGGGAAACAAGTCAGAACCATATCCAAGCATAAGCCCACTCGCCAATATCAAGCTACCATCAATCATGGGCTATAAGTGGGCCTACACCTATTAAATTCTCTATAAAAAAGTAAGCCTTATCTCTTTTGTCCTGGTGTTGGAGAATCTGCTTCTCTTTTCAGATAGATGTAGAGCCTAAGGAGAGAGCCACCCCATCATACCTCAAAAGGGGCCCGGCTGAAACTAAGAAAAAATGGTGAAACAAGCAAGGGTACCGTTTTCCTGATGAACCAGATACCAGCACAAGGGGGAAGGTGATCAGCACAGAGAAAAATCAACTCTTACCAAATCAGAGAGCCAGACCCTCACAAGTCCCCAACACCTCATCCCTGAAGCAGACCAAAAATGAACCCAACATGGCTCAGGGAAAATTTGTGGAAGAGGGGGCGGAAAGAATGTCAGAGCCACATGTTGGGTTATGATGTGCAGAGACATTTATCTTACACATAACTGTGGGCTAACTCCACAATGCATGACCCATATACCTCAACAAGGAGGGGCCAAGGGGAGGGGGTAGGTCACGGATGAACCTAATAATGGTACCAAACTGACTGTATTTGCTGAATACAAAACTAACTAATAAAGGAAAAAAAAACTAAACTCACAGCAGATTAATCTCGTAAGCAAACCTATCACACTCATTGAGATTGAAAATGTAATAAAAAAAAACCTCCCCCAAAGAAGAGTCCAGGACCAGATGGCTTCTCAGCTGAATTCTATCATACCTTCATGCAAGAACTGAAACCAATCTTCCTCAAACTGTGCCACACAATTGGTGAACAGGGAAAGCTCCCCAACTCCTTCTATGAAGCTATTATAACCCTAATTCCAAAACCAGGCAGAGATGCCAAAAGAAAAGAAAACTAGCCGGCCTATTTCCCTGATGAATTTAGATGCAAAGATCCTAACAAAATCCTCGCAAACCGAATCCAACAACACATCAAAGCACTATCCACCTTGACCAAGTGGGATTCATTCCAGGAACACAGAGGTGGTTCAACATACTGGAAATCTGTCCAGTGTAATACACCACATAAACAAGGTTAAACACTAAAAACCACATGATCATTTCGATAGATGCAGAAAAGGCCTCTGACAAGATACAACATCACTTCATGATCAAAACATTGGAGAGAATTGGCATGGTTGGTTCATATCTTAACATAATAAAGGCAATATAGCAAAGCTCCAAAGGCCCAAATAATACTTAATGGCAGAGAGACTGGAGGAATTACCATTAAATCAGGAACAAGACAGGGTTGTCCACTTTCACCTCTGATCTTTCAGTATAGTAGCTGGCAAGTCCTAGCTCAAGAAATAAGACAGAAGAAGGAACTAAATAGGATACTAATTTGGAAAGGAAAGAAGTTAAGTTAGCTTTATTCGTTGATGACATGATTGTATATGTAATAGACCTGAGAGACTCCATCCCAAAACTCCTGAAGGTGATTAACTCCTATAGCAAAGTAGCAGCATACAAAATCAATGCACAAAAATGAGTATCCTTCCTATATGCAAATGACAAAGATGCAGAGAAAGAAATAAGGGACATGGTCCCATGTTCAATAGCAACAAAAAAATAAAATAACTTGGAATAGCATTAACCAAGGAAGTGGAAGATCTATACAACGAAAACATAAAAGCACTCAAAAAGGAAATTGAGGAGGACTTGAGAAAATGGAAAGACCTCCCATGTTCCTGGATAGGCAGAGTTAACATTGTGTAGATGGCAATCCCACCAATGGCAATATACAGATTTAATGCAATTCCAATTAAAATCCCTACAGTGTTCTTCACAGAGATAGAAAAAATGATCTCAAATTTCATATGGAAAGGCAGTAGGCCTTGCATATCAAAACAGATCCTCAGCAAAAGAAATACCTCTGGAAGCATCACCATACCTGATCTAAAGCTATATTACAAACCATAGTAATAAAAACAGTATGGTACTGGCTTAAAAACAGGAGTATAGATCAGTGGAATAGACTTGAGGACCTGGACGTTCGGTCCAGCAACTATAGCTACCTGATATTTGACAATGGCCCTAACAATATAGGCTGGAAAAAAGACAGCATCTTCAACAAATGGTGCTGGACAAACTGGATAACCATATGCAGGAAACTGAAACTTGATCCACATATTTCACCATGCACTACACTCAAGTCCAAATGGATCAAAGACCTCAATATAAGACCAGAAACTCGAATACTACTGGAAGAAAATTTAGGAAGTACTTTCCATGATATAGGAATGGAAAAAGACTTCCTGAACAAAACCCCAGTAGCTCACGAACTTAAAGCATCACTCAACCAGTGGGATCACATGAAGCTGAAGAGTTTCTTTACAGACAAGCATACAATAAGCAAAGCCAATAGATTACCCACAGAATGGGAGAAAATATTTGCGGGTTATCGAACTGATAGAGGCCTAATCTCTACAATCCACAAAGAATTCAAAAATCTAAACAGTAAGAAGTCAAACACCCCATTCACAAAATGGGGCAAAGAGCTGAACAGGCAGTTCACAGAGGAAGAAATACAAATGGCAGACGTACACTTAAGAAAATGTTCATCATCCCTAACCATCAGAGAAATGCAAATTAAAACAATTATGAGATTCCACCTTACCCCAATAAGGCTAGCAAACATCAAAAAATCAAATAAAAATAAATGCTGGCAAGGATGTGGAGAAGCGGGAACACTCATCCACTGTTGGTGGGAATGTAGGATGGTACAACCACTTTGGAAAGCAATACAGAGACTTGTGAAAAAGCTGAGTATAGAGATACCAACAGACCCAGTTGTTCCCTTACTGGGCATCTACCCTAAAACCTTCAAAACACAGGCTAGAGAGATTTGCTCAACCATGTTTGTAGCAGGTCAATTTGTAATAGCTAAGAGCCAGAATCAACCCAGATGTCCATCACTAGAAGAATGGATAACTAAGATGTGGTATATCTACACAATGGAATTCTATACAGCAGTAAGAAAAAATGACACAATGAAATTTGAGGAAAATGGTTGAACCTGGAAAAGATCATTCACAGTGAACTTACTCAGTCACAGAAAAAAAATCACCACATAGTCTCACTCATCTACAGCACCTAACCTGAATCTACCCAAGATACCTTACATACGCTGCAAGCATCTCGTGGACTACACAGTAGGATGGAAGGGGAGGGAGGGGAGGGCATCAAAGGGGTAGGAAACACAAATCTAGACCCAAATGGCAATGGTACCATAAAATTCTACTTACTAAATGGCAGACCAATTGGCTGCTCCTTCACCAGGCCATTACAGGGAACACCTGAACCACAAGACACTGGAGAGGGTAGGATCACGACTAACCTTAATCTTCTACATCTTCCTTCCCTCCTTCTCCCTCTCCCTCTACCTCTCTCTTCTCTTTAACTCTCGTATATCAGTTATTTTTTTTATTAATTTTGTATTCAGCAAATACAGTCAGTTTGGTACCATTATTAGGCTCACCCGTGACCTATCCGCCCCCCTTGTCCCCTCCTTGTTGAGGTATACGGGTCATGCATTGTGGAGTTAGCCCACAGTTATGGGTAAGCTAAATGTGTCTGCATATCATGACCCAACATGTGGCTCTGACATTCTTTCTGCCCCCTCTTCCGCAAAATTTCCCTGAGCCATGTTGGGTTCATTTTTGGTCTGCTTCAGTGATGAGGTGTTGGGGGCCTCTGAGGCTCTGGCTTTCTGATTTGGTAGGAGTTGATTTTCTCTGCGCTGATCTCCTTCCCCCTTGTGCTGGTATCCGGTTCATGAGGGAAAACAGCTCCCGTGCTTGTTTTTCCAATTTTTCTTAGTTTCAGCCGGGGCCCTTTTGAGGTATGATGGGGTGGCTCTCTCCTTAGGATCTACATCTATCTGAAAAAGAGAAGCAGATTCTCCAACGGAGAGTAAGTTAGCATCAGGACAAATGAGATAACCCACTTTTTTTAATAGAGAATTTAATAGGTGTCGGCCCTCTTGTAGCCCACAATTGATGGTAGCTTGCTATTGGAGAGTGGGCTTATGTTTGGATATGGATCTGTCTTATTTTCTGGCTCCAGCTATGGGTCCCATACCAGTGAGGAGATCAGTTAGCCAAATTGAGAGCAGTTGGTTCCCCACCATGGCTGTGTGCCACCACTGCACTTGTGTGGGCATCACAACAAGTTATTGGCTGCTAAGTAGGTTAGACCATGCGTTGCTTCGACAGCTATTGGTCATTTTCCCCCAGTCGCCCATGTAGCACCTTCTGGCACTAGACGCGCTGACTGTCTGGGGACTGAGTCTCTTCCACCTTCCAGGCATGCCATTCTAATTTGCATGTCAATCACATAAGGTGTCTTCAGCAGTAGGGTCTTACCACTAGCCTTTGGAGGGTCATCAAGTACTCTAACAGAAATCTGTCGGTCTTTTAGGAAACCTTGTAGGTCTCTCTGATCAAAAGCTCATTGTGGATGATAGCCCCATGCTGGTTCTGGGAGTTACAGGTCAGTGCCCAGTAAGAAAATGAGGAAAAAGATAACTAATATACAAGAGTTAGAGATAAGAGAGAGAGAGACAGGGAGAGGGGAAGTGAGGGAGGGAAGATATAGAAGATTAAGGTTAGTCTTGATGTTACCCTCTCCAGTGTCTTGTGGTTCAGGTGTTCTCTGTAAGGGCCTGGTGAAGGTTCAGCCATTTGGGCTGTCTTTTAGTAAGTAGAAAATTATGGTTCCATTGTCGTTTAGGTCTAGATTTGTGTTTCCCACCTCTTTGATGCCCTCCACTCCCTCCCCTTCTATCCTAGTGTCTAGTTTATGAGATGCTTGCAGGGTATGTAAGGTATCTTGGGTAGATTAAGATTAGGTGCTGTAGATGAGTGAGACTATGTGACGATTTTTTTTCTGTGATTGGGTAAGTTCACTGAGAATGATCTGTTCCAGGTTCAACCATTTTTCCTCAAATTTCATTGTGTCTTTTTTCTCATTTTCTTAGTGGGCACTGATCTGTAACTCCCAGTACCAGCATGGGGCTGTCATCCACAATGAGCTTTTGATCAGAGAGACCTACAAGGTTTCCTAAAAGACAGACAGATTTCTTTCAGAGTACTTGGTGACCCACCAAAGGTTAGTGGTAAGACCCTACTGGTGAAGACACCTTATGTGGTTGACATGCAAAATAGAATGGCATGGCTGGAAGTTGGAAGAGAGTCAGTCCCCAGACAGTCAGCGCGTCTAGTGCCAGAAGGTGCTACATGAGCGACTGGGGGAAAATGACCAATATCTGTCCAAGCAACTCATTGTCTAACCTACTTAGCAGCAAATAACTTGTGATGCCCACACAAGTGCAATAGTGGCACACAGCCATGGTGGGGACAAACTACTCTTAATTTGGCTAACTGATCTCCTCAGTGGTATGGGACCCATAGCTGGAGCTGGGAAACAAGTCAGAACCATATCCAAGCATAAGCCCACTCGCCAATATCAAGCTACCATCAATCATGGGCTATAAGTGGGCCTACACCTATTAAATTCTCTATAAAAAAGTAAGCCTTATCTCTTTTGTCCTGGTGTTGGAGAATCTGCTTCTCTTTTTCAGATAGATGTAGAGCCTAAGGAGAGAGCCACCCCATCATACCTCAAAAGGGGCCCGGCTGAAACTAAGAAAAAATGGTGAAACAAGCAAGGGTACCGTTTTCCTGATGAACCAGATACCAGCACAAGGGGGAAGGTGATCAGCACAGAGAAAAATCAACTCTTACCAAATCAGAGAGCCAGACCCTCACAAGTCCCCAACACCTCATCCCTGAAGCAGACCAAAAATGAACCCAACATGGCTCAGGGAAAATTTGTGGAAGAGGGGGCGGAAAGAATGTCAGAGCCACATGTTGGGTTATGATGTGCAGAGACATTTATCTTACACATAACTGTGGGCTAACTCCACAATGCATGACCCATATACCTCAACAAGGAGGGGCCAAGGGGAGGGGGTAGGTCACGGATGAACCTAATAATGGTACCAAACTGACTGTATTTGCTGAATACAAAACTAAATAATAAAGGAAAAAAAAACTAAACTCACAGCAGATTAATCTCGTAGGCAAACCTATCACACTCATTGAGATTGAAAATGTAATAAAAAAAACCTCCCCAAAAAGAAGAGTCCAGGACCAGATGGCTTCTCAGCTGAATTCTATCATACCTTCATGCAAGAACTGAAACCAATCTTCCTCAAACTGTGCCACACAATTGGTGAACAGGGAAAGCTCCCCAACTCCTTCTATGAAGCTATTATAACCCTAATTCCAAAACCAGGCAGAGATGCCAAAAGAAAAGAAAACTACCGGCCTGTTTCCCTGATGAATTTAGATGCAAAGATCCTGAACAAAATCCTCGCAAACCGAATCCAACAACACATCAAAAGCACTATCCACCTTGACCAAGGGGGATTCATCCCAGGAACACAGGGGTGGTTCAACATACAGAAATCTGTCCATGTAATACACCACATAAACTAGGTTAAACACAAAAACCACATGATCATTTCGATAGATGCAGAAAAGGCCTCTGAAAAAATACAACATCACTTCATGATCAAAACATTGGAGAGAATTGCCATGGTTTGTTCATATCTTAACATAATAAAGGCAATATACAAAGCTCCTAAGGCCCAAATAATACTTAATGCAGAGAGACTGGAGGAATTACCATTGAGATAAGTAACAAGACAGGGGTGTCCACTGTCACCTCTGCTCTTCAGTATAGTACTGCAAGTCATATCTCAAGAAATAAGACAGGAGAAAGAACTAAAAGGGATACAATTTGGAAAGAAAGAAGTTAAGTTAGCTCTATTTACTGATAACATGATTGTATATGCAAGAGACCCGAGAGACTCCATCCCAAAACTCTTGAAGGTGATTAACTCCCATAGTAAAGTAGCAGGATACAAAATCAATGCCCCCAAATCAGTAGCGTTTCTCTCTCTCTCTCTCTTTTGCCTTCTCCATCATTTCTAAGTTAGGCAACCCAGGCCCTCTGATTAACATGACCTTTCCCATATACATAATGGTAGAGTTGAGGAAGGAAACCATGGAGGTCTGTTTTAAGAATCTACTCTCGTAACTCCTATGCTGTAATCTCATTACAGTATACTCATTATGTTGTGTGATATAAACTGCTTATATGCCAGTAGGTAGTCAGGTATATGTTCAAATTTGTTAAAAAGTTCAAAAAGTGCAGCTGAACTTGGTTCCAAGTAAAGGATGATGAGGTTCAGTTTCCTGTACTGTTAACTATGGGAGTTGAATGCCCTGACTGGTAAAGCTCTCTCTTTTCATCTATATTTTAGCACAGCATTTGTGTTAAACTAAACTTATATGATTCTAAGTAAGAACTCATATAAACTCAAGTGTTCCTCAAATATGAATTACAATAAGTATAGAATAACTAGTTGTATGTTCAAAATTGTTTAATTGACCCTTGTTTCCTTTTGAACAGAAAAAAATGCCTGTTCTGCAAGTCCTTTACATCCATGATCAATAACTCTACCCGATTCTTTAAAGGTCTTATTCAGGTATCACCAGCTTGAGAAGTGCATCTCCCAGATGTTCATGAGTTATATCCTTAATCCTATAATGTGGCATTGCTGGGAGGTTTGGCTGAGGCTAGCAGAGCCCTCATGAATTGTTTAGTACCTTTCTTGAATGGGAAAGAATCCCCCTTCTCTTGGGACTGGATTAGTTACCTGAGGAGTGGGTGCTTAATGAAAGGATTTATTTTTTTCATATTTGGCCTACATTGCATTGCCTACTCCCCTGCACCCTTTCTGCCATGAGTTGAAGTAGAATGAGGCTATTAGTAAATGTGGCCACTTGTTCTTATACTTTCTGGCTTCCAGGACCTTAAGCCAAAAAGAAAAAAAAAAAAAAAAAACACTCTCTTCCTTATAAGTTATGAAGGTCTGGTATTATATGACAGCAACCAAAAATGTGTAAAACAAGAAACTAAACAAGAATCTATCTCTGACTTACCCTTGTGCTTGAGTTAAGTAATTTTTCCCCTATATCTTCTCCTCACATATATCTATATTAATATTAATATCTATATATCTATATGTATGTGTAGAGAGAGAAGTAGAGAGAGAGATTAGTTCCTGAAGGTAGGTATATGCTCTATCTCTTAATATGGATGGTACCTAATGGGTTTTGCACATGGTAACTTAATAACTTGTTAAAGACTAAAGCCAAACTAAAATGTATGAACAATTACCTCAAATGGTAACAAAAACATCCCCAAATCAACCATGTCAAACTGTTAGAAGGAAAGAAATTAAGTTCTTTGGCTACATATTTTGAAAATAATGTAGTAATGGAAATCTTTTCAAAGAGGTAGGATCCTGGAGAAAAAGTGTATGGAGAGAGAAGGAATGAAAGAATGAATGATTTAAAAGGCTTGCTAATAATAGCTATCAGATCTTTTGTTAGGGTTCAACACAAATATGAATGCAACAAGGAGACTGTTGATGAGGTATATATAAATTAGGCTTCCCTGTGGAATGTAAATGTGAGTGGAACAGATGAAAAATATCCTCCACAATCAAGTAATTAAAAGAAGTATGAGGTCTGAAATCTAATGGATCTTTGTTTCAAGCAAGGGCCTTTATCTATTGAGATATCTTCCCAGCCTTGGGTCATAGTTTCAAATGCCAGTGTTCCTATTCTCTAGTTTTGTGATCATTGGCAAGATGCTTTACCTAGCTGGACCTTAGTACCTAGGAATAGCACAATTCTTTTTCAGGGTAATGATTAGCCTGAAATGAGATAGTGCCTTATAGATTGTTTAGCATAACATAGGCCTGAAAAGATCAAAAAAATCAACTTTACTTTTATAAAGCTAGATTTACTGTATAATACTTTTAAAAATAAAATTGTGTGCTTAACTCATGTCAATTGCCTCACAACTGGTGGGACCATAGCAGAACTAGTCCCACTAATGGAAAGTCTCCCAAATTATCCTGAGTCAGTATAATTCTCATGAGCTTTTGTGTTTATGTACATACAAAATGAGGATGGAAAGCTCAAAACTGCCTGCATCTGTACCTTTACTCTCTGTTTGTTATTTTACAGTGGTATGAAATTTGCTTGAGAAGTATTTACATTTTCCTCATATAGACTATATCTGCTTTCAGATGTAGTCCGGTTTAAATAGCAAGAATTCATTGAAGAGACATAATTTGGTTGAAACATCTGTTTGATATTTTGTTCAACTAACTTCATCTATTCTCCACACAAAAAGAACACAATCTTACTTATAATAAACATTTTTTTTGTAACAGCAATCATGCAGCTGCAGAAAACATGGTTTATCATTAGATAATCACATCCTTGGGGGATTGGATGCACCCAACTGTGTCTTATGCTTTCTATGTAGGAAATTTAATTTTCTCATAAATGTTAGACTATTGCTTGCTACATATTGCTTAATTAATAATTGAGTCATAATTCCATCCTCATAAACTGTATTTAAGCCTATAAGCAATATGCATATATACATAATGCAATCAGGACTAACCACAGATAACACAGACTCTTATATGTCAGATCAGTGCATTCATATTTTATACCCTAGTCTTAACTTGTACACTTGTACTAGTTGGCACATTTAGTCCATCAATGAAAATATAAGCCCATAAAATGATTTAACTGAAGAGACATAGAACAGTTGTTAGCATATCATCAGCCCAGGTTTAAGAATATTAACCTAGGGACAGAAATGCAAGTCAGTAGTAAATGAAAGCTAAATGATCACTTTTGAAATTGAATCCGAATCCTAGTCATCATTAGCAATGAGCCAGGAGTATTTTGGTAACTCAGAAAAGATTAGCCATTTGTGGCATAATACTAGCAAGAGATACACATTTACATATATTTTTCTGTCTTTAAAATGGAAAATATATCTCATTGATGATCCATTATCTTATGCAACAATATACTCAAATGTCTGGTGGCACAAAAATTTGTGATGACTCATGCCATGGGCCATGTAAATCAGCATTTGAACACAATGGCCCTAAAGCAACTGACTCAGAGATAAATCACTTTTACCAGTAGGCAATGGGGTAGACTCCCAAGGCTGCTTCACTTTGGTGTCCTTTCAATCAACAGGAAACCATGTGATACTTTACAACAGAGTGACACAACTTGTTAGCATTCCTCTTGAATGTATCTTATCACATGGAACAGAGCCACTACCAGTTGACACTGGTCTAAATCAATCATTACTTTTTCTGGCTGGCAGCATACTCATGACTGAGCTGAGCCTAGTTCAGCTCAAATAAGCTGACAGCTACTAAATACATGTTCAGTGATGAGTGCCATTGAGATTTTCTGGCTATTTTGTTTTGCAGCATGATTATGAATACATTTCCTGTAGGGTAGCTGGCATTGGGGGGATCTTGTCTCAGGATATTCCCATCCACTCTGTGGCTCTTACAATCTTTCTTCCTCTCTTCTGCAATGTTCCTGAGCCTTGGCAGCCTATTGGCAGTCTGATTTCGGGTTGAGTTCTCTGTAGCCTCTGGATTTCTGCTTTGCTAGGTTCTGATTGTTCATTGTGTCTTTCACCATCACCCTAGAGCTGGTTGTCAGGCTAGCAGTAAGAGCCTTTTAAAAAATAAATTGTCTCCCTACAACATTAGTGGAGCATTGCTAGATAGTAATGGTGGGTATTGATCACTTGATTGCCTACCATGTGCTAGGTGTTGTACATATTTTGATTTTCTTATCTCTTAAAGATAATTATTATTGCAATTGTATGTACTATGCAATAAGCATCATGAGGGCAGGGATCATTATGTTCTATTCATTAATATTTGTGTGGGTGCCTGACACTAGAGTGCATTCTCATTAAATATTCAATGACTGAATCAATGGAAGCAAAATTGGATAAAGGTTATATTTGGTCAAATAAATACCTGTTTCAAGCCATTTTGTGATTCTATATAAGAACATCTAAGGATAAGTAACTTATAAAGGACTGAAGTTTTCTCCATTCTGTACTCCGGGATGTTTACGTCAGAGTACCTGCTTCCAAGATCGTTCCAACATTGTACTGAAGGAGAACCAGGAGGATGATAGTTTTTTTTTTTTTTTTTAATAAAGTTTAGTTAGGAAAAGAGGCACAAAGAGAGAACTTGTTCTGGTAGAACTAGAACCTGTGACTGTTACAGTCTTATCCACAATGACTATAGTGACGCTTACTGCTTCACAAAACTCACACATGCAGGTTGGCTAGCCTCTGGATTGGCCCTCTAAAGAAGATCTCCCCCTTACACTCCTTAGTTTGAGGACAAAACTCATCCTAATTAATTATTTTTACTTCCTGAAATCAGCTCTTTTGGTCCCTGCTTTTTCCCCTTTCCTAACCTGGCTGGGAGGGGAGAAGCAGAATTAATCTTTTTAATTTTGGTGGCCTGACTCACCTGTTGTTCTTTCATTTGAATACCAGTGTGGAAGTTTTCTCCCACTCCCAATGAGAGAGGAAAGGGCTCCTTTTTTCTTGCATGGATACTTTTCTACTAGTTTCTTACATGTTTATTGTTTCCAGGAACCTTTTTGATGTTACATGCACTAAACTCTGGGTCTTCCATGTGTATAATAACTCTCTTGACTACTCATTTTCCAGGTGGCTAAATTTCCTGGTCCCTGTTTTGGTGCCTTCTCTCACTTTTAAGCCCTCAATTCCTCACCACCTAATTACTTAGTTTCGTCCTCTGTGAAGGTGAAGTGCTGGCACTCTTCTACTTTGTTCCCACATGTGTGTGTGTTCTTATGTTCCTCCTATGTCCTTGGTCCCTGCTTTCATATTTTGCCTTGCATGTGTGTGGGCACCAGGTTTGTATTCCATGTCCCACTTCCTACATGCGTGTGTGTGTGTGTGTGTGTCTTCTGAATCTGTAGGCTTGAGGTCTCACGTTTTTGCCTCACACCTGTGTGTGTTTATAGACTTTTTCCCCAGAGATTTTGCTGTGATGGAGATTCTCCCCACCAGCCTGTCAAGAAGAATTCCCTTATAGCCTCAGTCTTTCAGCTAGCCTCCTTCCTGGATCCCACTTTTCCCTAAATAAAACTCATAAATCATAATTTCTCCCCATAATAAATTCAGTAATTTCTTATTTATCCTTGTCAGAGTCTGCTTTCTCAATTCCTTTTTAAGATAGATAATAGCCCAAAAGTTAAGGTTCACAGGCCCTCCTTGAACCCCAAATTCTGTACTAGTTCCTTGAATGCTGCATCCTGTAGAGTGTTTGATTGCTTTCCTACTACATGGTAGAAGAGGCCTTTGACAGTAGTGTTAGTCCATTTGTGAAGTATAGTTTTCCCAACCCACACATCTCTCATTCACCTCATCTCCCAACACTGTCACATAGCTGATTAAACTTCTACTATGAATTTTGGAGAAGACACCTTTACAAAACAGTCATGGCTGGGATGGAATTTAACTCATGTCTGATGTAACTTCAGTGACAGTCCAGGTTTCCAATCATTTTTCTGAATGTTCAACTTTTAGGAAATAAAGACTCAAATCTTTTTATTCTTTCTCTAATGATTTATCTGTCTCCTTTTAACTCTGCTATAAGAAGTAAATTTTCACCTGGATAAAAAAGCAGATTGGTAGTTGTGGTAGTGGTAGAGAGTGGCTTACTAAGGTGTTTTGATTGCATGATATTAGGTGGGAAGAGAGCAGGGGGTAAAAGAAGTCTGCATGGTATGTGGGGCTATAAGGGGCTATATAAGACAGTTTGTTTTTCTTTGATAGTGATTTTAAGTAACTTTTTTTTCATATACAACCTAAAAGCAGTGTTTTCTAAGTTTGTGACAGAATGGGTCACAGCATTCTACCAGGAAATACCAGCTCTACTTATCTTCAATACTTTTTGTTTGTTTTCTGGCAGTGCAAAGAGATGGAGATTCATAATATGTTATAAGCCTTTATGTTTTAGACATCATTATTAGAACACCTCCTGCCCTTCTTTTCGTTAAGCTTAACTAATGTCAAACCACTTAACCTTTATTCCTTAATCTGCTTTCTAAAATTTACACATTCTTATTACTTGGCTATCAGTCCTTTTAAATCCTTCACATATTCAAAGTTGAGAGACTTCTAATAGTATCTTCCACTAGGGGATTTTTCTATTTTTCAATTATATGCTCTATATTGAGTATATAAGCACAGATATGATTAATTACATTCTACTGTACAAATATAACTGAACCAGAATATACGTTTTTATGTTTGAACAGTACAATTTTATATATTATTGACATATTTTAGTTTGATTTTATAATTTCAATCCATTTTAGATGACTTTTTTTCTTTTGTATATAACATACTCTAAATTATAAAAGTATTTAAATTATAATTCCTATTTTTCAAGGATTTGTAATTTGTGTACTACTGTAATATTAAGATTCAGAGAACTATAATTTTTTGCTTGTGAAGGAAATGGTGAAGTATTACTGTGAATTTGTAAAAAAACAACTTTTATTCCCACCTAAAAAATCAATTATGTGATATTTGCATTTTTCAATACATATTGCTAAACTATTTCATTTCCATGTATATTTCTAAACTTTTCTCTTTTCTCTGGTCTAAAATGCTCATCTGGAAATAGTTTCTACTGTTAGTTTATGAAAAGCCCGTAATTACAGGTTTTTCCTAAAAGAACATAGACAATAAGGTACCAATTTGATCCTGCTTACTTTCTGATCTACTTTTAAAACATTAAACAGTCTCTGGTAGAAAGTTCAAATGTAAGATAATCTATTATATATGTGTCTTTAACCTGTAAGACAATCCTTATATTATCCATGAAATGCAAGGATGATATCCATTCTACTAGCTAATGATATTCATAAATTTCTCTCATGACAAGAATATATACTGTGGTCTTGACATGTGGCTCAGTGGTAGAGTATTTGTAAGATCCTGGGTTATAGTCCAGGCCTGCAAAAAATGCATGACTTTTTGGGCATGCTGGCACACAACTGTAATCCAAGAAGTTGGGAGGCTGAGGAAAAAAGATCTCTGTAAGCTCAAGATGAACTCAGGCTACATAATGAGACCCTGTCTCAAAACAGCAAAAACAACAAAAAACAAAATATAATGTAACCTGGATGAATTATCCATTTTGATGTTTATGTTACTTTGAATGGAAATTAACTCAAAACTATAGTTATTTTTGTGTAAAAGATATTTTACTTTCTGAATACTTTCTTTTTATTTTGACTATAGATACTGGCTTTGGAAAGATATTTTTAGAGATATTATTTTATGGCTTCGTTTTCTGCCATAAGTCAGGTGAGTTTATTTCAAAAGCAGTTGATCCTGTGTTGAAGCCTCTATTTCTCTAAATACCAATAAATTACCTGCAGGTATATCCAGGAAAAGCCCAAATCATCATATGCATTTTTAAATCAAAACATATATTATTTAAATTTGTTTAACAGAATAAGACACAGATAGTATACTTGGTTGAGTTTAGAGGATAAGATAGTTTTGTGGCTATTATTCCTTCAAAAGAAAATTCCAGGTCTAGGTGTATAGCTAAGTAGTATTGCACTTGCCTAGCATGTACAGTGTCTTGGATTCCACACACCAGTACAATGGTGGTGAACAGCCTTGGTGGGTAACCAATGGCTTTCTGATTGGCTAAGAGACCCACTCAGTGGAAAGGAATCTGTATCTCAAATTGGGAACCAGGTCTGAATCCTATGGGGACAAAGATTATGTTCTCCAGTGTCAAGCTCACACTAGTCTTTGGCTAAAAGAGGGGTTAAGTACATCAAACTCTCCCTAAATTAATAATGCTTATCCAGTTTAACCTATGCTGACTTCACTCTCCATTGGAGAATATATTTTTCTTTTTCAGAAGGTAGCAAGACATGAGGAGATAAACTATCCCTGGCTGTTCAGCCAAGCCACAGCTGAAACCACAGAAGAATTGGGGAGATGAGCAAGAGTGCTGCTTCCATGGTGAGCCTGATAATCAGCACCAGGGTGAAGGAGAGAGACCCTGGGTATACTCAGCCCTCAGAGGCTCCTAAGAGCTCATCACTGAAGTAGACTTAAAACTCGCCAACCACAGCTCAGGGAATTTTGCAGAAGAGGGCAAGAAAGATTCTAAGAGCCACAGGTTGAGATATCATGCCCAGAGTTATTCCCTCCCCCCAAAAATAACTGACTGCTGCTCCCACAACACATAACCCACAACCCCATAGGGAATAGCTGCAATCCCACTGAGGAGGGTCCCCAGTGTAATGGGGGCAAGGAAGAGGGAAAAGAGGGTACCAACACATGTTATATACATACAAAATATATTGTTAATAATAATAATAATGTGTTTATTCTGTAAGTCCATTATTATTATTAGTTTTGTTGAGAATAATAGATGCTAAAATACTATTTTTATAAGTAATTACAAACATCTACATGGACTTTTTGGTGGACCTAATCCAGGCCTTCTAAGAATACTCTCTAATACTGTGTTCTATAGGGGTTTATTTCAATCTGGACACACACACACACACACACACACACACACATAAAACAGTAGCATTATTGATGGTACTATAGACTGCATGATCTCCATTATATTCTACATTTAATTTTATATATTCTTTTCTGAAGTACCTACTTTATATAAAAAGAATACTTTAAAGAATTTGAATTTTGAAAATTCTTTAAAGTCAAATAACATGATAAGAAACAATAGTTAAAGATTTCTTGAAATAATTTCATCTGGATTTAGAATTGTGAAGTATATCAGTGCTTTGGCTCTTGAAATTCATAACTGCTTAATGTCAACACTTATTTCTCTGAACCAAGTGTCTCAGTAGAAAAACTGAAATTTTTGGCAGCAGTGTAACTGATTTATAATTTACAACTGTGTTTTAGTATGTTTGTGCATTTTTATGTTTTATTTTGATCTTAAGATAGTCACAAAACTCTATTTATACCTTTCAAAAGTAACTTAATCACTTCCAGATTGGAATGTGGCCAACAAATGGTTGGGCTTAGAACAGATCATTCTATGTGAACTCAAACAATCACAGAAAGACAATTGTTGCATGATCTTACTCATCTGCAGTTCTTAACCTGGATCAGCCCAAGTTGCTGACATAACTGAATAGCATCTTGAGGCTTGGAAAATAGGTAGAGTAGGGCTTGGGGGAAGGAAAAGGGTGGGGGACACAAAATCTGAACCCAGATTGAACTGGTACCATAGAATCCTATATCCTGGAAATCAGACTAAAAGGTGGAACCCTCAAGCAAACCTTAGAGGGACACCTGAATTGAAGGGACCTGGAGAGAATGAGACAAAACCTAACTTCAAATTTCTCCTGTTTCTCTTTCTTCTCTGGCTTTTTCCTTTTTATTATTTTCCCTTGGCAGTGGCCTGTAATTTCCTGTACCAGGATGTGGTCTACATCCACAATGTGCTATTGATCAGAGAGACTTACTAGATCTCCCAAAACAAACAAGACAGACTTCTGTCAGAGCACTTGATTACCCACCAGAGGTTAATCGAAATACCCCACTGCTGAAGACACCAAACACTGTCGACATGTACCACAGAGAGACCTGGTTGGAATGCAGAGGAGAGCCAGTCCCCAGATAGTTATGCCATCTACTGGTGGAAGGTGTTACATGAGCTACCAGGGGAAAGTGGCCAACATATGTGCAAGCAACTCAAAGTCTAAGCAAGTCAGAAGAAAACAACTTGACATGATGCTCACACAAGTGCAATAGTGGCACACAGCCATGGTGTGTAACCGGCTGCTCTTGGATTGGCTAACAGGTCTGCTCAGTGGAAAGGAAACCATATCTAGAAATGGGAAACAAGTCAAAATCATATCCAGATAATGATTCTGCTTTCCATTGTTAAGCTCCCACTAACCATAGACTATAAAAGTGTCTAAACCCCTTTAATTCTCTCTAAGTTAATAATGGTTATCCCATTTATCTGGCCATGACTTCACTCTTCGTTGGAAAATATGCTTCTCTTTTTCAGATGGGAACTGGACTTGAGGAGATAAATGACCCAGCACACTCCACCCTAGCCCCAGTTTAAACCACAGTGGAATTGGGGAAATGAGCAAGAATGCTGGCTGCTCTCTTAGTGAACTTGGTATCAGCACAAGGGTGATGGAGAAAGATACTGAGGACACTCAACACCTACCAAACCAGAGATCCCCATGCTCCTAAGTGCCCATCACTGAAGTAGACTTGAAATTCTCCTAGCATGCCTCAGGGAATTTTTCAGAAGAGGGCAAGGAAAGATTATTAGAGCCAAAAGTTGGGACATTACAGAGACATTGCCTCGTTCCCATAACTGACTGCTGTCCCCATAATGCATGACCCACAATCCTCATGAGATTGACCTGCATCCCAATGAAAAAGGCCTCTTCAGAAAAGGGGCAGGGAGGAGGGAAAGGATGGCACTAACATATGATGCTTTCATACAAAATATGTCCATATCTAATAATATGTAAAAAGAATGTAAATTCATTTAATTCTATACTTTTCACTACTCTACTCTTATTCATGCTACAGAGAAAATTTTGATGTCTCAGACGGTTTATATAGAATTCATACATTTTCTTGGTGTATCTGTTAGTTATTACTGTGTAATAGGTCACTCTAGAAATAAGTGAATATGAATATTGCTTACATGTTGTTATATAAATGATTCTTATGGTCTAAACTTATTCTTATGGTCTAAGGTGAGTTCTAAGGTAGGTATCTGGAGCCTGGCTGATTTGTCTGGGTTTTACTAGCATGTCTGGTGTTCATCTGTCAATAGTCTGGTCCATGGTGACTTTTTGGGATAACTATTTTGTAACAAAAATAATCTTTCATCCAACATCACGGTAAACTAGACTTGTTCACTTGGTCATGGCCAGGTTTCATAGGACTATGTAAGAAAAGCAAGTAGTCTTTTGAGGTTCAAGGTCAGAACTGACACACGACTACTATGCTTCTTTCTTTTGGCCAGAGTTGGTTACAATACCAGATTGGTTTCAAGAGTTGACATAATATATTCATGATGGGGCTTACTATAAGATCATATTGCAAAGAATGTGACTACAGTGAGAGGTGAATTTTGGGAATCAGGCTACTACACTTGCTGTGCAGAAGAAAGCATCAGGTTTGTCTGAAGATCTTCATCCTTGCTCACCTTTCTGATGAACTTTAATCCATCTAGTTAATTAATATGTTTTGCTGCTTGGATCAACACTTAGGCATCTCCATTTCCTTTATGGTCTTTGCTCCTGATGCCTACCCACTCTATATTTTTCTTAGCCTTTATCCACTGAGCCATTAACCTATATTCTGATTATCCTTCTACAAGATTCATTAAGGTATTCATTCCATCCCTTAGCCACTTTTTATCTACTTTTATTAATCACACATTACCATATACCTCATTTAACATTTTACTACATTATTTCATGTCTTTGTATATTTGCCAGTTAGGATCTGTTTAAGAAAGAGAATTTTGCGGGCTGGAGAGATGGCTTAGCAGTTAAGCGCTTGCCTGTGAAGCCTAAGGACCCCGGTTCGAGGCTCGATTCCCCAGGACCCACGTTAGCCAGATGCACAAGGGGGCGCATGCGTCTGGAGTTCGTTTGCAGTGGCTGGAGGCCCTGGCGCGCCCATTCTCTCTCTCTCTCTATCTTCCTCTCTCTCTCTCTCTCTCTCTTTCTCTCTCTCTGTCACTCTCAAATAAATAAATAAAGATGAACAAAAAAATTAAAAAAAAAGAAAGAGAATTTTGCTTCTTTGATGATTTCTATATCCCAAACATCCAATTCAGTGACTAGAGCATAAATCCTCAGAGAAATAAGCTATAGGAATAAATAGTTAATTTCCTTTTGTCCATTTGCCACAAACCTCCCTCCTGTTTTATTTCTGAACAACTCAATTCTAAGACTTCTAAATATTTGGATATTGATATGTATGGCAAACATTTATAAGAATAAAGAATAGAAACAACCTATTTTATCTTTTGTCCCAAGTTTGTGTCTTCTGAGACTGAAAAAAATCATCATTTTCAGAAATACAGTGTCTTCTAGTATGTTTTTAAATTTTTCAGGAGATTAGTTAACTTTGTAATTCTCTGCTTCCACTGTTTGAGTATGCTGAGTGGGATAGAGTAATGGGTTTGAAGAGACTATAAGGGCAAAACCCCTCAATTAATATATCAAACATTATCCTGCCATTAATATCTTGCTGTTTTTCACCCAATTCAATTTTAGTGGTAACTCAATAGACTGAGAGTTTAGATGAATGTGCAATTTCATCAAGTTATTTCCATTTTAAAACTATGACATTGTACTTGATATTACAACTAGGCATCTAGAGTAGTTTTCTTTCTCATGTCTTTTTTCCTCTTTTTAATGCTATCGGCAGGCATAACCTATTGATTTCTTTATCTATAAGAAAGAGAGTGAGAGAAAAGTGACCACTGCAAATGACCTTCAGATGTGTGTGCCAACTTGTGCACATGTGCCACCTTGTGCATATGGTTTATGTGTGTTCTGGGGAGTCAAACTGGGTCCTCAGGCTTTACAGCAAGCACATTAACTGTTAAACCATCTCTCCAGACCCTAAACTATTGACTTTAATGTAAAATCAATTTGAGAATTGGTTTGTATAATATGATAAGCTCAAAATTCTGAGAGAATGTATGTGAACTTTTGTTCATGGGAGCTTGTATAAATTAACCTTGATAATATCTTCATTAATGTTTCAATTTTGAGAATAAGGGAAAGGGTTTTAATCAACTGTATCACTTTTTATATACTTTTTCTCAATCATTATGCATGTTCTATATTTGTTGATGGACAGCAAACAGTTAACTTTTGGATTTGCTAGAAAATTAGCATCTTCTTTGTGGAAGATTTTGGTTACTGTTCTTGTTTCTTGTAAGATGCAGTGAAAATTATAGAAAAAGTATAAGAATGATAGGGGGAAATAATTCTAGTTGTTAGGTATATATAAACAATAGGAAGGCAGTATTTTTCAAATTGAATTCTCTATACTCAAGGATGATAGGAAACGGTAAAAGCTGAAAGACATATTTGAGGGAATTATGGACAAAGACATGTTTCTGTGTATATCATTTGAAATAAGGAAGAAGAATCACACAGAGCATAATGTTGTTAGAGTTATAATGTGTACTCTATTTCAGAAAAAGAGAATTGATTTGTATCATAGCTCCTGAAATGTAAGTTTTAGTTTATAAAACATTTAAATATTTGAAACTTTTCCTCTGGAGTGGACCAAATGTGTCTGGACAAATTTCATAGGTTGAATGCTGGTCCTCAAAGTAATGGTACATGGATGTAGTTCTTGGAAAGGTCAGGAAAGGGGAACCCTCATACTTAGATTATATAGATATAAAGGTGCTAGGGTAGAATGTGTGCTTAGTAGTTATGATGCCTTGGGTTCAATCCACAGCATCCCTCCCAAAAAAATACAAGTCATGAGAGATGATACTTTTTCTGCCATGTGAATGCATACCAAGAAGCTGTCCATCTGCAAGCCAAGAAGAGGACCCTTAAAGAAATAGAATAGGCAAAGCCCTATATCTTGTACTTTCCATCTTTTAAAACCATGAGAAATAACTTAATTTGGTTTAAGTTATACATGCCCTTGCATTTCTTGTTATAGCAGTTATAAAGTGACTAAGATAGCTTCTATAGGAATTTTTCCTTCTTGGGAACAGAAGTTGTTTTCAATAATTGATCAAAGGGCATCTACTGAGTACTTTTCTACATATTAAGTTCTTCAGTACAAATTGGTGCTCTAAGTATAGTGAAAAAGTGATCTTCTTGAAGAACTTCTAGTCTTCTGGAAAAATTTTCATGTATAAATTTTCCTATGATTTCCAGAGTATTTTTCAGTTTAAGTTTTCTCCTAACTCTTTAGATACTTTTTCCTTTTTTTTAATTCTGTTTTTGGAAGCTCCATCTTCCATCTTTCTCTTAGTTTTGGCATTTCCCAGTATCCATTAAGAAGGCCTCATACTTGAATCTGTGTCTTCAAACTATCTGTATACTGATGCTGAAAATCTTATCTCTAACTTGAATACATATGCCCTAAAATATAGTCCCCCATACCTGGAATGACCATCTAATTCATAGTCAAAACCAGAATATTTTGGGATAAATGAAAGCTAGTACTATTAAATTTTATAGGATTCTATAAATAATATATGTGCCTCCTCACAATCCCATGTGGCTCGCTCTTCAACATGTTATCAGGTTTGGTAGATGCCTTAAGTGGCACCCAGTAGAAAATTTTCTAGTAACTAATGGTGTGCACCAAAAGAGACAGTCAGACCTCAGGCCCTTTCTCTTAGTCTCATTTTTATTTGTAGCAACTAGGTGGGTTCAATCAACCCACCTTACATTAATGCCATAATTTGCTGCTTTATCACAGGCCCAAAGCACCACGCCTAACTGATCATGGGCTGAAATTTCCAAAATGTGAACCAAAGTAAATTTTTTTCCATAGAAGGTAATTTTACCAAATATTTGTTATAGTTGCAAAACTCTAGCATATAAGGTAACAATCCTGATAAATATTTTGGGAAAATAAATACTTATAGTCATCTTTTATCTATCTTACTGGATATATGTACTTGAATGCCCTTTAAGTACCTAAATAGAATGGGATGCGGGAACTCAACTTATCTGCCTTATAATGCTACTCCTCCTGCATTCTATACTTCAACATAGTTATCTCCACAAGTTGTGCAAGCCTAAAATATAATCAGTATCCATACCTATGGTGGTAGTTTGAATGTTATGTATCACCCATAGCCTCATGGGTTTGTGATTCTTATATTCAATCCCCAGCTGGTAGAAATTTGGGAGATTAAGCCTTGCTGGAGGAGATGTGTCACTGGGAGTTATACTTTGAGGTTTATTAGCCCAGCTCTAAGCCTAATACATGGAGTACTCTCTCTATGTCTCTCTAGATATATATATATATATATATATATAGATAGATAGATAGATAGATAGATAGATAGATAGATAGATAGATAGACAGATAGATAGATAATCAGCTTCTTGCTCAGGCCATGCTGCCCCCACCAGGATGAAACTTCTCCCTTGAAACTATGAACCTAAAATAAACCCTTTCCTCATATAAGTTGCTTCTGGTTGGGTATTTTATCTCACCAACAGGAAGGCAACTGCTACAGAAAATTAAAAAACCAAGAAGTGGGTTTTTTTTTGCTGTGATAAGACAGATCCTATGGTTTTGGCTTTTAAGAACAGATTTGCAGGAGTAATATGGACTGATTTCAAACTTTGTACTATGATACTACTTAAAACGCTGTAACTAGTACTTGAGGAATCATTCCGTTCAGAGTTTGGAATTCCAAAATGCAGAAAGAACTGTGGACTGTAGAGGCTTGGCTAATGAGATTTCAGAGGGAAAGGAAGGACCTTGTTGGAACTGGTCTAGAAACAGTTCATATGATATTGTGGCTGTGTTCTTCCTGTTCCCAGAGAATTTAAACAAAGTCAAATTTAAAAGTAATGGACAGATGTTTTGGCAGTAAATGACACAAAGCTTATAAGTTGGAAGAAATGAAAGTCTAGGCCTGGAGACAGCAGCCCAGTTAAGTTTCAGTTGTTTCAGAGATTACCAAAAGTATGGGCCAGCTACTCTACATTAGGACAGTATGGGGAATAATTTTTTTTTTTTTAAAGAAGGTAGTTGAAGGAAGAAAGTTGAAGAAGTTTTCATGCTCTTCCTCAATAATAAACTTTATTCTGCCTTGGATTAACAAATTTGGTGTCCTACCTGTGAATGATTTTGGAAGAGTGAAAAAATGTAGGAAAAGAGGGTCATTGGATTTGCAACATGGAGTTTTGGAGATAGTCACTGTATTATGTACAATAAGGTAACCCTGCATAGGGACCATATGAGGTCATGACACTGAGCAGCACAGATGAATCAAGACATGAAGTGGAAACCCCAGGATTTTGGAAATGCTATGACTGTGAGTCTGCTGCTAAGGAAAGCTATCTTGGTTTAGGTGAATCTGCCTAGAAATCAAGCAGCTAAAGCTGCAACGACAAGATGGGAACCCAGAGATTTTGTCATGGTCCCAGATGTTGGACATGGAGCTGCAAGATTTGATATTTGCCCTACTGATTTTCTATCTTGCATTGGTTGAATGTTTCCTGCTTTGCCTGGTTTTTCCAATGCTAATGCTTACTCTTTATCATGTATTTGAATTATTTATCTTGTAATTGATTTTACAGGGCTCAATGTTAAGAGACTGTCTAGAGTTTTAGAAGAGACTTTGAACTTTTGAACAGTGTTGGAACTGATAAAGCCTATGGGGATTTTTTTTTTTTTTTTTGGTTTTTCAAGGTAGGGTCTCACTCTAGCCCAGGCTGACCTGGAATTCACTATGGAGTCTCAGGGTGGCCTCGAACTCACAGCAATCCTCCTACCTCTGCCTCCCGAGTGCTGGGATTAAAGGCGTGCGCCACCACGCCCGGCCCTATGGGGATTTTTAAAAAAAGAACATGAGTAATTTAATTTATTGAGCCTGAGTTAATGCAATCAATATAATATTTTATAGTTCCATCCTTTTTCCTGCAAATTCCATAACCTTTTCTTTCTTTAGAGCTGATTAAAATTCATTGAGTATAAGTGCCACATTTTTATTATCCAGTTATCAGTTTGTGGGCATCTAGGCTGGTTCTGCTTCCTAGATATTATGAATAGAATAGCAGTGAGCATGGATGTACAAGTACCTCTTTAGTCGACTATAGTGTTCTTTGGGTGTAAATCCAGAAGTTTAAGAGGTTGGTAATAACTTCTTCGAGTATAAGTGCAGATGTGGTATAGATACGTGATAATTACCTTTTAAAGGAAGCTCCATACTGATTCTCACAGTTCTTACACTATTTTACACTCCCACTAGCATTAACTAATAGTGTCTTATATTTCTATGAAGAATGGTACTGTGATTTTGATTAGGATTGCATTATATGTATATATTGCTTTTGGTTGGATGGTCATTTTCATAATTTTAATTCTTCTAATCCATGAGCATGTAAAAACATTTCCATCTTATAGTATCTGCTTCAGTTTCTTTGTTTAGGGTTATAAAGTATTCATTGCAAGTATTTTTTAAAACTTTTCATGGAAAACATTCATAAATATAGATAAAATACCATGATTATGACCCCTACCCCAACCCTACCTTTTTATCCCCTAGAATTCCCCTTCCATTGCATTCCATCTTTTCAACTAGTGTCTCTTCTATTATGTTGTCATTGTTTTTCTCTCCTATTAAGCAGGTCTTGTGTAGGTCGTGTGAGACACTGTGAGGTCCTGAAAATCATGGCCATTTTGTGCCTAGAACACAGTATTTTAAGCACTCTTCCCCTTCCTTTGCTTCTTTCCTTATTTTTGCTGATTTTTCTGCAGTGGTTCATGAGCCTTGAAAGAGGTGATAGACACATATTACTCTGTGCTGGGCACTCAACTCTCAACTTCTTCTTTGGCGAGTTTTGAATCTCCCTAGTGGACAGCATCATCTGAAAATAGAAAATTCTCTAACCAAATATGAATGTACCATTAGTATATGGGCATAAACATAAGTATTTAGAGGACATTTGGATAGGCATGATACATCCATTTAACCAGACAACAATAGCAGGTTCCCCACTAGGGCTTATGACCTCCTATAAACTAAAAATCAAAATATGGTCATGAATCTATGGGGATCAGGGGCAGAGTGTGGAAGTTTAAATATAAAATGTCCCCTTAACCTTATATGTTTGTGATTAAACCTCATATAAAGTCCCTAGCCAGTAGCAATTTGGAAAGTGGAGCCTTGCTAGAAGAAGTGTATCACTTGGGGTTTATTAGTTCACCTCCAAGCCTTGTACTCAAACTACTTCCATCCAAATATGTGGCAGCTTCTTGCTTATGACATATTTTTCTGCCAGTAGGAAGCTTCCCTTCAAAACTATAATCCTGAAATAAATACTTTATTCACATAAGCTGCTTCTGGTTGGGGGTTTTGTCCCAGCTGCTAGAAAGTAACTGCAACAACTGCTAATATCTACCAGGTGTGTCAAACTTGTGATCTGCTATAGGACAGCTATGAGTTCCACCAAACACAAAATCATAAACTTACTTTGCGAGTTTCATTTTGTGTTTTATTTTGTAATTCAATTGCATGATTATTGAGTGTAGACTTTGTAGTAGATGACAACATCATGTTTGAAATCTCAAAATATGGGCCATACCTGGAACCATCTCTACAGATTACCAAATCTGTCAAAATGGGATCCTTAATCAATTGTTTCTAAATGGTCCCAATGTCCCCATTGCCTGCTGCTCTTATTTTAGTTGAAGCACTCAGTTTTTCCCCTATGATAGCAGATAGCCTACTAAAAGATTTACGGACCTTTTTCCTAGACTCCTTTATTCATTTTGCTGAAACTAAGTGTGTATGACTCTTCACTTGAAAATCTTCCAAGTTCTCTTTAAGTTTTTCAAGATAAAGGAAAAAAAAAAAAACTCTTTAGTAGGATCTTAAAACCCTATATGGCCACATAACCTGGCTTTGGTACAACTTTCAATGTATTTTATCATCATTAATTACCCAAACTGTACATTGATGTCTTATCCAACCCTGGCAGGCAAAATGCTCTTTCTCTTCCTACTTCATTCTATTATTATTTCATTATCATTATTCAAAACTACGATTGAATGCTAATTTTCATGGAAACTGTTCATGGAATTTATTCTTCATTACAGAGTAGTATTTGTCAACAAATTCCCTCTAAAATTTTTAGTTTTTTCTATTTAGTATTTTTCTTTAAAGTCATATAAGGTTTACACACAGTGAAGTACACATATCTTAATTGAACTATTAAATGAACTTTAACAAATGTTTGCATCCAATTGCCCAATAAAGCAATCAAAGTAAAAATCTTTACACTGTTCCTGTAAGTTTTTTTATGCCCACATCTGGTACTACTTTTTCAACCCCTAGAAAGCCTCTGCTCTGAATTTATCATTATGAATTAATTTTGCCTATCTCTAATTTCATATAAATGACCTATTTTTACCAGCCTGTATTTTTGCTTACAAAAAAATCACATACTTATATTTTTCGTGGTCATGGTTGACTTAAATGCTTAATGTTGATGAAGAAAAGTTTGAAAGTATTTCAAAGTGTGCTTGCTGTGAGACTATAAACTTATGGTCACTCTTCTCAGACTGGCCTCATATTTTCATATGCTTTCTAAAGCCTATATTTCTGAAATTCAATAATATCTCCTTTTTCTCTCATAAAAATGAGGGCGAGAATGAGTAGCTGCCTCATTCAGCAAGATTCTGCTTAGTAAGGCATAGTTGTAATGTTGGAAAATATGCCAACTCTGAAACAGAATGCATGTAACTTCAGCAAGAGTCCTAATGAGCTCTGCAGGGGCAATTGCGCTTTAGAATCCCAAATAAGGAGAAGCTGATTGTCAGCCAAATTTACAGTCAAAGGAAAAGGATCAGTGACTATATTAATGTTGAGAATGGAAGCTCTATTACACATTAGAGAGAAAATATTCAGTGTTCTCTTTCATACAATGCTTATTGTGGCTACTTTTATAACAGTGGCTACTGCCTAGAAATGGGGGTAGGGACTTTATCAAATTGCAAAGCAAGTGGATTCAAATGAGGGCAAGAAATTTGTCTTACACACACACACACACACACACACACACACATATATATATTACATTCATTAACAGTGACAATGCAATCTGGGTAAAATATATACTTAATCAAAAGTTAAGAAATAAATGAGTAAATAATTTTGTTTCTTAATTCAATGGAATGGCTATTGGATTTTTGAGGATGCTGTCGTATTGAATAATCCTCTAAAAAAAGGGAGTGCTCTCATTTCTTAAAATAATATGTTCAGCTATCTAGCAGAATATTCTGTGAAGAAAATGGAATAGTTGAGATTTTGAAGGGGCTATTGAGCCTTGCTGGTAGTGTTGAAGAAGATTTTATGGTTTCAAATAATCCACAGTTGGAGTCAGACTATTTCCACATAACATAGAGGTTTAAACAAACAGCAGTTTTTCAACTTTTGGCCAAGTATTGCATTTCTACGCAACTGTAGTCCAAACCTCTTTCAGCAGCCATCTCTACATACAGTGATCTACATTTGGTAGTGTCTGAAAGGCTGTACTTTTGGAAAAAAATATTTTTCATTTTCTTTTATGTAACCTGTAAACTATATGTATACCCCACATTTTTATGAGAATTACTTTAGTATTAAGAATATAGGTATTGATTGAGACCAAGGACTAATCCTGGCACCTTATTTTAAGAATTAAGGACTAGTAGTTTGTCACACTATACAAAGTTGTACCTAAGTTGATAAATGATGCTTGCTTCAAAGTTTCTTTGCCTATAAAGTTTTAAAATATTTTATTTATTTCTAAACAGAGAGAGAGGGAGAGAGAGAAGAGAGGAAGAAAACTAGAGAAAGAATGGGCATGTCACAGTGTCTAGCCACTACAAATGAACTACAGATGCATGTGCCACATTGTGTATCTGGCTTTATGTGGGTACTGGGGAACCGAAACTGGATCATTAGGCAACCCTAAATAACTTTTTTTAAAAAAAATATTCTGTCTACATTAATGAATGCCAATGCAAATTGCTCATGTATTTTGAATTGTTATTTATTTGCAGGAGTGTGTGTGTGTGTGTGTGTGTGTGTGTGTGCATTTGCTTTGCTAGCATCTCTTGCCACTGCAAAAGGTATGTGAAATGCTTGTGCCACTCTTGGCATTAGATTTTATATGTGTGCAAGGGAATTGAATGTGGGCTAGCATGCTTTTCAAGCAAGTCCCTTTAATTGCTGAGCCATCTTATTAATTTTAAAATTGTTTATCTTAATGAGCACATATTTTGTATATGAGTTATTTAGAAACTTAAGTTCCATTAAACTAACAGTTACATCTATCCCTTAAATATGTGAATGTCATTAGGGTGTTTGATATGGGATGTAGATTTTGGAGTTAAGAAAATAAGATTAAGCTGGGTGTGGTGGCACATGCCTTTAATCCCAGTACACGGGAGGCAGAGGTAGGAGGATCACTGTAAATTGGAGGCCACCCTGAGATTACATAGTAAATTCCAGGTCAGCCTGAGCTAGAGTGAAACCCTACCTCGAAAAACAAAAAATAAAAAACAAAAAAAGAAGAAGAAGATAAGATTAATACTGGAGAAGTGGCTCAGCAGATAAGGGTGCTTGCTTGCAAAGCTTGCTGGCTGGGTTCAATTCTGCAGTAACCATGTGAAACCACATGCACAGAGTGGTGCATACATCTGGAATTGCTGCTATGCCCATTTCTCACAGGTGTGCTCTCTCTCTCTCTCCCTCTCTCCCTCCCTCCTTGAAAATAAATAATAATTTTAAAAAATAATACTAAAAGAAGAGTAATTTTAATTGAGGCAAAAAGAAAAGTAATCAGTGTGATGTTCTGTTACCTTGATAAAATCATTTAATTTCTTTGGTTATGAAGCCCCTTGTTTATAAAAATTATAGATCTGGGCTATTCAGTCTCTGAAATATCTTAGTCTCTACTTAGCCATGGTACTTTCTTGAAAAAAATTTGTAAACTAATCAAAAGGGTTTATTTCTTGAGTCCTGATAACCTGTAATTCAATAAATACTATGTTGTTTTTTAAATGTTTCAATTATGGTTAAATTACACCAAGATTTCTTTGAATAGAGTATTGGATAACTAGATATAATATAATATAATATAATATAATATAATATTGTTGCATCCTTTTGAGGTGGAGGGAGAGTCATCAGAAGGGGAAAGAGCATGAGCAAGAATGTTGGAAGAAAGAATAGAAGCAGAGTAATTAAAAGTAACACATTCACATCAAAATTTAAAGGGTTTGTTTTGAGGCCAACACAATAACTCTAAGTACAACACAGGGTGACTAGTTACTTTATAATTATAAATTCATTTTGGCCAGGGAAATGAAGTGTTCTTATGGAGATCTTTTCTACTCTGCAAGTGCAGTTGAAATGCAGGAAAACAGTGCAGTGAAAGAAGCTCATGCTGTGTGTGGCGCTGAAGCGCTGCCATTATCAAATACCATGGGTCTCATGTGCTGGAGTAGATGACTCTTAAGCATTAGTTCATATTTTTCCAATTAAGCATAAGTTGTGTTTCTTTATGTGATACAACAGAGTGAGTCATTTAGTCCCCATGAGAAACATTTTATCAAAAGCAAAGATTATAGCTAGAGACAAAGGCACTTGTAAATGAATTATAGGCCTCCCCTCATTCTACCAGGACTTACCTCCTTACATAGCTTACTGTGATGTAATAGTGATCGTGTTTGGAACAAATAAATATTTGTCAATAAAAAAGGAAGCCAACAAGATATTATGAATGAAATGATGATGGGGAAAGAAAATATATTAAGATTTATATAAAATCATATGAGTGAAAAGAGCAGATACATAACATAAGCATTCAATATCTAATTTATTTTTTCTTAGCCTTTTATTTGTTACATTGCTATGGTTTTTTGGAGGGAAGTCTTAGTTGATATATATACTTACAGGCCTGAGCTTTATTTAGAAGAGGTCCTCAAAGAAACTAGATATCTTCATATTTCAACTTTTAATTCAAATTAAAGATAGAATATTATATACCACATTATATTTTAGATAAAAAATTGTTATGCACTTACTAAAGTCTGTGTAAGTTTCACCTTCAAAAGGAAAAGGGCCTTCTGCATATATAATTCAAAGATTTCACAGGTGTCTTCAGGTTATAGAAGTGGCAAGTCAAGAGTCTCAAAGTACATTAACTGTTCCTCTTCACTATTCCCTGTGTATGGACATTACAGATAAGAAGGTCTTCCTTACTATAATCCCAATTATAGATACAAAGTAAACAGTGCTTTATCCATTTTTATATATTTTATTTGCTTGTGAGAAAGGGAGAAGAGAGATAATGGGCTCGCCAGGGCCTGCAGCCACTACAAACAAACTTCAGATGCATGCTCTAGTTTGTGTGTCTGGCTTATATGAGTACTGGGGAATCAAATCTGGGTCCTTAGGCTTCAAAGGCAAGTGCCTTAATGGCTAAGCCATCTTTCCAGCCCTGTCTATGTTTTTTTTTTTTTTTTCCAGAAGGCAAAACTAAATATTGGGTAGCTTGAGAGAGTCAGTTTGGGATTATGGGTCCTGTTCCCTTATTCTGTCTGATGGTAGAGATTCTGTCCTTGTCATGTCATTGTGCCTTCTTTCACTGTGGCTGGTAATGAAGTGGGAAGGTAGACATTTCCATAATACTTCAAAACTGTGCACTAGAATAGTATTTTGAGAAATGTCACCCTCTGATTTGTTTCTGGAAGAAGAAATAAGTAAATTTTGATGTCTAAATGTGAGATCTTATACTTTAGAGAGGATGGAAAATTCAGGGAATAGACGATCATTTTGGAGAAATTAATAAATTATAGAGGAATTCTTTCTGACCTTAAAAGTACATACTCAAAATAAGTCAGGCAAAGTTAGAAAGCTGCCATAAATTTGTTTGGAGGACTCACAGGGTAGGGTGTTGGGACCTGCTGATACTTCACATAGGCATACCAAGCCAAAATCCCAGACAGGAATGCAAGAAGAGGAGACACCCATGGTTTGTGCCTATTTCCTCCCTTTCCAGGTGAGAACACATGAAGGCAGGAGATGCTTTTGTGCAATAAGAATGGTGGGTTTAAGACTATGTAAGAGATTTCTGGTGGTCATTGCAAGATAGGTGAGTCAGAATAGGTTTCATACTTTGATAATGACACAAACCTGGTGCAAGTCATTAATCTGTCAAAAGTGGGTTTATGTTTGGAATATGAGGTTCAAAAAGCACATGATGTTTTACCTGGTGTTTTCATTTCTGTCTAATGACAGACTATAAATGTTATATTTTGATTTGGATAAAGGAAGTCTTAGGATATGTAGTAAGATTGAAACCTTCATATGTAAAAACATAATTTGATGGGGGACAGAAGTAATGTTAAAGGAAGCAGGAGAGGACTGTGATTATGATAAGTACATCCACGCCAAGTATGTGCATGAAGACAGATCTGTCTTGGAGGCCTTACTTCATTTAATAAAGAGATTAGTTAGATCCACAGAGAAAATCATGTAATGGAATGAAGCTATGCTGTGAGTCTAGTGAGAGCTGGATGCTGCATTGTGTGGGTATGTATGTGTGCAGATGGTGTTCATATTAATGTCACTATGAAAGAGCAACAAGATTGCAGCCATAGCTCATACTGAAGACAATGACTTAATTTGTAGTACTATCTTTCCAACATGGTTGGAGAAAAAATAATGCCCTGACCATTTAATTGTTGTATCAGTATCAAGAAAGCAATATGTATTTGCATTTAATTTTTTTGTTTTGTTTTTTTTTTTAATTTTTTTGTTGTTTTTATTTATTTGAGATCGACAGAGAGAGAATGAGGCAGATAGAGGGAGAGAGAATGGGCGCGCCAGGTCCTCCAGCCACTGCAAACAAACTCCAGAGGCGTGCGGCCCCTTGTGCATCTGGCTAATGGGGTCCTGGGGAATCGAGCCTCGAACCGGGGTCCTTAGGCTTCACAGGCAAGCGCTTAACTGCTAAGCCATCTCTCCAGCCCTGTTTTGCTTTTTTTTTTTTTTTTTTTTTCACGATAGGGTCTTGCTGTAGCCCAGGCTGACCTGGAATTCACTATGTATTCTCAGGGTGACCTCAAACTTATGGTGATCCTCCTACCTGTGCCTCCCAAGAGCCGGGATTAAAGGCATGAACCACCATGCCCGGCTAAAAATATTTTTAGTGATTATTTATTTGCAAGGAGAGAGAGAGAGACAGAGAGAGAGACAGAGCGAGCATGAATGGGCAGGGACTCCTGCCACTGCAAACAATCTCTAGACACATATGCCACTTTGTACATCTGGCTTTACATGGGTGCTGGGGAATCAAATCAAGGCCATTAGGTTTTGTAATCAAGCACATTTAACCACTGAGCAATCTTTTTAACCCTTTTCATTTTCCATGAGCATGTTAGACTTATACATAAAACATTTTTCTCTGTATCAGTATGAGTAACAGTTTGGGCTAGAGGCTAAGAAAATAGCTCTGGGCTTCCTGGGTTCTGCCTTCTATGAAATGGTGGCCCCATTTCAGCCTAGCACTTTACCTCTGGAGGTGGTATATCTTACTAGATAATGGTTGGAGAGAGGGCCTAGTGGTTAAGGCATTTGCATGGAAAGCCGAAGGACCCAGGTTTGATTCACCAGGACCCACATAAGCCAGATGCACAGGGTGGCACATGCGTCTGGAGTTCATTTATGGTGGCTGGAGACCCTGGCATAGCCATTCTCTATCTACCTCTTTTTTTTTCTCTCTCTCTCAAATAAATTAATAAAAATAGTACTAGATGAGCACTTGACATGTTAAGCATTATAAATGTTACATATCTATGTTATTCTTTTTGAGACAAGAATCTATGTATGGGACAGGGAGATTGCTCAGTGGTTAAAGGTGCTTGATTGCAAAGTCTGCTGCCCCAGATTCATTTCTCTGATACTCAAGTAAAGTCAGATGTGAAATGTGGTGCATGTGTCTGGAGTTTGTTTGCAGTAGCAGGAAACCTTTCATGTGGCCATTTTTCCCCCAATAAATAAACAAATAAATTAATTAATTTAATTTTTAGGAAAAAAAACAAAAAATAAATTAAAATGAATACACCTATGTAGCCTACGCTTACCTTGAATTCATTATCTAAAGTGATGCGATTACTAGTATGTGCTACCATTCTTGGCCTTAATATTATTTTTGAATATCTTACAAGTAATGAAAAGGTAAGATCATATTCACTTAAAAGTAGTAGCAACTAACATTTCCGTGAATAGATCATGCCTCATTTTGCATGTATGATCTTATTTAATATTCATAACTTTTAGGCATAGGCCTTCAAACTTATTTAGCCAGAAATTTTTTCTTCAGGGGACTTAAATGGCTTATCTAAAGTATACACGTACAAATTCTTGAGTGCATCTTGCTGCAAGGAGTATCAGCACAGTGGGAACTAGTACTGAGTTGTGTTTCTTAAACATTTTTCCCCAAGTCAACTTTTCTGTATATTGTCCTCAAACATACGTTTTTCCTGCTTCAGACTCTCAAGGGCTAGAATTATAGGCACAGGCCACAACTCCTGGAATTTTTTGAACTTCAATGTTCGTGGGAATCTCCTGGAGACCTTGACTAAGCAAGTACAGATTCTGGTTCAGTAGGACTATGGTAGTTTTGAGGTTCTGCATTTTTAATGACTTCCAGGTGATGCTGATACTGCTGCCCACAGACCATATAACTTGCTTGGCCACACATTGCTTGAAGGCCACTGTAATGTTTCTACAGTATGTCGGGCATACTGGCTGCAGTTAGGCTTATGAGGACTATTTTAAGGATGTACATATGTCTTTACTTCCTGAAAGGAAATAGAAATGATCCTTTGAGGCAGTGTAATTTACAAACATTGTCCACTTGGTGAAAGAATGACCTTGTTCTAATTAAGCAGGTTGCATTGTGCTTTGTGCACCATGTATGATATTCCAGTGCTGGGAGCACCACAGTTCATAAATATTCATGTAGCACTAAAACTACACTGTATACAATTCAATGGTATGATCCAGGAGGCATTTTAAGGTTTTGTAGATATGCTGTAATCATTATGCTGGTACAGAGTAGCAGAGCTGGTTAATATAGATGTCCAATTGATAGAATGCTACATGAACTGGTTCTGAGGATACTTTTGGTGATGATACCCAGAAGAACTTGCAGAAATAACACATCAGAAATATATGGACCAATATTCCATTATCAGCCTTCAAACAATCCAGTTAGATTCACAGTTTATTATCTGTCATAGAAGCCAAATGAACAAGCACAAACTATTACCTCAATTTATAATTGAAAGGGCAAGTGGCATAAAGATTTACTGAATATCTGCTACAGTATCGTTAATATTAAAAATAAATGTTCAACTATACTCACTCTTAGAAAGTGTACTGAAAAGAAATCAAAGTGTGGATGCATTTATTTTATGTATGGTAAAGCCCTCATATATAGCACAAAACATTTCAGAATGTAAGAAAATTGAATTACAGTTCATTGGTCTTTAATAAAGTTATTTCTCTCTAATCCTTAGGTGGATATAAGAAAATCAGAAGTGCTTCATTCAGGTACACGCGAGGTAAAATGAAAAGAATAATAAAGCCTAGGATTCAAGGAAAGGTAATGCTTTATCAAATCCTCCATACCAATACTGTAATTCTCAGTAAAGCTCAACATGATAGTTAAAATAAAACAGGACCATGACAAGAGTACATAAGTCTTGGTTTATTTGAGTAAGATACAAAACATTTTCTTTTTCTTTCTAGTCCATTCACTGGGATTACCCCCAAAACAGGACAGAGCCAAAGGGCTAATGTAATTTACTTTTGCATATATAGAGAAATATTCCCATGTTTTTGTGGCTTCTTAAACAGTCATCACTATGGTTATTGACCTTCTCTTTAAACACCCTGACCATGAATAAAATGTGAAGTATGAGAAGTGTGAGTTAGTAGTGGTAACTACTGCTGTTCAATGAGAAACCATAAAATCTCCCTGACAAAGAGTAATCAGTATGTATTTATTTCATGCATGGGGCTGCTGATTGCCTCAGAGTAAACTGTTATACATTGGACTCCACTTTGGAGACTGCATGTGACTCTCATGCTCCCTCCTGGGACTCAGTGGTGATACAGAAATACAAGTGAGCAATGGAAAGTCAAGAAGACCTCCTCCATGCTCAGGCTTGTAGATTGTACATTATCATTTCTTCCCCCAGATCAGAGAGGGGCTAAGGAAATATGCTCTGACTATAAGAGGTTGGACTACAAAATCACAGTGCATATATATATATATATATATATATATATATATATATATATATGGTATGGATTTTGATTGTCCATTTAATGTATTTTGAAGAAGACAAGGACCCCTGTCCTCAAACAAACTTCAATCTATTTTAATTAAAACAAAACGAGTTGTGGGGTGGAAAGATGGCTTAGTGGTGAAGGAACTTGCCTTCAAAGCCTAAGGACCCAGGTTCAGTTCCCCAGAACCCACATATGCCAGATGCACATGGTGACTCATGAGTCTGGAGTTCTTTTGCAGTAGCTAGAGGCCCTGGCAAGCCCACTCTCTCTTTCTCCCTCTCTCTCTTTCTTTAATAAAGAAAGAAATGAAAATAAAATAAATAAAAATGAGGTGTGCATGATGGGGAAAAAAGACAAAAAATTAATCAGAATGTGGGATGCTTGGTTAAGTCAGATCTTCAGATAAACAGTATTTTACAGTACAATTATGTCTCATGCATTATTTAGTGATTGGTGTTGGGTAACTGTCATATACTGAACACATGAGATATTGTAGCATACTAAATAATTATTATTTATGTGAAATTCAGATTTAACTTACTGCTTATTGTATTATTTTTTCCACCTAAATTTGATAAGGGTAAAACTATTGACAGTAATAACTGCATTTGTAAAAGCTGAGGAAGAATGACACAGATAAGATAAACATTGTAAAACTCTTATTTCTTACCTCCCAATAGAATATTCTTACAATTTTAAACCCTTGTTCTTACCTGTTTCTATCCAGGAACATAGTTTTTTGGCATGTCTGGTATTTGGGTAGTGCCAGTGTAGTAACCAGCTAACAGTCTCTCTGATGGATTGGGCATCTGAATGATTGGTCCATGCCATGTATTAACAGTTCAATATTTTGATTATCACCTCTGGTTACTGGCAAACATGAAGGCACCTGAGTGTGAGATAATGATGTAGGTCCATTGCAAAGGCTGATAATTTTGTGCCCGACAAACCATTAGTCTTTTAATATGCCTCAAAACATTTATTTAAAATCACTGCATGAATAAAGGACAGACTGTATAGCCCTCTCAGCCAACATAGGAGCTGGGTAGTTTCAGAAAATACCTTCCTTAAAAATCAGTTTCAAGTAGATGTACTTTTATATGACTGTTAATTTTCTATTGCTACATAACACCACACACATACTAGCTCACAATTTTAGGGATTATACATCCAGCATGGCCTCAGTCTGGGTTTTAGGCTTAAGATACCATGGACTAAGTTCAAAGTGTCACCCAGGTAATATTTCTATTTTGAGATTCTAGGGGAAAATCCAAGTAATTTTTTTAATATTACTGGCAGAATTCAGTTATGTGTAGTGAATACTGAGGTAGTCATATAGACTATCAACAGATGCCACTTCTTATCCCTGGAGGCCACCCATATTTCTAGTTACATGGTCCCTTTTATACTTAAGCCAAAAGTTTTATGTTAATCCAGATCTTTGACTTCCTCTTTTGTAACCAGCCTAAGAGATCTCTCTTAAAGGACTTCTGCATATACATTTATTCCTTCTCCATGCTTCTTGCATTTTATATTCCTGAGGGGAAAAATCCTTTATAACAGTGTATAGGTTCTACACACTAAGTTTGAAAAATGAGGAGAACTTGTGTCTACACCAGGGATCAGGAATCTGGGATGGGCTATTTTAGAATTCTTCCCATCATGTTTATCATAGCAGACTTCATTCCAGGAGACTCCTCTTCCATCCATCCCATCCAAGTATTCCATTTATTCATGTATATCAGGACCTCTCAAATATGTTCATTTCTTTCTTTATAACGGTGACTTAACAGGACTTGTTTCAGTGCCCACTACAACTAGTGCCACCCTGGATGAACCTAGTCCTGATTTAAATCTGCTTTTCATTTGCTGACTTTATGTTCACTGACAGGTAGAAAATCTCCTGTTTATTGTTTTATCTATCTCTTCCACTTTCCCATATAAAATGATATCATGATTCGCCACTTTTCAGTTAATTTGTGAAATCTGTTTTCCTCTAATTACATCATCTGCATTCTAATATGTTAAAACAAAACAAACAAACCCGTCCATGGTGGCTTGAGCAGCTAACACTATCTTACTGCTGGAAAAGAGGTTTGTTGCCCTGTTGCCCTTATGCAGCTGCTGATTGACATAAGGAATTGGTTCCATATTAATTCATTCTGTGGTGAATAACAACTAAGATTTATATCATAGGCTTTTCATTTTGCTATACACATCTATTTTTCTCAGGACTTAGAAATCTCACAATTATTTCCATTCCATTTATTCCAGAAGATGGCGCTGCTGCTGCTTCTGGTACCAAAAAAAAAAAAAAAAAAAATCACACCAGGGGGAAAAAAAATCTCAGCTGGATGTTTTAGCATTTAATAATAATGGATTAGGCATCCATATTGGCAAAAACGTACTTTTAAATGACATTTAAAATATATTCTATATTATTTTCTTCCTTATGCTGACTTTAGTTTTCATAGACGAAATAATTACAACTCACTCATTAAATGAAATATGTTGAGGCAGAAGGAGACCCTTTGTGATTCTCTAAGCTTACAGTTAAGACCCAGATGGTGTCTTACTTGAATTTAAGAGCAGTACCTAATATTGCACAGAGGCCCTGCAGAAGCCTTCTTCTGACTCTACTTTGAATAATGATGCCATCAAGCATCAAAGCATGAACCATATACATTGCCATTAAGATAAACTTGAGCTCTTACAGTTTAATTAACTTCTTTTCTTTATTTTGTTTTCTTTTGTTGGGGTAGGGTCACTAGCCTAGGCTGACCTGGAACTCACTCTGTACCCCCAGATAGCCTCGAATCCATGGTGATCCTCCTTCCTCAGCCTCCTAAATGCTGGGATTAAAGGCATACACTACCATGCCCAGTTAATTTTGTTTTGTACATTTTTGTGTGTTAGTACTGGAGAGTGAACCCCGGGTCTCATGCATGATAGTCAAGCCCTCTGCTACTGTGCTATATTCCTAGTGATTTATTTATCTTTAAAAGAATGCTGTCATTGTACATAGATGTATGCATGTGTATATGGGTGTGCACATTCCATGGCATACATGTAGAAGTGTGAGGACACTCTTGGAGTCTTTGTCCTCTCCTACTGCCTTGCTTAACACGTGGTCTCCCTTGCATTTTGCTGTGAACTAGAGTAGCTGGCCTGCTAGGTTCTGGATTCTTCTGACTCAGCTTCCCATTGCTACAGGCACATCTGGATTAAAGACTTGTGTTTTTCCTTATGTCTGGTTTGCCTGAGTGCTGTGGAATCAAACGTGGAACAGCAGGTTTGCAAGAAACCGCATTTAACAACTGAGCCATCTCTCCAAACTTAAAAATAATATTGAAGAAAACTGAAACTTATGAAATATTCAATATCAGAGATTAGCCATTCTTTTATATGTGCAAGCCTCATATCCATATTTAAAATTTGGTATTCAATTATTTAGATGTTGAATGTCTTACACAGAGTTCCAATCTTATTAACTATTACCCTATATTCTGTTTTTCTAGTTAACTTGAGTCTTATTGCATGAAGAGAATGTGGAAAATTTTTAACTAGAAGTTTACTAGCAACATGAAACCCAGAAAAAAGACTTCCAAAATACATTATTAAATTGACGTATTCAGAAAGCAATACATTTCCTATCCAAGTACATTAATTTCATGATAAACTATAGGAGATAATATAAGTCCCTCCTTCATTTGTAATATGTAGAACAATTCCTGACATATTTTTGACATTTAATAAATAATGAAAATTTTATTCCTGACATATGATGAAGTTCTTTTACACACTATTTCATTTAATCCAGACAAAGAAAGTATTGTCCATGTTTTAGAAATTAGGAAATGGAGAATTAAAGAGGTTAACTAAATTTCACTAAGTCATAAAATATAGTGGCAGAGTTGATGCTCAAATGTACATGATCTGTCTTTCAATTTTGTGTCTGCACTTCCCTCCCTTCTCTTATTCCCACAATCTATCAAGTGCTGATATGACCAGCATTGGCCACCCTGCCAAGTCAAGTTTGATCTTTTATCTATTTCCATTTTGTAGATAGTAACATAGGCACAGAATGCTAATATTCTAAGGAGTCACAACATCAGAATGTAGAAGATCCAGGGTATAAGTCTAGTTTTGATTGATCACAGTCATACATTTTAATCACTGCTTTGGGGCTGGAGAGATTGCTTAGTGGTTAAGACTTTGCCTGCAAAGCAAAGGACCCGTGTTAGACTCTCCTGGTACCACATAAGCAAGACGTGCAAAGTTGCACATGTCCACTAGGTGACAAAAGCTTCTAGAGTGAGTTGCAGTGCCTGAGGCCCTAGTGCACTAATTCTCTCTCTTTCTAAAATAATAATTAAAAAACCACTGTTATGGTGAACAAAATCCCTGGCTGATCATTTTTTATTTATTTTTAAAAACTATAGTTAAGCATGCTCCCCTGTCCAATCTGGCTCTGAGCAAGGCCATCTAGGCACTTAGGTCCCCAGTGAACAATTTGCTTTAAGCTCATCCCTGAGCCCTGTATAGACCAACTATGGGAATATGCCTGGAACAGGGAAGACTATGTCATGCTGACATAGTGTGAGCACCAAACCATTCCTAGTATCACATGTTCCCACCTGAGATGTATGGATAATGTCTGCCAAGTCCAACTCTGAGCAAGGCAGTCAAGGTCCTCAGGTTCCCTGTGAGCAGTATGCCATATACTCACCCCCACACCCTGCCCAAACTCATGGGTAGACCTCCTGTGGGTACCCACCTTGAGCACTACAGATGAAGCCACTCAACACAGGTCCTGCTAGCTCATGCCAGCTTCCCCACGAGGCACCACTTCTCCTGCTCTCATTGAGACCACATTCCTACTCTCCCTGCCCATACACGGTGTTGGGCAGACCACAGCACAAAATAAATAGCATGAAAAATCAAATGCAAGTAAATCCAGTAAGATCACCCAGTCTTACAATGAATGTCTGTAATCAAAACATAGAAGAGACATTAGGATCAGAACACCAAAATGAAGCAATGAGCAATTCCACCCTGACCAAGCTATTGGTAGAATGTGCAGAAAAGCAACAAAGGACCAATAATCGTGTGGATGCTGCCATCACTAGACTAGACCTGATAGATAAGAAAATGGAAGGAGTTCAAAGGCAGTTAAGAGATATGAAGGAGAGTGAAAAAAAGATATGCAGAGACATTTAGCTTACCCATAACTGTGGGCTAACCCCACAATGCATGACCCATATACCTCAATAAGGAGGGGCCAGGGGGAGGGGGGGAGGACAGGGAGAATGCTAACAATGGTACCAACTTGACTGCATTCATTGAGTACAAATCTAATTAATAAAATATCTCTGGAACAGAAAATAAAATAAAATAACTAAAACAGTTGTAATGAAAATGAAGATTAAAAAAACACCAAACGCCATAAATTATCAACATGACACAGATTATTCAGTGCAATTCTAATAAAAATTGTAATAACATTCTTCCCAGAAGTAGAAAAAGTAATCTCAAAATTCATACAGAAGAACAAAATGCCATGCATTGCCTAAAGTGTCCTCAACAAAAAGAATGCTGCTGGTGGTATCACCATACCTGCTTGCAAGATTTCAAGGTATAAATCAAAGCCATAGGTATAAAAACAACATGAAAATGGCACAAAACAGATTCATAGATCAATGGAATAGAAATTCCAAGAATAAGTTCCAATAACTATAGCCACCTGATCTTTGACAAATAGGCCGAAACCACACTGAGAAACAGACGGCATGTTCAACATATGGTGCTGGAGAATCTTAATAACTATATGTGCAAGAATGAATCTAGATCCTGTTCTTTCACTCTGCACAAAAAAATTAACTCCAAATGGATCAACTACCTGAATATAAGATCAGAAACTATGAAACACCTACAAAAAAAGAAGGGACAACACTTCTAAGATATAGACATAAGGAAAGACCTTATGAATAAGATTCTAGTAGGCCAGGAAATAAAACAGATAACCACTGTGATTTTATGAAACTAAAGATATTGTACAGTGAAACAAACCATCAACAGAGTCAATAGAGACCCCACAGAATAGGAAAAACTCTTCAATGTTTAATATCTGGAATACACAAAGAACTAAAAAAAACTAAGCAATAAAATATCAGTCTATCCACTCAAAAACAAGGTAGGGAACTGAACAGAGAATTCTCATAGGAAGAAATACAAATGGCCAATACACATTTAAAAATTGCTCAACACCTTTAGCCATTAGGAAAACGCAAATTAAAACTATTTTGAGAATCCCTCTCATTCTGGTCAGAATGGCTATCATCAAAATCTTGAATGACAGCAAATACTGGTGAGGGTGTGGGGAAACGGCAACCTTCATTCATTGTTGGTGGGAATATAAGCTTATATTGCCGTTATGGAAATCAGTATGAAGTTCCTCAAAAATGTAATGATGAATCTATTTAACCCAGCTATACCATTTCTGGGCATATATCATAAAATTATACTTTCTACTAGAGATATTTGTTCAGTCTTGTTTGTAGCCAATCTATTTACACTATCTAGGAAATGGAATTAGCCAAGATGCCCATCAACTGTTGAATGGATAATGAAGATATGGCACATATACATAATGGAAATCTATTCAGCTATAAATGAAAATGAAATTAGGAGAAAATTGGATAGACCTGGAAAAAAATCAAACTAAATGAGGTTATACAGGTTTAGAAAGAAACACAGAACATTCCTTCTCATTTATGGTTTCTAACATTTAAGAGTTTAATTTGTTTATAAATTGCAGGAAATATAAGTAGTACTGGTCAATAAGCTAAAATGAGGTTTGGAGAGAGGAGAAGCTGGGAGGAATCAGAAGACAATATAATAGGCAAGTGGAGGGACAGAAAGGACTAGGGGTTGGGAGAGGGAGGGAAGAAAAGACGATAATAAAACTAAAGATGGCATGAATTAGCACTATATAAATATACTTCTTTGTTAGCTAATTAAAAGACATAGCTCTTAAAAACAGAGAGGGACTGTTTGGACAGAGGTACCCAATGACGGTCCAGAAATCACAGGTTTTTGAAGGTGAATTCCAGTACCAAAAGGAGTCACCCCCTACAAGGAGACCGATGAGACTCCCCATAGCAAAGTAGGCCAGAGCCAAATCACTTGTCTATCCACCATAACTAGATATAGGACCCTATTGCTGAAAATATCACAGGCTGTGGTAGCAGGACACTGAGAAATCAAGCTAGAAATGAAATGGAAGCCAACTTCCTGACAGCTAGCTGTCATAGTGCTGGAAAGCTGTCACCAACACATTGAACAAGCAGTGGATCTTACAAGCTACAAAATTAATCAACCAGGCAAGATGTATTCACTAGTACAATAGTTGCACATAAATTATAGGAGTAATCATTTGCTCTCTGATTGGATATGAAGCTTGCTCAGTGAGAGGGAAATCCACTCCTGGTACTGAGAAGCAAGTCAAAAGCCTATAGTTGGAAGGTCATAATTCCTGTAGTTAAGCTTCTACCTTTTTTGGTTAAATGAAGAGATTTTGACAAACAAAAATTCTTCTGAATGTCTGCGTTTATCTCATCTAATCCATGCTGCTCTCACTCTTGGTTAGAGAACCTGCTTTTTACAGATGGCGGTGTATGCCAAGGAGACCCAAGACACATCAAAATGATAAGAGAAAGTGGAGTGCCTAGCACAAGACAACTTTATCAAACTCCACAGGGTCCAGAGAACATTCCAAAAGAAGTGGCAGTTTACATGAGTTCTGCTTTCATGGCTAGCCATAGAACCATCTCTGGAAATGGTAGTACAAACTAAATAGACTCAAACCCCATGAAACCAGAAAATCCGAGTCTGCTGTGAGATCAGTACTAAAATAGACTGCTGGCATGTCATCCAAGGTTCAAGGAACATTGCAGAGGAGGAGTCAGAATCTAAGAGCCATTGGGTGTTAAGTAGCCTGAGCTAAACTTTGTTCAAGGTGTACTACAAGGCATTGTCTTCCCCACAGTAACTGACTGGTGCATCCATAACCCTACAGTGACTAACTATGACCCACTTAAAAGTACCCTCAGGGCAATGGGGTTGGGGAGCGGGGACATATGAGGATTAAACTGATGGGAAAAGGACAAATTTACAATAAGTTATAGTGAAATTCATAACTCAAAAAAGTATCATATTTATATAAAATATATATTTAAAGAGGAACAATATTTGCTACCTCGACAATTTGCAAGGGTGTAGTTTGGTATTATAGCATATTTATATTGTTGGACAGTAGCTCTCTAGAACTATTTACCTTGTAAAACTACATGTGTATTGAATGCCAGCTCTCCTTTTCCTCTTCCAGCCCCATTGAGAACCAGATTCTAGTTTATTTCTATGAGTTGGACTATTTTAGAAACCTCCCATATGTGGAATCATACTGTATTTCTTTTTGTGATGGGTTATTTCACTTAGCATAATCTTCTCAAGGTTTATTCACTTGGTATTATTTTTTCCTTCCTTCTATCCTTCCTTTCTTCCCTCAAGACAAAAATCTCACTGTCACTGAGGCTACTCTGGAACTTGCCCTGTCTAGCATTGAACTTAATGATCCTTCCACTTCAGCCTCTCAAGTATTGGAATTACAAATGTGTATTACCACTCTTGGCTAGGGTTTTCTTATTTTTTGAAGGTATATTATTTTCCATTATATGTGTATAAATATATATCCATATACATTTAATTTTATTTATTCATTCATCCACTTTTGGATATCTGGTTTTCTTCTACCACTGTGCTGTTGTGAACATTACTTCTTTGAAAAATGAATGTGCAAATATCTCTTTAAAACTTATTTTGAGTTGCTCTATTTAATATATGTATATTCTCATCTCACTGATTATTTTGTAGTTTTGTAGGACTTGTTCTATGAGATTAGTAGAACTTAATAGCTACCATTTTTTGCCCTGCTCGTAGAATGCATTTTATCTAAGTTGCTTCATCCCTTTAAATATTAGCAGCTAAGTAATGGAAAGAGACAGCTATTATAAAATACCAGACAAATCTGATCAACATTTTACTTTCAAGAAATCAGTAAAAATTTATTTATTTTATTTTTAAAATATTGTATTTTATTTATTTGAGAGAGAAACAGAGAGAATGGACATGCCAGGGCCTCCAGCAACTGCAAACGAACTCCAAATGCATGTGCTCCCTTGTGCATCTGGCTTACGTGGGTCCTGGGGAATTGAACCTGGGTCCCTTGACTTTGCAGGCAAGCGCCTTAATCACTAAGCCATCTCTCCAGCCCTAAAAATTTATTTTGCATTTTTCTGGTGTGTTTGCTTTGCTTCTTGGTAATAAATTCAATGAGAAATTCTGATGATGACTGCCGTTTGTTTTTTCCCAAACTGTAGATATTCCATTCTGAATCTGTTAGAATAATGGTGAAAATCTGAACATTCACTAAATTTTTAGTATTTCTGTTTGTCCTCCTTTTGTGCTGCAATATAAGAAACAAATTGAAAGTTGGGTAATGGTATTTTTGAGATTGTTTGCAGGATGGGAAATGTGGCCTGTGACAACTGTTAAAACAATAAGGGTGTGGAATATATTGAAACCAGGAATTGAAGTACACATTGGATGTTGAAGGAAATAACCATGCTAAGTTGACCAGAATTGCAAGAATTGAAATTAGTTTGGATATTCTGGGTTGAGTTACTTTTGAAAACTCTATGCAGAGATATCAAATATGCATTTGGATGAGCTCAGAAGAAACAGTGCAACATAAGTCTTTCACATATCTATGCATTCATTCCTTAAAATGAATTTTTGAGCACTTCTGTGTGAGGAACTCTGTCTAGAGATACTTAAAATAACAATTTCCTCAGATTTGTCTAAATGAGTGTCTGAAATTTTATATTTGAAATATGAAATGTGCTGTGTCCTAAATGAATTGACTTTAATCATGATGTTTTATAGACACATGAGAGCAAAAATAAGATGAGTAAGTGCTTATATCGAAAATATGCATAAAATATGGGTGCTAAAATGGTAGCCATTTTGGGGGGATTGTGATTTGAACTTAAAATACTGGAAAGTATAGAAAGGAGAAAATGAAACTTTAAATAATATATTATGTAAAGAGAAGGCTGGTTTCTGGTATAGAAATGTAACAGTTCACATATCTCATATAACTTAATCATTTTTTAAAATGATTTATTTGCAAGGAGAGAGAGACCAAGAGAGAGAGAGTGAAGTGAAATGGGCATACCAGGGCCTCTAGTGGCTGCAAACTAACTCCTAATGCATGTGACACCCTTGTGTATCTGGCTTTACATGGGTACTGGATAATAGAACCTAGGCATTGCCAGCAAAAGCTTTAACCTCTGAGCCATCTCCCCAGCATGTTTTAATCATTTTTCTATTTGCTTTTTGTGTTTATCTGTGAGTGGTATGGGTGAATGTATGCGTGTGTTGTATATGTGTATATGTGTTTGCAAGTGTGTGTCTGTGAGTGTGCATGCATGTGTATGCACATGCATGTAGAAGCCAGAGATCACCAATGGATGTGAAATACATGCTAAATTTCTTAATTAATATTTCATGAAATCGATAGATTTTCTTGTTGCAATAGGATTTACTATATCCTGGGCTTGTCTTGAACTTACTGTGTAGGTAAGGATGACCTTGAATTCCTGACCCACCTGTCTCCTTTTCCTTAGTGCTAGAATTACTGGTGTGTGCCACCATGTATAGTTTTATGTGGTGCTGGAGATCAAATCTAGAACTTTGTGCATGCTTGGCAAGCACTCTATCAATTAACCTACATTACCAGGTCTAAAATAGGTAATATTCAACATGATTATGCATTACTACAGTAATAAGTCAACTATTAAAATGAAACATTTGATCATGCCATGTCTACCCTAATGAATTTTTAAAACATGTTAATATTGGATGAAATATATTTTTGTTTGTGTATGGCAGTGGTTGCATTTTTTTAACTGTCAAAAGAAGGTAGACACTTTATGATTCATTAGGAACATTACTTTAAATATGATGTGTGTGAGAGAGAGACAGGGAGAGATATTTACACATGTATATGTGCAGATATGTGTGACCCATATGCATGAATGCAGAAGATAGAGGAGGACTTGAGGTATCCTCTATCATTCCTCCACCTCATCTTCTTGAGATACAATGTCCCACTGAACCTGGAGCTCATTACTTTTTAAAATTTTCTCAATTTTTATTAACATTTTCCATGATTATAAAAAATATCCCCTGGTAGTACACTCCCCCCCCACTTTCCCCTATGAAATTCCATTCTCCATCATATCCCCTCCCCATCTCAATCTTTCTACTTACATACATACGATACCAACCTAATAAATGCCCTCCTCCCTTCCTTTCTCTTCCCTTTCTATCTCCGTTTTAACTTACTGGCCTCTGCTACTGAGGTTTTTCCTTCTCACACAGAAGCCCAATCATCTGTAGCTAGGATCCACATATGAGGGAGAACATGCGGCGCTTGGCTTTCTGGGCCTGGGTTACTTCACTTAGTATAATCCTTTCCAGATCCAACCACTGTTCTGGAAATTTCATAACTTCATTTTTCTTAACCACTGAGTAAAACTCCATTGTATAAATGTGCCATATCTTCATTATCCACTCATCAGTTGAGGGACATCTAGGCTGGTTCCATTTCCCAGCTAGTATAAATTGAGCAGCAATAAACATGATTGAGCACGTACTTCTAAGGAAATGAGATGAGTCCTTAGGATATATGCCTAGGAGTGCTATAGCTGGGTCATATGGTAGATCAATCTTTAGCTGTTTTAGGAACCTCCACACTGATTTCCACAATGGCTGGACCAGATTGCATTCCCACCAACAGTGTAGAAGGGTTCCTCTTTTGCCACATCCCCGCCAACATTTATGATCATTTGTTTTCATGATGGTAGACAATCTGACAGGAGTGAGATGGAATCTCAATGTAGTTTTAATCTGCATTTTCCTGATGACTAGTGACGTAGAACATTTTTTTTAGATGCTTATATGCCATTCGTATTTCTTCCTTTGAGAATTCTCTATTTAGCTCCATAGCCCATTTTTTTTTATTAGTCAGTTCTGTATTCAGCAAATACAGTCAGTTTGGTACCATTATTAGGCTCATCCGTGACCTACCCCCTCCCCTTGGCCCCTCCTTGTTGAGGTATACAGGTCATGGATTGTGGAGTTAGCCCACAGTTATGGGTAAGCTAAATGTCTCTGCATATCATGACCCAACATGTGACTCTGACATGCTTTCCGCCCCCTCTTCCGCAAAATTTCCCTGAGCCATGTTGGGTTCATTTTTGGTCTGCTTCAGTGATGAGGTGTTGGGGGCCTCTGAGGCTCTGGCTCTCTGATTTGGTAGGAGTTGATTCTTCTCTGTGCTGATCTCCTTCCCCCTTGTGCTGGTATCTGGTTCATCAGGAAAACAGCCCCCTAGCTTGTTTCTCCAATTTTTCTTAGTTTCAGCTGGGGCCCTTTTGAGGTATGATGGGGTGGCTCTCTCCTTAGGACCTACATCTATCTGAAAAAGAGAAGCAGATTCTCCAACGGAGAGTAAGTTAGCACCAGGACAAATGAGATAACCCGTACTTTTTTTTTTAATAGAGAATTTAATAGGTGTAGGCCCTCTCGTAGCCCACAATTGATGGTAGCTTGATATTGGAGAGTGGGCTTATGTTTGGATCTGGTTCTGACTTGTTTCCCAGCTCCAGCTATGGGTCCCATACCAGTGAGGGGATCAGATAGCCAAATTGAGAGCAGTTGGTTCCCCACCATGGCTGTGTGCCACCACTGCACTTGTGTGGGCATCACAACAAGTCATTTGCTGCTAAGTAGGTTAGACCATGCGTTGCTTCTGGAGGCATCACCATACCTGATCTAAAGCTATATTACAAAGCCATAGTAATAAAAACAGCATGGTACTGGCATAAAAACAGGACTATAGATCAATGGAATAGACTTGAGGACCCGGACTTTGGGTCAAGCAACTATAGCTACCTGATATTAGATAAAGGCCAAACAATATAGGCTGGAAAAAAGACAGCATCTTCAACAAATGGTGCTGGACAAACTGGATAACCATATGCAGGAAACTGAAACTTGACCCACACATTTCACCATGCACTACACTCAAGTCCAAATGGATCAAAGATCTCAATATAAGACCAGAAACTCGAATACTACTGGAAGAAAATTTAGGAAGTACTTTCCATGATATAGGAATGGAAAAAGACTTCCTGAACAAAACCCCAGTAGCTCATGAACTTAAACCATCACTCAACCAATGGGACCACATGAAGCTGAAGAGTTTCTTTACAGACAAGCATACAATAAGCAAAGCCAATAGATTACCCACAGAATGGGAGAAAATATTTGTGGGTTACCCTACTGATAGAGGCCTAATCTCTAGAATCTACAAAGAACTCAAAAATCTAAACAGTAAGAAGTCAAACACCCCACTCACAAAATGGGGCAAAGAGCTAAACAGGCAGTTCACAGAGGAAGAAATAGAAATGGCAAGCATACACTTAAGAAAATGTTCACCATCCCTAATCAACAGAGAAATGCAAATTAAAACAACTATGAGATTCCACCTTACCCCAATAAGGATAGCAAACATCAAAAAATCAAATAAAAATAAATGCTGGTGAGGATGTGGAGAAGTAGGAACACTCATCCACTGTTGGTGGGAATGTAGGATGGTACAACCACTTTGGAAAGCAATTTGGAGACTTCTGAAAAAGCTGAGTATAGAGATACCAACAGACCCAGTTATTCCCTTACTGGGCATCTACCCTAAAACCTTCAAACCACAGACTAAAGAGATTTGCTCAACCATGTTTATAGCAGCTCAATTTGTAATAGCTAAGAGCTGGAATCAACCCAGGTGTCCATCACTAGAAGAATGGATAACTAAAATGTGGTATATCTACACAATGGAATTCTATACAGCAGTAAGAAAAAATGACACAATGAAATTTGAGGAAAAATGGTTGAACCTGGAACAGATCATTCTCAGTGAACTTACCCAATCACAGAAAAAAAATCGCCACATAGTCTCACTCATCTATAGCACCTAACCTGAATCTACCCAAGATACCTTACATACCCAGCAAGCATCTCCTAGACTAGACACTAGGATGGAAGGGGAGGGAGGGGAGGGCATCAAAGGGGTGGGAAACACAAATCTAGACCCAAACGGCAATGGTACCATAATCTTCTACTTACTAAAAGACAGACCAAATGGCTGATCCTTCACCAGGCCCTTACAGGGAACACTTGAACCACAAGACACTGGAGAGGGTAAGATTAAGACTAACCTTAATCTCCTACATCTTCCCTCCCTCACTTCCCCTCTCCCTGTCTCTCTCTCTCTTATCTCTAACTCTTGTATATTAGTTATCTTTTTCCTCATTTTCTTAGTGGGCACTGACCTGTAACTCCCAGATCCAGCATGAGGCTATCATCCACAATGAGCTTTTGATCAGAGAGACCTACAAGATTTCCTAAAAGACAGACAGATTTCTGTTAGAGTACTTGATGACCCTCCAAAGGCTAGTGGTAAGACACTACTGCTGAAGATACCTTATGTGATTGACATGCAAATTAGAATGGCATGGCTGGCAGTTGGAAGAGAGTCAGTCCCCAGACAGTCAGCGCATCTAGTGCCAGAAGGTGCTACATGGGCGACTGGGGGAAATTGACCAATATCTATCAAAGCAACGCATAGCCCAGTTTTTGATTGGCTTGTTTGATTCCTTATTATTTAACTTCTTGAGTTCTTTGTATATCCTAGACATTAATCCTCAATCAGATATATAGCTGGCAAAGATTTTTTCACATTCTGTAGGTTGCCTTTTTGCTTTATTCACTGTGTCCTTTGCAGTGCAAAATCTTTGTATTTTCATGAGGTCCCAGTGGTTAATCTGTGGTTTTATTGCCTGAGCAATTGGGGTTGTTTTCAGAAAGTCTTTGCCGAGACCAATATGTTGAAAGGGTTTCCCCTACTTTTTCCTGTAGCAGTTTCAGAGTTTCAGGTCTGATGTTAAGGTCTTTAATCCATTTGGACTTAATCCTTGTGCATGGAGAGAGAGAAGAATCTATTTTCACCCTTCTACAGATATATATCATGTTTTCCCAATACCATTTGCTAAAGAGGCTGTCTTTTCTGCAATGAGTATTTTTGGCATTTTTATCGAATATCAGGTGGCTATAACTGCCTGGAGTTATATTTGGGACCTCTATTCTGTTCCATTGATCTACAAGTCTGCTTTTGTGCCAGTACCATGCTTATTTTTGTTACTATGGCTCTGTAGTATGGGTTAAAATCAGGTATGGTGATACCACCAGCCTTATTTTTGTTGCTCAGTATTATTTTAGATATTCGAGGTTTTTTGTGATTCCAAATGAATTTTTGGATTGTTTTTTCTATTTCCATGAAGAATGCCTTTGGAATTTTGATAGGGATTGCATTAAATGTGTAGATTGCTTTTGGTAAGATTGCCATTTTCACAATATTGATTCTTCCAATCCAGGAAAAGGGATGTTTTTCCACTTCCTAGTGTATTCTGCAATTTCTCGCTTGAGTGTTTTAAAGTTCTCATTTTAGAGATTCTTTACTTCCTTGGTTAGGTTTATTCCAAGGTACTTTATTTTTTTTTTGATGCAATTGTGAATGGGAGTGATTCTCTGATTTCATCCTCTGTGTGTTTGTTGTTAGCATATATGAAGGCTACTGATTTCTGTGTATTTATTTTGTATCCTGCTACATGGCTGTAGGTTTTTATCAGCTCTAACAGTTTGCTCCTAGTGTCTTTAGGGTCCTTTATATATAGAATCATGTCGTCTGCAAATAATGATAACTTGACCTCTTCCTTTCCAATTTGTATCCATTTATGCATGTCTCTTGCCTTATTGCTATTGCTAAGACTTCCAGAACTATATTAAATAAAAGTGGGGACAGTGGACACCCTTGTCTTGTTCCTGATTTTAGTGGAAATGCTTCCAGTTTTTCCCAATTTAGTAATATGTTAGCTGTAGGATTATCATAAATAGTCTTTATTATATTTAGATATGTTCCTTCTATTCCCAGTCTCTGTAGTACTTTTATCATGAAGGGATGTTGGATTTTGTCGAATGCTTTCTCAGCGTCTAATGAGATGATCATGTGATTTTTCTCCTTCAACCCATTTATATAATGTATAACATTTATAGATTTGCGTATGTTGAACCATCCCTGCATCTCTGGGTTAAAGCCTACTTGGTCAGGGTGAATGATCTTTCTGATATATTCTTGTATTCTGTTTGCCAATATTTTGTTGAGAATTTTTGCATGTATGTTCATGAGGGAGATTGGTCTGTAATTTTCTTTTTTTTTTTTTTTTCTATCTTTGCCTGGTTTTGGTATCAGGGTGATGCTGGCTTCATAGAAGGACTTTGGTAGAATTCCTTCTTTTTCTATTTCATGGAAAAGCTTAAGAGGCAATGGTCTTAGCTCTTCCTTGAAGGTCTGGTAAAATTCAGCAGTGAATCCATCTGGGCCTGGGCTTTTTTTAGTTGGGAGATTTTTGATAACTGTTAGGATCTCCATGCTTGTTATAGGTCTATTTAAGTGATTAATCTCATCTTGATTTAATTTAGGTAGGTCATATAAATCAAGGAAATCATCCATTTCTTTCAGATTTTCACACTTAGTGGAGTAGATGCTTTTATAATATGTCCCTATGATTTTTTGAATTTCTCTGGAATCTGTTGTAATGTTACCTTTTACATCTCTAATTTTATTAATTTGTGTCTCTTCTCTCTTTCTTTTGGTCAGATTTGCTAAGGGTTTATCAATCTTGTTTATCCTTTCAAAGAACCAGCTCTTTGTTTCATTAATTCTTTGGATTGTTTTTTTTTTTTTTTGGTTTCTATTTCATTAATTTCTGCCCTAATCTGTATTATCTCTTCCTGTCTACTGATTTTTGGTTTGCCTTATTCTTCTTTTCCCAAGGCTTCAAGGTGAAGCATTAGGTTGTTTACTTGTGACCTTTCTAATTTCTTAATATAGGCACTTAAAGCTATAAATTTACCTCTTAGAACTGCCTTCATTGTGTCCCAGAGATTTTGGTATGTTGTGTTCTCATTATTGTTTGACTCTATAAATGTTTTGATTTCCTTCTTGATTTCTTCATTGACCCATTCATCATTTAGTAATGTATTGTTTAGTTTCCATGATTTTGTGTATGCTCTATAGCCTTTCTTGCTATTGATTTGTAGTTTGATTCCATTGTGGTCAGATAGAATGCAAGAAATTATTTCAATTTTCCGGAATTTGTTAAGATTTGCTTCATGTCCTAATATATGGTCTGTTTTAGAGAATGATCCATGTGCTGCTGAAAAGAATGTATATTCTTCAGCATTTGGATGAAATGCCCTGTATATATCTGTTAGGTCCATTCCTTCTATGACCTCATTTAGTCCAGATGCCTCTCTGTTTATTTTTTCCCGGGATGACCTGTCAATTGATGAGAGTGGGGTGTTAAAGTCGCCCACTACCACTGTGTTTGGTGTTATCTGTGACCTTAGTTCTAACAGTGTTTGTTTGATGAATTTGGGAGCCCCCATGTTAGGTGCATATATGTTTAGGATTGTAATGTCCTCCTGTTGGAGTGTGCCCTTAATCAATATAAAGTGACCTTTGTTATCTTTCTTGACTAACGTTGAAGTGAAGTCTGCCTTGTCAGATATTAGGATAGCAACCCCTGCTTGCTTTCTGGGTCCATTTGCTTGAAACACCATTTTCCAACCTTTCACCTTAAGATAATGTCCATCCTTTGTATAAAGGTGAGTTTCTTGGAGACAACAAATTGTAGGATCCTGCTTTTTAACCCAGTCTGCAAACCTATGTCTTTTGGTTGGAGCATTGAGGCCGTTGATATTAAGAGATATTATTGAAAGGTGTGTATTTATGCTTGCCCTTTTTTTTTTTTTGTGGTTCCGGTTCTACCTTTGCTCTCTTATGTTAACTAGTATTTGAGTATTGCTTGTTGTTTTCCAGGTTCCTTATATGTGTGTTTTTCGTTCTCCTCAGCATGGAGGATTCTTTCAAGTATTTTATGTAGAGCTGGTTTTGTCTTCAAATACTCCTTTAGCCTGCCTTTGTCATGGAATGTCCTTATTTCTCCGTCTATTTGAATGGATAGTTTTGCAGGATAAAGTAACCTTGGTTGACAGTTGTTATCTTTCAGAATTTGGAATACATCACTCCAAGCCCTTCTGGCTTTGAAAGTTTGTGTTGAGTAATCTGCTGTGATCCTGATGGGCTTGCCTTTGTAGGTAACTTGATTTTTCTCTCTAACTGCTTTCAATATTTTTTCTTTGAATTGTGTGTTTGGTAGTTTGATTATATTATGGTGAGGAGAGGTTCTTTCCAGGTTTTGTCTAGTTGGTGTTCTAAAGGCTTCCTGTATCTGCATTGGCACCTCTTTCCCAATTTGGGGGAAGTTTTCTTCTATGATTTTGTTGAAGATGCCTACTATGCCTTTGGAGTGAAATTCTTCTCCTTCTACTATGCCCTAAATTCTTATGTTTGATCTTTTCATAGTGTCCCGAATATCTTGAAATTCCAATTCATACTTTTCTATTAGTTTGTCTTTCTCTTTGTTGGGTTGTGTTAGATCTGCCACCTGGTCTTCTAGCTTAGATATTCTGTCTTCTCCTTCATCCATTCTACTGGTAAGATTTTCTACAGAGTTTTTTATTTCATTAACTGTGTTCTTCATTGCTAGTAATTCTGACTGGTTTTCCTTTATTATTTCTATTTCCTTATTTATGTCTTGTATTCACTTCTTTATTTTGTTAAATAGATGTCCTGTGTCTTCTTTGATTCATTTGATTTACTCTATGATTCCTTTGGTTTCCTCTTTGATTCCTTTGATTTCTTCTTTGACTTTTTTGAGCATATTTACAATCATTCTTTGAAATCTTTCTCAGGCATTTCCTCTAACTCATTTTCACTGGAGGTCATTTCTGATGCATTGATACTTTTTGGTGGATTTATATTGCCTTGGTTTTTGGTGTTTCTTGTGTTATAATGCATATATTTTTGCATCTTGTATTAAGTTACTGCTTAGATTTTCCAGTTAGCTGGGTATTCTTAGCTGTATCAATTGATCTGATGTTGTATGTCTTCAATGTAGGAGATTAAGATGTTAGGTGTGGCTCTTAACACTCTCAGAGTATCTAGACAAGTGTTCCTAGGGGTTGAGTTTGCCTGCTATGGGAGTATTCAAGTAGGTTGAGTGGAATAAAATACAGGTAGATTCTAAAATTTAACTAAACCCTGTACACATTCAGTCAAAAACAGCACTGAGTATTTATGCAAGAGTAGGTATTATAAGAACCAGATCCTCTATCAACAAAGAGGTTAAGATTTCTGGTCTGTTGAGGGATCCAAGCCAGCTTGTGACCAAGGGAGACCCTTCCCTGGTTCAATCCCAGTTACCTTTTTGGATGCTTTTGGTCTCAGTCAAGTTGCTGGCTAGGAGGTTGGGCCACTGTTCTGTTTTCTGGAACTGGGCACTGGCTTTTCCTGTGGGGCCAACCAAGCCTGGCTACTGTGTCCCTGCAGATCGACACTCCTGCTGCTGGATCCGCTACTGCTGCCACTGAAGCTGCTGCTGCTGGATCCACTGCTGCTGCCGCTGGAGCTGCTGCTGCTGGATCTGCCGCTGCTGGATCAGCCGCTGAAGCCACTGGAGCTGCTGCTGCTTGATCCGCTGCTGCTGAAGCCGCTGGAGCTGCTGCTGCTGGTTCCGCCACCATTGAAGCTGCTGGAGCTGCCGCTGCTCGATCCGCAACCACTGAAGCCGCTGTAGCCAGTGCTGGAGCTGCTGATGTTGCAGTTGGAGCCGGAGTCACGACTTCCACCGCCGCTTCTGCTGCCAGAGCCCGTGCCGCCACTGCCAGAGCTGCTTTGACCTGCCCGTGTGGGCTCTGGATGCTCTGGATCTCTCCTACTTCTCTGCTGCTGTTTTAATCTCTTATACACCTCCCTTTTTAGTAAAGGTGTGTATTTTTTTTATGTTTATCAAAGACCAACTTTACTTTTTTTTATTTTTATTAGTCAGTTCTGTATTCAGCAAATACAGTCAGTTTGGTACCATTATTAGGCTCATCCGTGACCTACACCCTCCCCTTGGCCCCTCCTTGTTGAGGTATACGGGTCATGCATTGTGGAGTTAGCCCACAGTTATGGGTAAGCTAAATGTCTCTGCATATCATGACCCAACATGTGACTCTGACATTCTTTCCGCCCCCTCTTCCGCAAAATTTCCCTGAGCCATGTTGGGTTCATTTTTGGTCTGCTTCAGTGATGAGGTGTTGGGGGCCTCTGAGGCTCTGGCTCTCTGATTTGGTAGGAGTTGATTCTTCTCTGTGCTGATCTCCTTCCCCCTTGTGCTGGTATCTGGTTCATCAGGAAAACAGCCCCCTTGCTTGTTTCTCCAATTTTTCTTAGTTTCAGCTGGGGCCCTTTTGAGGTATGATGGGGTGGCTCTCTCCTTAGGATCTACATCTATCTGAAAAAGAGAAGCAGATTCTCCAATGGAGAGTAAGTTAGCACCAGGACAAATGAGATAACCCTTAATTTTTTTTATAGAGAATTTAAAAGGTGTAGGCCCTCTTGTAGCCCACAATTGATGGTAGCTTGATATTGGAGGGTGGGTTTACGTTTGGATCTGGTTCTGACTTGTTTCCCAGCTCCAGCTATGGATCCCGTACCAGTGAGGGGATCAGTTAGCCAAATTGAGAGCAGTTGGTTCCCCACCATGGCTGTGTGCCACCACTGCACTTGTGTGGGCATCACAACAAGTTATTTGCTGCTAAGTAGGTTAGATCATGTGTTGCTTCGACAGATATTGGTCAATTTCCCCCAGTCGCCCATGTAGCACCTTCTGGCACTAGACACGCTGACTGTCTGGGGACTGACTCTCTTCCAACTGCCAGCCATGCCATTCTAATTTGCATGTCAATCACATAAGGTATCTTCAGCAGTAGGGTCTTACCACGAGCCTTTGGTGTGTTTTGCTGGGTTTTCTTTGGCTTTTTCTCCCCTAGGCTGCTTTGGCGTGGTTCCTATGCCGCCATCTTGACCAGAAGTCTGGAGCTCATTATTTTTTGACTAGACTGGCTGACCAGTTAGCTCCACCAATCTTCCTATTTCTGCCCATTTTTGTAATGGAGTTGTAGGCATGTACACCTAGATATTTACAAAAGAACTAGGGATTGAACTCATGTCCTCCTGATAGCACAGAAAGTGCACTTACCTACTAAGCTGTCTCCCCAACCCCTTCAAATATTATTTCTATTCTTTGAAAATTGTTTTCTTGGGATACTTACTTAACTTTCTCAGTTTGGTTAATAATACGGAAAATTGAATATTGAGTATAATAAGTAGGTTGTTAGAAATTGTTTTATATGTAAACTAACTTATATTTTTAACATAACTACACTAATTAGATGTTTATGACTATATTATTGTGTGTTTGTTTCTGTTTTCATTCTTTCCCATCCTAGCCTTCCAGAACTTACTCTGTCTTAATCTCTTTGCAACAGAAAGTAGTTTTCCTATAATTATTTTTGTGCGATTTGTTTGTCCAACATGATCTTTATCATATTAAGTGGTAAAGTGTAAGGCACAAATTTGAGGAGACTAAAGGGGTGGAAATGATATTGTTAAAACTAAGATGAAAATAAATTATGCTACTTGAGGATAATAATGGTTAATAGAACAGTTTATTAAAACAGCATGATGTACTGGAAGGAACAAAATTCTGGAGTTAAATTTTCTGCATTTCTGCTTGTCCTCAGGTATGTTATTTTTACAACTCTGAGCTTCAATTTCCATGCCTAACATAAAATTATACAGGATATTAAAATGGCTAGAAATTAAAATTTCTATAGTATTGTTCTGAAGTCATTTTATTGAGATATTTTTGTGTCTATATGTAGTACTAAGAGTCAATGTTGCATATATTAAGCATTCTGTAAGCTGAATTGTTGGCTTATTTGGGGGGGGGGACAGGGAGAGGGTGTCAATATGTAGCCCAGACTGCTCTCAAACTTGTAGTCTTCCTACCTCAGTGTCCTAAGTGGTAGCATTTCAGGTGTAAGTCATCATGCCTTGCTCAGTGAATTTTTTTTGAGAAAACTTCTTCTAAACTTAAATATTATTTAGATCTCAATACTCGTTAAACTCATTTGATAAAATGTTGTTTTATGACAATGAGCTAAGAGAGGTCCTTAAGTCATTTAAAAAAAATTCACTTATTTGCAAGGAGAGAGCGAGAGCAAGAGAGAGAGAGAGAAAAGACAATATGGGTATTCCAGGGCCTTTCATCATTGCAAAAGAACTCCAGATGCATGTGCCACTTTGTGCATCTGGGTTCTGTGGGTACTGGGGAATCAACCCAGGGTTGTTAAGCTTTACAAGCAAGCACCTTTTTAACCACTGAGCCATCTCTCCAGCCCTAACAAATATTTCTATATTATTTTATACTTTTAGAACATCTGGGCCTCTAGCCACTGTAAATGAACTCCAGATGCATGCACCAGTTTGTGTGTCTGTCTTTACATGGGTAATGGGGAATTGAACTTTGGCCAGAATGCTTTGCAAGCAAATGCCTTTAACCATTTAGTCATCTCTCCTGTCACCTTCCATATTTTTTCAGGAGGTCTATTTTATTGCTGTTTTATTCATCGCTGTAGCCCAGGTTAACCTAGAACTAACTCCGTGATCTCAGGCTGGCCTCAAACTCAAAACCATCTTCAGACCTCTGCCTCCAAAGTGCTGGGATTAAAGGAGTATGCCACCATGCCTGGCCCATGAAGTTTATTTATTTGGTGATTTTTATTCCATTTAATTTTTTGTATATAATGTACAAGGTAAAATACAATTTTGAAAAAGAAGGACTTAATTTTCCTAATGTGAATGCTTGAGAGATAATATTGAACATAATGGACTTTTTATGAGTTTCATTGGCAAGAAATGAAAGATAATATTCTTACTATTAAAGCTAATACATGAGCAGTTGTGATTTCAGACCAAAAAAATGGATGGGAGCTACAATACACAGTTATCACAATTGATAATACATGTAGCACTTCACATGTGCATTTTCTCACATCTCCTTGTGACTGAACATGTTCTTCTCAGTCCATTTGTTAATTCATTGTTTTATCTCTTTGAACTATATTAGATACAGAGGTAGTTGCCACTATAGGCTTGCTAATTAAAAATTTCCTCAAACTCTATTGCTAAGCTTTGGGGAAATGTTTTATTGTTCTTTTAATGTACCAAAATTGTTCCCGTTGAAAGATGACAATAAGCCACTGTGTTTATAGTCTGGCAATTGTTTGTCACCTGTGAAGTAATTGTGATGAGAAACAACTGAAAAAATGAACCATTTTCTTGTAATGGAATCAATGCTTTGTTACAAAACAAGCAAATTCACTGCAGCTAAGCCCTAATTATGGGTTTGTGTCCAAGCAAGGATATGTTTCAGGATCTGAATCTCGCATCCTTTTGTTTCCTGCCCTAGACATTTCTTTTTACTCTCCTAGACATCCTCTACATTGATGAATGAGAAGCTGCCATTGTGCTCTGTAATTATTGTCTGAAAAGTTATTTGCTGACAATTGAATATGCTCCCTAATATTGATTATCTTGAAGGCACACAGTAAGTTCATAAAATGCTTTTCCACTTTATTAATCTTTAGAAGTTTAAGAAATGGGAAAACTGATTTCAGACTAAGCTAAGCAAAGAACCTAGAGAAGGCCAACAAAGGTCTGAAAGATGTATGTAACTACCAAGGGATCAATATGTGCTCACTGAATAAAAGAATGAATCTTCTCTTTTTGATGTACCAATGGAGAACAAAAATAAAAGAATGAGCAAGTACAAAGTGATAAATTAAGTGAAAATTCATGCTGAATTACTGTTGCAATTGATATTTCCAAAGAAAACAAAACATATTTTTGAAGTATAAGACAATGTAAAATGTAAAAGGATTACAGTATTAAAGTTACATACTTTAATAAATAGTATTTGTTACTTGGAAACAACACAGGGAAATGTGGACTAACATTTTTCTATTCTAATGGGAGATTCATATTAGAAGATTTAGTTTGTGTGTATATATATATATATATATATATATATATATATATATATATATTAGTTACCTTTTACATTTTACTGTAAAAAAATGCCTTACAGAAGCATCTTAAGGAGGAAGGGTTTATTTAAGCTTACGGTTAAAGGGGATATGGTCCATCATTACAAGGAAGGGCATAGTGGCAGGAGCATAAAGCAGCTGGTCACATTCAGTCTGCATCCAGGAAGCAGCATGATGAATGTTGGTGCTTAGCAAGCTTTCTCCTATTTATACAGTCCAAGCCTCTTTACCCATAGAATATTGTTGCCCATAAATATAGTGCATCTTCCCATCCCAATTAACCTAATCTAGAAAGTTCCTCAAAGCAAGCCAAAGAGTTTGTTTTCATGGTAATTCCAAGCAAGTCCCCTAAGGTTGACAAGATTAACCATCTTAATATCATGCGTATATCAGATTAAAGTATGGCCTCTCTGATTAAATATGGCAAGTATTCATTAGATATTGGTTAGCCTAGTAAAATCAGATTACTTAAATCTGTAATGCTTCTGTAAATTAGGATATTGTTATCTTATTTTTTTTTCTAATGTTTCACTTAAATTTCTGACTTTGGTCAATACAGTATACTTTTCTCACTGAAAATCTTATCCAGCTGTATTTTTTGCACTAGTTATTTCCTTGTTTTATTTTAATTAATGAGAGGCCATGGTATAAAGTTCTTTCTGGCTTTAAACTTTGTATATAGTCCAGTCTGATCCTCAACTTGTCTTCCTGTCTCAGCCTCCTGACTTTTAGGATTACAGTGATACACTATCATATGTAGCTAGTCATTACTCTTGTTGTTATCTCTATTTTTTTAAATATTCATTTATTTATTTATTTATTTGAGACATGAAGAGTGAGGAAGAGAGGGGGTGGGGGAAGAGAGAGACAATGGGCACACCAGGACCTCCAGTCACTGCAAACAAACTCCAGAGGCATGCATCACCTTGTGCATCTGGCTTATGTGGGTCCCGGGGAATCAAATCTGGGTCTTCAGGCTTTGCAGACAAGTACATTAACCACTAAATCATCTCTCCAGCCATTTCAGCTCCATAGTGTATAGAAAGTATACACATAAGGGGTTCATTATATCATTTCATGAATATATCATTTACTTTTGTTTAAACCCTTTTAATATCATTTATTTTCTCATAAATCTTTACCTACAGCTATCCAAAAGGATTGCATATCTTTAGATTGAAATCTCAAACTCACCACCATACCTTAAGATCCTCGAATAACACCACCTCCAGCCAGGTGGCTGCAGATGCAAACTACAAACTAATAAAACACTGAATATATTGGGGGCCATCTATTCAAACTACCACATTCCACCCCTGGCCCCCAATAGATTCATAATCATCAAACATTGTAAATTTTACTCAGCTCAGTTTCAAAGGTCCCCACAGTCTTGACCAATTTAAGATAGTAAGTCCTGTAAAATCAAACAAGTTAATAATTCCAACATATAAAGGCACAGAGTAAACATTTTCATCTGGTATAATGCATAGCAAGGACAGACTAGAACAATGCAAACTCAACCACCATCAAGCTATCAGCAAACTTCTAAAGTTCAAATTCAATATAAACAGAGACTGACAGTCTCCAGATTTTCCAATTCTGTCCCTCCAGATGGGCAGAGTAGCCAGGGAACACTTCCATCCTAGGCCAACAGTGCACTCTGTAGTAGCCCTTGCATAGTCCTGGTATATACAAAACATCTTCAGTTATTCATGCAAACTACAATCCATCTTCCAAAGGCTCTTTCAGCCTATCAGGGCATCAGGCCCTGCCTCATGCCACATCTCAGCAGCGGCTCCTGGAAGCATGTGCAATTCACAACCACTCCTAGAATTTTTCATGCTTCTAAAACCAATACCAGGTGTGCAAAGCACAGCCATATATATATATATATTTCTTTTTGGTTTTTCGAGCTAAGGACTCACTCTGGCCCAGGCTGACTTGGAATTCAGTATGTAGTCTCAGGGTAGCCTTAAACTCATGGTGATCCTCCTACCTCTGCTTCCCCAGTGCTGGGATTAAAGGCATGTACCACCATGCCTGGCTCACAGCCATATATTCTTAATTCATGGACTAAATAAATCATAGCCTTGAGAAGCAGGTTCCTTCTTCAGCCAACTCTTCCAAAAGAGTTTGCATTTCTATGATAGTCCTTCCTCAGGCATCCTCTCCATTGTTTTAATGTAAAGCAGTTGGACCATCATCTTTAGGATTGCTAATGTGTTTGCCAACAGCAGGTTCAGTAACCTAAAACCAGTCTCAGTGCCTGTAATTTTAACTTGCTTTAGGTTTTCCAACTTAAAATCTTAAATCTCCCAGTGCAATATCTTTATAGAGCATATCAGTCCATAACAAATTTAGCCTTGATCAAACTCTCTGGGCCTGGGAAGCAGAACACAGCCAGCCCTTATGCCAGTATCCCAGTTCCAACAAAGTCCTCTGCATTCTTTTCTTCCCTTTAGAAAGCTTATAAGCCAAGCCTCGAAGTTCAATACGGTTTGCACTTAGCATTCTCAATCTCTCATCAGAATAGTCCATAAAACTGGGCTTACCACTCCAGAAGGTATCTTCAGGTGCAAGCACTAAGTCCATGCCCATTCCTCCAAAACAGAAGTTCCAAAACACCAACATCCACATGGTCAGGTTCATCTCAACCCACTCCTGGTATCAATTTTTGTAGCAGACAGCTTCAGGTTCTCTGAGATAAACTTACAGATCAGGAATAGTTATGGAGGAAGGGATTTATTGAAGCTTACAGATCCAGGGGAAGTTCTATAATGGCAAAGAAGCTGACTGCTTTCACAGGACCAAACACAGAGAGAGAAGCACAAGCCAAAAAGCCAAAAGCCACACAGCACAGCACACTTCAGGAACTCCAGCTAGGCACACTTTGCATATCTTTAGATTGAAATCTCAAACCCATCACCACACCTTAAAATCCGCCTAGTGACACTGCCTTCAGCCAGGTGGCCACAGATGCGAACTACTAACTAATAAAACACTGAATATATTGGGGGCCATCTATTCAAACTACCACATCATATATCTATATAAAGTAAGGAAGTCAAACCTGACCCTCAGTTTTGAGGAGTCTTCTGTACACATCACTGTCTCCATCTTGTAGGAAGCAAAACTGTTATGTTCCCAGATTCATCCATCACCTTTTTAATTCAACTGGTACCACTTCTAATATTATTGCTTGATTTACCTAACACTTACAAAGTACTTACTATGTGTCAGGCCCTATTATGAGTTCTTTACATGGGGCTACTGTAATCCTTACAAAAACTCCAAGAGGTGTGTGGTGGTTTGATTCAGGTGTTCTTAGGTGTTCTGAATGCTAGGTTCCCAGCTGATGGAGATTTGGGAATTAATGCCTCCTGGAGGCAATGTATTGTTGGGGGCAGGCTTATGGGTATTATAGACAGTTTCCCCTTGCCAGTGTTTGGCACATTTTCCTGTTCCTATTGTCCACCTAATGTTGGCCAGGAAATGATGTCCACCCTCTGCTCATGCCATCATTTTCCCCTGCTATGATGGAGCTTCCCCTTGAGTCTGTAAGCCAAAATAAACCATTTTTTCCCCCAAAGCTGCTCTTGGTTGGGTGACTTCTACCAGAAATGTGAACCTGGTTGCAACAAAGTGTCATTATAATATCCATTTTAGAAGTGATAACATTAAGTTCAAAGGTGTTAAATAACTTGCTGGTGTTAATAAGAAAAACTCCTTAATCATTTAGGTATCCTACTCTGATTAAGCTCAAGAGGAATGGAATTTATGTGATAGATTTTTAATTTTTCTTTCTCTGTGTTCTCTCTCTCCCTCTTTATCTTTGTTTCTGTCTCTCACCTTTCCACTACAAACACAGTAGCAGACATACTGGCATGTATATTTCAAATATGGCTCAGACTGTTTAAGGTGGTTTTTCTATCTCCAAAGGAATATGCAGATAATTTCTATTGTGAATAGGACTGGGTGATTGGCACAGTGGGTCTTTGAATTCCCCTCCCTCCCTCCCTTCTTTTCTTCCTTCCTTTCTCTCTCCTTCTCTCCCTCTCTGTTTTCTTGCTTGCTTTCTTACATTCTTGCATTCTTTCTTTCTTCTTTCATTTTTCCATGCTGAAAATGGAACTCAGGACTTTCTACATGCTAAGCAAGTTCTCTTCCTGAGCTGTACTCCTAGGCCATGGATATTCTTTTATTTTCTCTTTATTTTGTGTGTGACAGAGAGGCAGATAGAGAGAATGGGAATGTCAGGGCCTCTAGCCACTGCAGACAAACTCCAGACACATGCACCCCCTTGTGGATCTGGCTTACATGGGTACTGGGAAATCAAACCCCAGTCCTTAGGTTTTGCAGGCAAGTGCCTTAAAACCACTGAGCCATCTCTCGAGTCCCTGGATATTCTTTTCCTTTTCAGATATTTTATTGATTTATTTGAGAGAGAAAGAAAAACAGATAGAGAGAATGAAAGAAGGAGAGGGAGAGAGAGAGATAGAGAGAGAGAGAGAGAGAAAGAGAGAGAGACAGAGAGAGGCTGTGCCAGGGCCTGTAGCCACTGTAAACAAACTCCAGATACATTTCCTACCTTGTGCATCTTGCTTACCTGGGTATTGGAGAATCAAACCTGAGTCCTTTTGCTTTGCTGGCAAGCACCTTAATCACTAAGCCATCTCTTTATCCCTTATTTTTCTTTTTTGTCCTGGAGAGTCTTTTAAATCCTTCATTACTTCTTCCATGGTCTTCATCTTTGGATCCTCCTCTTCTAGTATCCTTTCACCCTTTACCTACTTCTTGAGTTCTTTGATCCTACCTTCTAAATATCCTATTTATATTTGTATGGATTGTTTGTTCCTTTCCATGGAAGTTAATTTAATATTTTTTGCATGTTGAAATAAATTATAGTACTCAGTGCCCTGTTGTTACTTGTAGCAAATGCAAACAGAAACCTTTAATAGTTACCTGCTCAAAACTATGTCTTCTGAAGACATGAATTTGTTCATGGTGCTGAACATAAGAAATGATTTTTAAAATTTATTATATTTTATTTTTTATTTGCAAGAAGAGAGACAGGGAGGTAGAGGAGACAAACAGAGAGAGAATGGGCATGCCAGGGCCTCTAGCCACTGTAATTTTTTTTTTGCTCAGTTTCAACTATATCTTTCAGATTTAACTGAGCTTAATGAAATCAAAACGTGTACACCACTAGAATGATAGAAATGAAAGCAAAGAAACCTTTTCAGGTATTTCTTTCAAAGGAATAGTGATAAGAAAAGATCACATAGAAGATAACTCTTATTATATTGATGATAGCTTATAAATATTTTGATGAATGCTAACCTTGGATGGGAGAGATACTAGCTCGACTGTTCTGTTAATGATGTGAAACATGGCAAAGGAGGGTGGCTTTGTATCAATTGCCACATGATGGTAACTCTTGAGGAAAAATAAGACATAAATGTTAGTGAGGAGGTACCAAAGGTGGGAAACTCATTAGCTTTTCTCCTCTCTCACATTTGCTTTCCTAAAGCTGAAATATTGAAAAAAATCCAAAAGAGGGCACAAGATTATTCTTCAAATGGATCTGTCAATCACTTAAGATTTAAAAATTGGATGAAATTTACTCAAATGATTATGATAAAGACAGAAGAGGAAAGGATGATTTATCTTGAAATGATGCCAACATTTCAAGATACAGAGAAAGAAAAAGCAGGACAATTAGTGGAGGCTAAATATGTCTCACCTTTTAGAATAGGGTTGACTAAGGTTAAATATCCAGAAACATTTTGAGGAAACTCAGTTAACAGATGTGTCTAGCATCATTTGGCAAATCTGAAAGGTCAGATTCTTAGAGCTGAGGTGGGCAGCATTATAATAGAAAACACAAATATTGATAGTAATTACTGTATGCCATCATCTGGAATAAATTTGCATTGGTATCTGCACATATTTATGGAGTAATAGCCATTATAAAAATACTGACAGAAAGGCTAAGGAGAAATCAGAACCTCTGGGAGTACTTGGTGGTGAAAGAAGAATCAGAAGATGCAGTAGTTCTTGTTGGTTCAGGACAGAAGTTTATAATAATGAATCTGTTGACAGTCATATGGGAATTTGGGAAGTCTTTGAGAGCTATGGAGCCATTCTCAGCTCTTGGTTGGAAAATGGTCACACAAAGCTCCCCAAGTCAGTGGTCTATAGGTTATTGTCTCATGAATTTAATGAATAAAATCCACAGACTATAGAGGGTGAAATTTTAAAAGGTTTTAGAGAAGGAAAGAAGGCAGAGGTCCTGCTGAAAGGCAGGAAGAGATTCCCTAAAAATGATAAAGCCTATCTGGTGACCCTTATTGTGGACTCCTGTGGAAACATACTGGATGAGGGCTGAACTGGTCTGTCCTTCTACCATATCAAGTGTTTAGAAGCTTCTTAGAAGGGAATAATTGTCCAGGTATCTTAATCTTCCAGTAAATAAAGTAACCACATTTAATTTCCCAGGAAAGGGAATAATCCTTGGAAGGTGATAATTTTTTTAGGAAAGAGTTAAAGATAAACAAGATCCCTCCATTACATTTGTGGCCTATATCCAAGATGAGGCTTTGGGGATTTCTTTAGGGAAACAAAGATAATGAAGAACCAGATTCTTTCTTGTAGGCTCAAGGGCATTCCTTGCTTTTACTTTTTGGAGATTCTTTTATCCCTAAACTGCCTCCTCAGTACAATACTTAAAACTTGGTTTATAATTTTTTTCCACAGCTCAGGGACAACTTAGCAGTTCAACTAGACTGTTGACAGCTTTGTTTGAGGGCTACAGAGACATTTATAATCATGACACTGAGTAACAATATATACATAAATAACAGAATGAATGTCCAGCCTTTTTGACAAGTAGACAATGGCATGGGACAGTAGTAGTAAATGAGGGTAAAATGCAATATATAATACACATGATTAACTTTCAAGGGATGATTAATATGAGTGTTCAACATATTAGGGAGTATGATTAATTCAAAATTCTGTATGCACAAAGCAATGAAAAACATAAAACATAATATTAACTTATAAAGTCAAGTGAACTAGATGGTATTTGGATGAAGAAGAGGTTTTAAAGATTTGTTTATTATAATAAGCTCAAAAAACCAGATGGCTAGATGGAAATCAGAATCCTGGGAACAAACGAGAAAGATGCAGCATAAACTCTGAAGCAGTGTCTTCTGTTCTGGCAAAACTATGTCATTTTTAAAAATTATTTCTACTTTGAGCCTGTTTTTCTTTGTTTTACTTTCCTCCCTTTCTTCTTCTTTCTTTTTTGTGCATGTGCGTATTTGTTTGATGTGTGTGTTGTGTTTTATGTGTGTGTGTGTTTGTGTGTGCATGTCTGTTTTAGTTTTTATTAGCATATTGTGGTGGTTTGGATGTATAAATGCCCCCATAGCCTCATCCTTTATCCCCAGCTGGTGGAGCATATGGGAGGTAGAGCCTTGTTGGAAGAGGTGTGTTGCTAGGGGTGGATCTTGGGTTTTAGTTAGCTAGCAAGCTCACTGTTGTTCCCTCAATGTTGCTCATATGTAACAAAATGTGATTCCTAGCTGTCTGCTATGATTTCTCTGCCATGATGAAACTTCCCTTCAAACTTATAAGGCAGAAACAAACTCTTTCCTCTCTTACAGTGCTTCTGTTCAGGTGTTTTGTCTCAACAATGAGAAGGTAACTAACATATGTTAATGATACAAAATAACAAGTTTCATTATGATATTTAAATGAAAACATAGAAGGTACTTTGATTATTTTCTTCCCATTTTTCTCTCTGTCCTTCTTCCCACTCATGCTTGTTGCCTTACTGTTCCCAAATAGCCTTTCTTCTACTTTCATGGCTTTTTAAAAACATCTAAATGTCACACATGTGAGAAAACATGACAGTTTTCTTTTGAGTTTGATTTTATTTCATTTAATATGACCTTTATTTCCATCCATTTTCTTATCAGTGCCATCATTTTCAGGCATTTTATGGCCCAATAAAATATTGCATAATGCATATTTGCCGGAGATGGAAAGCATGCCATCTCAGGATCACGAGGAATCGAGCGCTGAAGAGCTGCATGACACAGTTCCAGCCCAGCTGTCTCTTCCTTGAAGTCCAATGTGGCCCCTCTATAGAAAAATCTTTGGCTTTCTATGCTACAGATATCTGTGGCTTTCTGTTTAATGTTTGTTTTTCTTTGTCTTTCACTTGGTGTCCCAATCTCTAAGTTTACTTTTGCAGTAAAAATTGGTGTTAGTAAAGTGTTGGTCAATGTATCTCAAACAGGCTCTGGCATAGAATTGGAAAAACAAGAAAATGAGTCGGAGATAATTGTTTTCCTTAAAGGCCTTAAATAAAGTAAGGCATGGAGTGCAGTACACTTAGGAGGAAACAATGAACCTCCTGTAACAATGTAAAAATTGTTCTATGACTAATTTTTCTAAAGGGTGGCAATTGCAGCAAACTATGACTCTTTACCAAGAATCCTTACAGAAAAACAACAGAAGCCAGAAAGAGTTCAATTGGGGGAACCAAAGTCTAAGTATTGAAGAGACATGAAAAGGAAAATTCAAAATAAATGATTGAGGGATAAATGGATCTATTGGATCAGTGATTAATGATGGGAACTCCCATTTGTGGTTGTTTCGTTTCTCACGTTTAATATAGAAATTGAAAGTAGAAGTTCAGGAAATCACAGGTGCTTGACCTCCCATACATAGGGAAAGTGTGAAAACAGTTAATCATTATAGGGGCCTGATGACTTTACTTCAGGTGAATAATTATAGGATTGTTTAATGAAAAGGAATAACAAAAAGTTTCTATGAATTCTGTGAAATTGCACCTTTCTTGAAGTTTGTTCTTGCATGACATGATCAGAAGATAAAAGACCGAGGCTAAGAGCTGTGGCAATATAGAAGCATAGAAGCACAGAAGCAGGGAAAAACAGAGAACAGAAAAAAAGACAAAAAAAGATAAAAATAAAAAAGAAAAAAATAGAAAAGGAGAAAAAGAAAAAAAATAGAAACAGTGAATCAGAGAGAGAAAGATGGAAAAATTCAGCTGCCTTCAGCATTAGCCTGTCAGCTTTCACCAGAACTTGACTTTGAGTCATTCTTGCACCGCTCCCTTTCACACCTCTCTTCAGGGACCCTCCTTGAAGCCAGGGCTGGACCCTGGCACATATTCAACACATTTTCTGTATCCGTTTATCTATTGATGGGCATGTGACTGGGTTTATCTCTTAGAAATTGTGAAAATTTGTCAGATGAGCATGGGCATGCAAGTGTCTCTTGTGTGCAATTTGATCAGCTGGCCATGCTAAATGAAGACATAAAGAAATGCAAGGATGAACTCCAAGAATCATCAAGAAAATCAGAAAATGATGTGAAAAGGGAGCTTGACAGAGGGATGGAAATTATACATAGAAAAATAATAGAAAATGCAAACTTAATTGAACAAGTCCAAAACTCACTAGAAGCTCTCAAGAATAGAGTCAGCCAAGTGGAGGATAGAAACTCTGATCTGGAAGACAAGATGGAAGAAACAGTTAGAGAGTTCCAAAATTTCAGTAAGTTCAAAAGCTCCTGTGAACAGAACATGAGGGAATTGTGGGATACACTTAAACGTCCCAATATCAGGATCATTGGAATACCAGAAGGAGAAGAAATTCAGACCAAAGGCATGGAGAACTTATTTAACAAAATAATTGAAGAAAACTTCCCCAGTCTCTTAAAAGAAAGACCCATCAAGATACAAGAAGCCAATAGAACTCCAAACAGACTGGACCAAAGGAGAAACTCTCCAAGACATATTATCATTAAGACTCTAAACATTGACACCAAAGAGAAAATCCTAAAAGCAGCTAGGGAAAAACAGCACACCACCTTCAAAGGTAACCCCATCAGAATGACTTCAGACTTCTCAATGGAAACCCTGAAAGCTAGAAGGGCCTGGAATGAAACACTGCAAAGTCTAAGAACCTATGGCTTCCAACCCAAACTACTCTACCCAGCAAAAGTATCCCTCATAATAGATGGTGAAAGAAAAACATTCCACGACAAAACTCAGCTTTACAATTATATGAACACAAAACCAAACCTACAGAGAGTATTTCAGGAAATTCTCCACAGAGAAGAAAAAAATAATCAAACACAATTGCCTACAAGAAGCAGATCACAACAACCAAACTCAGAGTAGGCACAAAAACCTTCAATGTCCATGAAAACACCAACCCACATTTACCATCATAATATGGCAGGGATCAAATCAAATCTCACAGTCATTACCCTAAATATTAATGGCCTTAATTCACCCATCAAGAGACACAAGCTAACAGGATGGATCAAAAAATTAGACCCCTCAATCTGTTGCCTTCAAGAAACCCACCTCACCATTAAAGACAGACATCTCCTCAGGGTGAAAGGGTGGAAAACAGTATTCCAAGCAAACGGGAATAAGAAACAAGCAGGTGTACCTATATTAATATTGGATAAAATAGACTTCAAACCAAAAATAATCAAAAAAGACAAAGAAGGCCACTTCCTACTTATCAAGGGAACGATCCATCAAGAGGATATTACAATCATAAATCTGTATGCACCAAACACAGGGGCACCACAGTTCATAAACCAAAACCTACTTGACAATAAAACAGAAATAACCACAAACACCATCATAGCTGGGGATTTCAATACACCCTTATCAGTAATAGACAGATCATCCAAACAGAAACTCAACAGGGAAGTAAGAGAGCTCAACAAAACCATAGATCACTTAGACCTAACGGACATCTACAGAACCTTCCGTCCCAAATCCACAGATTACACATTCTTCTCAGCAGCCCATGGAATATTCTCTAAAATAGACCATATACTGGGTCACAAAAACTGCCTCCACATATATAGGATGATTCTTTCAGTTGTATACCTAGGAGTGTTGAAACAAGCCAAAATGGCAATACTATTAGTTTTTTTTTTTTTTTTTTTTTTTTTTTAGAAATCCCTATGTTGATTTTCATGAAGATTAGTTTAATTTATATTCCCACACACAGTGTATAAGTGTACCCTTCTCCCTTTCATCTTCTATAGCATTGTTGTCTTTGTTTTCTGATGGGAGTGAAATGAAATCTCAATGTAATTTTGATGATCAAGGTGTTACACCCCTTTTTCATGCAACTACAGGCCATGCTAGAACTGTCTGCTCAGTTCATTTTATTATTTGTTGATTGTGTTATTAATATTTGGAGTCATTTGTATATTGTGACTATTAATATTTTGTTAGGTGAATGGTTGGGAACATTTTTTTCCTAGTCCACAAGGTTCTCTTCATTGTGGTAATTATTTGATTTGATGAACAGAAGCTTTTAATTTAATTCAATCCAATTTGTCAATTATTGCTATTATTTCCTGAGCTATTATCGATTGCCTCAGGAAGTCGTTGCCTATATCTGTATTTTAATGCATTTTCCTTGGTTTTACTGTAAACATTTCAAAGGTTCTGGTCTTACATTAAGCTCTTTCATCAATTTTGAATTGATCTTTGTACAGAGTGAGAGATAGGGATCTGGTTTCATCTTTCTACATGTGAATATCCAGTTTTTTAAGCAACACTTATTGAAGAAGTTGTAATTTTTAAAGTGTATGTTTTTGGAACTTTTTCCAAGAATCAAATAAGTAAAGCATTGTGGTCTTATTTCTAAGTCTTACATTCTATTCTATTGATCTACATGTATTTTTTGTTACAAGACCAATCTGTTTCATTACTATGTAAGCCTCAGTTTCTGACTTGTACATGACAATGATAATAATGTGTGTAGTGTATAATACTCCTTTATGAATTTTTTATTTCATATTTTATATATTTGTATTTTATTTAAAATATTCCATTTGATACTTTCATACATGTATTTAAAATATTCTTTTTAAATGGACAACTTTTAAGAGCCTAAACAACTTAAGAACATGACTTTACCTCTCCCAGATGAAGTAGATGCCCTAAGGTACTCTGGAAAGTGTGTGCATGTGTGTGTTTGATATGTGTGTGTGTGTGTTGTGTTTTGTGTGTGTGTCTGTGTTTGTGTGTGCATGTCTGTTTTATTTTTTATTAGCATATTGTGGTGGTTTGGATGTATAAATGCCCCCATAGCCTCACCCTTTACCCCCATCTTTGACGAAATATTGAAAGGCTCCATCTTGTTCAGAAAATCAAATCAGAGTTGCTATGAGTTCATGACTGTAATGGCCTTGTTATATCCAGAAGCAGAGGCTTTCCTCCCCATCCTGCTGCTCTTACATTCTTTCTGAATACAGTTCCCTGGTCCTTGGAGTGGGTGGTTTAGATATCCTATTCAAGGCTATTAACACATTATGCACCTGTCATTAGCAGGTTTTCCAGTTACATATCTTTGCATTAACCATTTCTCTAGTGGAGTGTTCAAGAAGTACTAACCTATGGTAACAAACGTTGATATTTAGAAGGCAGTTTGACATACTATCTGTTTAGCATGGCCATGATGGTTCCTCACTAGGGCCTATGTCCCTAGCCAAAGGCTTTGGGCCAGGTTTGCAGTATGAGGCATGACTTACTTCCTGTGGAATGTGCCTCAAATACATTCAGAAGGTGGTTTGTTACTCCCATAACATACATGCCATTATTGTTCCAGTGAGCATATCTTGCCTGGAAGATCAGTTATTAAATACATAGGATGCACAGCATGGTAGGACTGTTAATGGTTTTTCTCTACCAGCAGCTTGCCTAACACCTTCTGGTAGGAATAAAGCTAGCCAGCAGTGAGGAAGCTTCCAGCTTAGTTTCTTTGCTTAGTTTGCCAACTTCATGCAATCAATATGGGTGGTGTCTTTAACAACAGGGATTTACCATTTAGCATTCCTGGGCAACCAAGAGCAAAGGCAATTGCCTATATTGTGTTAGGAGCCACTGTGCCCTCCTTGACCAACAACTCATAGGTTAGTAATTGTTAGTAATTGTAAATTTCATTGTCAGGGATGTGATACCTCCTAATGAGTTGTCGCTTTGTGTATCTTTAAGATTCAGAAAATGTAACTTAAAATATTCATACTCCCTGAATTGAAATATTAAATGGTAGCTTGCAATATTCTATGTATACTATTACATCTTAAATCTTCACTTGCAATTTGCTATTAAGAATCATATGCTTATCCTCTGGCTTGACTTCTAGATTTGGATGTCCAGCACAATTATAAAACTCAAGATTCTCTAAAGTGAATCTTTATTCTCAGCTCTTCCTACCAGTTTTTCCTGTGGTTTCCCCTTTCAGTGAATGCTATTATTGTCCACATAATTCCCAAGACAAACTCCTTAATATCTAATCACTGTCATTTTCTTCTTATTTACATCCTCTTTTAAATTAATAATGAAGTTCTGCTCATTATAACTTTGTTGAAACTCTTCATCATTTCCAGTTAACTTCATGTGGCATCATTGTCAGTAGCTTAAATTACTTTGGAACAAAACAAAAATATTCTAAAACAGCCCTCTTTCCCAAGGCATTTCTATTACTTACTAGAGCCTTTGAAAATATTTTTCTACATGAAAATGGCACAACTCAAAATCTTTTCATTAAGCCCCTCCCATTTTCCAGCAAAACGTCTAATCTCCATAGTTTATCATGCTGTGATCTCTACTTCTTGCCCCTCAAACTTTGTAAGAGTAACTTTCAGACACCTGATCATAGCTATCATAGCTCTAGTGATATATAAATATTTTGCAATGGGTATTAATCAATACTTTTAAATGAAATAAAATATGCTTAGAAAATAGAATGCACTGTCTATAGTGTGTCCAAGTATACACATACACATAGAAGTACATTTAAATATCAAACATTGATATAAAATTTACTTCTTTTCCTCACATTCAGATACTTCATCTTATTGGTATTTCTGGGACACCTCCCATTTGAGTTCACTGCATATAGTTCCCTCAAACATATTGTGCTTTCACTCTTCCTTTGAAATATCTTGTTCCAATCCCTAAACGCCTTTGCTTCACTTGACCTGCATACACCTTAGCCTTTATTAATTTAATTTCTGAGTCATTGCATTGAAAAGTTATTTTTAATCATGACATAGTCCTCAAATCAAAAGATACATCAAGAAGAGGTATATATTTTTCATATTAATACTTATTTTCCCTCCATCATAATATACCAAATTCCTACTTAGTTATACTTTTATCATTAAACTGAAATCTCCTTGAAGACACAGAATATATATTATAATTTTCATTGTATTTTCCATAGTATCATGAATCAGACAAGATAATCTCACAATCCCTGATACTGCTAAACTAATACAATTATTGGGTTTGACCTTGGAGACTAGGTTCATGATCAATTGCATAGTAGTTGACAGATACAGTTTGGTCATCAATGTGGCTGAGAAGTACCTTTAGCATTTACCTTTTAAGAAGTATTTGTACCTGTTATCAGTGAAATATCAATAATTATGGTTATAGTATGATTTTCCCTATTGTTGCCATTATCTAAGAAAACAAACATCAAGTCTTAGGATTTGGGTAGGCTCTCTTAGACTCTTGCATTACATTACAATAAAAAGTAAAACTAAAAAATAATCTAATATTTAATTCATGTGTTTTCATTGCCTAGTTATTTCACATGTTGATGAAGATGATATATCATACATTTGAATTCATATTTTCAGTGCTTCATATATATAAACTCAAAAGTGCCTTGTCACCAGAGATATTTTAAGTGAAAAATTATCTCCTTTTTGGTTCTTTGGTTTATTTTTTATATATATTTTTAAAGATGGGGTCTTGCTGTAGTCTAGGCTGACCTGGTATTCATTATGTAGTCTTAGGGTGGCCTCGAACTCATGATAATCCTCCTACCTCTGCCTCCCAAGTGCTAGGATTAAAGGCGTGTGCCACTATGCCAGGCTTGATAAATTATCTTTCTTACTACACAATCATCCAAATTTATACTTCTTCCATTAGCATTAAGTAAACAAAGGCTACTGTGTTTCTCTAAGGGAATTTTTCCACTATGGAATTAATGACGTGGCCTGAATCACCAACTGTTTTATGACCAAGAGCAAAAGGGGAGAAAAATCTTCAAACTATTTGCCTAGTGAAAACAAATCAATAGTAAGAAAAAGGGCATTGTTATAAACACCCAGTTCTGCTGATTAGTCATCTCATTTTTCTTTTTAGAAATTAAAAAAACATATTCTTAGAGAATGATTTGGTACAGTTTTATGAATTTTGTTAATTCATGCTTTTAATTCTACGGTTTTATTTCCAGACACATTTAGAAATTCATTCACTTTTATATTTCGAGTTTTAAAAAGCTTTTGTAGTTCTGTTATCCCTTTACATCTTAGATTTATTCAAAGAACTATAGGAGCTTTAATATTAAATCTTATCCCTCTTGTCATTCTGCCTCCTGCAGCTGTCATCCTATATGCCATCCTTTCTCTTCATCACAGTCCCTCCTTCTTCCATCTGCAGGAAATTTTATTTCCTGGCTTCTCTGAAAGAAGAGCATTTACTCTTCCCAAAGACGCTAGGAGAAAATTGAGCATTCTTTTTTGGATTTTGCCCACTTTTCATTTATTAATTAATTTAATAAATAGCGTTTGAGCATCTAATATGTGGAGGTTTGTTCTCTAGGCACTTTGGACCATGAAAGCACAGAAAAAATCTGTTCCTTTGATGATTACATTGCAAAAAAAAATACTGTATCTGCTTTTGTAATATCTAAGTGGTCTTTAAGCTCTTGAATATATATTCAATATGAGGGACTTCTAACTGTGACATATCTCTAGAAGATATTTCATCAAGAATATCATATTTAATGAAGTATCTAAAAGCTGTATTAAACTTGAGTGACATTCAGATACTCAGAGGTAGAGTAAATATTCCTTCCTGTTTTCACATGTCTATAATATTAAATATTTTAATATTAAAGTATTAAGTAAGAGTACATGTATAATATTTGGTTCAGTAAAATAACTAGGTGGAATGTGTTTATATTTAGAAGGTTGACAGTTACAGTTCATAAATTTATACTTTGGAAACTGGTTCTTTCATTACATTTTTGTAAACTGGAGTTAAGTCTTCCCTCTAATAGAGGTCAGGATCTCTAAATAAGTAGAAGACATAATACAGGAAACTTTTGTATACTCCAGGAACCCATCATACTATAGTTTTGAGAACTTGGAAGGCCATTTCAATTTCCTTTTATGCTTACACAAAAATAAAAATTCCATTCTGTATGGAACATTATTCTAATATTAGCATTAATAAGTTCTTTGCTGACTTGAAATCTTATTTACTAAAGCATTCATTTATTGGTTCAAGCTCTTCTCTTAGAGAATGCCACATGCCAGTTTATTATGATTATCATGATTTTCCAGAGGTTATTCCTCTGAGTATTTGCTTAGTTTTCCCCTTACTGGTATAGTTTCTAGATTTACTTTGTTCTAACCATCCTCCTTTAAACTGTCCACAGTTCAGCATTCCTGATAAAACATCGAATGCAGAGCTATGTGTCATCCTTGATTTGACCTGTACAATAAAACTCATGCTACCAAGGTTTCAGCAATGTGTATATGTATATTCTAGTTATAATCTAAATGTCAATAATCTATTTCCTCATTAGTATCAGCATATTGAGGGTTTGGCAAATTATACAAACATGTGCAAACCACAGAGAAATATTAGGACTATGTTTGGCTGCCGTCAACATGCAATAGCACTTTTGAAGTTAATTCCACAAGGCCTATGGTGACTCAATTTTAATTATTGACACATAGATTCCCTGTGACAATCACATTGTTGTTCAACATTTAATAGCTAGTACATACACTGACAAGGAAATCTATACCTCTAATAAAAAAAATGAAGCAGGCAAAATGAAGGGTCTAATTCATACTTAAGTGGCTAGGGAGGGAAAAATACACCCTTTAGATATAATCTCAAATTCAAGCTAAGTAAGAGATCAAGGTTATTATCCCTGAACTTGTGTTAGATGCTTCTCATCATTTAATCTCATGGTCCAAAGATGGTTATGGGTTAAGAAAACTAAGTGAAAAGAATTCTGACAGACTGATAAATGGTTCTCCTTAGAAGTAGGAATGGGAAGTTCCCACCTATAATTTTAATAGTTGAGAGGCTAAGGAAGGAGAAATGAGAGTTCAAGGCAAGACTGGGCTATATAGTTAGTGAAACTGTGTCTCAGAATACATGAATGGGGATGGAGAGATGTCTCAGCAGATAAGTCACTTACCTGCAAAGCCAAAGGACCCAGGTTTGATTCCCCAGGACCCATGTAAAGCCAGGTACATAAGGTGGTCCATGCATCTGAAGTTTGTTTGCAGTGGCTAGAAGCCCTGACATGACTATTCTCTCTGTCTCTCTCAAATGAATAAATAAAAATAAAAATTTAAAAATGAAAAAATGAATGTATGAGCACAAAAACTCTTTATCTCAAAGAATATATAAATAGCACAGTAGACACTTTTAAAAGGAGCACTATATTTAACATATTTTGTGGTGTTGTGTATGTATGTTCATATGTGTGGGGATACAAATATAATGTCCAGAGATCAATGTCTGGTGTCATCCTTAGTTGTTCTCCTCTTTATTTTGAAATAAGGTCTCTTATCATGCATGAAACTCACCAGTTTTGCTGGACTAGCTTGCTAGCAAGTTATATAAAGGTAATATTTTGGATTTGTTTGTTTCTGAAGGAGAAAGAAAAGATTTTCCTTTCAGATACCTAGGAGGAGCAGTTGGTGTAGAAATAGAGAGGGAGAACAATGGACGGGAATGGTAGCTGTAGAAGTCAACCTCACACTGATGAGATGAACCTCCAAAACAGACATAGTTTATGAGAGGAATAAAGGATTTATTTGAAGGTTACAGACTGAGGGGAAGTTCCATACTAGCAGAAGAAGCTGGCCTGCTTGTACAGGACCAAGCAGAGAGAGAAGCCAAAAGCCACCACAAGCAAGCACACTTCAGGAACTCCAGGCAAAGCTGAGGCACTTTGCATGTCTTTAGACTGGAATTCCAAATCCACCCCCACACCTTAGGGTCGGACCCTAGAATCTGCCCAGTGATACCTCCTCCAGCCAGGTGGCAGCAGATTTAAATTAACAGCTTTAATAAAATCCTGAATATATTGGGGACTATCCATTCAAAGTACCACAATAACATTTATATCATTTTCACTGAAATATGTTCTTCGGTCTGCTTCAGCAATGAGGTGTTGGGGGCCTCTGAGGCTCTGGCTCTCTGATTTGGTAGGAGTTGATTTTTCTCTGTGCTGATCTCCTTCCCCCTTGTGCTGGTATCCGGTTCATCAGGAAAACAGCCCCCTTGCTTGTTTCTCCAATTTTTCTTAGTTTCATCTGGGGCCCTTTTGAGGTATGATGGGGTGGCTCTCTCCTTAGGATCTACATCTATCTGAGAAAGAGAAGCAGATTCTCCAACGCAGAGTAAGTTAGCACCAGGACAAATGAGATAACCCTTACTTTTTTTTTAATAGAGAATTTAATACGTGTAGGCCCTCTTGTAGCCCACAATTAATGGTAGCTTGATATTGGAGAGTGGGTTTACGTTTGGATCTGGTTCTGACTTGTTTCCCAGCTCCAGCTATGGGTCCCGTACCAGTGAGGGGATCAGTTAGCCAAATTGAGAGCAGTTGGTTCCCCACCATGGCTGTGTGCCACCACTGCACTTGTGTGGGCATCACAACAAGTTATTTGCTGCTCAGTAGGTTAGACCATGCATTGCTTCGATAGATATTGGTCAATTTCCCCCAGTTGCCCATGTAGCACCTTCTGGCACTAGACGCGCTGACTGTCTGGGGACTGACTCTCTTCCAACTTCCAGCCATGCCATTCTATTTTGCATGTCAATCACATAAGTTATCTTCAGCAGTAGGGTCTTACCACTAGCCTTTGGTGGGTCATCAAGTACTCTGACAGAAATCTGTCTGTCTTTTAGGATGGCTCAGGGAAATTTTGCGGAAGAGGGGCGGAAAGAATGTCAGAGTCACATGTTGGGTCATGATATGCAGAGACATTTAGCTTACCCATAACTGTGGGCTAACTCCACAATGCATGACCCGTATACCTCAACAAGGAGGGGCCAAGGGGAGGGGGTAGGTCACGGATGAGCCTAATATGGTACCAAACTGACTGTATTTGCTGAATACAGAACTGACTAATAAAGGAAAAAAAATAAAATAAAATAAAGAATTATGTTTTTCTTGAGCTTTGAATTTATTATATAAATGTAATATATACATTAAAATGTTTAAGCAACATTGAAATTTTTAATTAAAAAATCTTTTTATCTCTTCCTCCTTCATCATGGTTTTCTTTCTAGTCTCATGATACACACACACTTTCAAAATAGCTATATGAAATAGAACCAGCCTAGATGTTGAACACATGATAGATAAAGAAAATGTGGTACAGAGCCATGCATGGTGGCACACACCTTTTATCACAGCACTTCAGAGCAAGAGGTAGGAGAATCACTAGGAGTTTGAGGCCAGCCTGAGTCTACATAGTGAATTCCAGGTCAGCCTGGGCTAGAGGGAGACCTTACCTCAAAAACTACAACTCATAACCCAAAATCCCCATGGAGACAACCTGTAACCCCAATGAGGAGGGCGCCCTTAGGATTCAAAACTAAGAGACTATCATTAAATCTCAGATGAGACTTGGGATTTTAGAACTATCTTAAGTTGCTAAAGATTATGGCACCTTTGAATTTGTACTGAATGCAATTTACAATGTTGATGGTCATGAATCTATTGGGGGACATGGTATAGAATGTGGTAGTTTGAATGGATGTCCCCTAATAGATACAGGAGTTTTAGTCAAGCTTGTAACTTAGATCTCCAGCCACCTGGATGGAGGAGGTGTCACTCTGGGTGTCCCCCTATGGTCCAGCCCTAAGGTGTGTTTGGAGAATTCCAGTCTAAAGGTATGCAATGTTCTTGAGATTTGTTTGGAATTCCTGAGTGTTTTTGCTGGTGCTGGTGGTGATTTTTTTCTCTGTGGGGGAGGGGGAGCAGCTTCTTCTGCCATTATGGAACTTCCCCTGGATCTGTAAGCTTCAAATAAACTCTTTTCCTCCCATAAATGTGTTTGGTCAGCGTGTACATCCCAGCAACTGAAGCTGACTGCTACACTTGGTATTTGGTTGGTAGATAGTGAGAATAATACTTATAGTATTTCCCCAGTTGTGATAAGCACACATATTTCCATATAATGCAAATGTTTCCTCATGGGTAATTAAATATGTCATATTTTCATGATATGATTCTTTTTAAAGAAATTTTATGCTAGAAACAAACAATATATGTAAAGTTATGCAACAAACAAATAAAAAATATACTTTGTATCACTGCAAATATATAGTTAATTAAAAATAGTGACAAAAGGGCTAGAGAGATGGCTTAGCAGTTTAGGTCCTTGCTGGCAAAGCCAAAGGGACAAAGGAGGGCAAGAGAGGGATAAGAGGAAAAGGATAGAGAAAGAGGCAGATGAAGAAGAAAGGAGGGAAGAAAGAAGGGAGGGAGGTTGACGGAGAAAGAGAGAGAGAAAATTGTTTTGATGTTAGGCACTAAAGGACTTATGAAACACTGACCTTCCTGGAGAATTCTTTGGGACCATAAAACATAAATTTGAAGATGGCCAGAGTCTGGGAGTTATTAGGCCACTTAAGAAGCAGACCTAATCCCCTCTCAGTGGATTATCAGTAAACAAAAGAAAAGGCTCTATCTTCCCTTTAGTTATTCCCACAGAAAAGTAAACAGTGGCTAGAGACAACTTAAAGTTTCTTTAACCCTAGTCCCACTTCCCCCATCTCAGGCTGTCCTGAATCCTAACTCCTTAAAATCCCCAGTGCTCACTCAAGGGGGCCACCATTCTCATTTCCATTGAGATAAGGTTGCCCGTTGGAATACTACATTAAAGTCTGTGCTGTTGAGGTTGGATCTTCTCTCTTTCTTATACTCCTCATGTCGCCCTGGTCAATCCTGAATTCTAACAGGCACCATAGCTAAAACAGAACAATTGGCTTCAATGTCCAAAGCAGCTTCCTGTCTTATAATCCATTCTTCCAAAGTGACTGAGGCTTTCTGGGTATAAGGTCAGAATTTCCATAGTGATAACAGCCCCTCCTAGGGAATGAAGGAGAAAGTTTCACCTCAGAATGGGGGGTAGGGAACACTATAGGAAAGGAAGGAGTAGATAAGGCAGATAAGGCTGTAAGTGCTCGCTGAAAATATTCAATGCATGCAGTATTTAATGACATGTAGAATAGTTATAATATTTGCTAGGGTTTGAATATGTATCTCCCAGTATATTACAGATTGGTCTTCCAGCCTGTGACTGTTGGGAGTTGGTGGGACCATAAAAGGGTTTGGTGAGAGGAAATCCAATCACTAGAGGCATGCTCTTAAAAGGCATATTGCAACCCTGGCCCCTTCCTGGCTGCTGTGAAGTAAGCAGTTTTCTCTGCCATGTACTCCCAACCATGAGGCTCTGTCCTTTGAAACATGGGGCCAAGCAACCATGGGCTGAAACTATGAGTGAAAATAACTTTTTATTCTTTTGATTGTTTTAGCTATTTTGTTATAGTGCTAGAAAGTTCATATAATTTCCACATACATAAGTGAAATGCAGATTATAGTTGTACAAACAATAGTCAATTTACTTAGACCAAACAATGATACAGAGTCTCTCTGAAAAAAAGTTATAAGGAATAATTACAAAATTTTGCTTTCATGTTTTCTGAATTTCCTGTTTTCTAAATTATATTCAGCCAATTCTTAAATAGTTGATACTCCTTTCTATTGACAAATGACTGTTACTAGAATTTTGTGTAAATACATTTGATTATTAGCATCAGTAGATGGCAGACACAGGTTAGGTTCATCTGGACATCACACCAAATTAACTGTGATGTCAGATAAATGATTAAGAGAAAAAGCAAAGGCTAAGGAAATAGTCACATTGAATATAAATATTTCTTCAACTGTGATTCAGCTAGATAAGAAAATTAAAATAAAGATACTTTGTGTGTGGCTGAAGAGGGTAGAGATTCTGTTCAGAAATGAGTTTCAAGGTCCAGGCTCTCATGATTTGGCATGTCCATGATAGAGACTATGATAAATAACTTGGCCTCCTGTTCTAAGAATTCAGCATTATACAAAAGCATTTAGGCAGGTAGACATGTGTAGACAGGTTCCTAGCAGCAAAGAAGACCCTGCTTGCCATGCATGCCTGTGTAAATCTTACTGAGTGTCAGGTATGAGCAAGCCTGATATTGGTATCAAAAGGCTGTTGATAATTCAGAACAGTTGGCTGCATAGCAAATGAGGCCAGGGGACCGACTAGTTTGGCAGAGATTTTTGTCAACACCTGTTGTGCTTTATAAGCTACATGCTTGCTTCTTCATGTTTGTCATCCTCCTTCACTGCTGGTCTGACATCTTTCATAGCATATTTCCAGCAGAGCATTAACTTCGTATTTGGAGCTCTTATTTTATTGTGTAAGATAAACTAAGGAAGTCAACCTTTTCAAAATATGTTGAGTGAATGAATATGTTTCAATGGACTCCTGCTTTAGCATTTGTACATCATGAGCATTAGTCTTTTGCTTTCAGTGCCGATTGTGTTCATATATGTTTAAGGTATGGTGGAGAATAGTATTTCTTAAAATGTGCTGTGGGATCAACATCATCAGCATCACCTGGGAAGACAACTTCATATGCCTCACTACCAATTTAATGAGTCACAAACCCCAGGGGTGGGGTACAGCCTTTTGTATTTTAACCATCCCCTCTCAGTGGACCCATGCAAGCTTTTAAGTCTCAGAAACACTGCACTTGACCCTTGCTACTCAAAATGTGGTTAGTGGACCATCATAGCAATTATGAGGAATTTGCTTTAAAATCCAGAATCGTGGGCCAATCTACAATATCATTTAACCTCTGCACGTAGAAAATCCTCAGGGAGTTAAAGTGCAACCTTACAATTTGAGAAGCGCAGTTTGAGACCTGTGCCTGGAATTCCAGTACTGGGTTGTCTTGTTTTCATTGGCTTGGGAGAAGCCAAAGCCTGTGGTTGTGTTTCTTTGTTTAACATATTGAAACATGATATTCATAAAGCATATATACTAAATGCCTCTTTAAGCCTTGGTGTTTGAAAAGTTCCATCAAATGACAGATTTGAGTTCACAAATGGAGAAAGGAAGATAATTTAAAAAATATTGTATTCCCTTACCTTTCTTCCCTTATCCATTGAAATCACATTTCATTTTTTACTGCTCTTGAGAGGCAATTGTTGCGAAGTAATTATGAATGTCTTCTCTTAACAATGTGGTGTCTAAGCACATAGAAAATTAGAATCCTCTAAATGCGTTAACTGTTCGGAACATTCTCTGAGATTTCCTTTCTTGAAGGTGTAAAAGTTTTGAAAAAAAATGCCTGCTCAACTTCATTAATATTTACTGGAGTGCCTAGATTAAATTGGGCTGATCGTCAGACAGGTGCAAAGGGGCCTGCTTAATAAACGAAATGTTTCTATGGCATAAACATCACCATATTCTTTGTAGACAAATGGATGTGATTTGGTTTGTATGCATGCAGCACAATTTCTCTTTTGGCCCAGATGTTCATTAGTACACTAGAAATGATGGGGCTAATATGAAAATCCAGATAGAAATGTAAAGTATTTGTTCAGAATTTAAAAAAAAATTGTGGCTCAAATAGTAAAAAAGAAAAAAAAATTGCTATGCTGTTTGGTCTCATGCTATAGATAATGAGCACCAGAAAAATAGTTGAGCTTGTGCTGCTTAGGCAGAATCAACAAACAGCGTCACTAATCTAATTTATATGGTTAAAACTGTGTCACTACTATCTTTGCTCATGTAGGCTGTAGGCTAAAAATGAACTAGAATATAAAAACTTCAAAAGTAAGCATCAACCTTTACGTATTTTGCCTTCACCATTAAAAAGGAAAGCAAGGAAACAGAACAAGTGGTAGGTACTTCTGTGAGCAGCATTACTTTTATTATAGTTGGAAACAAGTTTCCTCTAACAACAGGAACAATTGTTACTAAGGCTGGGATTCTGAGGTCTCACATTAAATGTGAACATAAACATCCATAAATAAGACACATTGTTAGAATAGAGTTTAAACTATGGCTTCCTATGTATAGCCCCAGTGATTTGAAATCCATCACTAACAAGCATTCAGTGTTTATATCTCATAAATTATGCAGGTTCTAAAAGCCTGGCATTACTCAGAATCATAAGCTTCATAGCTTTTTTCTTTCTTTAGGCATTGAGAGAGCAATAGGAATTTGATAGAAAGAGGGTTGGAACCATCAGGCTGAGGACAGATTGTTGGTGTGAGAAATAACAAGAAATCAGGATAGGCACATTAAACATTATGCACTAAAACTATAAGTTTATTTTCAATGCCTAAAAATCTAGAAAGTGGTATGTTGGAAATAAAGTACCAAGACAAAGTGAAAATGAATATTTTTACTTCAATGAAAATACTATTTATTAATGAGAAAAATAATCTGTTTTAATCTGGTAATTAATGATGAATTAAGGATTGGAGCATTCATATATTGCTGTTGGGAATGTGATACAGTTCCCTTTGAAAAATTTTGTAGTTCCTCAAAGCATTAAGCATAGAATTACCATGCAACCAAGCCATTCTCCCAAGAGAATCAAAAGAGTTTGACCCTAGGACTCAATAATAGAGGACCGTCTAGCAAGTGTGAGGCCCTATGTTCAACCCTCAGCAATTTGGCAATGAGAGACATTTCATAGCAGTAATATCCATAGTAGCCAATGAAAAGGAAGAAAATGAATGCTTACCACTTAATGAATGGGTTAAAAATGGTAAAGTACACACAATGTAATACTATTAAGTTGTAAAAGAATAAATTATTGCTACATGTTACGACATAGACCACAGATGAATCTTGAAAACATGAAAACTAAAAGAGGCCAATCACTGTAGAAAATATAGTGTGTATTATTTCATTTATATGAAATGTTCCAAATAGGTAAATCCATGGAGATAGAATGATTAATGGTTGACTTGAACTGGGTGAGAGGGTCATGAGAGGAAATGAGAGAGTGATGAAAATGTTCTGAATTTCTGGGCATTTGATTTCAATGACTTGTTAATTTGATTGACAGATGGATATAGTCACATAATTCACTAAATATGCTAAACAATAGAATTGTATATTTTAAAGGTGTAGTTTATTGCATGTGAATCATATCTCAATAAGGTTATTAAGCAAACCACAAAATATTAACTACACAGTGATAATCATATACAAATTACTTCAAAGAAGCTGTGACTTGAGGAAAAAAGGCAGTTGTGGAGATGGATGGTGCTATGTAATTATTCTCACCTGGCAGAAATAGAAACTTTTTAAGCCAAATTTTATACAATGTACAAAAAGAGAAATTCAGATCATGTGTGCAAGGTTCTGGTTAAAACTGAATTGAGAAGGGAGAAGGTAGTCAAATTTAACAATTCATTGAAATCAATAAAATGAGTGTCCTTTGGGCAATTATATGAAATTACTAATTTGAATAATTAGCAATATTTATGTGTATTTTTCTAATATTGTTGAGGAATTGATTTCTTGTTTTTATTTTTTTCAGGTCTAAGAAAACTCCTAGGTAAAACAGATTGTGTGAGATATTGATATATTCCTCTCCAGAAAACTGTAGATACATTACTTGTTTTATGAAGTACCATAGTCAAGATTAACCACCACAGAAGTCCTTCATCTCAGGGAGTCCAAGGTACATTACTCCAACAGTTTTGTATCTCAGAGATGTGGGATATTAGTTTGGAGATTTTTAAATGATGCCCCTCTTAGCATGATGAGCATGATAGCTATGGAGCTGAAACCTGGACTTGTGAAAAAAGAAAAAGTCTGGCTTGTCCTCTTGCTACTTTCATTTTTAGCCTGGTCCTCAAGTAGTGTAGTTCAGAGAACAGCAATTAGTTCATGGTGAGTTGCCAATGGGATTGCACCTTATAGGGATGGAATTATGGTCCAGATTATCACATATAGGTGACACAAGAATTTAGGAAGGGTAGTACCAAATGTCACCTAGATAGCTTTGGTCATGTTGGGAATTCCACATATATCTGGAAAAAGTTTGTGTGGCAGACAAATTGGTGATAAAAAAATTGGAATATACTTTTGTTTATATAAACTATTGTGTATATGAAAATATTTGCATATGAAAGGTCTTCTTTGGTCGATTATTTTAAGTGATGATGCATATTTTATACATGTTACCATTTCTGATTAAGACAATTCTTGTAACCCAAAGCTAGGCAAGCAATAACTTTTCTTACACATGTAGTTATTTTTGTGCTTGGTATTTGAGTAATGGACCCTAAAATTATTAGAGATGGCAGTTGAATTTGGAGTTATTATTGAACTACAATTGAAATGATTATAATCAAATATGGTTTAAAATTTTATGAGCTGAAATTGTGGAATACAGTCAGAGAGTAAAGCAATTGTGAATATGTTTAGCATAGCTAATATGTCAACTGTGATGTTAAAAAATTAAACAAGTTGGAATACTAGCCATACTGTTTGATATTCTCAACATAAATTTGGATTTTCGTTCAGGCATCTTTCATTTGGAGTGGGAGTTGGGTATGATAACTATATAGCTGAGTACTTTCACAAAAATGAGAGTACACTAGCATGTATATGCTTCTAATGACTATTGGTAAAGGTGAAGAGAATGAGAAAGTAGATTAAAATAGTGAATCTCATAAAGAATTTAATTTTCATATGTTTGGCTTAAGGGAATGAAAAACAGATAACTATACAAAACAATAAATTTATTTATGATTTTTCTCTAAGTACTTTGAATTAGTTTACTCATCCAAGTGTTGTATGACTTTAGTATTTTCATGTTCCTCTGGAAATAGTTTGGATGTCTCTTCTGTCTAGTGAGACTTGGCTCAGGTGAAGTCAACAGTAGAGAAAATGTAGCAATTTTCTGGCAGGGTAATCCCTCTAATTTAATCACATACAATTCATACTATGGCATATTTAACAGGAGATAACTAAGAATGTCAAAAGTAAAAAATGAAAAACTGAGGTATTTGAGTAGGGTAAAGTAAAAAGTTCAGTATGAACACTTGACCCTCTAACTTTTCTCCTTCCTTTGCTAGAAATGGGACTGAAGTCCTTGTGCATGGTACACATGTGCTCTACCACTGACCTACATGTCTAGACACCTCCTTCCTTTTTAAGGGAGCTCTGTCATTTCAGTGGTTTATGTAACCTCTGAGACCATCTTGGCTATTCTTGTCATTATGTAGACACTATAATGTACAGTATAGAGTCCTACATTTTTTGAACGCAATATTATATTTCATTAGGCATTTTTGTTTGGATTAGAAAAATAAAAATGACCTTGAAATGTATTATTGCTAAAATGATAGAATTTATGGCAAGCATAAAATGATAGCTGCCAAGTACTGATGATTTCACATTAAAATGGAATAGAATTATTAAGATAAACTATAACAACGAAGTAGAAAAAAATCCTTCTTTTATGTCAGTACTGTAGAGGAGAGAGGAATTCAGAACTTGTTAAGGTAACTGTAATGCATAAACTATACTACATGGATTTTAAATAGGGTCTATAAAATGTTACATATCAATTAACACAAATTAGATATTTCTTACACTGGAGTGCTAGTAAACCATTAAGCTGTAAAATACAGACTTTAAAAAAATAGAGAAATAAGGCTGGAAAGATGGTTCAGCAGTTAATGGCACTTATTTGCAAAGCCTGGTGGCCTGGGTTTGATTCTCCAGTACCCATGTAAAGCCAGATGCACAAAGTGGCAATAGCACATGTGTCTGGAGTTCATTTGCAGTGGCAAGAGACCATGCTATGCACTCATTCTCTCTCCCTTTCCTCTTACAAATAAATAAATAATAAATAAATAGAATATTTAAAAAATACAAATATAAAAACATTAATAATAAGAAGAATCTGATATGGAAAATAATAAGGCAAGACTTACTAGGGCAACTTCTTATAATAAGAGAAGGGAATAGCATAAATGTAATATAAGTAATAAATAAATAAATACATTTATTTATGATAAATGTGTGAAATCATGTTAACCTTTAAGAGGAGGGCTATGATAGTGAGGAAAACAGTAAAACTATGGAATATTTTGCCTGCATTCATTTGGCAAACATAGCATTAGAAAAAAAAGTAGCAGAGTCATACATTGTCCAGATTATTATAAATTTAATGTAGGTGATACAGTCTTCACACTCCATAGACACATAATTAGGGGGGAAATCACATTTAAGTGGTATCTGTTGAGGTGTTAGGGCACTTGGAGTCAAGTTCTTTTGTCCAAGATGGAAAGTCTCCGGCCAGTTTGGGCGGAAGTTTGTATGGGTGATGAAAGTGATATCATTCGAGGGCTCTGAGTTACCTAGAAAGAGATTAACCTAAGTCTGAAAATTTCTAGTACTATAGATCTGCTGCTTCCCCCCCACCCTGCCTTGAATCTGTTCAAATCATTAGATTTTTCTAGTAATACGGTTTTGGTATTTTTTAAACCCTGTCTTGTTTTACTCACTTTGTTCCTTGGCTCTGCTGCTTGATTCAATCCTTTAGGGACTAACACAGAAAACTAGAGAAACCTGACACTTGAGTTCAGTTATTTCAGATATGGCAGGGTAGAACAGGGAAAGAATAATTGCAATGATTTTTATTAAAATTCAAAAGATTGCCTAAAATAGATGTGTAAGTCCTTTAAACATTAGCAGGATGAAATTTTATCTTTCAAATTTACATATGAGATCCCTGAAACCTAATGTGGTAAAGTGATTTATTGACCATACCTCAATAAGTGTTTAAAAGCAAGACATATTCTTTGGCTTTTCTGTTCAGCGTTCTGTCTTCTGTAATGGATACTGTGGTGCTGAACAAGAGCAAGTAACAGAGTATGATCAGCAGGTGGCATTTTAATATTAAGTTAAAAATTACTGCTTAAAATTATATTCATGCTAAGATATCCAAACATGTAAGGTGAAAGTGAGTAAATTAGGTTCAAAGAGTAAGAATATTATGATTATTTCAAAAATATGCATGGAGACTGATTTGTCTGCATTTAGCCATTTTATTGCCATTAACTATGTTAATGATGTATAGAAATCCCAAAACATCAAATTTAATTCTGTAAGTACATGGAGTTGATGTGATTTGGTGGAATATCTGACTTATGAAATATAATTAAAATTAATGAAGCATTATTATTTTCACATAAATATAAGTAGCCACCAAATGAACTTTTTGTTGTGCTAAATTTACTCACATAAAAGTCATATCCAATTAGTGGTTATTTTTTCTGTATAAAAAAGTTAAAATAGCTTATCTTTGGTATTAAGTGTATCTTTTTATACTATTGATTCATTTTAAAAGAGTTTGTTGAAAATAGCCAAATGGGGATGTAGCTCAGGAGTAGAGTGCTTGGTTCACATATGTAAAACCCTGGTTTCAATCTTTAGCACTGCAAATAAACAGCAAGCTAAGCACTTCAAGACCTGTAATTTAATTGTTGAATTGTAATTTTAATGCTGTGATTAAAATATACACCAAAAGAAGATATTTACCTAGTTCAACAAAGTATCACAAAGTCAACACAATTTGAGAAATAGTAACTTATTAGCACCTCAGTAACCCAATTTTACCCCATTTTCAAGTTCTATACTCTGCCTCTGTAAAAAAAATATGAGCATAATTTCAATACTAATAGATTAGTTTGGCATATTTTTGAAGTGTCTATAAGAGTTATATATTATGTGTGCATATGAATGGATTATACTTTTTCTTGTTTGTCTGTTTGCTCAACTTGGTGTTTGTACCATTGTACGTGGAAGTAATTAATTCATTTACTATATAGTTTTCTATTAAATTATTGATCCATGATTCATTGTCACTTTTAGTGTTGATAGACATTTGGATTGTCTCATGTTTGAGCTATTGTAACTAAGGATGCTATTGAATGTTTTAAAACATTGTATCCTCTCCAGTACCTTGTGACTCCGGTGTTCCCTCTAAGGGCCTGGTGAAGGTTCAACCATTTGGTCTGCCTTTTAGGATGTAGAATTTTATGGTACCATTGCCGTTTGGTAATGACAGATAAAATTTAGTAGCTGTATATTGATTCTCCATGCCAGACTCTGAACTTATTATCAAGTCACAGAAAGGTGAATTGAACTCATATGTTGGAAAACCATGGAAGCGTTATAGAAATGTTGGACATCAGGTAGCCTAGTCTTCCCTGCAGTGTGGCACAAAGTATAGGATAATGTAGCTAACTTATTAACAGGGAGTGTAATAGGCAAGAAACTCATGGAAAATTTCACTACAATAAGCAAGATTCATCTGTGTGCTTGTATCAGCCATTCCCTAATGAGTCCTGCCTTCAAAATGTAATATATTTGATTTCTGCAAAAAATTACTTATATTACATAGCAATAAAAATAGCAGATGAGACATGTGGGCCAGAATTGTCATTATCTCTCTACTTCTGACACTCTTTTTTTTTTTTGGTTTTTCAAGGTAGGGTCTCACGCTGGTCCAGGCTGACCTGTAATTAACTATGTAGTCTCAGGGTGGCCTCGAACTCTCAGTGATGCTCCTACCTCTGCCTCCTGAGTGCTGGGATTAAAGGTGTGCGCCACCACGCCCGGTTACTTCTGACACTCTTAAATCAACTTTTCTGTGGTCAAACAAAAAATGTGATACTAGCACTGAATGAAATCACCAGATGTCTCATGACTTTCTAATCCTGGCAAGTTATGAACTCTGTTGGCAAATCCATAGCACATAAAGAATAATTATTGCTACTACTTTTTCTTCCCTAGTTAGTGATAGTTGGAAGCTGATTTTCTTCTTTCTTTAATTTGCTACTCACTACCAATTTATTTGATAATAATGTACTGAGCAGGTTTATTGTTCCAGAGGATGTGTAGTTCCCCTCTACTCCCATTTCACTTGGAGCTCCCGTCTTACAGCTAAAGATCCTTAGTGCTCTATTGGTTCTCTGGTGCCTTAAAGATCATTTCCTATTTATCTCTAGTATTATTCAATTATTTCCAGTTTTTATCAAGAAGTTGACTCTGATGCATAATTAATTATAGGAGACACTCACTTTGCAGGGTAGTGTAGAAAAATGAAAATGACTATGCAGTTTGAAATCATGAAAAATTATATTTATCATTAATAGGAATAATTATTATATAATAATTATATAATTATTCTCTGACTTTAGAAAATTAACGTTAAAATTTGATATTCTCTTATTTTCATTTATAAATATATTAAGACATAAAGATTAACTTACAAATGTTTAATAGTCTATAACTTAAGACATGGTGACATTGAAAATTAAACTGTTTTATTTGTAAGCAGTTTATCTAAAGTAGTTTGAATAATGTTTATTTTCTTTTTATCTATTGCATAGCTTAGCAAACAAAGAAGGAATCTTTTGATGATTTTGTGAATTTTCATACTCTTTGATGACAGGATAAACTTTAAACTTTTTATCTTTTGTTCTTTCAAGTTAAAAGCATCTCCATGGGTTATTTTGATGTAAATATTTATTTTAATGTATGTTGTTTTAGTTACTTTCTCATTGCTAGGACAAAACAACTGACCGAAAGCAGCTGATAGGAGTAACGTTTTAGTTTAGATTATAGTATTGAGGGGAAGCCACATCACAGCATGGGAAAGCATGGCATTATCAGAGGCTGGACAGCACCTCTGCCACAAAAGGTAGAAAACAGCAGCCAGAGAGTGAAACACACTAATACTGGCAATTTAGGGGCTAGTGAATCTCAAAGTCCACGCCCAGCAACATAACCTCCTCCAGCAAGTTTCTAATGTTCAAGTTGCCATCATCTTGGGACCACACTTTCAAAAAACATTCAAACCACTGTGTGTGTGTGTGTGTGTGTGTGTGTGTGTGTTACTTTGGCTACAAGTGTGTGTTTGACATGCATGCACTTTATAAACTTGTGCATGTGGAGGATGGAGAACAGCCTATAATGCTATTCCTCTTAGGTGCAGTCCATCTTTTATTGAGACAGTTTCATTGAATTGGACTTCACCAATTTGGGTAGGATAGCTATCCAGATAGTCATATGGATATTCCTATCTCTGCCTCTCCTGCTCTGATATTATAAGCATATGCTAATACATCTGACATTTTAAGGTGAATAATGTGGATCAAATTTGGGTCGCTATGCTTTCAAGGTCAGCTCTTCACCTGCTGAGCTTTATCTCTTGCTCCATGTGAAGATTGCTTTTTTTTAGTGGAATCACTTCCTCTGGGACAAGTATTCTTTTAGTCATAATTACTTCCGTGTATTATGTCACTAAGTATATTTCCAAAAGTTTTTCTGGATAGATATCTGAAATCACTCAAATTTTCGAGGTAGTCAACTACTTCTTCCATGAATGTGCTGATGGCATATTTTAATTTTCCTTCTAGTACTGTTACTTTTTCTTTGCTGCTCATTTTTTTTTGATAAATGCCATATGGATTTGTCACACAAAAAGCAGGAGTCAATACAAATGTGAACTTTGCTCTTTGTGTGTGAATGGAATAACAGATTCCTAATTATCACTGACTTTGAAAAGACCTAATTTGTTACCAGTTATGTTACATACTGGTACTTGTGGAGTTATCAATGTACAAAGAAACTAGCAGAAATTTGTATTTTAAATAATTTCTCAGAATTAATATTCTATGGGGAAATTTACATCTGCTAATTACAATTAGCGGATTACATGTTATTGTCCTTCACTAAAGTTACTTATCCAAATTGTGGCAACATGGCCATCTAAAAAATACCCTTGAAAGAGGAGAACTTTACAAACATTTTCTCATTTGGTGAGAAAATAATTTTTAGTGAAATGTTCCACTGGTAACATTACCATGAAGTGTCACTTTTTTCAGAATCATGACTGGACATCTTAACAAACAACACATTCAGTAGACCAACTCTTGTGGCTTGAGCACATCTCACTATTTTGGGTCCTTTTTACATAAGTAAGGATTTCTAAGTTCAACAACCATTTAATGGGACAAGGGTTTCAAGTGAAGTACTGGATGAATAGGTTATGAAAAAATAATAAGAAACTTCACAAATCATAAGTGTGAAATGACTTGTGATTGTTAATGGAACTAAGAGCTTTCACTTGACTGACTGTGGACTAAATCTAAAAAGGAAGTGATCCAGACAGAAGACTGTGAATAAAATGATCCTTGACTCTGGCATTGGCTATAAATTCAATGAGTGAGAAAATAGTACTACTGGACCCCAGTTGTAGTTATACTTGGAAGATAACCCAAGTAAACTGCCCAAAATTCACAGTTTTCATCTGGTTCATTACATATTAATAACCCCCAAATTATTTTTAAGATTTTGCTTAGGCAGTGTTGGAAGAATTTATTTACTATGGGAAAGCTAAGCCAAATATGACCACTGATAATGACATTATTGAGTAGGAATTAGAAAGGAAGCTTTATGTTCATGTAGTCTGATAGAAAATGGCTTGAAAAGGGAACCAAAAGAAATATTTCATAACCTGGTTCAACAGAACTGGAGTTCAGTATCTGATCCAGTGTCATCCAATCAGTTCTCTCTCACCCCCTACTCAGGTATGTTGACTTCTTCCTGAGCCATCCCCTTGATTCCAGACCAATCAGCTGTCTCTCAGATTCACTTGAATCTAAGTGCAAATCCCACCGCAATAAAAAATTATAGAGGTTCACTGGGTGGGAGGGTTGCTTCCTCTATATTTTCTCCTCTTCTTGGGAACTCATTTCTCTATATATGAATCTCAGGAGTCCCAGTACTGGTAAGACCATGTCCTTCCCACTCTGGAAGATATTTATGGCAGAGATATTTGTTCTCTCTTCCCTTATTACCTTTTAGTATTTTAAGCTTTGGCCTTTTAATTTCTATTTCATGTTTCCCACCATGTCCATATGAAACTTCCCACATGGCCTGTCAGGACATTTAGTTGTATCCAGCTCCATCCCTTGGTTCACTGACTCCCCTGAATAAGTGTAATAGTTTATAATCTCACCTTCTCAGTCTATTTCTTTCAATTCTTTGTTAAAACCAGATTAAAACCCAGGGTTTGGAGTTCAAAGACGTTTCCTGAAGTCCCCCAAACCTCTTAAGTTATGAAGTTCAGTAGGTGGCAAAAAATAAATAATCTTTCCTATCATGATCTTACTCATTGAATGACAACAGAAAGCCACTTAACTTTTTTAGGTTTTAGTTTCCAAGGTGTTTAAGAATAATTATAGGAGATTCTCACATCAATAGCACATAAGATTTATTACCTAATACTTTTAAAGTATCTTGAAAGTTTTGGACAAAAAGTGTTAAAAATTGTAACATAATAAATTATTAACTTGAACCAAATGATATATTTGATATACTCTAAATTTAATATTATTTAAATGTTTCATGTATCTCCAATAACTTACATATACCTGTTAAATTAATTCACAGAAGGTAGTAGTATGGGTAATATGGCATCTAATACTAGGGTAACATGATTGTGCTTTTAGGTTTTTATAGCGGATATACCAGATTGAATTGCATACGTGTGGTATATTGTATAGAAATTTCCTCCAAATTGAAATGTTCCTTCCTTAAGGGAAGAAGGGGGCTCTGAAGATTCAGGAGGTCAAGTGTGGGAGAGATGAAACTTGAAAGGTCATGCAACTTCTCTGTGAGGTTATAGGAGTGGTAAACAACTGTTGATGGGCAGACTTTTGATCAATGTTATGTAGCAATTGAAACATTCTCTCCTCGGGGGAGAAAGGAAGTTCAGGAGACTCAGGAAGTTAATAAGTCTTTAAAAAGTTTGCAAGAGCCCTCCCTAAGGCTATATAAAAAGAAACAAAAGTACTTACCAAGGAGACACTCCAACCAGCTGAGCTACCTGCAGGTTTTGTAGTGCTCTCCACATATGAAGCTTCTGTGAATCACTACCTATATTGGGGTGGGATTTTCAGACATGCAGCTGCCTTTGAGTCATCCATTACTCCTTTAAGGAACCCCTCACACTGCCCTATAAATAACCCAAAAAAATCACTGGCTCGCCAAAACTAGTTTTGCTGTACTCATACTTTGCTCTGTTGCCTGTGCCCTAGCTGGGAAGAAAAGACATTTGTTCATGTCTCCCCAGGGGAAAGAATTTTTCTATATGTTGGAGGTCTGTAATTCTACTACTGAAGGAGCTGTGGCAGGAGCATTGTGAGTTCTAGGTCATTTTGGGCTACATAGCAAGATACTGTCTCAAATAAGGAAAAACAAAACAAACTTGATATATTAAGAATTCTGGGCTGGAGAGATGGATTAGTGGCTAAGACAATTGCCTGAAAAGCCAAAGGACCTTGGTTTGACTCCCCAGGACCCACATAAGCCAGATACACAAGGTGGTGCATGAATCTGGAGTTCATTTATAGTGGCTGGAGGCCCTGGCACAACAATTCTCTCTCTCTCTCTCTCTTTCTCTCTCTCTCTCTCTTTCTCTCTCCCTTTTCTCTCTTGCTCTATCAAATAAATAAAATTATAAAAAAAGAGTTCCATATTTTCACATATAAATAAAAGACTAACAATGAATTCTCTTCCTTTCCTTTTTCCTGGCTAAAGCTTTTAATGTCTGTTAATTCCTTATTTCTCAGTTATAAATTGGATGTGGTGCATTAAGTCCTTTATAATATAGTTGGCTTTATCTCATCATATCTTTGTATCTGTTTCCTACTTGCTTTTATATTTATATTGATAAGCCTTTTATACATTGCTTGTATAAAACTCACCATGTTATGTAACATTTCATTATCTCCATTCAAGAATGAATTCAAAGATAGTCAATACTAAATGATTCCAAAATTAAGAAGAGAAATTTGAAATATTTAAATATTTAAATTTTAAATATTTTAAATATTTAAAATAGACCATAGTAAAGAGTACATGTTTGACCTTTTAAGTATTGTTATTATTGTAGAACAGAAATTTAAGACTCTTTCACTGATAGAATTATACGTTGACTCATAAAACTTTCTGGTGTCTGGAATAATTTTGGTATGATTAATAAAATATTCTGATGAGAAAATGTACCCTGTCATTTGATTACACATGGTGCATGATGAGGAAGCTAAAATGTTTAATTGAATTGATTTCCTATTTAAGAAATAGATTATATTTAACTTCTGAACCATTCAAACTATAATTTGTTCAACAATTACTAAGGAAGTACTTCAGAATACTGTAAAGCCTGAAGGCCTTGCTTGTAGCCATCTGTTATAATTGCAGTGTGGGAATGTAGATGCCACAATTAGTAGAGAGTATTATAGTCTTGAGTAAAACTGATAACACTGTGCTGTGTGGTTGGTTTATTAATCTTCTTTCTTTTTATGTGTTTATTTTACAATATAATAATTTTAATTGATACATAATTGTACCTACTTGTGGAATGATGTTTTAGTATACATATGGTTATTTTAAAAACTTCTCACTTTCATTATTAGTGCACACTATTTTTGTTTTCTTTTTTGGCAGTTTTAATTCATAAAGATAATGTAATTTGTTCATAATCCTCTCCCAATATCTTTTTTTCTCCCCCTTACCTATCTCCCTTCACTGAACTCCTTCTTTCCAACTAGATGTTCTTCTATTCTGATGCCTTCATTCATGTCAAAATGCTGATGAATGCTATTTTGTGGAGGTCTTGTGGAGGTAGCAACAGCCACTATGAGGTCATATCATAATGTCTACTCCATGTCAGGAAAATAGAGCCTCAAAGTTCTCCTCCCCATCTGGACCTGGAAAATATTATACCAAGTGAAGCAACCCAGTCTAACAGGGACAAATGCTACATATTCTCTCTCATCTGAAGAAGCTAAGTTCAAACTTTAGGACTGTTATTGTCTTCTGTTGGTAAACTATTCTCCAAAAGCAATGCACTAAATGGAGTGACTCACATTGGAAAGCACAGCAATACTGCCTCTTCTACAAATATCTGTGATGCCAAGTGCAAGAGCCCAGGGTGTCTATTTGATCTTGTCCTCTCTCTGAAAGGCACTTGTGCCAAAGCTATTTCATTTGCTCTCATTTGGCCATAGTCAAATCCATCTGGTTTCTGATTCCTGGCTCTGTCGCTATCCATATTGACCCTGATTCCAACATTGGATTTGATGTTTCTTTCTGGATTCCCTGGCTTTTACTCTTGGCTTTTCTCAAGGACATTGGCTCAGATTTGTGTAGAAAGATCCTTAGAGGGTTCTGGGTATCATGACCTCCTCAGAATCTGTTTCCCTGACTTTATTTGGCTAGGTAGTCAACAGAGACTGGGCTTGACTGTTCAGAATAGTCCACTAATTAGAACTGACTCATGGTATATTTATCTCTGCTCATTTGGAAGCTTTGAACTTATGCAGAGTTATTTCCCTTAATAGCTTTCAATTACTCTTGAGGACTAAAATAAAATTTTTAAGTCAAAATAAATTCTTAAAGCTTTAGAAGAAATATCATTAAAATATGGAATTCTACTTAAAATAATAGTCACATGTCTGTCTATAGTCTGTACTGCTACCATGTACCCCCTAAGCATATCAAACTTGTAACCACATTCTTTTCCTTTTGCTATCAAAAGTGTGTCACAAACATTAGGTATCATCGTTAAGAAGCAAAAGAAACTACAGGTGACTATAAAGTCACACATATTTCATAATTTTTGAAGTAAATGTTTCAACAACCATCTTGGAGGCATGATTATATTCTCTGAGATTTGTCAAGTATCATCTTAGAAATGAAGAGTTTCTTATTGTTTCATTTACCTGTCTGACATAAACCCTAATGTTTTCAAACAAAACACAATGAAAATTGTTGACATTTTCAGTTTTCAAGTAGAAATGTTGCTTTGAGCACTTACTTTAAATTAAGTATTTTCACATTTATGACATTTAAAAATGAAAACATTTGTATGACTGATTTTAATGGCTTGATCATGAGAGATGCATATTTCAGAAAAGTAAAACCTTCTGTTTTTGTTCTATTACCTAGCTAGTGTCTCATTGTACCCATTTGTTTTAAGCATGTCAACTTTCTTTAATTGTTCAATTTACCAAATGCTAATTGCTGTGCAATATTCAAATGATCTTGAAACATCTGTAGGAAAAGATAAGGCTAGTGTTCTGAGTATAGAAACAAGATTTGAATATTTTTCTTAAAGTCAGATAAAGTATTGCATGAGACTGACCTGAAGGTAGGGTAATTAATTTTACCCAAATATTCAAACCAATTGCAGGACCTTACAAGATGTCTGCAGGTGTTTGACAGAGATTAAAGAATTTTAGATCTGGCAGTTAAGGGAACAGCCTTCAGTTGGGTGGTCAGTGGTGTATCATAGGGAACCAGATTTCAAGAAGCAAGGATGTGAGAAAAGAAGTTAGATGACCTGTGATAGAATGTAATAAAATCTGAATAGAGAAGTAAAGGGAATTTGGTTATCAATGTCAGAGATACAACCAGATTTTGTTCTGTTGTCTTTCATTGACTGTTTGCAAGGCAAATGGAAAAAATTAATTCTAGAGAACGGAATAATGATGGACCCAGATGTGGAAAATTAAAACGTTAACTTTTTTAAAGCAGTTCAATTAAGAAAAACTGACTATTGTATCATGAGTTTTGTCCAAGGTTCTAGACCTGAACAAAGAAATCCAAAGTTAGATTGGAAAGGCATATTAGGAAACTCCAGTGGCACAATTGGTTAGTACATTCTATTTATCTGAAATTCATCGCGAGTGAACAATCAATTAAATTTGAGGAGTTGCTGGAGGTTTGGAAGACATTTATGAAATTTATAAACTTAGGGTAACAGGCAACAGTTAATTGAAAAAATCATAACACAATAGTAGATGCATTTTGACATAAAGATATTGGTTCTATGCTATGGATATTGAATTTAATGTGATTAGTATTAAGAAAAACACAAATACAAACAAAAATTAAGGAAAATGTTACATGTTTCATCCATGTATGCACTTTTTTATTCTGTTTGTTTTAAGACGAGCTCTTACCTTATAGCCTTGTCTGACCTGGTACTTACTAAATAGCCCAGGCTAGACTCAAACTCAAGACAATGCTCCTGCTTCAGCTACCTCATTGCAGTAATTGCAAGCATGCAACACTACACCCACCTTGTGAATGCTCTTTTCCTCTTTACATAACCAGTTGAGGACTTGAAATGAGTATTTGCAATGATAAAAAAGAAGACAGGGCTGGAGGGATGGCTTAGCAGTTAAAGTGTTTGCCTGTAAAGCCAAAGGACCCAGGTTCGATTAACCAGGACCCATATTAGCCAGATACACAAGGTGGCACATGCATCTGGAGTTTGTTTGCAGTAGCTGAAGGCACTGGCACGTCCATTCTCTCTCTCCCTCCCTCCCTTTATCTCTCTGTAAAATAAATAAATAAAAATAAAATTTAAAAAAAGAAGACAACCCATGTAAATTTACAAAAAGAAAACTATTTGAACTTTCTACTTAATAAAACTAATTTTAACTAAAAAGAAAAATGGTAAATTATATATTTTAGTCAGAGTCAATTATTTTTATTAGTTATGTACACAGTGTGTAAACAGCCATGTTGGTACCATCATTAGCCTCCTCCCTGTCCTCCCCCTTCTGCAGGAACCCTCCTCCATGGGGAAGGTGGATCGTGCATTGTGGGGTTAGCCATCAGTTATGGGTAAGAGGCAGTGTCTCTGTGCATAATGTCCCAACATGTGATTCTAACAATCTTTCCACCCCCTCTTCCACAAACTTCCCTGAGCCATGTTGGGTTCATTTTAGGTCTACTTCAGTAAGGAGGTCGTGGGAGCCTCTGTGTCTCTGAATATCTAGTTTGGTAGGAGTTGAATGTTCTCTGGGTCTATCTCCTTCACCTTGTGCTAGTACCAGGTTCACCAACAAAACAGCATTCTTGATCATTTCCCCAATTACTCTGGGTTCCACCTGGGGCCCTGGTGAGGTGTGATGGGCTGATTCTCTCCTTAGGATCTGTGTCTGAAAAAAAGAACCAAATTCTCCAACAGAGAGTGAAGTCATCACCAGATAAATGGGATAATCATTGTTGTTGTACAGATAATTTAATAGGTGTAGGCCCTCTTGTAGCCCACGATTGGTGGGAGCTTGATAATGGAGATCAGGCTCACTTTTTGGATATGTTCCTTGTTTCCCAGATCCAGCTATGGGTTCCATTCCACTGAGCAGATCAGTTAGCCAAATCAAGAGCAGTTGGTTACCCACCATGGCTGTGTGCCACTATTGCACTTGTGTGAGCATCACGTCAGGTTGTTTGTTGCTGAGTAGCTTAGACCACAAGTTGCTTGGACAGATGTTTATCATTTTCCCCCAGTTGCTCATGTAGCGCCTTCTAGCACTAGAAGAGATAACTGTCTGGGGACTAACTCTCTTCCAGCCAGGTCAGTCCATGTTCCATACCAAAAGCACATGGTATCTTCAGCACTAGGGTCTTACCACCAACCTTAGGTAGGTCATCAAGTACTCTGACAGAAATTTGTCTTCTTTTGGGAAACCTTGTAGGTCTCTCTGATCAATAGCTCATTATGGATGTTACCCACATGCTGGTACTGGGAGTTACAGGCCAGTGCCAAGGAAAAGAAGGATGAAAAAGATAAGAAATATTAGAGAGAAGACAGAGAAGAGGGAGACAGAGAGAGAGACAGGAGAAGATTAAGGTTAGTCTTCATCATACACTCTCCAAAGCCCTGTGATTCACGTGTTCCCTCTAAGGATCTGATGAAGGTTCAACTATTTAGTCTCTTTTAGAATGTACAAATTTTATGGTACCATTGCCATTTGGGTCCAGTTTTGTGTCCCCCACCCCCACACTTACTCACCCCTCCCGCTCCTCCCTCCATATTGTCTGGCCCTCCAGATGCTTATTAGGTATGTCAGCATCTCTGGCAGATTAATCTTAGGAGCCACAGATGAGTGAGACCATACGTCAATTATCTTTCTGTGATTGGGTGAGGTTACTGAGAATGATCTGTTCTAGGTGCAAGCATTTTTCTTCAAATTTCATTGTGTCATTTTTTTCTTACTGCTATGTAGAATTCCATCATGTAGATATACTACATCCTGTTTATCCATATGTCTAATGATAGCCACCTGGGTTGATTCTAGCTCTTACCTATTATAAATTGAGCAGATATAAACATGGTTGAACAAATCTCTCTGAACTGAGACATGGAGCTTTTAGGGTAAAGGCCCAGTAAGGGAGTCTCCATATTGCTTTCCATAGTGATTGTACCATCTTACATTCCTACCAACAGTGAATGATGGTTCCTTTTTCTCCACATCCTATCCAGTATTTCTTTTCATTTGATTTGTTAATGGTTGCTATCCTTAGTGGGGTAAGGTGGAATCTCATAGTTGTTTTAATTTGCATTTTCTTTATGATTAGGGATGATGAACATTTTCTCAAGTGCATGATTGCCATTTGTATTTCTGCCTCTGAGAACTGCCTGTCTAGCTCTTTGTACCATTTTGTAAGTGGGTTGTTTGACTGTTTTATTGTGTAGGTTTCTGAGTTCTTTGTAGATTCTAGAAATTAGGCCTCTGTCAGTTATATAGCTGGCAAAAATTTTCTCCCATTCTATGGATAATCTATTGGCTCTGCTTATTGTATGTTTGTCTGTGAAGAAACTGTTCAGCTTCATGAGATCCCAATTGTTGAATGATTATTTAATTTCCTGAGCTACTGTGGTTTTGTTCCAATTCCAATATCATGGAAAGTTCTTCCTATTTTTTCTTCCAGTAGTAGCTGAGTCTTTGGTCTTATGTTGAGGTCTCTGCTCCATTGGACTTGATTTTGTGCATTGTGAGATGTGTGGATCGAGTTTCATTTTCCTTAGTATGGTTATTCAGTTTTTCCAGCACCATTTGTTAAAGAGGCTGTCTTTTTTCCAGTCTATATTTTTAGGGCCTTTGTTAAATATCAATAGCTGTAGTTACTTGTAGCTGTAATTACATGACCCAAAGTCCAGGTCATCGATTCACCTTCATTAGTCTATAATCCTGTTTTTATGCCAGTATCATGTCGTTTTTTATTACTATGTCTTTGTAATATAGCATTACATCAGGTATAGTGATGCCTCCAGAGGTGTTACTTTTGTTGAGGATATGCTTGGATATCCGAGGCCTTCTGCCATTCCATATGAATTTTGAGATCATTCTTTTCTATCTCTGTGAAGAAAAATGTTGGTATTTTTTTTTTGGTATTGTATTAATTCTGTATATTTCCTTTTGTAAGATTGCCATTTTCACAATGTTAATTTGGCCTATCCAGGAGCATTTAGCCATTTTCTGAAGTCTTCCTCAATTTCTTTCTTGAGTGTTTCTATATTTTCATTGTATAGGTCTTTCACATCCTAGGTTGGTGTTATTTCAAGGTATTTTATTACTTTTTATTGTTATTGAAAAATGGGACAATGTCACTTATGTCTTTCTCTGTATCTTTGTCTTTTGCATATAGAAAGGCTACTTGTATTTGTGCAATAATTTTGTATCCTGTTATTGGCTGAAGTAGTTAATCACCTTTAACAGTTTTGAGATGGAAGTTCTCAGGTCTCTTATGTATAGAATCCTGTGTGTAAATAGAGCTAAATTAACTTCTTCCTTTCCAATTTGTATCACATTTATTTCTTTCTCCTGTCTTACTGCTTGAGCTAGGACTTCCAGTACTATGTTGAAGAGCAGAGGTGAGAGTGGACACCCCTATCTTGTTCCAGATCTCAATGGGAATTCCTTCAGTCACCCCTCATTAAGTATTATTTGGGCTCTAGGAGCTTTATATATAGCCTTTATTATGTTGAGATATAACCCATCCATGCCGTTTCTCTCCAATGTTTTGATCACGAAGTGATGTTGTGGTTTGTCAAAGGACTTTTCTGCATTTATCAAAATGATCATGTGGTTTTTGTGTTTAAGCCTATGGTGTGGTGTATTACATTGACAGATTTCTATGTTTTGAACCACCCCTGTGTTCCTGGGATAAAGCATAGTTGATCGATATGGATAATGCTTTTGATGTTTTGAATTTGGTTTGCGAGATTTTGTTCAGGATCTTTGTGTCTAAGTACATCAGGGAAATAGGCCTATAGCTTTCTTTTCTTGTGGCACCTTCCCTGGTTTTGGTATTAGGTTTATAGTAGCTTCATAGAAGTTGAGGAGCTTTCCCTGTTCTCAGATTGTGTGGCATAGGTTGAGAAAAAATGATTTCAAATCTTGAATGAAGGTTTGATAGAATTCAGCTGAGAATCCATCTGGTCCTGGACTCTTATTTTTGGGGAGCTTTTTGATTACCTTTACAGTCTCTATGTGTGTGATGGGTGTTTTTAGGAGATTAATGAACTCTGAGTTTAGCTTTGGTAGGTGGTATGTGTCCAGGAATTCACCCATTTCCTCCATATTATAGAGTTGTGTGGAATAGAGGTTTTTCAAATAAGTCATGATGATTCTCCCAATTTTACTTATGTCTGTTGTGATCTCTCCTTTTTCATTTCAAATTATGTTAATTTGAAGCATCGTTTTTTTTTTTTTTTGCTTGATCAAATTGTCCAGAGGTTTATCAATCTTGTTTATTTTTTCTAAGAACCAGCTCTTTGTTTTATCAATTTTCTTAATTGTTTCCTTTGTTTCCATTTCATCAATTTCTTCTCTGATCCTAATTATTTCTTTCTGTCTGGACCTTTTAGGGGTGGATTTTTATTGCTTTTCCAGTGCCTTTAAGTGGATGTTTAGGTTATTGATTTGGGATCTCTCTGTCTTTGTTATGAAGGCATTTAGTACTATGAATTTTCCCCTGAGGACTGTCTTCATTGTTTCCCATAAGTTTTGGTACTATGTATTCTCATTGTCATTCATTTCTAGAAATTTCATAATTTCATTTTTTTAATTTCATCCACTGCCCATTTATTGTTTAAAAGTGTTTTGTTCAGTTTTCCCAAGCTGATGGGATTCCTGATGCATCTTTTGTTGTTAATTTCTAGCAATACAGCATTGTGATCTGATATCATACAAGAAATTATGTTGATCTTCTTAAATATATGGAGGCAGGATTTATGACCCAATACATGATCTATTTTAGAGAAGGTTCCATTGCTGCTGAGAAGAATCTGTAGTCTGTGGATTTGGGGTAGAATGTTCTGTAGATGTTTGTTAGGTCTAATCGATCTATGGTTTTGTTGAGTTCTCTCACTTTATTTTTAATTTTCTGTTTGGATGATCTATATATTGGTGATAGTGGAGTATTGAAGTCCCCAACTATGATGGTGTTTGTGGTTATTTCTGTTTTGTTGTCAAGTAGGTTTTGTTTTATAAATTGTAGTGCATCTGCATTTGGTGCATACAGACTTATGATTGTAATATCCTCTTGTTGGATTATTTCCTTGATATGTAAGAAGTGGCTTTCTTTGTCTTTTTTATTATTTTGGTTTGCAGTGTATTTCATCCAATATTAGTATATCTATGCCTGCTTGTTTCTTATTTCTGTTTTTGGAATATCATTTTCCACCCTTCCACCCTGACGAGGTGTCTGTCTTTAGTGATGAGGTGGTTTTTTTGTAGGGAGCAGATTGAGGGGTCAAATTTTATGATCCATCCTGTTAGCTTATATCTCTTGATGGGTGAACTAAGAACATTCACATTTAGGGCAATGCTGTGAAGTTTGATTTAATCCCTGCCATCGTGGTTTATGGGATTTTGTGTTTTCTTGATCTTTGTAGTTTTTTGTGCTTTCTCTTGCTGGGGTCTAGCCCTGGCTTGAAAGAGGGGCCCTGAAGAGAGGTGTGAAAGGAGGCGGTGCAATAACAACTCAAGTTCTAGTGCAAGCTGACAGGCTAATGCTGAAGGCAGCTGAATTTCTCCATCTTTCTCTCTCTCTCTGCTTCTCTGTTTCTCTTTTTTCTTTCTTCCCTTTCTTTTCCCTTTTATTATTTTTCTCTTTTTTTCCTTTCTCTCTTTTTCTCTGCTGCGACAGCTCTTAGCTTCAGTCTTTTATTTTCTGATCATGTCATGCAAGAGCAAACTTCAAGAAAGTTACAGTTCCACAGAATTCATAGAATCTTTTTGCTATTTCTTTACATCACAAATTCCATAATTATTTACCTCAAGTACAGTCATCAGGCCTCTATAATGATTAACTATTTTCACATTTTCCCCATGTATGTGCGGTCAAGCACTTGCAATTTCCTGAGCTCCTACTTTCAATTACTATATAAAAGGTGAGAGACAAAACAACCACAAAATAGGGGTTACCACTATTAATCACTGATCCAATAAACCCATTTATCCCCAACCATTTATTTTGAATTTTCCTTTTCATGTCTCTCCAATACTTAGACTTTGTTCCCCCCATTTGAACTCTTTCTGACCTTGGTTGTTTTTCCTGTAAGGATTCTGGGTAAAGAGTCGTAGTTTGCTACAATTGCCACCATTCAAAAAAATTAGTCATAGAACAATTTTTACATTGTTACAGGAGGTTCATTGTTTCCTCCTAAGTGTACTGTACTCCATGCTTGACTTTAATTAAGGCCTTTAAGGAAAACAATTGTCTCCGACTCATTTTCTTGTTTTTCCAATTCTATGCCAGAGCCTGTTTGAGATACATTGACCAACACTTTACTAACACCAATTTTTACTGCAAAAGTAAACTTAGAGATTGGGACACCAAGTGAAAGACAAAGAAAAACAAACACTATACAGAAAACCACAGATATCTGTAACGTAGAGAGCCAAAGATTTTTCTATAGAGGGGCTACATTGGACTTCAAGGAAGAGACAGCTGGGCTGGAACTGTGTCATGCAGCTCTTCAGCACTCGATTCCTCGTGATCCTGAAATGGCAAGCTTTCCGTCTCTGGCATATATGCATTATGCATAATTTTATTTGGCTATAAAATGCCTGAAAATGATGGCACTGATAAGAAAATGGATGGAAATAAAGGTCATATTAAATGAAATAAAACCAAACTCAAAAGAAAACTGTCATGTTTTGTCACATGTGTGACATTTAGATGTTTTTAAAAAGCCATGAAAGTAGAAGAAGGGCTATTTGGGAACAGGAAAGGAACAAGCATGAGTGGGAAGAAGGACAGAGAGAAAAATGGGAAGAACATAATCAAAGTACCTTCTATGTTTTCATTTAAATATCATAATGAAACTTATTATTTTGTATCATTAACATATGTTAGTTACCTTCTCATTGTTGAGACAAAACACCTGATCCTGAAATGGCATGCTTGCTGTCTCTGGCATTCTCTGAGGTTGGTTATTGTGATTGCGTCTTGTAGTCACTTAAGGTTGGTTATGTGATTCTTCTGTGTGGAAAATTCCCTGGAAGTACTCTCTGCAGATTTGGCTTTGTCTTCATGTAGTTGTAAAACTGAGTTTTTTAATGGAAAGATTTTTTTTCCCACCATATATTATGAGGGGTACTTTTGCTGGGTAGAATAGTTTGGTTTGGAAGCCATAGGTTCTTAGATATTTCAGTGTTCCATTCCAGGCCCTTATGGCTTTATGGGTTTCCATTTAGAAGTCTGAACTAATTCTGATGGTGTTACCTTTATATGTAGTATGTTGTTTCTCCCTAGTTGCTTTTAGGACGTTCTCTTTGTTATTGATGTTTATAGTCTTAATGATAATATGTCTTGGAGAATTTCTCTTTTGTTCTAGACTGTTTGGAGTTTTGTTAGTTTCTTGTAACTTGATGGGACTTTCTTTTGAGAGAGTGGTGAAGTTTTCTTTGATAATTTTGTTGAATAAGTTTTCCATGCCTTTGGTCTGAATTTCTTCCCCTTGTGGTATTCCCATGATCTGAATTTTGGGACATTTAAGGGTATCCCACAGTTCCCTCATGTTCTGTTCACAAATATTTTTGAACTTATTGAAACTTTTGGACTCACGAAATGTTTCTTCTGTTTTGTCTTCGAGTTCTGAGTGTCTATCCTCCACATGGCTGACTCTATTCTTGAGAGCTTCTATAGAGTTTTGGGCTTATTCAACTTGTTTTGTATTTTTTACTGCTTTTTTATGTGTAGTTTCTATCCCTCTGTCGAGTTCCCTTTTCATATAATTTTCTGATTTTCTTAATACTTCTTGGAATTCATCCTTGCATTTCTTTATGTCTTCATTGAACTTAGCCAGTTGGTTATGAGGTCTTCTTTTATTTTGCTCTCCTTAAGATCATTTAAGTGTCTTTGGAACCCTTCCTGGTTCTTTTCTATTGGGTCTAATCTAGTGAGGACAGCATTTACACAATTATCGGTCCTTTGTTGCTTTTCTGCAAGTTCTGATATTTGCTTGGTCAGGGTTGCATACCTTGTATGTTCATTTTGGGGTTCTGATCCTATTGTCTCTTCTATGTTTTGATTAGAGACATCTACTGTGGAATTGTTCAATCTCATTGGATTTACTTGCATTTGATTTTTCATGTTATTCCTTTTGCACTGTAATCTGCCCATCACAGTGTAGGAGTTTTGTTTAATTTAGGAGGAAGCTGTAGTCTATTCTTGAAGTGTCTTCAGTGATTATTCCCTTTTGTGTTTGCTTCCACTAGGCTTCTGATGGCAATGGGCCTGCCAGCTCAGACGGAAGGGGCTCATGAGGCTCTGCTGGGGGCCAGGAACCTGATGAATGGGCTTGTTGTTTCATGATTCAAGGTAGTGTCTGTGTGGTCAGGTGGCCCAAGGGGACAGGGGTAGGGCAGAATGGGACAAAGCAGACTGGTGTTGTGGCTGGACTGTGGAGGGGGGAAGGGTGGGAATTCATGGTGGTTCTGTGATGCTGATGGGAATAGGGATGGGACAGTGGGTCCTTTGGGACCCTGTAGCAGGAGCTGGATGGGATTGCTGGGTCCTGTGACAGGGCAGGGCAGGGATATGGGACTGTTGTGGATCAGGTGACACACAGGGGGAGGGGCATTGGGGGCTCCCTGTAGTGGGAGAGCCCAGGGAGGGGGAACCCTAGCCTGTTGGCACACACACGCAAACATGATGCACAAAGTGGCAGTGGCATGTGGAGGTCTCTAGTGTTGGCCAGGGGAGTGCTAGCCTGCTGACTTGGGTCCACTCATGGAGCTTGGGGTAGCTGTGAATGGGATGGTATTCATGAGTGTGGAGATATGCCTAGAGATATGCTAGCCTGCTGGCCTGGGTCCCCTTAGCCTGCAGTTAGTGCAGAAGGAACCTGCAGTTGAGACTATGGCTAGGATGGCTGCTTGAGAGGATTGGGGAACTGGTGGGCTATCAAAGAGTGTGGGAATCAGTGGAATCAGTGGATTGCCTATTTTTGTTCTCCATGCCCTCCCACTGGAGATCTATTAGAGTCTGCTCTAATAGAAGTCCCAATGAACCCTAAACGTCTTGCCTTTCCTTCCTCAGGAGGTACAGCATGGTTAGGTGGCCAGAATCAATTTTTACAAAGAACTGAAATATTGAATTATAGATAACTCTGCTAAGTATCATTCATATTAGCATCTGTGAAAATATACTCAAGAATTAACATTACACACAAAATAATTCTACGAACAGCTAACATGAAATGTATAACATCTAATAAGGATAGTTATAAAACATTAAGGACAGACTTAGAAACAAGGTAGGTTAAATAGAGGAATATACTCTTTTTTCTGGATAAATGCTGCATTATTGGAAGGTTAATAATTTTATCTTAGGGCAATTTGCACAGTTAACACAGTTCTTATAGACATTCCATAGGTATTTTTATTTTTTGAACCTTAGTAGGAATTACAAAGTTTATCAGAAAATATATTAAAATTCTATGAAAAATTTCTTTTTATGTATTTATTTGATATTGATGGAGGATTTTGGGTCCAGGGAGTGAAAAAATTTCATAAAGAGGCAGAGGAACCATGACCTGTGCACCTCAACATTTGGGTTCTTATCAGAGTTATCACAGAATTGAAAACACATACTATGAGAAGGTTAAATTATGAATTGTAAGGTTTATTTTAGTAAGAGTCAGCATATGAGAGGAAGGATAGCAGGAAAGTCCAAGCCAAAAATACATTCTTCCCTTTGCCAGGCTAGAAGCCTTTGGAGAACACACACACGCATACATGGCATGCAAAGCATGAGAGACCAAGACAAAAGACCCCCCTGTCTCTCATATAACACAGGATTAAGAGATAATAAATAGCTTGGAGCTTAAAGAGAGATCACACATGTAGCAATACATGAAAGCTTCCCAAAACCAAACATGTAGAAAGCAAGTAGGAAAACAGAACCAAAGAAAGAACTAAAGACTAGGAGAGTGACAGCAGTCCAATAGAGGGAGTTATACACACATCTCCAACCCATTTATGGATTAAATATCCAACTTGGATGAGCCTCATCATCAGATTCAGCTGTGTAAGGGTGAGATATACTCGGTTGGTGGGCTCAAGAGGCTGATACAGGAAGGACCCACAGATGTAATAAGCTGAGGAATAAGCAGGAGCCATCTTGGATGAGACTAGATTACATGTGAGTTCTAGTCCTGCCACAGCAGGCAAGGTGGAATCTCCCTGGACCTCTGGCCCTGGGTGACTGCCTATACAAAAGCTGTTTTATTCCTAGTTCTCCCTTAATATGTTTTCCAAATATCTTTTTTTTTTCAGTTTTGTATTTCAATTGATGTTTGTAGTCTGTATGGATTCTGGATACAGAACTCTTAGATGTAAATATGAGTATTTTCTTCCTTTTCTTTTTTTGAGATAGGGTCTCACTCTGTCCCAGGCTGACCTGGAATTAAAAATGTAGTCTCAGGTTGGCCTTGAACTCACAGCACTCCTCCTTCCTTTGCCTCCCAAGTGATGGGATTAAAGGCATCCACCACCATGCCAGGCTTTAAATATGATTATTTTCTTACAGCCTCTAGGTTTATTATTTTTAAATGGTGTTTTTAATAAACAAATCACAAAATGGTTTCCTGTTTATTTAAATTACACTGATTTCCATATAATAATTAGTACTGAGATGATGTTTGTTGGAGGAATATGAAAGAATTAAATACTTTGGACTAGAGAAGTTTCACAGTGCTATAAGCAGAGCTTGATGAACTATTATGATGAGAAATTGCAAAACCTAAATTCAAAGAAAAGAAAGGTCTATGAAGGCTTAACTCATGAGCTTTCAAAGGGGAAAGAAGGGACATTGTTAGAATATGGCTACTGGTAGAAAGGCTGGCTACATTTTGCATGTTACTTGAGAATTTAAGCAAAGTTGAATGTAGAAGCAATGGACTGCTATGTTTTGTGGAAGTACAGAACAGAAAGATATAAAAAAAAAATAAAGTTGACACAGAATGGAATGTAATTTAAGTTCAAAGTTGCAGGTACTGAGACTAATTTAATTCACATAAACAGTAATTCTTAAAGAGATTATCACCATTAAAGATGAGCCAGCTGTTTTGCATTAGGACAACAGGAAAAATGTCTGAAGGCAAAACCTAATCTATTGAAAACTCAAGCTAGTAGGAATGCAAATTCTTTCTTCTATATTTTATTTATTTATTTTAGAAAGAGAGAAAAGGAAAAAGATAAGGAGATAAGGAAAGAGTGTGCTATGTCCTCCTGCAACTGCATATGAACTCCAGATTTCCTGGGTTCAAATCCCTAGTCCCCACATAAAGTGAGATGCACAAAGAATGCATATTCTTTTGATGGAAGTGGAACTATAGGAAAAATGCTGAATGGATATTCTGCTCATCAAGGTAAAGCTTTATTCCCTTTTGGATTTACAAATTTGATGACAAAGTCTACCTGGTACTGGTTTTGGATGTATGAGAGATGGAAGAAAAGAAAAGAGGGCAATGAAGGACCTCCACCATTACAGGAGTCCTAACATGCAGCACTGTAAAGCAGTCATAATCTCTACAACTAGATCCTAGTGAGGACATTATATGGAACCATGAAGATGAACTGTGAGTTGCACTGGAGAGCCCAGGATTATGGCAATGCCAGGGGTATGGAACAACTGCCAAGAAAAGCTGCTTACTCTGGCTTGTGGGAGAGAGATCTGCCCGTAAAGCAAGAATCACAGTGGAGGGGCAAAATTGAGCCTTTTGGACCCACAGGGCTTTATCTCATGTTCCAGACGCTGACATGGACCTTTGGAATTTGAAGTTTGCCCTGCTGGTTTCTTAACTTGCATTGGTTGAGTCTTTCCTTGTTACATCTTCTTTTTGCAATGGGAATGTTTACCCTGTGTAATTATATGTTGGAAGTAATATGTATTAGGAGCAAGGTAGCCTTCATCTGATAGGTAGTTACCTAGGGACTGGGCCACAGAAGCATTGATGCCACCTTGTCTCCTCTGGCAGATCTACAAGCTGTATCTGATCCAGCCTCATCCAAGATGCCTATAAGCATCAACTCCAGTGTCAGCATACTGCATCTTCCTCACCTTTTCCTGGGCTTAACAGTTGTATGCTCTTTCCTGAGTCAGCATGTGGAGCCTGCCAACCAATCAGGTCCCTCTTTTACACACCTATGTATGATGATGAGGCTCATTCTAATTGGATGCCAGATTCATATAAATGGGAGTGAAACACATGTGTGAGCCCTCGTTGACTCCTAGAGCTCTCTCTGCTTCTCCTGGGATCTCTGACCCTTTTAGCCTCTTTGCCTTATTTCATTCTTGCATATGTGAGGGGGATATTATGGGTCTCACCTCACCCTTCCCAACCAGGATGGGATAATGTCTTTTTGCTTGGATGCTTTTCTGTTTTGCTTTCTACATGTGTGATCCTCTTTCCCAGAGGCTTCATTCCTGGGGAGAGACCTTTCCCTATGTGAACAGATCTTCTTAATCTCTACCCACTGCACAGTCTGACTGGGAAGGGGGAGAATTTATTTTCGTGTGGGTGTTCCTGCCTGCCTTTCCTGTTAATCCTAACTATCCCTAAAGAAACTTTATTAATTTACCCTCTTCTTGGTCTGCTTTCTCAATTCTTTGTTGATGTGGACAAGAACCTGAGACTTGAAAGCCGGTGGTGTGGGATCTTTAATCTCATAGAACTCATAATCCTGCATATTACAATCCTTGATATTACAGATATCACAGTTAACAAACTGTCTTGACTTTTATAAAAGACTTTGGACTTTCAAATGATGTTGGAATTGCTAAAGACTATAGTGACATTTGAAGGTGAACTTACTACATTTTGTATTGTAAGATGGTCATGATTCTATGGAGGCTAAGGGCAGAATGTGGTTGTTTGAATGAAAAATATCCCCCATAACTTCAAGTGTTTGTGATTAAGTGTCCTACTTAGTCTTGAGCTGGTGGAGCCTTTGGAAGGTGGAGCCTTTTTGAAGGAGATATGTTGCTAGCAGCAGACCTTAAGGTTGATTAGCCAAGCCCACAGTGTGTCCAGAGCTAGATTGATCTTGCTTCTCTTTTGCTACTACTGATGCATGATGTGAACCAGTTGCCATGTTTTCTTCCCCATGATGAAGCTTCCCCTTGAATATGTAAGCCTGGCATAAATCTTTTCCTTCCATAAGCTGTTTCTGGCCATGTTTTGTCCGAACATCAAGGAAGTAACTATCTACTACACTCATCAAACTATAACCATGACCCTGCTAATGCTTTCCCATGTACTTTATGGATGGTCTATATGAAAAAGAAATAAAATGCTGGTGTTGAACCAAATTTTCACTTTTAATGAAACTGTCAATGACATTATAAAAAAAGAGAAAAAACTTACTGGAATGTTTTGCTAAATGAACAAATTATGAACATAGTAAACTAATTTTCAGCAGAAAAGGAAATCACAAACGTAGATTCTGAGTATTACTTTCCAAATATATTGAGAAGTTAATGTGTCTCAATGAGAATTATCTACTTCATGGTGTTACATTTTAGGTTTGCTTTGGTTTTACTTTTGACCTCTTAGTATTAAATTTTAAACCGGTCTTTTCTGAACCATCATGTATTAGGTGAATAACAAATAGTTATAAAGCAACAAACTGAAAAACTGAAAAAAAGAATAGCATTTCTACAGCCATACCAATGTTTGCGAAAACATATCCATGCACACAAATTTAGTTCCTCATGTCTTGTTTATTTCATTAACACACTGTGATAATATTTCCTTCCTTATAGTTTTTGAATACCCCCAGGATCAATTAATTTATTTTAAAAATATTTGCCTTAAATTCATATTTGTGCTTTTAGACAAATAAAAATAAAACATTTTCCCATTAAGATTTCTCCTCTTTTAATATATTTTAATGTTTTATTTATTTGAGAGAAAGGTTAAGGGAAAGAGGGAGAGAGAGAGACAGACAGACAGTGAGCGATCCAGGGACTCCAGCCTCTGCAAATGAACTCAAGACGCATGCAGCACCTTGTGCACCTGGTTTATGTGGTCCTGTGGAATTGAACCTGGGTTTTTGCTCTTCATGCAAGCACCTTAACTTTTAAGTCATCTCCATAACCCTGATTTCTCCTTAATAGAGATTCCTCAAATATTGCTACACCTTGATATCAGAAAGGTAGCATTGACTTTCCACTGTATATTGTTAATTGTGCCATACGTATCTAGTTGCAAAATGTTTTCTGGTGATTAAGTCAGTTTAGAGAGAAGGAGAGATTTAACAGTTAAATTGAGAGATTAGTGGAAATGATCACTGTATCGTTGAAGTCTTATTCAATATGTTATTATTCACTGTCTCCATATCTTACTTTGACAAAACTTGTAGTTTCTTTCACTTCAGAATCATGAGCATTTAAATAGATTTTACTTGTTCTTACATCATTAAGAGAAAGTAACTGATCACTAATTTCTGCTTCTAACGCCTTAAGTGATTAACTAAACAGTAGAACATAAATAAAATCACCTCAAATATACTTTCTCTGACAGTAGACTAAATAAAGAGTTTGAGGCCAGCCTGAAGTGAATGGCAATGTGTGTGTGTGTGTGTGTGTGTGTGTACATATTTAGTGGCATCTTATTGATTTAATTTTTAAATTTAATTTATTTATTAGAGAGAGGGAAAGAGGCAGATAGAAAATAGACATTCTAGGGCCTACAGCCATTGGAAATGAATTCCAGATTCAAGTGTCGCCTTGTTCATCTGGTTTAGGTGGGTCTTGGGGAATTGAACCTGGGTCCTTAGGCTTCACAGGTAAGCACCTTAACTGCTAAGCCATCTCTCCAGCCCATATCTTATTTTTTTTTTTTTAGGTAGACTCTTTTTATATAGCCCAGGTTGTCCTTGAAATAACAACCAATCTTCTTGTCTCCATCTCTGAGTTCTGGGATTATGTGGCACCACATTCAGCTATTTTTGCCACTACATTTTAAGACTTTTCATTGCTGACTTGGGGAAAGACTTTAACAGTTTTGGCAGTTGCTGTGTTTGAAGAGCTCTCATAGCTCATTTAATATTCTGTCATATGGTATAGTCATTTTAAATTTTCTTATCCGCCTTACAAAATTGAAAATTCACCATATTTTTATCACCTGTCCAGAATAGCATAAAGTTTTGTCCATAGTATTTGCTCAAATAAAACAGATTTTTTTCTTGCACTGTTCTGAGAAATAGTTTCTTGTTTTCTTATATTTCTTATATTTTTATTGATTTGTGAATGAAGAGGGAGAGCAGTCTCTTGCTTTGTTCAGGGCTGTGATTATTTACTGAGAATTCCCAGTGTTTTTTCTGAAAGAGAGAGACAGAGAGAGAGAGAAAGAGAGAGAGAGAATGCTAGGATCTGTTACCACTTTAAATCAACTCCAGATGAGCATGTCACTTTTTGCATTTGACTTTATGTGGGTATCAGGGATTTGAACTCAGTCTTACAGGCTTTGCAAGGAAGTACTTTTAGCCCCTGAGCCATCTCCCCAGCCCTGTTTTCTCATATTTTTTTCTTTGAGTTCTAATTTTCAAAATATTTGTCATGGATGGTCCACAAACCTTAGGTATTCATGACTATTTGTTAAAATATTGTTAAACAATTTGATTTTAGTTTTATGAGCTAGCTGCTTTGCTTTATTTTAAATGTTAAGCAGTGAAGTGCACAAAAATTGAGGACAATGTGGCATTTATTTATTTAGTTTTTCAAGGTAGGGTCTTACTCTTGCCCAAGCTGACCTGGAATTCACTGTATAGTCTCAGGCTGGCCTCAAACTCAATTATCTTCCTACCTCAGCCTCCTGAGTACTGGAATTAAAGGCATGTGTTACCATGCCAGACACAATGTGGGTTATTAATGAATTATTAATATGATCAATTTAGACATTTTTTTGTTGTTAGATACTTAATTTCAGCATAAAACTACTGTTTTAATTTATTCATTTATACAGTGTAGACCTTATAATCTAGGTTGAAAGTCAATCTAATAAGCAAATGAATCATTAGTTATTTACCTGAACACTGAGAAATGTTCTGTGAATTTCATGAATAAGAAGCAGTGATTTGTAGTCAGCTGGAGGAAGGCTAGAACTAGACTGTTCAAATCAAGATTTTAAAGATGAAAGGAGCCAACTCTGTGAAGGACTAGCCAGGAAAGACCCGTTAGGAAAAGGGAAAAGCATGCAAAAAATCTCTAGGGAAGAACTTGTTATTAGAATGAAAGGAGATTGTTTCTCTTCATGTTTTAATTGCATCTATTTTATAGCTTAATGACATTTCTACTTGGTGAGAAAAGGAGGTGAACTATAATTTATTGACTGTTACATGTGAGTTTCTTTTATTCAGATGTTGTCTATTTCCAAGTGAATGCCCTGTAAGCACCTTACATTCTAGAAACTTAGAATCCAATTATTACCTCCCCATTTCTACCTGCTACATTTGAATTTTCTTGCCTTCATAAGGAAGAGTTGCCATCCATTTAGCTGTTCAAATCCAAGACCAAAATGTCATTTGTGATGTCCCAATGTGATATACTAAACTTATTTGCATATTTATTAACTCTGTTCCATAAATTAAATTTTGATCTATTGACTTATTCTCCAACCCTGCAGCCACCCCAACTAAATTTACCCATGTTATTTAATACCTTATTTGCTGTTCTCTTTTCCTTAATTTTTAAAGATATTGTATTAGTCAGGGTTCTCTAGAGGAACAGAACTGCTAGAATGAATTATTTTAAAAGGGGATTTATTGGATCAGCTTACAGTAGTCCAACAGCAGTTGCAGGCCCGAGAATCACCGAACCTGGTAGTTGCTCAGTCCTCATGGCCAGATGCCTCAGCAGTCCCGACCCGGCACTGCAGATGGTGCTGGAAAGCCTGGAGGCTTCCTGAGGAGCCACTGGGTTTCAATCCACAGGGGTCTTCAGTTGATGCTGGTCTTTCATCCGCACTGGTCTTCAATCCACGCTGGAAGGTAGCAAGCAGCTCTGGCAGCCAAAATGGAAGGAAGGCAGGCAGGAAGGAAGGGACTCTTTTTTCCCAGAGCTCCCTTGTATCAAGTCCCCCTCTGGGCGGGGTCGCCCATTCTGGGGGAAGGGCTCAACCTTGGGGAAAGACTTCCTCCTTTAGTTGATCCTTCCTAGAAGCAACCTATGGATTACTAAACAGATAAAGTTGACAACACCTTAACTATCACAGATATTTTGAGTCAGAGTCTAATTTAGCTCAGGCTGACCTAGAACTAACTCTGTAGCCCAGGCTAGCCTCAAACCCATGACTATGCTCATACATCAGCTTCTCAAGTGTTAGGATATAGGTGTGAGCTAATGCATCTGTCTTCTACCTTAATTTTTAACCAGCCTCCAACCTATTATCTAAAATAATTCTCAAATTATTTTTCTAGAATGAGTACAACATTAGTTCCTTGCTCAAAATGTTTTATTGTCTTCTTATTAAAATTAGGAAAAACCAAATTCTTGGTAGGGCATACCAGCCACTTCTTTGCCTCCTTTCAAATATAATATTCTCATCATATTCTTTGATATAATCTGTTACAGTCAGGTTGGCATTGTTGGTAGAAATCACCCAACCAAGAGTAGCTTGTGGAAAAAAAGAGGTTTGTTTTGGCTTACAGGCTTGAGGGGAAGCTCCACGATGGCAGGGGAAAACGATGGAATGAGCAGAGGGTGGACATCACTCCTTGGCCCACATAAGGTAGACAACAGGAACAGGAGAGTGTGTCAAACACTAGCAAGGGGGACCTGGCTATAACACCCATAAGCCCAACAATACACTGCCTCCAGGAGGCGTTAATTCCCAAATTTCCATCAGCTGGGAACCTAGCATTGAGAACACCTAAGTTTATGGGGGACCCTTGAATCAAAACACCACATAACCCTACCAAAAATCTCTTCCTCAAGACTATCCTTTCATATTCTGGTCATTTGTAACTTTTTTTCTATCTAAAAGATAGTATCTCTGAGGACAGATATTCCCTGGTCCCAGTAGGTTCCCCTTTGGCTGGCTTTGGGCTACTTGGACCCTGTGAGCTTGCTGTGGAAGCAGGCCACTTGCTCTGCCTTCCTGATTCAAGTATCCCTGGGCACCCAATTCCCTGATACCCTTTGCGAGAGGATGCACAGGCAGTGAGTAAGCCAGAGCTACTGGTTTGTTCCCCACCTCCCAGTTACCTTGTCCTAGTAACCCTGCCGCTGCCTTGGGGAGGCCTGGTCCCAATGTGTGGGCTCTGGAAGCAGGTATTTTTCTCTGGTATCCCGATTGGCCCCTGGGTACTCAAATCTCTACTCCCCTGAGTCAGAGAGTGCACAAGCCACTGTAGGAGCTGGCCTCTTACCCATAGCTCTCCAGCTTCCTGGCTCCTGGTTCCCCAACCCATGATCCCCATGTGCTGAAGAGTATATGCAACTGGTGTGAGTAGGCCAAAGCTCCCAGTTCCTCAAGTACTTTATATGTACCTGCAAGCTCCACAACCTGTGCATCTGTGGTTATAACCCCATTGAATTATTATTATTATTTATTAGTTTTGTACTCAGTGAATACAGTCAAGTTGGTACCATTTTTAGCCTCTTCCCTGTCCTCCCCGCTCCCCCTGGCCCCTCCTTGTTGAGGTATATGGGTCATGAATTGTGGAGTTAGGCCTCAGTTATGGGTAGGAGGAAATGTCTCTGCCTATCATGACCCAACATGTGGCTCTGACATTCTTTCTGCCCCTCTTCTGCAAAATTTCCCTGAGCCATGTTGGGTTCATTTTGCGTCTGCTTCAGTGATGAGGTATTGGGAACCTCTGTGTCTCTGGATATCTGATTTGGTAGGAGTTGATTGTTCTCTGTGTTGATCTCCTTCACCCTTGTGCTGGTACCAGGTTCACCAAGAAAACAACATAGAGTTTTAAGTACTCTGAAGTATAAAAAACAAGGTTGATTGGTTGGAATTAAACAAAAATAGAAAAAGAGTAGTATATACCCATAATCCCATCACTTGGGAGGCTAAGAAAGGAGAATCATGTGTTTACGGTCAGTCAGGGCTATATAGTGTGACCCCATCTCAAAAACCAAACAGAACAAAAGCACAGTACTAACAAGGCTAAACCTTTACATAAACATCTGCTTGTGCAAAAATGTGAAGAGTATCACATGTATGAGGGTACACAGTAAGCTGTACAAAGCTTGAAGACAAAAAATTCATTAGAACCATGAAGGTGGTAGAGACTTCTGTTGATCCTAATTTGTTTTCAAGTCCCAACTTTTTAACTATTGCTTTGTGACTCCTGTCAGTATAAACTCATACTTCATTTTTAAAGTATATTTCATTTATTTATTTTCAAGGAGAAAGAGGGAGAGAAAGAGAAAGAGAGAGAGAGAGAGAGAGAGAGAATGATTGTACCAGATCCAGATGCTCCAGCCTCTACAAATAAACTCCAAATGCATGTGCCACTAAGTTTTACTTTATATGGGTACTGGAGAATCAAACCCTGGTCATTAGGCTTTGCAGGAAAGCACCTTAATCACCAAGTCATCTCTTCATCCCATAATTATTTTACAAATCAATAATTTTTATTACATCATCTGAAGACATATTTTTATTTATATGCAATAAGACAGAGAGAGAGAGCGAGCACAAGTGTGAATGGGTATGCCAGGGCCTCTTGCCACTGCAAACAAACTCCAGATGTGCCATGTTGTACATCTGGCTTTATGTGGATACTGGGTAATAGAACCCAGGTCCAGGCCATCAAGCTTATCAAGCAAGCACCTTTAACAACTAAGCCATCTCCTCAGCCCCAGAATAACCTTTGTTTCTTTTATAACACATTACCTACTAATGAAATAGATGGGAAATATTCTGGAAATGGAATTTTCTGATAATATGCACTTCAAAATCACTGTTTTTAGAGGTTAATAAAAGTCACAATTCACATGATCAAATTATAACCAATCTTGGGGCTGTATAGATGACTTAGCAGTTAAGACACTTGCCTGCAAAGTGTATAGGTCCAGATTTGATTTCCCAGTACCCACTTGCACCAGATACATAAGGTGGCACATGTGTCTGGAGTTTGTTTGCAGTAGCTAAGAGGTCCTGGTGTGCCCATTCTTCCTTTCTCTCCCTATTTCTCTCTCTCTCTCATTTCTCTCTCCAATAAATAATTTAAATAAATAAATGAATATGAAACCAATGTAAACCAAGAATATGAATCAAAAAATATGAGAAAACTTATCTTTGGCCATACAGTTTCAAGGGGAAAAAATTCCATACAACAATCCAATGGAAGGATATTTAACCCTCTATTTCCCTAGTTTAAACAGTATTCTTACATTCATATTTCATTAGGCTTAAGGATTTGAAGCATCATATTATTAATTTAATTCAATGTGCATTTACTGGATAACTACAGCAGTTATTTACCTAGAAAATTTATGTCCTTTTAACATTCTTTAAGCATTACTACTAGCTGAAATGATGATTTTTAGTATCTCTTGGGTAAAATTTTAAATATGTTAATTCCTAGGCCTCATACCAGGTAAATGTAATAATTCTTGAAGATTGAATTCAGGCATCAGTATTTATTTTGGCTACTCAGCTTATTACAGTGTACATCCAAGAAGTGACAAATGCTTCTTTTTCATTTATACTTTTTCCACATAGTAACCTGACATCTCACTTTAGAATCAGACATTTATTATGAATCGGTATGTGTTTCAACTTACCTTTTAACATGGTGTTTAAAAAGAATCTATATTTTATTTCTTGTTGTCCAAACTCTCTGAGATAAGGAGAACATAGAGCAGAAAAACTTATGCTAAAAATGTATAGGCTGAATATGAAAATACTTGGTATATTGAGTTTGTTAGCTATTTGCTTGAAGTATGAACCTTTTGCCTCAGATTCTGGAAAAAAAAAAGTGAAGGCTGAAAATGATGTTAGACTCAAGGTTGGAATCCAAACCCATACACAATAGCATCTTATATTCCATAAAAAGAAACCAATACCTTTGCTTCATATATTTATCAGTGATTCACAGAAGGATAATTTAGGAACAAAGTGGAGAAAGAAAAGAAGTGGAAATGTAGAAAGGCTTGATGGAACTGAAACAGGAAGTTTAACATCCTCAGAAAGAAATGTTTACGCATACACTGCAGTTTTGCTCATTAGTTTATGGCAGTATGTTCTTAGCTTGTGCTCAATATAGGGAATGAGTATAAATTCATGTTGTGGCCATTAAGTGTTCTGAACTGGCTAGAAAATAGTGATGTAGGGGCACCTGCTAGTATTCAAATCGAGAACTGCTTTGTTTTTTTCTGGCAGACCTTAGCAATAATCTGGCTGTGAGGATTTTCTACCATAGCTTCCATTAAACCTTGGAATACCTACAGATTAGGATAAACCTTACCAATAGTTTGGTGATATCTTAAAGATACAATGTCTGAAGAATATAATTCATTTTCATTATATTTACTACTACTCAATGTGACTCATAAAAGGAAGTTTGATTCCTTACTGTGTTCATTTGTCTTGATGAAGCTTTTCATAAAGAAAAAGTAAGTTGTATGAGTCAGAATCTGCTCTCTGAACCTGAGGTTGTTTTTCTTTGTTAATTAACACGTAAAATAAGTATATAGAATACTTGGAACTACCCTATAAATTTACTGTTACAATGTCATTTCCCCATGGTAATGCAGTTTGTGTAGTTATGGAGAAGCATCTGTTCCTTGAGAAAGAGTTCATATAATCTTGAAATTTCAATAATATTACATGTATGTGTACATACACACACTTGTTGAAATTACTATTTAAAACATTTGATAATTAATAGCTTTACATATTTTTCCTCTCCTTTCAAATGTTAGGGCTGGGGAAATAGCTTAGCAGTTAAGGCATTTGCCTGCAAAGCCAAATGACCTTGGTTCGAATCCCCAGGACCCACGTGAGCCAAATGCACAAGGCAGAACATGTGCCTGGAATTCGTTTACAGTGGCTGGAGGCTCTGGCACACCCATTCTCTCTTTCTCTATCTCTGCTTCTCTTTCTTTATAAAATTAAAATAAAATATTTTTAAAAGATATATGTTAAACTATTTTTATCAATATTTTAGATTTGGTAAATTATATTTTAAAAGATTTTGTCATTTTAAGATCAGTGAGAAAATTGACAACAAGGTGCTACCTGATCTAATAACTGCCCATCTTCTCAATATGTTGCTATGTCATCCTACCTCTGATTTACTCTACTGCTAACCACACTCGGTTGCCTTTTATTTGTCCTAATACCAATTATATTGCAGGCTTTTGCACATGCTGCCCACCCGAAACAGTCTTATTTTCCCACTCAATTTTCTCGCTTTTAAGAAACATGGTTTACTCTATTTATTTTTTATTTTTATTTTTATTTTTATTTTTTTATTGAGCTTTTGAGGCAGGGCCTTACTTAGTAGCTCTGGCTGACCAGAAACTTGTGATAGATCTCCAGCATCTGCCTCCCATGTACCATGATTATAAGTGTATACTATTATGCCTGAAAAAAATTCTTCCATCTCATAAGATAAAATCACTTCTTTGGAAAAGTATTCTTTAATCCTAAATATATATTTCCACTATTTTATACTCCCTCTGCTCTTGGCACTTCCTTGTAACAACTATTATGAGTAAAATATTAATGTAATTATTTAACATTTTATAGCCACACTAAATTCAATGAAGACAGGGACTGTGGGACATAGAACACTTTCAAAAAAATTAAATGTTCTTTAGCTCATTTCAATCCCCTGCCATGTATGAGATCAGAGAACATAAGACCCTTCATTGACTTCATACTTTTGCCACTGGCTACAGAATCTAGCTCATGGTCTTAACTGAAAATGAAACACTGATTTTTTTAATATATAGTCAAATGTTATATGCTTACTTTTATCTGTCACATTTGCTTTTCAATTCATTTTTAAACATTTTAAGATATCTTTTTAAATTCATAGATTAGATTTATTGAAGAGAGCTCTCTTCACTGAAGTAGCAATTTAGAATCAAGAATGATGCATTAATTATAGACTGTGATTATAAGACAACAGTTAAATAGAAAGATATTGCTATAAATACATAGAAACTCAGTAAGTACTGGAATTAGAAAGTCAGAATTTGATGGCTATAAGGAAACTATAGATTTAATTTATTATAGCAAGTCATATCATAAACACAAATGATAAGTGATTTACTGAATGTGATAAAGATAATAGTAGAAGGAATACTTTATTTCTAATTTCTTGACCTCTTTTTCTTTTAAAATGTATTTTAAATTATTTTATTTGTACACATTTATGGAGTACTCTGTGATGATTTGAGACATGTATACAGTATATAATGATCATATTTTTTCCATGTCCTTAAAACTTTAAAAATATTTTGATTAACATAAAATGATCATACATATTTATGATGTGTAGTGTGATCATTGGTATATGTATATGGTACATATAGATCAAATTAGGATAATTAATGTTTCTATCTCATTATTAACATTTAAAGTAATTGAGCATCTCTTTCTTACTTATAAATAAAATGTATAACAGATTTCTCACTACCTACTTCTGTCTAATTTTATTAATACATCCATTATCTAAACTGCCAGTATCATTTCAATCTTAACTAGCCTCTAATAATCATAATTACTATTTTACATTTTTATCATCCTTAAATATATTTCACTTTAGTATTTCATTAATTTTCCTTATTTTTTTAGAAAGTCTCACTAAGTATCCCTGGCTGGTATCAGATTTATATGTAGCCTCGATGGCTTTGAACTCATGCTCTTCCTGTCTGAGCTTCCTGATTAGTGGTATTACCCATGTAACCCAATGTGCCTGGCTAATTCAACTACTTTTTGAACATTCACATATGAAACATTCATTTTAGAATTTGTCTGTCTTTATCTGACTTATTTGTCTTAGCATGATATTTTCTAGTTCTATCTATTTCCTAATATTACCAGGATTCCATTCTCCGTGGTTGAATAAGGTTCTATTTCATATGCCATATTTTATTTATCCATCTATTGTAAGGCACATAGATTGATTCTCTATCCCCATATCTCACTATGGTGCCATAGTAATATTGCACACAGAGGTATCTCCATGGTATTCTGATTTAATTTTATTTGATATATATCCAGAGACATAGTACATAGGTTATATGTAGGTCTATTTTTAGATTCTTGAGATACCTCTATATTATTACTCATAGTTGCTATACTAACTTACATTCAAAAAATAGTGTATAAAATCCCTTTTGCCCACATTCTTACTGCCATTTGTTTATTTTATTGTTTTGACAATTGCAATATTTAACAGAGTTGAAACTATATCATGGTTTTTATTTCCATTTTCCTGAGGGCTTATTAGTTGAATATTAATTATCATGAATTGTTAGCCATTTAAATTTCTTCTTTTGAGAAGTGTCTAATCATATCCTATACTCCTTTTCAGTGATTTATGTTATAAATATTTATCTCTTCCCATAAACTAAAACACTGATTTTAATATAGTTAAGGGCCATATGTTTCCTTTTTTCAAAATATTACACATTTCTATAAGTTATATAGTCACTTTGTCAATTTGTTTAAATTAATTAGTTTTGTACTCAGCAAATACAGTCAATTTGGTACCATTACTAGGCTCATCCATTACCTACCCCTTCTCCTTGGCCTCTCCTTGTTGAAGTGTATGGGTCATGCATTGTGGAGTTAGACCACAGTTATGGGTAAGCTAAATGTCTCTGCATATCATGACCCAACATGTGGCTCTGACATTCTTTCCGCCCCCTCTTCCGCAAAATTTCCCTGAGCCATGTTGGGTTCATTTTTGGTCTGCTTCAGTGATGAGGTGTTGGGGGCCTCTGGGTCTCTGGCTCTCTGATTTGGGAGGAGTTGATTTTTCTCTGTGTTGATCTCCTTCACCCTTGTGCTGGTACCTGGTTCACCAAGAAAACAACACTCTTGCTTGTTTCACCAATTGTTCTTTGTTTCAGGCGGGGCCCTTTTGAGGTATGATGGAGGGTCTCTCTCCTTAGGATCTACATCTATATCTGAAAAAGAGAAGAACATTCTCCAACAGAGAAGAAATTAGCACCAGACAAATGAGATAACCCTTACTTTTTTATAGAGATTTTAAACGGTGTAGGCACTCTTGTGGCCCACTATTGGTGGTTGCTTGATAGTGGAGAGCAGGCTTATGTTTGGATATTGTTCTGACTTGTTTCCCAGCTCCAGCTATGGGTCCCGTACCACTGAGGGGATCAGTTAGCCGAGTCAAGAGCAGTTAGTTTCCCACCATGGCTGTGTGCCACTATTGCAACTTGTGTGAGCATCACGACAGGTTATTTGCTGCTAAGTAGGTGAGACCATGAGTTGCTTGGACAGATATTGGTCATTTTCCCCCAGTTTCCCATGTAGCACCTTCTGGCACTAGATGTGCTGACTGTCTGGGGACTGACACTCTTCCAGCTTCCAGCCATGCCATTCCATTTTATGTGTCAACCGCATAAGGTGTCTTCAGCAGTGGGGTCTTACCACTAACCTTTGGTGGTAAGTACTCTGACAGAAATCTGTCTTTCTTTTAGGAAACCATGTAGGTCTCTCTGATCAAAAGCTCATTGTGGATGATAGCCACATGCTGGTACTGGGAGTTACAGGTCAGTTCCCACTAAGAAAAAGGAATAGATAACTAATATAAAAGAGTTAGGGAGAAGAGCGAGAGAGAGAGAGAGAGAGAGAGAGAGAGAGAGAGAAAGGCTGTAAAAGACTAAGGTCAATCTTCATAATTTTCATCATACCCTCCCCAGGGTCTTGTGGATCAGGTGTTCTATCTAAGGGCCTGGTGAAGGTTCAACCATTTGGTCTGCCTTTTAGGATGCAGAATTTTATGGTAACATTGCTGTTTGGGTTTAGATTTGTGTTTCCCACCTGCTCGTTTCCCCTCCCCTCCCTCCCCACCCATCCTACTGTCTAGTCCACGACACTTTTGCTGGGTATGTAAGGCTTCGTGGGTAGATTCAGTTTAGGTGTTGTAGATCAGTGAGACTATGTGGTGATTTTTTTTCTGTGATTCAGTAACTTCACTGAGAATGATCTGTTCCAGGTTCAACCATTTTCCCAAAATTTCATTGTGTTATGTTTTCTTACTGCTGTATAGAATTCCATTGTGTAGATACCGTCTTAGTTATCTATTCTTCTAGTGATGGATATCTGGGTTGATTCCAGCTCTTAGCTATTATGAATTGAGCCGCTACATACATGGTTGAGCAAATCGCTGTGGCCTGTGGTTTGAAGATTTTAGGGTAGATTCTGTTGGTATCGCTATTTTCAGCTTTTTCAGGACTCTCCAGATTGCTTTCCAAAGTGGTTGTACCATCTTACATTCCCACCAACAGTGGATGAGGGTTCCTACTTCTCTGTATCCTCGCCAGCATTTGTTTTTAATTGATTTTTTGATGTTTGCTATCCTTATTGGGGTAAGGTGGAATCTCATACTTGTTTTAAGTTGCATTTCCCTGATGATTAGGGATGATGAACATTTTCTTAACTGTGTGTTTGCCATTTGTATTTCTTCCTCTGTGAACTGCCTGTTGAGCTCTTTGCCCCATTTTGTGAGTGTGGTGTCTGACTTTTTACTGTTTAGATGTTTGAGTTCTTTGTAGATTCTAGAGATTAGGCCTCTGTCAGTTGAATAAGCAGCAGATATTTTTCCCATTCTGCAGGTAATCTATTGTCTTTGCTTATTGTATGCTTGCCTGTAAAGAAACCCCTCAGTTTCATGTGATCCCATTGGATGAGTGACTGTTTAAGATCGTGAGCTACTGGGGATTTATTCAGGAAGTCTTTTTCCATTCCTATATCATGGAAAGTACTTCCTATATTTTCTTCCAGTAGTAGTCAAGTTTCTGGCCTTATATTGAGGTCTTTGATCCATTTGGACTTCAGTGTAGTGCATGGCGAAATGTGTGGATCAAGTTTTAATTTCCTGCATATGGTTATCCAGTTTCTCCAGCACCATTTGTTGAAGATCCTGTCTTTTTTCCAGCCTATATTGTTTGGGCATTTGTCAAATATCAAGTAGCTGTAGTTGTTTGACCCAAAGTCCGGGTCCTCAAGTCTATTCCACTGGTCTATACTCTTGTTTTTATGCCAGTACCATGCTGCTTTTATTACTATTGCTTTGGAATATAGCTTGAGATCAGGTATAGTGATGCTTCCAGAGGTATTTCTTTTGCTAAGGATATGTTTGGAAATGCGAGGCCTTCTGCCTTTCCATATGAAATTTGAGATCATTTTTTCTATCTCTGTGAAGAACACCATTGGGATTTTAAATGGAATGGCATTAAATCTGTATATCGCCTTTGGTAGGATTGCCATGTTCACAATTTTAATTCTGCCTATCCAGGAGCATGGGAGGCCTTTCCATTTTCTCAAGTCCTCCTCAATTTCTTTTTTGAGTGTTTTTATGTTTTCGTTGTTTAGATCTTTCACTTCCTTGGTTAACGTTATTCCAAGGTATTTTATTTTTTGTGTTGCTATTGAAAATGGGACCATGCCTCTTATTTCTTTCTCTGTTTCTTTGTCATTTGTATATAGAAAGGCTCCTGATTTTTGTGCATTGTTTTTGTATCCTGCTACTTTGCTATTGGAGTTAATCACCTTCAGGTGTTTTGGGATGGAGTCTCTTGGGTTTCTTACATATACAGTCATGTCATCAGTGAATAGAGCTTTTTCGGAGTAGAAGTTTTTGAAATAAGCCCTGATGATTCTCCCAATTTCACTTGTGTCTGTTGTGATCTCTCCTTTTTCACTTTGATTTTTGTTAACTGAAGCATCTCTTATTTTTGCTTGACCAAATTGGCTAGGGGTTTGTGAATCTTGTTTATTTTTTCGAAGAGCCAGCTCTTTGTTTTGTCAATTGTCTTAATTGTTTTCTTAGTTTCCAATTCATTAATTTCTGCTCAGATTTTAATTATTTCTTTCCTTCTGGAGCTCTTTGGGTTGGATTATTCTTGCTTTTCCAGTGCCTCCAGGTGGATGGTTGGGTTATTGATTTGGAACCTTTCTGCCTCTTTTATGAAGGCATTGAGTGCTATGAATTTTCCCCTGCGGGCCGACTTCATTGTGTCCCATAAGTTTTGGTACGATGTGTTCTCATCATCATTCAATTCTAAAAATTTTGCAGTTTCATTTTTTATTTCATCCACTATCCATTTATTGTTTAAAAGTGTGCTGTTCAGTTTCCAGGTGCCGTTGGGATTCTTGGTGGGTCTTTTGTTGTTAATTTCTAGCAATATAGCATTGTGATCTGATATCCTGCAAGGAATTATGTCAATCTTCCTAAATATGTGGAGGCAGGCTTTGTGACCCAGTATATGGTCTATTAAAGAGAATGTTCCATGGGCTGCTGAGAAGAATGTGTAGTCTGTGGGTTTGGGATGGAAAGTTCTGTAGATGTCCGTTAGGTCTAAGTGATCTATGGTTTTGTTGAGCTCTCTTACTTCCGTGTTGAGTTTCTGTTTGGATGATCTGTCTATTACTGATAAGGCTATATTGAAGTCCCCAACTATGATGGTGTTGGTGCTTATTTCTGTTTTATTGTCAAGTAGGTTTTGGTTTATGAACTGTGGTGCCCCTGTGTTTGCTGCATACAGATTTATGATTGTAATATCCTCTTGATGGATCGTTCCCTTGATAAGTAGGAAGTGGCCTTCTTTGTCTTTTTTGATTATTTTTGGTTTGAAGTCTATTTTATCTGATATTAATATAGGTACACCTGCTTGTTTCTTATTCCCATTTGCTTGCAATACTGTTTTCCACCCTTTCACCCTGAGGAGATGTCTGTCTTTAATGGTGAGGTGGGTTTCTTGAAGGCAACAGATTGAGGGGTCTAATTTTTTGATCCATCCTGTTAGCTTGTGTCTCTTGATGGGTGAATTAAGGCCATTAATATTTAGGGTAATGACTGTGAGATTTGATTTGATCCCTGCCACATTGTGATGGTATATGCTGTTTGGGGATTTCATGGACTTTGAAGTTTTTTTTTTTTTGTGCCTACTCTGATTTTGGTTATTGTGATCTGCTTCTTGTAGGCATTTGAGGTTGATTATTTGTTTCTTCTCTGTGGAGAATTTCATGAAATACTCTCTGTAGGTTTGGTTTTGTGTTCATGTAATTATAAAGCTGAGTTTTGTCATGGAAAGTTTTTCTTTCACCATCTATTATGAGGGATACTTTTGCTGGGTAGAGTAGTTTGGGTTGGAAGCCATAGGTTCTTAGACTTTGCAGTGTTTCATTCCTCGCCCTTCTGGCTTTCAGGGTTTCCGTGGAGAAGTCTGGAGTAATTCTGATGGGGTTACCTTTAAAAGTGGTGTGCTGTTTTTTCCTAGCTGCTTTTAGGATTTTCTCTTTGGTGTCAATATTTAGAGTCTTAATGACAATATGTCTTGGAGAGTTTCTCCTTTGGTCCGGTCTGTTTAGAGTTCTGTTGGCTTCTTGTATCTTGATGGGCCGTTCTTTTAAGAGACTGGGGAAGTTTTGTTTGATTATTTTGTTAAATAATTTCTCCATGCCTTTGGTCTGAATTTCTTCTCCTTCTGGTATTCCAATGATCCCAATATTTGGACATTTAAGTGTATCCCACAATTCCCTCATGTTCTTTTCACAGGAACTTTTGAACTTACTGAAATTTTTGAACTCTCGAACTGTTTCTTCCATCTTGTCTTCCAGATCAGAGTTTCTATCCTCCACTTGGCTCACTCTATTCTTGAGAGCTTCTAGAGACTTTTGGACTTGTTCAATTAGGTTTGCATTTTCTCCTACTTTTCTATGTATAATTTCCATCCCTTTGTCAAGCTCCTTTTTCACACCATTTTCTGATTTTCTTGGTGCTTCTTGGAATTCATCCTTGCATTTCTTTATATCTTCATTTAGTATCGCCAGCTGATTTTTGAGGTACTCTTTTATTTCACTCTCCCTCATATCTCTTAACTCTCTTTGAACTCCTTCCATTTTCTTATCTATTAAGTGTAGTATAATGATGGCAGCATCCACATGATTATCAGTCCTTTGTTGCTTTTCTGCAAGTTCTACCAGGTCAGGGTTGCATTGCTCATAGCTTTATTTTGGTGTTCTAACCCTAATGACTCTTCTATGCTTTGATTAGAGATGTTCATTGTAGGGCTGGGTGATCTAACTGGATTTTCTTGCATTTGATTTCTCATGTTATTTGTTTTGCACTGTGGTCTGCCCATCGCAGTGTATGGGCACATAGGTTGGTTGACCACCCTGGGCTCTAGCATAATGGGAATCTGAAACAGCCTGAGGCTGTTGCAAAGCAGCCTGGTCTTTGGCTCTCACTTGCCAAAACTGTCTGAGTTCCTGCCTGGCCAGGTTGCCAAAGTTGCCTGAGCTCACACTGGGTAATGTGTCAAAACTTCCTGTGCTCATGCTAAGAGGGACACAGAGGCACCAAGCACTGAAGCAGCCCAAAGTCTGGTGTGGTGGAACACTGGGACCCAGAAGCCATCTGCGCTCCCCCTCAACAGGACAATGGCTCTTGGCCGGTGTAGGATACAGGGAGGGATGGCACCTGAGCTAGAGTAAGTGACAAACACAGTCTGAGCTCACATGTGGAGTTGGAAATTGGCCTGTGCTTGCACGAGTGAGTGTGCAGCAGCTGGAACAGTAAGTGGGTAAGTGGGTGGAGCAGACTAAACTTCCACAAGTAGGATTGGAGCGGTGGCAGGCACTGTTTAAATTGATCAAGGGAGCCTGAGCTCCAATGGGCCAGCAGGCATAGCCTGGCCAAGGTCACTCGTGGGCAGGGGTAGCAGGGACATCGCCCCTGTGCAGTGAGGCAATTGGAAGTATGTTTGCCTGCAACCCTTTTCCTAGAGTAAGTGCGGGAGTTTCCTAAAGCTGGGAGTGGGAATGGCAGCTGCTTGGGGGGAAGGGTGGGCTACCCGCCCGCCCATGAGGGAATCAGCGATTCCTTGTTTTTCCCCTCTGTGCCCTCCCACTGGCAATCTATTGGCGATTTCTCTACCCTAAAAGACCCATTGAACCCTTAAAAGACCCAGTGAACCCTTAATGTCTTGCCTTTCTTTCCTGGGAATATACGGTGCAGTTAGATGGTCACCATATGGGCTGAAAGTTCCACTTTGTCAATTCTTATCTTTGTTTTGCAGAAGTTACTTAGTTTAATATGATTCTATCGTTTTTAGTTTTATTTCTTGTGGTTTTCAGTGTCTTATTCTAAAAATGGGTTGCCTAGATTTTGGGGTTTTTATATATATTATTTATTTATTTGACAGAGAGACAGAAAGAAAGAGAGAGAGAGAGAGAATGGGTATCCTAGGGCCTCCAGCCACTGCAAATGAACTCCAGACGCATGTGCCTCCTTGTTTATCTGGCTTACGTGTGGCCTGGGACATCAAACCAGGGTCCTTCGGCTTTTCAGGCCTTAACTGCTAAGCCATCTCTCCATCCTTGCCTATATTTTTGTTTTGGGGTATTTGTCTTATAGAAAATAATAGTTCTCTTCTAACAATTTCATAGTTTCAGTTCTTAAATATAGGTTCTTTAGATCTATTTCGAGTTTATTTTTTACAAAAGATGAATGATAGAGGTCCAGCTTTATTCTTATGACTATGAATATCCAGTTTCCCAGCTTCCTTTCCTTCAAAGTATGTTTTGGCAACCTAATTGAGAATCAGTTGGCTGTGAATGAATGAGTATATTTCTGGGCACCATAATTTGTTCAACTGTTCTCTGTTTTAATGCCAATAGCATATGCTTTGATTAGTATATTTTGAAGTTAGATAGTATGAAACATACATCTTTGTTATATTTGCTCAATATTTATTTCAGTATTTGGGGATTTTTGTGCTTACATGTGATATTTCTATTTTTTTCTTTTGTGTGTGCATGTGTATCACTGTGCATGTGTGGAAGACAAACTCAGGATGTTGAATCTCTTCTTCCACCTTCTTAGAGACAGGATCTGTTTTGTTTTTGTTGCTAGGGAGGGCAGAGTAGATGTCCAGTGAGCTTAAAATTTCTTGGCTCTACTTCCCATTGTCATAGGTGTATTTTAGACACATACAGCACTTTCTGTCTGGCTTTATGTGAGTGCTAGAGATTGGAATCTGTTGAGCTTGTTTGTGGAGCAAGCACTTTTAATTACCAAGTCGTATCCTCAACCCCTCAATTATAATTTTTAATCGTATGAACAAATAGCATTGGTATTTTGATCAAGTTACACTGAATGTATAAATTGTTAAGCAGTATGACATTATAGCAATATTAATTCTTCCATAGCAATATTAGTTCTTCCAATACATTAACCATGGGAATTCTTTGCATATTTTTGTGTCCTCTTTGACTTCTTTCTTCAGAGTTTTGTAGTATTCATTATAGAGATTTTTTTCAGTTCTGTGGTTAAACTTGTTCATAAGTATTTTAACTTTTGTAGCTATCATGAATGAGATTTATTTCATGATTCTTGTTCTCAACAATCTTATTGGTATATTGCATCCATGACCTCATAGTGACTGTCACAAGCTTCACAAGACCCATATAACTGGACCCACCAAAATTGGTCATGGATGAAAGAAGAAGGTATAAGTTCCACACCAGTCCCGGAGGAGTTATAGGCAGATACTGGAGGCTGGGGAGTGAGAGACATTTTCATCATTGGTAGAGTCATTGGTAGGACCCACATACTCTGGTTAAAAAAAATCCCTCACCCGATGTCCATACAGGCAATCTCAATTAAACTCCTGGTCACACCCACACATAAGAAAAAAATGAGACATCAAAGTGGAACAAAGTAGAAGAGGAATAGTTGAGGAGAAGGTGTTTAATGGAAAGAGTTTAGAGAGGAAGGTCAAGAGAAGTTAAGACAGATTATGATAAATTTATATATATGCATAAATAAACATATAATTATATACATGAATAAAAATTGCCAATATAAACATTACTACACATTGACTTTGTATCTTGTAATTATAAAATTCATTATTCAGTTCTTATAGTATGAGCAAAGTCTTCAGGTTTTTCTGTGTATAAACTCATGTTATTTATAAATGGGGTCAATTTCATCTATTTCTTTGCCCAATTGGTCTGGCTGAAGGTTCTAATAGTATGGTCAATGAATCAATTGTTCTTTAAATCCTGTCCTTCCCTACCCCTCTCTCATTTTGGAGACTGACTAGCCTTGAAGTTATGATTGAGTTTTGAGTTTATAGGTGTTCATCATTTTCAGCTATAAATATCTCTTAGTCCATTAGTTCTATAATAAATCTTAAGTGTGATGTTGTAAGTTTTCTCACTACTATTGAATTGCCATCTTTATTATTTTTGCTTTACCAATATTTCTTTATAAAATTAGTGTTCTGAAATACAAGGCCCTTGTTTTACTCTTATATCATGAAAACACCCTATATTCTTCTTCAATTAAGTATTCTAGCATTACATGAATTTAATTTACAATTGCTATATCTTCTTTATAACTTAACTTATTCATTAAATATTTACCTTTCAGCTCTTTCTACTCAATTTCACTTTAAGTCTATCTTGTCTGATATGAGAAAAGCTACTACTACTTTTGTTTCCCAGTTGCATGGAGAACCTTCTACTAGAATTTCACTTTCAGTCTATGCATTTTCCTGGTGAAGTGACTTTCTTAGAGATGGCATATCTATGAGTCTTCTCTCTCTTTTAATCCAACCAGTCTTTATAGGTTTTCCATTGAGAAATTTAGTACATTTACATTTAAGGGTTTTGTTGATTAAATAATGATTTATTCCTTTCATTTACTATACATTCTTTTTGTTTGGAATGTCATTTACTGTTCATATTTGTTGCCTAGGGATTATATTAATAAGGTTTACTTATTCTATTTGTCTTATGTGCATTTAACTTTCTAATGGGTCTTGTAAGTCCTTGTTTTCATGATAGTAATTATCTTTCTTTATCTTCTGGATGCAGGATTCCCTTAAGCATTGTTTGGAAAACCAGTCTGATGGTGATAAACTCCCTATAATATTCTTGTCTGACAATTGTTTTCTTTTATAACTTAAAATATGTCACTCCACTTCCTCGTGGCCTGTATGTTTTATACTGAGAAATATGTTATTTGTATAACAGGGATTTGATTAGATGTGACGTGATACTTTATAGTGTTTAAAATTCTTTCTTTGTCATGTATTTTGATTATAATATATTATTATTTTTCTTTATGAGTTAGTTTTGTATTCAGCAAATACAGTCACTTTGGTACCATTATTAGGCTCATCCATGACCTACACCCTCCCCTTGGTCCCTCCTTGTTGAGGTATATGGGTCATGCGTTGTGGAGTTAGACCAGTTATGGGTAAGCTAAATGTCTCTGCATATCATGACCCAACATGTGGCTCTGACATTCTTTCCGCCCCCTCTTCCGGAAAATTTCCCTAAGCCATGTTGGATTCATTTTTGGTCTGCTTCAGTGATGAGGTGTTGGGGGCCTCTGAGGCTCTGGCTCTCTGGTTTGGTATGAGTTGATTTTTCTCTGTGCTGATCTCCTTCCCCCTTGTGCTGGTATCCAAGCACCCTTGCTTGTTTTGCCAATTTTTCTTAGTTTCATCCAGGGCCCTTTTAAGGAATAATGGGGTGGCTCTCTCCTTAGGATCTACATCTATCTGAAAAAGAGAAGCAGATTCTCCAACGGACAGTAAGTTAGCACCAGGACAAATGAGATAAACCTTACTTTTTTTTTATAAAGAATTTAATAGGTGTAAGCCCTCTTGTAGCCCACAATTGATGGTAGCTTGATATTGGAGAGTGGGCTTATGTTTAGATATGTTTCCCAGCTCCAGCTATGGGTCCCATACCACTGAGGGGATCAGTTAGCCAAATTGAGAGCAGTTGGTTCCCCACCATGGCTGTGTGCCACTACTGCACTTGTGTGGGCATCACAACAAGTTATTTGCTGCTAAGTAGGTTAGACCATGCATTGCTTCAACAGATATTGGTCATTTTCCCCCAGTCGCCCATGTAGCACCTTCTGGCACTAGACGCGCTGACTGTCTGGGGACTATCTTCCAACTTCCAGCCAGGCCATTCTAATTTGCATGTCAATCACATAAGGTGTCTTCATCAGTAGGGTCTTACCACTAACCTTTGGTGGGTCATCAAGTACTCTGAAAGAAATCTGTCTGTCTTTTAGGAAACCTTGTAGGTCTCTCTGATCAAAAGCTCACTGTGGATGATAGCCACATGCTGTTTCTGGGAGTTACAGGTCAGTGCCCACTAAGAGAACGAGGAAAACGATAACTAATATACAAGAGTTAGAGATAAGACAAAGAGAGAGAGAGAGAGAGAGAGAGAGAGAGAGAGAGAGAGAGGGATGAGGGGAAATGAGGGAGGGAAGATGTAGAAGATTAAGGTTAGACTTGATCTTACCCTCTACAGTGTCTTGTGGTTCAAGTGTTCCCTGTAAGGGCCTGGTGAAGGATCAGCCATTTGGTCTGTCTTTTAGTAAGTAGAAGATTATGGTACCATTGCCGTTTGGGTCTAGATTTGTGTTTCCCACCCCTTTGATGCCCTCCCCTCCCTCCCCTTCCATCCTAGTGTCTAGTCTAGGAGATGCTTGCTGGGTATGTAAGGTATCTTCGGTAGATTCAGGTTAGGGGCTGTAGATGAGTGAGACTATGTGGCGATTTTTTTTTCTGTGATTGGGTAAGTTCACTGAGAATGATCTGTTCCAGGTTCAACCATTTTTCCTCAAATTTCATTGTGTCATTTTTTCTTACTGCTGAATAGACTTCCATTGTGTAGATATACCACGTCTTAGTTATCCATTCTTCTAGTGATGGACATCTGGGTTGATTCCAGCTCTTAGCCATTACAAATTGAGCCGCTATAAACATGGTTGAGCAGATCTCTCTAGCCTGTGGTTTGAAGGTTTTAGGGTAGATGCTTAGTAAGGAAATAACTGGGTCTGTTGGGATCTCTATACTCAGCTTTTTCAGAAGTCTCCATATTGCTTTCCAAAGTGGTTGTACCATCCTACATTCCCACCAACAGTGGATGAGTGTTCCTACTTCTCCACATCCTCGCCAGCATTTATTTTTATTTGATTTTTTGATGTTTGCTATCCTTATTGGGGTAAGGTGGAATCTCATAGTTGTTTTAATTTGCATTTCTCTGATGATTAGGGATGATGAACATTTTCTTAACTGTGTGTTTGCCATTTGTATTTCTTCCTCTGTGAACTGCCTGTTCAGCTCTTTGCCCCATTTTGTGAGTGGGGTGTTTGACTTCTTACTGTTTAGATTTTTGATTTCTTTGTAGATTCTAGAGATTAGGCCTCTATCAGTTCGATAACCCGCAAATATTTTCTCCCATTCTGTGGGTAATCTATTGGCTTTGCTTATTGTATGCTTGTCTGTAAAGAAACTCTTCAGCTTCATGTGATCCCATTGGTTGAGTGACGGTTTAAGTTCATGAGCTACTGGGGTTTTGTTCAGGAAGTCTTTTTCCATTACTATATCATGGAAAGTACTTCCTAAATTTTCTTCCAGTAATATACGAGTTTCTTGTCTTATATTGAGATCTTTGACCCATTTGGACTTGAGTGCAGTGCGTGGTGAAATGCGTGGATCAAGTTTCAGTTTCCTGCATATGGTTATCCAGTTTGTCCAGCACCATTTGTTGAAGATGCTGTCTTTTTTCCAGCCTATATTGCTTGGGCCTTTATCGAATATCAAGTAGCTATAGTTGCTTGACCCAAAGTCCGGGCCCTCAAGTCTATTCCATTGATCTATACTCCTGTTTTTCTGCCAGTACCATGCTGATTTCCTTACTATGGCTTTGTAATATAGCTTTAGATCAGGTATGGTGATGCCTCCAGAGGTATTTCTTTTGCTGAGGATATGTTGGGAAATGTGAGGCCTTCTGCCTTTCCATATGAAATTTGAGATCATTTTTTCTATCTCTGTGAAGAACACTGTAGGGATTTTGATTGGAATTGCATTAAATCTGTATATTGCCTTTGGTAGTATTGTCATCTTCAAAATGTTAATTCTGCCTATCCAGGAACATGGGAGGTCTTTCCATTTTCTCAAGTCCTCCTCAATTTCTTTTTTGAGTGTTTTTATGTTTTCATTGCATAGATCTTTCACTTCCTTGGTTAACGTTATTCCAAGGTATTTTATTTTATTTTTTTTTTTTGTTGCTATTGAAAATGGGACTATGTCCCTTATTTCTTTCTCTGCATCTTTGTCATTTGCATAAAGGAAGGCTACTGATTTTTGTGCATTGATTTTGTATCCTGCTACTTTGCTATAGGAGTTAATCACCTTCAGGAGTTTTGGGATGGAGTCTCTTGGGTCTCTTACATATATAATCATGTCATCAGCGAATAAAGCTAACTTAACTTCTTCCTTTCCAAATTGTATCCCATTTATTTCCTTCTCCTGTCTTATTGCTTGAGCTAGGACTTCCAATACTATATTGAAAAGCAGAGGAGAGAGTGGACAACCCTGTCTTCTTCCTGATCTTAATGGGAATTCCTCCAGACTCTCTCCATTAAGTATTATTTGGGCCTTCAGAGCTTCGTATATTGCCTTTATTAGGTTAAGATATGAACCAACCATGCCAATTCTCTCCAATGTTTTGATCATGAAGTGATGTTGAATCTTGTCAAAGGCCTTTTCTGCATCTATCGAAATGATCATGTGGTTTTTATGTTTAACCTTGTTTATGTGGTGTATTACATTGACAGATTTCCGTATGTGGAACCACCCCTGTGTTCCTGGATGAATCCCACTTGGTCAAGGTGGATAATGCTTTTGATGTGTTGTTGGATTCGGTTTGCAAGGATTTGGTTTAGGATCTTTGCATCTAAATTCATCAGGAAAATAGGTCGGTAGTTTTCTTTTCTTGTGGCATCTCTGCCTGGTTTTGGAATTAGGGTGATGCTAGCTTCATAAAAGGAGTTGGGTAGCTTTCCCTGTTCACCAATTGTGTGGCACAGTTTGAGGAAGAGTGATTTGAGTTCTTGCATAAAGGTTTGATAGAATTCAGCTGAGAAGCCATATGGTCCTGGACTCCTCTTTTTGGGGAGGTATTTTATTACTTTTTCAATCTCCATGAGTGTGATGGGTTGATTGAGGTGATTAATCTGCTCTGTGTTTAGGTTTGGTAGATGGTATGCGTCCAAGAATTTATCCATCTCCTCCACATTCTCCAGTTTTGTGGAGTAGAGGTTTTTGCAATAAGTCCTGATGATTCTCACAATTTCACTTATGCCTGTTGTGATCTCTCCTTTTTCATTTTGAATTTTGTTAACTTGAAGCTTCTACTTTTTTTGCTTGATCAGATTAGACAAGGGTTTGTCGATCTTGTTTATTTTTTCAAAGAACCAGCTCTTTTTTTTGTCAATCGTCTTAATTGTTTCCTCCTTTTCCTGTTCATTGATTTCTGCTCTGATTTTAATTATTTCTTTCCTTCTGGAGCTCTTTGGGTTGGATTTTTCTTGTTTTTCCAGTGCCTTTAGGTGGATTGCTAGGTTATTGATTTGGGACCTTTCTGTCTTTTATATGAAGGCATTGAGTGCTATGAATGTTCCCCTGACGATGGCCTACATTGTGTCCCATAAGTTTTGGTATGATGTGTTCTCATTGTCGTTCAATTCCAGAAATTTTGCCATTTCATTTTTTATTTCATCCACTATCCATTTATTGTTCGAAATTGTGCTGTTCAGTTTCCAGGTACCGTTAGGTCTTTTTGGGTCTTCTGTTGTTGATTTCTAGCAATATACCATTGTGATCTGATATCATGCAGGGAATTATGTCAATCTTCCTAAATATGTGGAGGCAGTCTTTGTGACCCAGTATATGGTCTATTTTAGAGAATGTTCCATGGGATGCTGAGAAGAATGTGTAATCTGTGGATTTGGGTTGGAAGGTTCTGTAGATGTCCGTTAGGTCTAAGTGATCTGTGGTTTTGTTGAGCTCTCTTTCTTCCCTGTTGAGTTTCTGTTTGGATGATCTGTCTATTACTGATAATGGTGTATTGAAGTCCCCAGCTATGATGGTGTTTGTGGTTATTTCTGTTTTATTGTCAAGTAGGTTTTGGTTTATGAACTGTGGTGCCCCTGTGTTTGCTGCATACAGATTTATGATTGTAATATCCTCTTGATGGATCGTTCCCTTGATAAGTAGGAAGTGGCCTTCTTTGTCTTTTTTGATTATTTTTGGTTTGAAGTCTATTTTATCCAATATTAATATAGGTACACCTGCTTGTTTCTTATTCCCATTTGCTTGCAATACTGTTTTCCACCCTTTCACCCTGAGGAGATGTCTGTCTTTAATGGTGAGGTGGGTTTCTTGAAGGCAACAGATTGAGGGGTCTAATTTTTTGATCCATCCTGTTAGCTTGTGTCTCTTGATGGGTGAATTAAGGCCATTAATATTTAGGGTAATGACTGTGAGATTTGATTTGATCCCTGCCATATTGTGATGGTAAATGTGGGTTGGTGTTTTCATGGACGTTGAAGGTTTTTGTGCCTACTCTGAGTTTCATTGTTGTGATCTGCTTCTTGGAGGCAATTGTGTTTGATTATTTTTTTCTTCTCTGTGGAGAATTTCATGAAATACTCTCTGTAGGTTTGGTTTTGTGTTCATATAATTGTAAAGCTGAGTTTTGTCGTGGAATGTTTTTCTTTCACCATCTATTATGAGGGATACTTTTGCTGGGTAGAGTAGTTTGGGTTGGAAGCCATAGGTTCTTAGACTTTGCAGTGTTTCATTCCAGGCCCTTCTAGGTTTCAGGGTTTCCATTGAGAAGTCTGAAGTAATTCTGATGGGGTTACCTTTGAAGGTGGTGTGCTGTTTTTCCCTAGCTGCTTTTGGGATTTTCTCTTTGGTGTCAATGTTTAGAGTCTTAATGACAATGTGTCTTGGAGAGTTTCTCCTTTGGTCTAGTCTGTTTGGAGTTCTATTGGCTTCTTGTATCTTGATGGGCCTTTCTTTTAAGAGACTGGGGAAGTTTTGTTCGATTATTTTGTTAAATAATTTCTCCATGCCTTTGGTCTGAATTTCTTCTCCTTCTGGTATTTCAGTGATCCTGATATTAGGACGTTTAAGTGTATCCCACAATTCCCTCATGTTGTGTTTACAGGAAATTTTGAAGTTACTGAAATTTTTGAACTCTCTAACTGTTTCTTCCATCTTGTCTTCCAGGTCAGAGTTTCTATCCTCCACTTGGCTGACTCTATTCTTGAGAGCGTCCAGTGAGTTTTGGACTTGTTCAATTAAGTTTGCATTGTCTACTACTTTTCTTTGTATAATTTCCATCTCTCTGTCAAGCTCCCTTTTCACATCATTTTCTGATTTTCTTGATGCTTCTTGGAGTTCATCCTTGCATTTCTTTATGTCTTCATTTAGCATGGCCAGCTGATTTTTAAGGTCTTCTTTTTTTTCACTCTCCCTCAAATCTCTTAACTCTCTTTGAAATCCTTCCAATTTCTTATCTAATCCTTCCAATTTCTTATCTATTAGTTCTAGTTTAGTGATGGCAGCATCCACACGATTGTCGGCCCTTTGTTGCTTTCCTGCAAGTTCTACCAATAGGTTGGTCAGTGTTACATTGCTCATAGCTTCAATTTGGTGTTCTGGTCCTATTGGTTCTTCTGTGTTTTGGTTAGATGTATTCATTGTGGGACTGGGTGATCTAACTGGATTTTCTTGCATTTGATTTTTCATGTTATTTCTTTTGCGCTGTGTTCTGCCCATGACAGTGTATGGGCAGATAGGTGGGCGTATCAGCCTGGGCTCAAGAACAATGGGAATCTTATGCAGCCTGGGGGCGTTGCCAAGAAGCCTGGGCTTTGGCTGTCACTTGCCAAAGCCGCCTATCTACTGCCTGGCAGGGGCGCCGAAGTTGCCTGAATTCTCAAGCGGTAATGTGCCAAAGCTGCCTGCGTTCGAGCTAGGAGTGGCACTGAGGCACCAAGCACTGGCTGGGATCAGTGGGACCCAGACGCGCTCCCCCTCCACAGGACAATGGCGGATGGCTGGCACGGCAAACAGGTAGGGGATGGCACCTGAGCTGGCGCAATTGAGAGACACAGTCTGAGCTTGCGTGGCAGCTGCTGTGGGACTGGGCTTGCTCAGTAAGTGGGCGAGTGGATGGAAGTGCGTAGCAGTCTAAGCTTCCTCACGCAGGGAACAATCAGGGCCAGTGGCAGCTGTGGTGCTGTGAATGCTGCGTTTTTTTGGGTGAGGGGTGGGCTACACTCCCGTGAGTGGATCCACGATTCCCTGTTCCCCCGCCTCTGTGCCCTCCCAGATTTCTCTCCCCTTAAAGCCACTATGTACCCTTAATATCTTGCCTTTCTTTCCCCAGGATTTGCAGCGCAGCTAGGCAGTCGCCATCTTGGCTGGAAGTCTATAATATATTACTATATATATTATTATAAGGACCATTTGTGGTTAGCATATGTTGGGTCCTAAGGGCCTCCTACACGTAGTTGTCCAAATATTTCCCAATATAAAGCAAGTTTTCTGGTATTCTTCCACTTAATATCCTGTGCCTCTTGTATTTTATTCCCCTTTGAGAAACTCCTAAAATATGAAAATTTTCATTTTTCATTATATTTCAAATATCTCAGAGGGTATCTTCCTTCTTTATTATTTTTCATTGAGAACCTTACTATATAAACTTATTGCATATTAGTCATATTCCCATCAGGTTATTCATAGCACTAAATGCCTTCACAACAAATACTGAGAGATTCTAAATCAATAGCATAACCATCCACCTGAAGGTACTAGAAAAGCTATTAGAATCCATCCCCAAAAGGTCAAGACTGAAAGAAATAATTAAGATCAGAGAAGAAATTGATGAATTGGAAACTAAGAAAACAATTAAGAAAATTGATGAAACAAAAAGCTGGTTGTTTGACAAAATAAACAAGATTGATAAACCCCTGGACAATTTGATCAAGTGAAAAAAAGAGGTGCTTCAAATTAACAAAACTAGAAATGAAAAAGGAGAGGTCACAACAGACATAAGTGAAATTGGGAACATCATCATGACTTATTTGAAAAACCTCTACTCAACACAACTGGATAATATGGTGGAAATGGATGAATTCCTGGACACATACCACCTAACAAATCTAAACTCAGAGCAGATTAATCTCCTATAAAAACCTATCACACCCATCGAGATTGTAAAGGTAATCAAAAATCTCCCCAAAAGGAAGAGTCCAGGACCAGATTGCTTCTCAGCTGAATTCTATCAAACCTTCATGGAAGAACTGAAACCATTTTTTCCTCAAATTCTACCACATATTGGACAACAGGGAAAGCTCCTAACTGCTTTTATGAAGCTAGTATCACCCTAATACAAAAAGCAGGCAGAGATACCACAAAAAAGAAAACTATAGTCCTATTTCCCTGATGAACTTAGACACAAAGATCCTGAACAAAATCTCGCAAACCAAATTCAAAAACACATCAAAAGCATTATCCACCTTGATCAAATAGGCTTTATCCCAGGAACGCAGGGGTGGTTCAACATACAGAAATCTGTGAATGTAATATACCACATAATAGGCTTAAACACAAAAACCACATGATTACTTCAATAGATGCAGAAGAGGCCTTTGACAAACTACCACATCACTTCATGATCAATACATTGGAGAGAATAGGCATGGATGGTTTATATCTCAACATAATAAAGGCTATACATAAAGTTCCTAAAGCCCAAATAATAATTAATGGGGAGTGACTGAAGGAATTCCCATTGAGATCAGGAATAAGACAGGAGTGTCCACTCTCACCTCTACTCTTCAACATAGTACTAGAAGTCCCAGGTCAAGCAATAAGACAGGAGAAAGAAATAAAAAGGATACAAATTGGAAAGGAAGAAGTTACTTTAGCCCTATTTGCAGATGACATGATTCTATACATAAGTGACCTGAGACTCTCCATCTCAAAACACTTAAAGGTGATTAACTCCTTCAGCAATGTAGCAGAATACAAAATTAAAGGAGAAAAGTCAGTAGCCTTTCTATATGCAAAAGACAAAGATACAGAGAAAGAAATTAGCAATATTAGCAACAATAACAACAAAAATACTTTGAATAACATTAACCAAGGTTACAAAAGATGCATATAATAAAACATAAAAGCCATCAAGAAAGAAATTGAGGACTACTTTGAAAATTAAAAGACCACCCACGCTCATGGATAGACAGATTAAAAATTGTGAAAATGGCTATCTTACCAAAAGCAATACACAGATTTAATACAATAACAATAAAAATCCCAACATTTTTATTCACAGAGAGAGAAAATTGTTGTCAAAATTCATAAGGAAAGCCAGAAGGCCTTGGATATCCAAGCACACCTTCAGCAAAAGAAACAATTCTGTAGGCATCACCATACCTGATTTAAAGCTATATGACAAAGCCACAGTAACAAAAATAACATGGGACTTATGGCCAAGATGGCGTTTGCCTAACTGCATCGCACATCCCCAGGAAAAAAAGGCAAGGCATTAAGAGTTCACTGGATCTTTTACGGTAGAGCAATCTCTAACAGAATGCCAGTGGGAGGGCACAGAGAGGAAAAACAGGGAATTGCTGATTCCCTCACTCACAGGTAGCCCACCAGTCCCCAAATGCCCCCAAGCAGCTGCTATATTACAAAGCCATAGTAATAAAAACAGCATGGTACTGGCATAAAAACAGGAGTATAGACCAATGGAATAGACTTGAGGACCTGGACCTTGGGTCAAGCAACTGCAGCTACTTGATATTTGACAAAAGCCCTAACAATATAGGCTGGAAAAAAGACAACATCTTCAACAAATGGTGCTGGACAAATTGGATAACCATATGCAGGAAATTGAAACTTCATCCACACACCTAGACATGCACTACACTCAACTCCAAATGGATCAAAGACCTCAAAATAATACCATAAACTTGGTTGCCACTGGAAGAAAATATAGGAAGTACATTTCATGATATAGGAATGGATAAAGACTTCCTGAACAAAACCCCAGTAGCTCACAATGTTAAACAGTCACTCAACCAATGGGATCACATGAAGCTGAAGAGTTTCTTTACAGACAAGCATACAATAAGCAAAGCCAATAGAATACCCACAGAATGGGAGAAAATATTTGCTGGGTGTCCAACTGACAGAGGACTAATCTCTAGAATCTACAAAGAACTCAAAAACCTAAACAATAAAAAGTCAAACAACCCACTCACAAAATGGGGGAAAGAACTAAACAGGCAGTTCACAGAGGAAGAAATACAAATGGTAAACACACACTTAAGAAAATGTTCCTCATCCCTAATCATCAGGGAAATGCAAATTAAAACAACTATGGGATTCCACCTTACCCCAGTAAGGATAGCAAATGAAAATAAATGCTGGCAAGGATGTGGAGAATTATGAACCCTCATTCACTGTTGGTGGGAATGTAAGATGGTACAATCACTTTGGAAAGCAATATGGAGACTCTTGAAAAAGCTGACTATACAGTTACCAGCAGACCCAGTTACTTCCTTACTGGGCTCTACCCTGAAACCTTTAAACCACAGTCCAGAGAGATTTGCTCAACAATATTTTTAGCAACTCAATTTGTAATAGCTAAGAGCTGGAATCAACCCAGATGTCATCACTAGAAGAATGGATAACTAAGATGTGGTATATCTACACAATGGAATTCTATACAGCAGTAAGAAAACATGACGAAATGAAATTTGAGGAAAAATGGTTGAACCTGGAACAGACCATTCTCAGTGAACTTACCCAATCACAGAAAGAAAATCGCCACATAGTCTCACTCATCTACAGCACCTAACCTGAATCTACCAAAGATACCGACTTACCCAGCAAGCATCTCAGGTAGTGGACAATAGGGTGGGTGAGGAGGGATGGGAGGGCAAGGCAGGGCGTGGGAGACACAAATCTAGACCCAAACTACAATGGTACCATAAAATTCTACATCCTAAAAGGCAGACCAAAGGGTTGAACCTTCACCAGGCCCTTAGAGGGAAGACCCGAGCCACAAGACACTGGAAAGGGTATGATGAAGACTGACCTTAATCTTCTACAGCTTGTCTCTCTCTCTTCTCTCTAACTCTTTTATATTAGTTATCTTTTTCTTCCTTTTCTTAGTGGGCACTGACCTGTAACTCCCAGTACCAGCAGGTGGGTATCATCCACAATGAGCTTTTAATCAGAGAGACCTACAAGGTTTCCTAAAAGAAAGACAGATTTCTGTCAGAGTACTTGATGACCCACCAAAGGTTAGTGGTAAGACCCCACTGCTGAAGACACCTTATGTGGTTGGCACATAAAATGGAATGGCATGTCTAGAAGCTAGAAGAGAGTCAGTCCCCAGACAGTCAGCTGTCTAGTGCCAGATGGTGCTACATGGGGACTGGGGGAAAATGACCAATATCTGTCCAAGCAACTCATGGTCTAACCTACTTAGCAGGAAATAACCTGACTTGATGCTTACACAAGTGCAATAGTGGCACACAGCCATGGGGGGAAACCAACTGCTCTTGATTTGGCTAACTGATCCCCTCAGTTGTATGGGACCCATTGCCAGAGCTGGGAAACAAGTCAGAACCAAATAAGGGTAATCCCATTTGTTTGTTGCTAACTTTACTCTCCGTTGGATAATCTGCTTCCCTTTTTCAGATAAATGCAGATCCTAAGGAGAGACCCACCCCATCATACCTCAAAAGGGACCCAGCTGAAACTAAGAACAATTGGAAAAACAAGAAAGGGTGCTGTTTTCTTGGTGAACCAGGTACCAGCACAAGGGTGAAGGAGATCGATACAGAGAACAATCAACTCCTACATAATCAGATATCCAGTGACACAGAGGCCCCCAAAACCTCTTAAATGAAGCAGACCAACAATGAAGCCAACATGGCTCAGGGAAATTTTGTGGAAGAGGGGGTGGACAGAATGTCAGAACCACTCATTAGGTCATTTTATGCAGAGAAATTTTCCTGCCCATAATTGTGGACTAACTCCAGAATGCATGACCCATATACCTCAACAAGGAGGGTCCAGGGGGAGGGGGTAGGACATGGATGAGCTTAACAATATCAACCTGACTGCATTCACTGAGTAAAATACTAATTAATAAAAAAATTAATTAACTAAAAATAAAATAAAATAAATAGCATGGTACTTGCATAAAAACAGTATTATAGTCCAATGGAACAGAATCGAGAAACCAGACTTTGGGTCAAGTAACTACAGCTTCTTTGTATTCGACAAAAGCCCTAACAATATACACTTGAAAAAAGATAGTATCTTAAACAAATGGTGCTGGACAATGGTTATATGCAGGAAAATGAAACTAGATCCATACATCTCACCATGCACAAAAATAAAGTCCAAATGGATCAAAGACCTCAATATAATATGGAAAACTCTGCTAATGCTGGAAGAAAAAATATGAGGAGCTTTCCACAATATAGTAGGGGGAAAAGACTTCCTGAACAAAACCCCAATATCTCAGAAAATTAAGCAATCAATCAACCATTGGGATTGCATTAAGCTTAAATGGTTTTTCACAGACAAACATACTATAAGCAGAGCCAATAGACTACCCACAGACTGATTGTATCAGATAGCCTCAGGTTCACTGAGATGAACATACAGACCAGGCCCAGTTATGGAGGAAGGGATTTATTGTAGCTTACAGATCCAGTGAAAGTTCCATAATGGTAGAAGAAGCTGGCCTACTTCCACAGGATCAAACACACAGAGAGAAGTACAAGCCAAAAGTCACACGGCACATCAAACTTCAGGAACTCCCTCTAGGCACACTTTGCATATCTTTAGATTGAAATCTAAAACCCACCACCACACCTTTAGATCTTCCCAGTGACACCTCCTCCAGCCAGGTGACTGCAGATGCAAGCTGCAAACTAATAAAACACTGAATATATTGGGGGACATCTATTCAAGCTACCACATTCTGCTCCTGGCCCCCAATAGATTTATAGCCATCACACATTATAAATTGTGCTCAGCTCAATTTCAAAGTTCTCCACAGTCTTGACCAATTTAAGATAGTATGTCCTATAAAATTAAACAAGTTAAATACTTTTAACATATGAAGGCACAGAGTAAACATTTTTAACTGGTATAATGTATAGTAAGAAGAGACTAAAACAATGTAAGCTCAACTATCATCAAGTAACCATCAAACTTTTGCAGTATAAGTCCAATACAACCAGAGCCTAACAGTCTCCAGATTTTTCAATTCTGTCCCTCTAGCTGGGCAGAGTAGCCAGGAAACACTTTCATCCTTGGCCAACAGTGCACTCGATGGAAGCCCTTGAATTGTCCTGGTATACCTAAAACATCTTTAGGTCGTTATGTAAACCATGGTCCATCTTTCAAAAGCTCTTTCAGCCTATCAAGGCATCAGGCCCTGCCTCATGCCATATCTCAGCAGTGGCTCCTGGAACCGTGTGCAATTTATAACCACTCCTCATAATTTTTATGCTTCTGAAGCCAATACCAGGTGTGAATGACACAGTCATATTCTTAATTCAGGGGCAAAATAAATTGTAACCTTGAAAAGCAGGTTCCTTCTCCAGTCAACTCTTTTCAAAAGAGTTTATATTTTTATGATAGTCTTTTTTTAGGCATCCTTTTTATTGTTTTTTTTTTTTTTGCTTGATAGAATTAAGCATTTTTATTAACTTTTTATTTTGACAAATTAACAGACTAAACCACACACACACACACACAAAAACCTCAAAACAAACAAACAAAAAAGATCCTAACAAATACTGTATCCCTTTATGTATGATTCTAAGATAAATCTTAATTTTTATCTGAGCAACATTCAGAGTCATTCTCAAAATAAGAAACAAGTTAAATGGTCACAAATATTAACTACAATCTGTAGTTGTATCAAACAAACAAAAAACAAACAATGCTTTGTAACTAAGTCTGAGGTTAGTGTAATGTCACTTGCTTTTAATAGTTTAATTCTAACAGATTAAGTTACTTAGGGGAAAACAGCCTTCAGAAGCAGTAAGGAGGGTGTCATCAGTATTAAATTAAAATGCTTCTACTTATTTCCCCAAACAGTAAACAAGACTTCATGCTGTTTCTAAATCAGATCATGTACCTTTCTCAGTTCTACCTACACACTGAAGTTCTTTATCTGGATTCAAGTTTTAATGCTGACGGTTTCTTGCCATGTTCAATGTCATCAGATTTTTGTTGGTGTGACTGTGACAGAACTAGGCCTTTAAGAAATTATATATCTCTAACAGTTATTTGCTAACTAAAACAGCATGCTATGCACAAACTCTTAATTAACTAAAACAATACCTTGGCTTTAAGACTTATCTAGAGTTTACTAATACCAAAGAGTTTGGGAAGAAAACCCCTTTTACTTCATTAAGTTTTGCAAGAATTTTTTGACCTTCACAACAAAATAACTTAAATTTTATTCTTCAGCTCTGCCTCAGAAAGTAATATATTCATTAATGGTTCCAATTAGCATAAACCAATTCTATGTCATCTATAACATAAATGAAATACCATATAATCAGCATTATATAACAAAACTGTCAAGTTGTTTATGAAAGCTTTAATTTAAATGACACCAAAAGATTTAAGCTAATTTACTAGGTAATTGGTGTCATAAAACAAAGTCATTATTTTTGGTTTTCCCATAATCTACTAGTTACTTTTCCCTTTACCTTGACCAAAACACCCAAGAGAAACAACTTAAGGGAGGAAAGATCTATTTTGGCTCTTTTAGGAAGGTATGGTTCATCGTGGCTGGGAAGGCACAGTGGCAGGAACATGAGACAAAGACTCTTCACATGGCCCTGACCAGGTTGCTGAGGAAGCCAGCCAAGGAGTGTAACCCTCAAGGGCTGCTCCCAGTGGCAGACTTGTGCCAGCCAGACTCAACACCTCCACAGCCTTCCAAGTAGTGCCTCAGATAAGCTGGAGACCAAGTGATCAAAAAATGAGGCTGTAGGAACATCCCAGAGCCAAATAACAACACATCCCTTAAATGAATATCCAAAATGCTTTGTTTCCAAATATAGATTTTCATCAGGGAAACCATATATATGTGTGTGTGTGTGTGTGTGTGTATACATATACATGTATGTATGTATGTATGTATGTACACAGACACACACACACACACACACACACAGACACACACACACACACACACACACACATATACATATGAAACCAAGAGGGTTTAGACTACAAAACAGGTTAAATTTAGTCTTAACACCAAAAACCTCTAAGTAATCAGGAATATATTTTTAAGCATTATTGCTTGGTCTTGTAAAATGGTGATTACCTCTATATTCTTAACTGCTTCCTACACTCTTAAACCATATTGTGCAGCAAGTACAGATAATGATGTAATTTTTAAAATCAAGGTAACTGCAAACAAATTGTTACTTTTTAGCCAATTCATATGTTCCCTTATTCCCCATACTTACTGCACTACCTCAGAATTAGCCCTATAAAAGTAACCATTCCACAGGGGAAATAATAGAAATGATTTTCAAGTATTATAGGAACAAAACTCCATGGGAAAAAATCAATTAAAATTTGACCTTCCATCTTGCTTTCTAAATTATGGGTGAAAAGACATGTTGTGGGTGAAGGGGAGACAACCGAATATCCCTTATTTTTCCATAAGAAATATGTTTGTGAAGTCTTCTCATTTCTTCAAGTAAGGGTAACAAGTATGGTTCTACAATGAGGAGAAATGAATACCCAGTATTATGGAACTCAAAAGGAAGACTGGAGGCACAAAAAATTGAACTGACTTTGGCTTTTAAGAACCCCATGTAGACTATGAAATGTCATTCAAATGAAAAAAAACAAAACAAAAGATTACAGCAGCAAGCTACCACTTCGTCACACATGAACTCAGAAATAGACAACAGTTTTTTTCCTTCTCTCAATCAATCTGTAAGATCTTCTTTTTGTTTTTCCTGCTTTTTGGTTGTGGGCAGTTCCAGACTGGCCCACTGCATGGGTTCAGCCTTTCTCATGGTGATCTCAATCTTTGTTGCAGTCATAGTCACATAGCTTTGCTTAATATCAATCACACCCCATAATTTCACATTTTGATGAAATTCCTTCTCTCCTTCAAATACAATGTGCATGTTTAACAATGTACTATTTGCTTCTACTCGACTAAGTTCTGGAAGAGAATTTTTAGCATACACTGAAATGGTGACTTCACCTCCAGTTTGATACCAGTCATGTCTACATGGAACAACTTTTTTCCCAGCATCCTTTTCAGTCCACACGTGTTTCCCTGTTGTACAGCCCTCTTGGGCTAAGAATGTATTAAAATCAGAAGTTTTCCTCCTACAGTAACTCCAATATTTCATCCCCTCATGGAAAATAGGTACTCCAGAGTGATATATGCAGGTTTCTTCTAGACTCTGTGGCCCCTGATATGTCTTTGAACACCCTCCATTTTTACATGAGGTCCCAGTCTTAATTTCATCACTGTCTTCTTCTTTTTTATCTTCTTCATTCCCTGATGACAGTTTATCAAGAGCTTGTTATAGGGAAGCAGATATTTTTAATTCCAAATTTGTCATTGGTTCATCTGGGCTTGGTCTTTTTATTGCTTATACTGGTTTAGGGGCTTGAATGATGTTCTCCTGAAATTTGGGTTTCAATTCATAGAATTATTTCTTTTCAGTAGTCTTGATTTCAGGCTTGACAGGTTCAGGTGGCTTCTCACTATTATGCCTACCTTTTGTACACCCTACAATACTTAAGAAGTCAGCAAAATCAGTTGTTCTTCTCTTGCAGCAAGACCAATCCTTTAAGGCGTCATGGAAGACGGGAACCCCTGGGTGGTATGTGCAAGCATCATCCGCGTTGGTCTCGGGGTCAAAGCACTGGCTGCAGCCGTCGTTGTAGCACAGCAGAGCCATGTAATCCTCTGGATCAAGCACACATGCCTGGGACTGATACACTGTGCAGCCTGCACTCCCTGATCACCAGCCCCAGGGTGACTGATCGCCTGGCTGCTGGCTTCCGGAAACCCTTTTTATTGTTTAATGTAAAACAGTTGGACCATCTTTCTTAAGATTGTTAATGTGTTTGACAATAGCAGCTTCAGTAACATAAAACCAGTCTCAATGTTTGTAATTTTAACTTGTTTGAGGTTTATCAGTTTAAAAGTCTTAAATCTCTCAGTCTAATATCTTTTATTTTATTTTATTTTATTTTATTTTATTTTTGAGGCAGGGTCTCACTCTGATCCAGGCTGACCTGGAATTAACTATGTAGTCTCAGAATGGCCTCAAACTCATGGTAATCCTCCTTCCTCTGCCTCCTGAGTGCTGGGATTAAAGGCGTGTGCCACCACACCCGGCTCTCAGTCTAATATCTTTAGCCAAGCACATTAGTCCATAATAAATTTAACCTTGATCAAGCTCTCTGGTCCTGGGCAACAGAATGCAGTCAGTCCTTATGCCAGTAGCCTAGTTCTGTAGACTTTCGTTCCCCTTAGAAAGCTTATAAATCAAACCTCAAATTTTAATACTGTCTGTACTTAGCATTCTCAAACTCTCATTAGAATAGTCCATAAAACTTGGATTACCACTCCAGAAGGTGTCTTTAGTTGTAATCACCAAGTTTATGCCCATTTCTCCAAAACAAATGTTCCAAAAGACCAACATCCACATGGTCAGGTACATTTCACCCCACTTCTGGTACCAACTTCTGTATCAGACAGCCTCAGGTTCACTGAGATGAACCTACAGACCAGGAACAGTTATGCAGGAAGGGATTTGTTGAAGCTTAGAGATCCAGCAGAAGTTCCATAATGGCATAAGAAGCTGGCCTACTTCCATAGGACCAAACACACAGAGAGAAGAACAAGCCAAAAGCCACACAGCACAGCACACTTCAAGAACTCACTCTAGGCACACTTTGCATATTGTGGTGGTTTGAATAGAATAGATGGCTCCCAATATATTCAGTTGTTTATTTGTTAGTAGTTTGCCACCTGGCTGGAGGCAATGTCACTGGGTGGATCTTAAGGTGTGGTGGTGGGTTTCAGATTTCAATCTAAAGATATGCAAAGTGTGCCTAGCTGGAGTTCCTGAAGTGTGCTGTGGCTTTTGGCTTTTTAGGCTTGTACTTTTCTCTCTCTGCTTGGTCTTGTGAAGGCAGGCCAGCTTCTTCTGCCATTTATGGAACTTCCCCTGGATCTGTAGGCTTCAATAAATATCCCTTCCTCCATAACTGTGCCTGGTCTGGAAGTTCATCTTGGTGAACCTGAATCTGTCTGATACACATATCTTTAGATTGAAATCTGAAACCCACCACTACACCTTAAGATCTGCCCAGTGACACCTACTCCAGCAAGGTGGCTGCAGATACAAACTACAAACTAATAAAACACTGAATATATTGGGGGCCATCTATTAAAATTACCACACTGATCAATAGGGAGGGTGGGTCATGAGGGGAGTGAAAGGGTGGAGGGGATACAAAACTGGACATAAATGAAACTGGTACCATAAAATCCTATATCCTGAAAGACAGAATAAAAGTTTGAACCTTCATCAGGTCCTTAGAGGGAATACCTGAATCAAAGGGCCCTGGAAAGGGTATGATGAAGACTAACCTTAATCTTCTCTTGTTTCTCTCTCTTTCTCTCTTTCTCTTGTATATTACCTATCTTTCTCTTCCTTCTTTTCCCTTGGTTTTAAGTTTCTTATCCATGGGAATCTGACTTGTTTCCCAGTACTAAGTATGAGTTATCACCCACTGAGAGGATCTCATGTCCAATCCAAGAATAGTTGATTATCCACATAGCCTCTGTGCTACTAGTGTAAAAGTATGTAAAATTTGCCCTGATAATTATTTTAAAAACTTGCAGGATCTTCTGCTTATGCACGCTGTTGGTTACCATTATTTTGAAGCAGCTCACATAGCACTGTTTCAGCACTGTGAGTGATAGCCAGGAGGAAATTTCTTCCTCTCTTAGATTTAGTGTTGTCTCTCGATGTCTTGTGCCACCAGTTGTAGGGTCTTCAGCAATACGGGCTTATGTTTTAGCTCTGGGAGGTAACCAAGTGGTTTGGCAATGGCCTGCATTATTTTGGGGGAACTTATGGTTCTCCCTAACCAGAAGCTCACTGTGGGTGTTAACCCAGTTCTGGCCCTGAGGTTTCCTAGCTAGTGCCCATGGTTTTAGGGTTAAGCTGTCTCCACCTTCTGTGAGGCACTTCTGTCAGGACCTCACCTGACTAATTGAAGCTTATATTTTGTAGAATGTTATACAGCAGCAAGGTTTCCATGGTACTGATTCATATTGTCATCAGTTTGTGTAATTCATCCTCCTCCCTCCCTGTGCACCCCCAGACCCTTGCATACCTGTATTTTTTCTTTTCTTTTTATTTGTCCCCTCAACTTATTTGTCAAGTAACCCTTATTCCTTCTCCATATTTCCCCCTGTATTCTTTCTTTTGATTTTTTTGTCCCTCGTCCTGTTTGTCAAGTAGCCTCTCCTTCCCTACCTAGTTCCCATTTTTCCTAACCACTTTTTTTTTAAATTTGTAGTCAGTGAATATAGTCAAGTTGGTACCATTGTTAGCCTTCTCCCTGTCCTTCCCCCTCCACAGGGACCCTCCTTGTTGGGGTATATGGGTCATGCATTGTGGGGTTAGCCTTTAGTTTGGGGTAGGGGGCAATGTCTCTGCATGTCATGACCCAACGTGTGGCTCTGCCAATCTTTCCTTACCATTTTTAATATATTTCATTTATTATTTTATTTATTGAGAGAGAGACAGGGGGAAGGCAGAGAGAGAGAGAGAGAGAGAGAGAGAGAGAGAATGTGTGCACCAGGGGTCTGTAGCCACTGGAAAATACACTCTAGATACATGCACCACCTTCTGCATCTGGCTTACTGTGTGTACTGGGGAATTGAACCTACATCCTTAGACTTAACAGGCAAGTGTCTTAACCACTGAGCCATTTCTCTAGCCCTAACTTCATTCTTTTAATTGACAATTTATACATAATTACATCATTTGCCCATGATGTATTTTGAACATAATACTCTCCCATTACCTTCTTTTGTCCCCCCCATTTCCATCCCTACTTGACTGAACCCTTCTTCATTTCAACTAGTCCCCCTTCTATTTTGATATACTTTTTAGTCTTCCTGCATTATCCACGTTGAACTGTTGATGGGCCCAATATTGTGCATGTCTTAAGCAGTTAATCCCAGCCACTTTCAGTTCCTGAATGCAGTGGCCACTTCATGTCAAGAAGATATTGTTTCAAAGTACTCTGCCCATTCCTCTGGATCTTAATTCTTTTCACTTGCTCTCCTAGAGTGTTCCCTGAGCTTTGGAGGCTATGGTAAAAGTGTATCATTTATTTCTCAGAACTCATCAAAATCCTAAGAGTAACAGGTGTTGAGTGAACTATTTTTTTTTTTTTCGAGGCAACGTCTCACTCTAGCCCAGGCTTACCTGGAATTCACTATGGAGTCTCAGGGTGGCCTCGAACTCACAGCGATCCTCCTACCTCTGCCTCCTGAGTGCTGGGATTAAAGGCGTGCGCCACCACACCCGGCTGACTGAACTAGTTTTGACTGTAAGATTTCTGTTGCTTTTCAAGATGTCTCTCTTTGCTGAATCTCTCATTCACAGCATCCATAGATTTCTGGTTTTGATAAACATCTATATTATCTTGAATCTCCTTGAACTTTGTAAAATATTATTTCAAAGTCATTATTATGCATTTCATCAGTATTATTTTCCATTGCTAGACAGTTGTAGTCTCTTGAGGATGGGTTGTTACCTTATTTTTTAAATATTTCTTATGCACCTACATTAGAATATGCAGTATCTGGTAAATCAGTTATGTCTACCAATTTTGCAAGGTTTGTTTTTCATGAAGTTATATTTCAGAATGTTAAATTTGTTTTAATCGAAGGTAGGTACTATCTCATCATATATTGCTAGATTCTTTGCTTGTAAACAATGGATTTGAGTAAAGAGCATACCATGCCCATATGTAAGACTCCCATGTTTCATGGAATAAGAGTAGTGGTAATACACTGGCCACTTACACAGATGTGATACACAGAGAGGTGGACTACGGCAATGGGGATGGTAGATCCAGGAAGGATGTGGCCATTTATTTAGACACAAAAAAGTTGAGGTTTATTACTGGTAAGGATCTGTGACCTTGCCATCTCAAGTATTAGTGTGATGAGAGTGAAATATCTGTTCTATTCTGGCACTTTTATAGCCTTACGTGATATGTCAGGAGTGTGGCAATAGGCAAATAGGACACCTGTATACTTGGCCAGCACTCCAAATTTGAGAGGAGGTATCATAAGAAAAGTTCAGAACCCTTCTACAACGTTCTCTAACTTCTGGCAATTATGTGGGAACCACATGCATTAGGGGGGAGACTGGTAGAAACCTGCATTACTCTATCAACAGCATGTGCTATCAGTCCCATAAATAGCATGACCCACACACAGCAGGAGTGATGAGGGAAATAGTGTGTTCCTGTTATACCTATTTCTTTAAAAAATGCAATCAGAAGACTTGTATAAGTGCTTTCAGCAATCAAATACAGCTCCCAGTAATAAGAAAAAAAAAAGCCTTAAATCACTTTTGTCATTATCATATAACCATACCTGGTAAACTACTTTCCATTGGATGTCCAAGTGGGTCACTTGCATCTTATTGCTAATTTGTCAAATATTTATGAATAATCTGCCTGGATGGCCTGAAAATAATCATGATTGAATAGGTCTTCTATGAAAAATTCAGGATTCTGTCTTTCCGTTCTGTCTCACAGAATATGGTTGAGTTATGTTTGTTATTTATTTATTCTCAATTATTTTTTGCTAGTCTTTTTTATTAGATATGTACACAGTGTATACAGTCATGTTGGTACCATCATTAGCCTCCTCTCTGCCCTCCCCCCCTCTGCAGGGACCCTCCTCATTGAGGGATATGGGCTGTGCATTGTGGGATTAGCCATCAATTATGGGTAAGAGGTAATGTATCTGTGAATAATGACCCAATGTGTGGCTCTAACATTCTTTCTGCCCCCTCTCCCACAAATTTCCCTGAGCCATGTTGGGGCCATTTTAGCTCTGCTTCAGTGATGAGGTCTTGAGAGCTTCTGTGTCTCTGGATATCTGGTTTGGTAGGAGTTGAGTGTTCTCTGTGTCTATCTCTTTCACACTTGTGCTGGTACTAGGTTCACCAAGAAAGCAGCACTCTTTTTAAAATTTATTTAAGTTATTAAATTAAAAAAAATTTTGTACTCAGTGAATACACTCAAGTTGTTACCATTGTTAGCCTTCTCCCTTCCTCCCCCCTCCACTGGGACCCTCCTTGTTGGGGTATATGGGTCGTGCATTGTGGAGTTAGCCTTTAGTTTTGGGTAGGAGGAAATGACTCTGTGTGTCATGACCCAACATTTGGCTCTGACATTCTGTCCGTCCCCTCTTCTGCAAATTTCCCTGGGCCATGTTGGGTTCATATTAGGTCTGCTTCCATGCTGAGATCTTTTGTGCTTCTATGTCTCTGGATATCTGGTTTGGTAGGGGTTGATTGTTCTCTGTGTCTATCTCCTTCACCATTGTGCTAGTTCCTGGATCACCAAGAAAACAGCATTCTTGCATGTTTCCCCAATTATTCTTAGTTTCAGCTGGGGCCCTTTTGAAGTATGATGGGGATGGTCCTGTCCTTAGGATCTGAGTGTATCTGAAAAAGAGAAGCAGATTCTCCAACAGTGAGTAAAGTTAGCACCAAGTAGATGTGTTAACCATTTTTTTTTAGAGATAGTATATTGGAGAGTGGGTTCATGATGTATGAACATCACATCAGGTTGTTTGCTGCTATGTATGTTAGAATATCCATTGCTTGCCCAGATATTGGTATTTATCCCCCAGTTGCTCATGTAGTAGACATGGTATCTGTCTGGGGTCTGACTCCCTTCCAACTTCCAGCCATGTCACTCCATGCTACATACCAACAGTGTATTGTGTCTTCATCAGTAGGGTCTTACCACTAACCTATGGTGGGTCCTCAAGGACTCTGACATAAATATGTCTTCTTTTGAGAAAACTTGTAGGTCTCTGTGATCAAAAACTCAGTGTGGATGATTACCACCTGCTGGTACTGGGAGTTACAGGTCAGTGGCCAAGAAGAGAAGGAAGAACCAGATAAGTGATATAAAAAAGATAGAGGGATGAGAGAGAAGAGGGAAGGAGGGAGGGAGGAGAGAGAGAGAGAGAGAGAGAGAGAGAGAGAGAGAGAGAGAGAAGCAGAAATAGGAGGAGATAATGAACTTTTTTTTTTTTTGTACCATCACAAGAGCCTTGTGAATCTGGTGTTCCCTCTAAGGGCCTAGTGGAAGTTCATCCAATTGGTCTGTCTTTTAGGATGTAGAGTATTATGGTACCATTGAATTGGGTCCAGTTTTGTGTACCATCCTCCCTTCCTTACTGTCCCCTCCCTCCCCACCCTCCCTATTTTCCGGTCCTTGAGATGCTTGGTAGGTATGTCGGTGAATTGGGTAGATTCAGGTTAGGAGCTATAGATGAGTGAAACTATGTGACGATTATCTTTCTGTGATTGGATGAGTTCACGGAGAATAAGCTTTTCTGGGCTCGACCATTTTTCTTCAAATTTTATTGTTTCATTTTTCCTTACTGCTGTGTAGAGTTCCATCATGTAGATATACCACATCTTAGTGATATGTTTGTCTAGTGATGGACATCTGGGTTGATTCCAGGTCTTGGCTATTGCGAATCAAGCAGCTATAAACATGGTTCAGCATATCTCTCTGAGCTGAGGCATGGAGCTTATAGGGTATAATCCCAGTAAGGGAATAACTGGGTCTGTTGGTAACTCTGTAGTCAGTTGCTTTAGGAGCCTCCATATTGCTTTCCAAAATGGCTATACCATCTTACAGTCCCACCAACAGTGGATGAGGGTTCCTGTTTTTCCACATCCTCAGCAACATTTATTTATTGGGGTTTTATTGATGTTTGCCATACTTACTGGGGTAAGGTGGAACCCCATAGTAGTTTTAATTTGCATTTCCCTGATGATTAGGGATGAGGAACATTTCCTCAGGTGTGTGTTTGCTATTTGTATTTCTTTCTCTGTGAAATGCAGTTCCTTGCCCCATTTTGTGAGTGGGTTATTTGACTTTTTATTGTTTAGGTTTTTGAGATCTTTGTAGATTCTAGAAATGATGCCTCTGTCAGTTGGATATTCAGCAAATATTTTCTCCCATTCTGTGGGTAATCTATTGGCTCTGCTTATTGTATGTTTGTCTGTGAAGAAACTTTTCAGCTTCATAAGATCCCATTGGTTGAGTGATTGTTTAAGATCATGCACTACTGGGGATTTGTTCAGGAGGTCTTTTCCCATTCCTAGATCAAGGAATGTTCCTCCTAATTTTCTTCCAGTATTAACCGAGTTTCTGGCATTATGTTGAGGTCTTTGATCCATTTGGACTTGATTGCTGTGCATAGTGAGATGTGTGTATAAAGTTTCAGTTTCCTGCATATGGTTATCCAGTTTGTGCAGCACCATTTATTGAAGATGCTATCTTTTTGCCAGCCTATAGTTAGGGCCTTTTTCAAATATCAAGTATCTGTAGTTACTTGACCCAAAGTCTGGGTCCTCAATTCTATTCCATTGGTCTATACTCCTCTTTTTATGCCAGTACCATGCTATTTTTATTACTATGGCTTTGTAATATAGCTTTAAATCAGGTATGGTGATGCCTGCAGAGGTGTTTCTTTTGATGAAGTATGCTTTGATATCTGAGGCCTTTTGCTTTTGCATATGAATTTTGAGATCAATTTTTCTGTCTCTTTGAAGAATGATGGTGGGATTTTGATGGGAATTGTGTTAAGTCTTTATATTGCCTTTGGAAGTATTTCCCTTTTGACACTTTTAATTCTGCCTATCCAGGAGCATGGGAGGTCTTTCCATTTTCTTAAGTCTTCCTCAATTTCCTTTTTGAGTGTTTTTATATTTTTATTGTATAGATCTTTCACTTCCTTGGTTAATGTTATTCCAGTGTATTTTATTTTATTTTATTTGTTGATATTAAAAATGGGATAATGTCACTTATTTCTTTCTCTGTATCTTTGTCATTTACATATAGAAAGGCTACTGATTTTTTGTGCATTGATTTTATATGCTGCTACTTTGCTGAAGGAGTTTATCACCTTTAAGAGTTTTTGAATGGAGATTTCTCAGGTCTCTTACATATAGAATCATGTTGTCTGCAAATAGTACTAACTTGACTTCTTCATTTCCAAATTGTATCCCCTATATTTTGTTCTTCTGTCTTATTGCTTGAGCTCGAACTTCCAGTACTATATTAAAGAGCAGAGGTGAGAGTGGACATCCCTGTCTTGTTCCCAATATCAATGGGAATTCCTTCAGTCTCTCTCCATTAAGTATTATTTGGGCTTTAGGACCTTTGTACATAGCCTTTATTGTGTTAAGATATAAACCAACCATGCCAATTCTCTCCATGTTTTGATCATGATGTGATGTTGTATTTTGTCAAAGGCCTTTTCTGCATCTGTCGAAATGATCGTGTGGTTTTTGTGTTTAGCCTTGTTCATGTGGTGTATTACATTGACAGATTTCCATATGTTGAACCTCCCCTGTGTTCCTGGGATGAAACCCACTTGGTCAAGGTGGATAATGCTTTTGATGTGTTGTTGAATTCAGTTTGCAAGGATTTTGCTCAGGATCTTTGGGTGTACATTCATCAGGGAAATAGGCCTGTAGTTTTCTTTTGTTGTGGCATCTTTGCCTGGTTTTGGTATTAGGGTCATAGTAGCTTCATAGAAGGAGACAGGGAGCTTTCCTTCATCTCCAAGTGTGTGGCATAGTTTGAGAAAGACTGATTTCAGTTCTTCCATGAAGGTTTGATAGAATTCAGCTGAGAAGCCATCTGTTCTTGGACTCTTCTTTTGGAGAAGTTTTTTTTTTTTTTTCTTACTTTTTTAAATCACTGTTTCAGTTTTGATGGGTGTGATAGGTTTGTTTAGGAGATTAATCTGCTCTGAGTTTAGTTTGGTAGATGGTATGTGTCCAGGAATTTATCCATTTCCTCTATATTTTCCAATTTTGTAGGGTAGAGGTTTTTGAAGTAAGACCTAATGATTCTCCCAATTTCTCTTATGTCTGTTGTGTTCTCTCCTTTTTCATTTCTAATTTTGTTAATTTGAAGCACCTCTTTTTTCACTTGATCAAATTGGCCAGGGCTTTGTCAATCTTGTTTATTTTTTCAAAGAACCAATTTTGTTTCATCAATTTTCTTAATTGTTTTCTTAGTTTCCAATTCATTAATTTCTGCTCTGATCTTAATTATCTCTTTCTATCTGGAGCTTTTTGGGTTAGATTATTCTTGCTTTTCCAGTGTTTTAGGTGGATGGCTAGGTTATTGATTTGGGATTTCTCTGTCTTTCTTATGAAGACATTTAGTGCTATGAATTTTCCTCTGAGGACCACCTTCATTGTATCCTATAAGTTTTGGTATGATGTGTTCTCATTGTCATTCGTTTCTAGAAATTTCTCCATTTCATTTTTTAGTTCATCCACTACCCATTTATTGTTTAAAAGTGTGCTGTTCAGTTTCTAGAAGCTGATGTGATTTTTGGTGGGTGTTTTGTTGTTAATTTCTAGCAATATAGCATTGTGATCTGATACCATACAGGGGATTATGTCAATCTTCCTAAATATATGGAGGCAGGCTTTGTGACCCACTATATGATCTATTTTAGAGAAGGTTCCATGTGCTGCTGAGAAGAATGTGTGGTCTGAGGTTTGGGGGTGGAATATTCTATAGATGTCCTTTAGGTCTAAATGTTCTATGGTTTTGTTGAGCTCTCTCACTTCCCTGTTGAGTTTCTGTTTGGATCATATTTTGCTAATAATGATGCATTGAAGCCCCCAACTATGATGGTGTTGGTGGTTATTTCTGTTTTATTCTTGAGTAGGTTTTGTTTTATGAATTGTGGTGCACCTGTGTTCGGTGCATAAATATAGGTGAGTCTAGACTCCCTTCGGGGCAAAGCAGGGTGGGGCTGAGTTGGTCTGCATTCACAGGGAGTGTGTGCTGGTCTAAGCAGAGCAGAGCAAGTCTGAAGTCCAGAAGGTCTGAAGTCCAGTGGGTCCCAGTGACCCCTTGATTCCTTGCCTCTCCTTCCTGGGAGTTGTGGCACAGTTAGGTGGATGTTATCTTGACTGGAAGTCCAAAAGCAGCACTCTTGTTTATTTCCAATTAATCTTAGTTTCAGTTGGAGCCCTTTTGTGGTGTAATGGTCTGGTTCTCTCCTTAGGATCTGCGTTCATCTGAAAAGAGAGGCAAATTCTCCAACAGAGAGTAAACTTAGTGCCAGATAAATGGAATAACCATTGTGTTTTTAGAGAGAATTTATTAGGTGTAGGTCCTCTTGTAGCCCATGATTGTTGGGAGCTTGATAATAGGAAGTGGGCTCATTTTTGGATATGGTTCTGACTTGTTTCCCAGCTCCTGCTATGGGCTCTGTTCCACTGAGTGGATCAGTTAGCCAAGTCAAGAGCAGTTGGTTTCCCACCATGGCTGTGTGCCACTATTGCACTTGTGTGAGCATCAAGTCAGAGTTTTTGCTGCTGCGTTTGTTAGACCACAAGTTGCTTGGGCAGATGTTGGTCATTTCCTCCTAGTTGCTCACATAGCACTTTCTGGTGCTAGAGGAGCTATCTGTCTGGGGACTGACTCTTTTCCAGATTCTAGCCAGATCACTCCATGTTTTGTACCCCTAACCACACCAGATCTCTTGGGAAGGAAAGGCAAGACATTAAGGGTTCATTGGGTCTTCTGGGGGGAGGCAGACTTTAATAGACCTCATACCTCCAGTGGGAGGGTATGTATGGGCAAGAAAAGGGTATCGGCTGATTCCCATGCTCTTGTGTAGTCCACCAGTCCCCCAACACCCCACCCCAAACTGCATTCCTAGTCATAGCCCAGCCACAGGTTTCTCCTGCACTAACTGCAGGCAAGGGAACCCAGGCCAGTGTAGCTCCACCTGCGCTGTCATGTGCAGGCGAATGCCTTCCCCCCCTCATAAAACCACAGTCACACTCACCCCTGCCCTGCGTGACTGCTGTCCCACTCCCCCCTGCCCTGTGGGACTGCTGTCCCATTCGCTACCATGTACCAACACCTTCCCATTCACTTCTGCATGGGGTGCCAACGTCATCCCACTTGCTGCTGCATGCCCAATGCCTTTCCACTTTCCACTGGCCCCCACCCACTGCCTAGACCCAAGACAGCATGCCAGCATAGCTCCACCCATGCATCCAGGTTTCTTCGGACACCATCCCACTCCTAGATGCCTCCCATCCCCATGCATGGACCCATGCCAGCAAGCCAGCGTAGCTCCACCCACACCTCCAGGCTCAGAATCACCTTCCCACTTTCTGCTGTCCCCCTTCCCCTTGCATAGACCCAGGCAAGCCAGATTAACTCCACCCAGCTCCTGGCCCTGGAATGCTATCCCATTTCCTGCCACCCCCCACCACTCTACACAGGCTCTGGCAGACCAGAGTAGCTCCACAAGTGCCTCCAGGCTCAGGAACACCATCTCACTGGCCACCACATCCCATCCCCCTGTCCACTTCAGGTCACATGACCACACCCTCCAATACCTGGAATCAGAGAACAACAAGCCTCTACATCAGGTCCTTGGGCCCCCACCAGAGCCTCATGGGCTCCTTCTCTCTGAGCAGGCAGGCCCAATTTCCATCAAAAGCCTATTACAAGTAAACATAAAACTCTTCTTTGCAATATAGAGGGATCCAGAAAGTAGGTTGTAAATGAGTGTTTTTTCTATAGGTTTATAAGGCTTTCTAGCTAGATTAATAGTTTATTTGTTAAAATGACTGTACTGAAGGGGCTGGAGAGATTGCTTACTGGTTAAAACATTTGGCTGCAAAGCCAAAGGACTAAGGTTCAATTCTCCATTGCCCACATAAGCCAGATGCACAAGGTGACACTTGTTCCTGGAGTTGCTTACAGTGGCTGAAGTCCCTGGTGTACCCATTTTCCCTATCTGCCACTTTCTTTCTCTCTCAAAATAAATGAAATAAAATGAAATAAATTTAAATGACTGGACTGAGATATGGAGAAGTGATAATTTGTCCCAATAATTGATTCCCATAAGGAAGTGTCCATGTGTCTTCTTTACAATCTGAGATCTGCCTACATTCCTCTTCCTCTTGGTGACTGGGCAAAGAAGAAGCAAAACACAATCCAGGACAAATAAACAGGGAGACTTCATGGAGGCCAGCTGGAGCCCTCTAAGACTGACTGAGTTCTTTTTCCAGAGTCATGTTCTTCCTCTTATCTGGTCAGCCTGTCTATTTCATACTCAGATGAAAGGCTTCATTTTTTTCTTAGTGTTTTAACCTTAACTTCCACTTGAACTGTTTAAACATTGCATTTATAAGGCAAAGAAAAGACAACAAATAATGTGCTAAATTTTCAAGATTTCATCTCTACCTAACAAGTTTCTTCCTCTTACTTGGTATAATAAAAGAGGGTAATGATTTAAATTATTTTTATTCATTTATTTGCAAGCAGAGAGTGATAGAGAGAAGAGAGAAAGAGAGAATATACATGCCAGGCCTTCCATCAGTGCAAAAGAACACCAGATACATGTGTCATTATGTGTATGGCTTTATGTGGGTAGTAGACAGCCTCACATTGCTGAGATGAACCTCCACACCAGACAAAGTTATGGGAGGAAGGAAATTTATTTGAAGTCTATAGTCCCAGGGGAAATTGCATAATGGTGGAAAAGAGAAAACCCGCTACCAAAAGCAGAAGCAAAACGAACCAATAACCAAGCCACAGGGAACCCAGGCAGAACTGAGGCACTTTGCATGTCTTAGGTTGGAATTTAGATCCACCTTAGGGATGGACCCGAGGATCTACCCATAGAGATACCTCCTCCAGCCAGGAGGCTACAGATCTAAATTATCATCATTAATAAACTCCTAAATATATTGAAGAGCATCCATTCAATATACCACATTTTATTCCTTGCCCCCAATAGATTTTTACCCATCTACATTGTAAATTTTATTTAGTACAACTTCATAGTTCCCCATAGTCTTTACCAACATAAGATAATTTTAAAGTCCCAAGTCTCATCTGAGATTTAAGAGTGTCTCTTAGCTGTGAGTCCTGTAAAATAAAAACAAGTTATAGACTTTCAACATATGAATGCACAGAGTAAAACATTTTCAACATCTATAAGCTTAGCAAGGAGAGAATGGAATAATATAAACTCAGTAGCCCTCAAGCACACATCAAACATCTGTAGTTCAAGTCTGATATCATAACCAGTGACTGACAGTGTCTGGAGTTTTCAATCCCACACCTCCAGCTGGGCTAAATAGCCTGGGAAAACTTCTATCTCAAGACAACAGCACTTAGAATTTTCAAACTCTAACAAGAATAATCCAAAACAATTGGCTTAACACTCTGGAAGGTGTCTTCAGTTGCAAGTACCAAATCCATGCCCCTTCCTCCAAAACAAAAGTTCCAAGAGATCAAAATCTACATGGTAAGATTCATCACAGCAGTTTGACCTCACTCCTGGTACCAATCCGGTAGTGCATAACTTCGTGTTGCTGGGATGAACCTCCAGACAAGACACAGTTTGAAGATTACTGATCCAGGGGAAGTTCCATAATGGCAGAAAAGGGAAAGCCCACCACCGGAAACAAGAGACAAAAAAAAAAAAAAAAAGCAGCCAGACCACAGGGAACCCAGGTAGGACTAAATCATTTTGCATATCTTAGGTTGGAATTTAGATCCACCTTAGGGATGGACCTTAGGATATGCCCACAGTGGCACCTCCTCCAGCCAGGAGGCTGCAGATTTAAATTATAATACTTAATAAACTCCTGAATATATTGGGGGAACATCTGTTCAAACTACCACAATGTGGGTACTGAACTATCAAACCCAGGTTGTTAGGCTTTGAAGGAAAGTACCTTAACCACTGAACCATCTCTATAACATTGAGTTTAATGTTTTACTACCTCAGATATTTTCCTATTAAAAAAGGAACCATAGTAGTTGTTAACCATACTTAGTGGGTGCCAACACCATAACATTTGAAGAGGTTTGGGAAAATGCTGAAAAAATTGAAAAACTAATGCAAAGTATTTATAAAAACACTTCCAAATCACTTTAAGATGAATTATAATAATATAATGTGTAACATATATAATGTGTAATTAATTTTAACACATTTACCCCTCAGTTTTACTATTACAAATAAGAAAATTATGCAAACCCAAAGCAAAAGAACTGTACTATTGAGGAAGACAAATAACACTTTGGGAACTGTGTCATAAAATCTAAATATGTGCAACATTACCATCATTAAAAGCAATCTAAGGCATTGGAAGAATACCATAATTATAAGGAAAAAGCAGACACCACTCTGAGAAAGCTATTGATCTCTTTTCCCAGTACTCATTTTTTTTAAGTCTAAATGTGTAAACTACACAACAGAATACCAAATCACTGTGGTGTTGCTGGTTCAGCAATGACACTGAAGCTAATAGAGACAGGCTACATTTTTTTTCCTGAAATCTTCTATCTTCCCTTAGCCCCATTGAACAAGGGCTGCTAAAGTGTCCAGAAAAAAATTATTTATTTTCCATATGTCACAGCCCTCCTGCCACTGACATGTGTACTCATCAGTCGAATGGCAACTACCAACAGTGTTTGATTTACTGCAGTTAAAGAAAAACCAGTTCATGGGTTCCTATAACATAAACCATTTTGTGAAAGATTAATGTTCTGATTTGCATGCAGTTCATGGGAATTATATCATTACTTTTCATGGTATATCAGGAATAAATGTGAGGAATGCATCTTTGTTTGTTTTCTCTGTATGGTTTGCTCTATTTCTTTCTCTTCCCTAAACTTTTTCTTAACTTTCTCCTTGTTCAGTAAAGCATTATTCATATTGTGATGTCTCAGTTTCTACAATATTAAATGGCCAAGTTTTAGCAATAAGGAAACTAAATAAAAATCTCTCTTTAAGACACCTGGCAAGTGTCTTGTTTAGTAACATACTTTCCAGTTTTGGTAATGGACTTTTCGTAAGCTATCATGGTGAACATTAAGTAAAATAAACTTGAGTCTTCTTACTGAAATTTATAGCCCATTTATATTCTGTGATGGATGTAGAGTAAAATATTTTCTGACTTTCTTAATAGTAAGAACTTTTTAACATACAATTATCTGTAGAATTCAAGATATGTCTGTATGAACTGACATTTTATGCTATGAGTATGTATTCTACATATGCATAATTGAATCCACTTTGAGTAACCACACATGGTTGCTACATGGCATTTATGATAATGACAAGATTGGTGACTAAAAACAGCTCTATTTATGAAAGTACAGATTCAGAAGTAATGAATGGTTGAGAATGTCCCTCTATATTTCAACATCTTCAAGAAATTTCCTGAAGCATAGTGAATTCTGTTTTATGAGAGTTCCTGCAAACAATGTATCTAGGTAAAACCTGGAAGACTTTATTGTTATGTATACAACCCTAATGCTTTGTTCTTATTCAGAAATTATTCAATGCACTCTAAATATCTCATAATATAGGCAGCAAATATAATTTTTAAATGGGTAGAATTCACTTCATGATCAAAACATTGGAGAGAATAGGCATGGACAGTTTATATCTCAGCATAATACAGGCTGTATATAAACACCTAGAGTCCAAATAATACTTAACAGCTAGAGACTGAAGAAATTCCCATTGAGATCAGGAACAAGACATGGGTGTCCACTCTCACCTCTACTCTTAAACATAGTATTAGAAGTCTTAGCTCAAGAAATAAAACAGAGCAGCAAATAACTTGTTGTGATGCCCACAGAAGTGCAATAGTGGCACACAGCCATGGTGGGGAACCAAGTGCTCTTAATTTGGCTAAATGATCTCCTCAGTGGTACAGGACCCATAGCTGGAGCTGGGAAACAAGTCAGAACCATATCCAAGCATAAGCCCACTCGCCAATATCAAGCTACCATCAATCATGGGCTACAAGAAGGCCTACACCTATTAAAATCTCTATAAAAAAGTAAGCCTTATCTCTTTTGTCCTGGTCCTAACTTACTCTCCATTGGAGAATCTGCTTCTCTTTTTCAGATAGATGTAGATCCTAAGGAGAGAGCCACCCCATCATACCTCAAAAGGGCCCCGGCTGAAACTAAGAAAAATTGGAGAAACAAGCAAGGGGGCTGTTTTCCTGATGAACCAGATACCAGCCCAAGGGGGAAGGAGATCAATACAGAGAAAAATCAACTCCTACCAAATCAGAGAGCCAGAGCCTCACAGGTCCCCAAAACCTCATCACTGAAGCAGACGAAAAATGAACCCAACATGGCTCAGGGAAATTTTGCGGAAGAGGGGGCGGAAAGAATGTCAGAGCCACATGTTGGGTCATGATATGCAGAGACATTTATCTTACACATAACTGTGGGCTAACTCCACAATGCATGACCCATATACCTCAACAAGGAGGGGCCAAGGGGAGTGGGTAGGTCACGGATGAGCCTAATAATGGTACCAAACTGACTGTATTTGCTGAATACAAAACTAACTAATAAAGAAAAAAAAAGAAATAAAACAGGAGAAAGAAATGAAGGGGATACAAATTGGAAAGGAAGAAGTTAAGTTAACTCTATTCACAGGTGACATGATTATATACATAAGTGACCTGAGAACCTCAATCAGAAAACTCTTAAAGGTGGTTAATTCCTTCAGTAATATACCAGGATACAAAATCAATGTATACAAATCTATAGCCTTATGCTCGCTTCAGCAGTACATACACAAAAATTGGAAAGATACAGAGAACATTAACATGGCCCCTGAGCAAGAATGACACACAAATTCATGAAGCATGCCATATTTTTAGGCAATATACAGGTTTAATGCAATACCACTAAAAAGTCCATCATTTTTCTTCCCAGAGACAGAAATAAAATGATCTCAAAATTCATATGGAATGGCAGAAGGCCTCAGATATCTAAGCATGTCCTCAGCAAAAGAAACACCTTGGGAGGGATCACTATACCTTCTCTGAAGCCATATTTCAAAGCCATAGTCATAAAAACAACATGGTCTTGTCATAAAAACAGGATTATAGACAAATGGAACAGAGTAGAGGACCCGGACTTTGGGTCAAGTAATTGTAGCTACTTGATATTTGAAAAAGGCCCTAACAATGTAGGATGGGAAAAAAGGCAGCATATAAGCGAATGGTGCTGGACAAACTGGATAACCATATGCAGGAAAATGATGCTCCATCCACACAACTCTCAATGCACAAAAATCAAGTCAAAATGGATCAAAGACCTCAATATAAGACCAGAAACTCTACTACTAAAGGAAGAAAAAAACAGGAGGAACTTTCCATGATACAGGAGAGTTGGAAAAGACTTCCTGAACAAAACCCCAGTATCTCAAGAAATTAAACAATCACTCAACCATTGGTATCACATAAAGCTGAACAGTTTCTTCACAGGCAAACACGCAATAAGTAGAGCCAATAGATTACCCACAGAATGGGAGACAATTTTTGCTGGTTATACAACTGAAAGAGGCTTAATTTGGAGAGTCTGCAAAGAACTCAAAAACCATTGCAATTTAAAAGTTAAACCCACTCACTAATGGGACAAAGAACTGGACAGGCAGTTCTCAGAGGAAGAAATACAAATGGCAAACACACACTTAAGAAAATGTTCATCATCCCTAATCATCAGGGAAATGCAGGAAACAACAATGAGATTCCACCTTACACCAGTAAGGATATCAAACATTAACAAATCAAATGAAAATAAATGTTGGAGAGGATGTGAAGAAATAGGAATTCTCATTCATTGTTGGTGGGAATGTAAGACGGTACAACCAGTATGGAAAGCAATATGGAAACTCCTAAAAAGGTTGAGTATAGAGTTACTAACAGACCCAGTTATTCCCTTACTGGGAATTTACCCTAAAACTCCATGCCTCAGTTCAGAGAAATTTGCTCAACCCTGTTTATAGCTGCTCAATTCATAATAGCTAAGAGCTGGAATCAACCCAGATGTCCATCATTTGACGAATGGATAACCATGTTGTGGTACATCTACATGATAGAATTCTAGACAGCAGTAAGGAAAAACGACAAATTGAAATTTGAAGAAAAGTGGTTGAACCTGGAACAGGTCATTCTCAGTGAACTCACCCAATCACAGAAAGATAATTGTCACATGGTCTCACTCATCTGTGGCTCCTAACCTGATTCTGCCAGAGATGCTGACTTACCTAATAACCATCTCGAGGCCTGGACAATAGTGTGGGAGGGGTGGGAGGGGAGGGTAAGGGTGAGGGACACAAAAATGGACCCAAATGGCAAATGACATCATAAAATTCTACATCCTAAAAGACAGCCTAAATGACTGAAACTTCATCAGGTCCTTAGAGGGAACACCTGAAACACAGGGCTCTGGAGAGAGTATGATGAAGACTAGCCTTCATCTTCTCCTGTTTATCTCTTTCTCTGTCACCCTATTCTCTCTATCTCTTTTATATTACCTAACTTTTTCTTCCTTCTTTTCCTTGGTGCTGGCCTGTAACTCCCTGTACCAGCATGTGGTTAATATCCACAATGAGCTGTTGATCAGAGAGACCTTCAAGGTTTCACAAAAGAAGACAGATTTATGTCAGATTACTTGATGAGCCTTCAAAGGTTAGTGGTAAGAACCTACTGCTGAAGACAGCATATGCTGTTGGTATGGGGCATTGAGTGACCTGTGTGGAATATGGAGGAGAGTCAGTCCCAAGATAGTTACATTGTCTAGTGCCAGAAGGTGCTACATGAGTGAATGGGGAAAATGACCAACATCTCTCCAAGCAACTCGTGGCCTAAGTTACTCAGCAGCAAGCAACCTGACATGATGCTCACAGAAGTGCAGTGGTGGCACATAGCCATGGTGGATATCCAACTGCTTTTTATTTGGCTCAATGATCTGCCCAGTGGAATGGAACCCATAGCTGGAGCTGGGATACAAGTCAGAACCATATCCAAAAAATGAGCCTGCTTTCCATTATCAAGCTCCTATCAATCGTGGCTGACAAGAGGACCTACACCTATTAAATTTTCTCTAAAATAATAATGGTTATCCCATTTATCTGGTACTGACTTCATTCTCCATTGGAGAATTTGCTTCTTTTTCTCTGGTTTACACAGATCCTGAGGAAAGAATCAGCCCATCTCACCTCACCAGGGCCCCAGCTGGAATCAAGTGTAATTGGGGAAATGATCAAGAGTGCTGCTTTCTTGGTGAACCTTGAACCAGCACAAGAGGGAAGGAGATAAACACAGAGAACACTCAACTCGTACCAAACCAGATATCCAGAGACACAGAGGCTCCCAAGAATTCATTACTGAAGTAGACATCAAACAAACCCAACATGGCTCAGGGAAATTTGCGGAAGAGGGGGCAGAAATATTGTTAGGACACAGAGACGTTGCCTTTTACCCACAACTGATGGCTAACCCCACAATGCACAGCACACATTCCCCAATGAGGAGGCACCCTGTGGAGGGGGGAGGAGAGGGAGGAGGCTAACAATGGTACCAACATGCTTGTATACACACTGTGTACATAACACACACACACATATATATATGTTATACATATACATATATATATGTATATGTATAATATCTATATACATATATATAAATGTTTTCTCTGTCTTTTATAGTACCTGTCTTTTTCTTCTTTCTTTTCCTTTGGCATTGGCCTGTAACTCCCAGTATCAGGATGTGGTTAGTCTCCACATTGATTTGTTGATCATAGAGACCTACAGCATTTCCAAAAAGAAGACAGACTTCTGTCAAAGCACTTGGTTACCCACCAAAGGTTAATGCTAAGACCCTCCTGTTGAATATACCATGTGCTGGTGGTACAGAACATGGAAAGAACTGACCATAATCTGGAAGAGATTCAATCCACAGACAGTTAGCTTGTGTAGTGCCACAAGGTGCTACATGAGATACTGGGGGAAAATGGCCAACATCTGTCTAAGCCACTTGTGGTCTCAGTTACTCAGCAGCAAACAATGTGGTGTGATGCTCATCCAAGTGCAATAGTTCACACAGACATTATGGGTATCCTACTGCTCTTGGATCCGCTAGTGGATATATATATATATATATATATATATATATATATATATATATATATATATATATATATATATATATATATATATATATATATATATATATATATATATATATATATATATATATATATATATATATATATATATATATATATATATATATATATATATATATATATATATATATATATATATATATATATATATATATATATATATATATATATATATATATATATATATATATATATATATATATATATATATATATATATATATATATATATATATATATATATATATATATATATATATATATATATATATATATATATATATATATATATATATATATATATATATATATATATATATATATATATATATATATATATATATATATATATATATATATATATATATATATATATATATATATATATATATATATATATATATATATATATATATATATATATATATATATATATATATATATATATATATATATATATCTCCCATGAGGAGAGTCCCTTTGGAGGGAGTAGGACAGTGATGAGGGGAAGGGTGGTACCAACGTGTGCTGTTTATGCACTGAGTATTTACATAACTGATAAAGAAAAATGTTACAAAAAAGCAACTATTGCATCCCTGGAGAGATTGAAGAAATTAATGCCACTGTAAAGGACTTAAAGGATGCAGTGGTGGTGGTTCCCACATCTCCCTTTAACTCTCCTATTTGGCATGTTCAGGTAATGCACAGGTCCTGGAGAATGACAGTGGATTATTGGAAACTTAATCAGGTGGTGACTCCAATTGCAGCTGCTGTAATAGATGTGGTTTCTTTACCTGAGCAGATTAACACATTTACTGGTACCTGGATACTGTGTATGCAGTTATTGATCTTGAAAACGCCTTTTCCTCCATACCTTTCCATAATGACCACCAGAAGCAATTTGCCTTCAGCTGGCAAGGTCAGCAATATACCTTTTCTGTATTACCTCAAGGTTATATTAACTCTCCAGCCATGTGTCATACCTTAGTTCACAGGATCTATCTCCCTCCCAAGAATTGCTGTCCATATATATATATATATATATATATATATATATATATATATATATATATATATATATATATATATATATATATATATATATATATATATATATATATATATATATATATATATATATATATATATATATATATATATATATATATATATATATATATATATATATATATATATATATATATATATATATATATATATATATATATATATATATATATATATATATATATATATATATATATATATATATATATATATATATATATATATATATATATATATATATATATATATATATATATATATATATATATATATATATATATATATATATATATATATATATATATATATATATATATATATATATATATATATATATATATATATATATATATATATATATATATATATATATATATATATATATATATATATATATATATATATATATATATATATATATATATATATATATATATATATATATATATATATATATAGAGACCAACTCTGAGCCCTCAATATGGTTGCATTCTTTGGGTGACCAGCCAGAAACTTGGTGGCAGGTTGATTGCATTGGTCCACTTCCATCATGGAAAGGGCAGTCTTTTGTCCTTATTAGAACAGATACTTATTCTGGTTTGCATTTTCTTTTCCTGCACATAGTGCTTCTGCTAAAACTACCATCCATGGGTGTAAAGAATGCCTTATCATGGCATTCCACATAGCATAGCTTCTGACCAAGGAACTCACTTCACAGTCAAGGAAGTATGCTAGTGGCCTCATGATCATGAAATTTACTGGTTTTATCATGTGCCCCACCACCCTGAAGCAGCTGGCTTGATAGAATGTGGAATAGTCTTTTAAAGAAACAGCTACAGTGCCAACTAGGTGGCAATCACTTGGAGGGCTGGGGGAGTGTCCTCCAGCAGGCTGTATATGCTGTGAATCAGTGTCTTATATATGGTGCTATTTCTCCTATAGTATGGATTCATGGGTCCAGGAATCAAGGGGTGGAAATGGGTATGGTCCTGATTACTATCACCCCAAGTGATCCATTAGCCAAAGTTTTGCTTCCTGTTCTAGCATCCTTGTTCTCTGCTGGCCTAGAGATCTTGATGCTAGAGAGGGGGAGTACTTTTGCCAGGAGGCACAAAGAATATTCCATTGAACTGAAAACTACAACTTCCCTGTGGCCACTTTAGGCTTCTGATGCCCTTCAGTCAACAGGCTAAGAAAGGAATTATAGTGTTTGCAGGGGTGATTGATCCATTCTACCAGGGGGACATCGGGCTGCTCCTCCACAATGGAGGTAAGGAAGAGTATGTCTGGAGTGCAGGAGATACATTAGGGCATCTTATATTGTTGTCATACCCTGTTATCAAACTCAATGGACAATTGCATCAGCCCAACCAAGGTAGTGTGATTATGGCCCAGATACTTAAGCAATGAAGGCATGGGTTACCCCTCTAGGTAAAGAACCAAGACTTGATGAGGTTCTTGCTGAAGGTGGAGGAAATACAGAATGGATAGCAGAAGAAAGTAGTTACAAATACCAGCTAAGGCCATGTGACCAGTTATAAAAACAAGGACTGTAATTGCAATGTTTCTGTCCTACCTTGATATGGAGTGTTTGTACAAATCTACACCAATATTAAGATTATATCACTAGCTAACAGTTGTTGAATTTATATTTGTCCTATTATATTAGGGACTAAGCACTCATCAATGAACCTTGCTTTGTTTTGGGGGAAGATTTTGTATTTCTGGTTGTACATGGGATGGGATAGTGATACCATTTTAGGTGGAATTATGAGCTTGTTATTGTTTTCATTTGGAAATTAAATATGATAGAAGGAGATATGTTTTGGTGTCAAGTTGACAAGGGATGGACTTGTGATAGTTAAGGTGTTGTCAACTTCAAATGTTTAGTAATCCAAGAGATCAGCCCAGCAGTGTGTGGACAGAATAGTTTAAGCTCTAACAGTGCTTTGCTTGCTTATTTTTGGTGATTGCTTGCCATTATTGTTGTTGTGTGTTTGTTTTCTCTCTGCTTGCATTTATGAAAGAGAGCCAGCTTCTTCAACCAATGATGAAACTTCCACAGTATTTGTAAGCTGAAATAAATCCCTTCCTACAATAACCTGTATCTGTATGGAAGTTTATCCAAAAAATGTGGAGCTGACTATAACAGAATTTCGTACCAGAGAATTGGGGTGTTGCTGTGGATTTTGGTGCTTTGGAATGTGTGTGCCTAGAGGAATGTTGATGGACTTAGTATTTGGGACTGCAAAAACTTCAATGTGAGGTAAGCCAAATTTTATGGGATACTTTGGTGAGAGTCTGAAAATCTAAATGCATAGACAATGGTGGTGTCTTACAAACTTACAAAAGGGAAGAAAAGACATCAGAGAAGTTTGTTGGAACTGGGTTACTTGCATAGGGGCTGGATGCATTCTTCTACCCAAGCCCTTAAGTTTGATCAAGATTGAATTTTAAAAATGGACTGGCAGTGCTTGGCAAAAGTTATAGAACTGGAAAATGTACCATTCAACATTCAAAAAATTCAAGAAATTTAAAATTATAGGCACAGAGACTGGTTTTAGGTCTGCTGCTACTGATAAACAGATTACCACCATTTAGGTTTGGTCAATTGCTTTACATTGAAATAATTGGAAAGATGTCCTAGCATTATGTCTACCCAGGAAAGGCTGAATTAATAGGTATGCAAACTCTTTTGAAAGGAAATGACTGAAAGAAAGAACTCTGAAGACTCCAGGTAATGATTCATTTCCCTCTGGATTAACAATGGCTGTGTTGCTTCACACATAGTATTGGATTTGGAAGCATGAAAAATGTATGGAAGTGGGTCATGAAATGCACACTGTTCCAGGAGCTGCTGCTGAAATGTGGCATGTGAAGTCCCTGTGTGGCCAGTAAGGCCATTATGTGAAGTTGAATGGGAGCTGCTGCTGGAATGGAGCATGGGAAGCAAGATGATATTCCTTTATTTAAAGTCAAAACTGCCATTGTAAGATAAAGTGCAGTTTGCAGTAGAGGCTCAAAGATGCTTCAGATACACCAGGGCTATGCAAAGGCTACCATGGAGCACTGCTGGCTCAGGATAAAAGTTTTCTCCTGGATACTCAGCTCAGCTGGAGAGATGGAAATTGGAAATCCAGAGACTGTCATCACTGGCTGTGAATGTTAAACTTGAACTGCAGATGTTTGATGTTAACCTGATGGTTATTGATTTTGCATTGATGTAGTCTCTCCTTGTTATGCTTTATCGCAATGGAAAACTTTACTCAGGTAATTGTTGGAAGTATGTAACTTGTTTTGATTTTACAGGATTCAGATTTAAGAGACAATCTTGAATTTCAGATGAGATTTGGAACTTTGGAAAAGTCTGAAAGTTGGTAAAGATTATGGGGACCTTTGAGGTTGGACTGTGTGCAGTTTGCGTTGTGGTATGATTATGAGTGTATGGGGAGCAGGGGTGAAATGTGTTAGTTTGAATATAATAGTGTAAATGTATGAGCCCATAGACTCAGGTGTTTTATTAAAATTGGTTTGCAAAATCAGCTCCTAGCAGGCAGATTGCCTGCCACAGAGGGGCATATCACTTAAGGAAGATCTGATTTACAGTCCACAGGTATGTGGAGTGAGCAGTTTGAGTTCTGGCAGTGTTTGTTTGCTTGCCTGGTTTGGGCATTTGCTGGCTGTGTGTGTGTGTGTGTGTGTGTGTGTGTGTGTGTGTGTGTGTGTGTGTTTGCATGTTTCCACTCGTCTTGGATTTATGAATGGGAACCAGCTTCTTCTACCATTGATGAAACTTCCCCTGGATTTGTAAACTGAAATAAATCTCTTCCTCCCACAAACTGACTGTCTGGAAATTTATCACATCAATGTGGATCTGACTAGAACAACCTTTTTCTCTGAGTTTGACGAGTTTTCATGTTTAGAGTTTGTAATGATCCAAGGGCACTCTTAATGAATTTGTGAAGTAATTATACCTAACTGTCTCATAGCTTCTGAGTAAGCTTATATACTTCATTTGTTTCTGTGACAGTGCTATACTGTTTTTCTGTGTCTGGGTTTGAACTCTTGGACTCCAGCAATTCTCCCACCTCAACATAACACCAAAGCCAGTTTGGCTGTATTTTTAAGAACACTGTGCTCTTAACATTAGGCGTAGAAAAGAATTATTATCTCACCTTTCCTTAGCATTGGAACAAGAAAGATAAAAATGCCTCTGGATGATGTGACAGCTTTATTATAGAAAGGACATTAATACTTCTCCTGTTATGTAGATGACACCTAAACCAATATTAAAATAGCTATTATATGAGTATATTTATTTATTTATTTTTAAGTTTAATTTAATTTTTTTATTTATCTGAGAAAGAGATAAAAATAGAGAGAGAGAGAGAGAGAGAGAGAAAGTGAGAGAGAGAGAAAGAATGGGTTCACCAGGGCCTTTGGCCTATGCAAATAAACTCCAGATTCATGTGCCACCTTGTACATCTGGCTGATGTGGGTCTTGGGCAATCAAACCTGTGTCCTTTGGCTTTCCAGGGAAAATACCTTAACTGCTAAGCCAGCTCTCCAGCCTGTGAGTGTATTTATTGAGTACAGAACATTTCTTAGTTTAGGAGCCTCCATTGCTTTAAGTTCACTACTCAACACATTAGCTATTTTAAAACCTTTAAGTAATTAGGAAATTCTTGTTGAATAAAAAACATTAAGCCTATTGGTTTTCTCTACCTTTCATCTCTGATGTATGGCTGAAGTGTATATGATTTAATTTTTCCATTGTATTTTTTTTCTTGGCATTGGGTACAGAGTTTTTCAGCACTATTCAGATAAGTGAATATTTTCAATTTAACTATCATTATAAAAAGATGTTTTTCCCTTTCTTACTATGTAATCAAAATTCTCTAAGGAGTTTAATTTACTGATTATCCACAAGATTCTTATTATTCTTATTTCTGTATGTAAGATACCAACATATGATTTTAGCTTCACCTTTGATTCCTCATTCCTCCAATTTCAAACCTTTTTAGACAAATAGTCAAATCTTAAAGAATTCTTTATTTACAGAATTTGTGCTTTTTTTATTCAATAAATTCAGTTTATCACACATGATTCTTGGCCACTTGTCTGTATTTTGAGCTTATCAAAAAGGAGTCTTTGTAAGTTCAATTCATAATAAAGATTCAATAAAATTGCATTTTAAGGGCTGGAAAGACTGCTTAGGGATTAAGGTGCTTTCCTACAAAGCCATTGGACCCAGGTTCAATTCCCAGTACTCACATAAAGCCAGATGCACAAGGTAGCAAAAATGTCAAGTTTGTTTGAAGTGGCTAGAGGCTCTGGCATACTCATTTTCTCTATCTGCCTCTTTCTCTCTCCTTCAAATAAATAGCAAATACCATATTAAAATATATATTTGTGCTGGTCATGGTGGCACACACCTTTAATCCTAGCACTGGGGAGGTTGAGGTAGGAGGATTGCCATGAATTCAAGGCCTCTCTGACACTACAGAATGAATTCTAGGTCATCTTTGCCTAGAGCAAGACCCTACCTTGAAAAACTATATATATTACATATAGTTTATATAATATACATATAGCATTTCTTTCTTGTAATTCTATACAAACTTTTCTGTGTACTACTTTTTGAATTGAGTTAACTTATACACATTTCCAATGCTATCCAGCCACTGTTCTATCCATACTTAAAGCCTTCATTCTATAATCATTGTGTTTTCCATGTAGCTAATCGCCCACTATCTCTTCCTCCCCTACGTATCTTTCTCCTCTCTCACACACACTCTCAACACGTAAGAGCAAATGTAATCTGAATCTAGGATGAATGGCTTCTTGTTTGATCCACAGATTCTGACATTAAGTGTACTTTAAATTGATATTTAGTGATAATACTCTTAAAAACCATAAAGTAGAAAAGATTTGTCTCATGAAAAATGGTGCATTAGCTACCTAAATTGAAAGGATTGACTTCTCAGTTGGAAGTCAATGACTTTTGGACCAGTTTCTTAAAGGATTTTTAAGATTAAATCTTACAAGTACACTTATTTCTCTATGGGAAAAACAAATATGATTGTGCTATTCAGTTTCTAAGCTTTAGGTTTTATGGGCCCACTAGGCAATTATTAATGGATTAGGAGAAAAGGGTAGCCAAATAAAATAAACACTTCAACTGTTCCTACCACTTTTCCTGTAAAGATACAAAATAGATTCAAAGGCAATCCTGAGGAGGGTAAATAAACTAAAGGGAATAGGATGGCTCCAAATGAAGTAAAACTTTTTCAAATGTAAAACAAAAGTTCAAGGCTTCAAAATGAAAAGTGAGTTAAAACTGAGAAGGATGGGACAAAAAGGAGCAGAAAAAGTCTTCACTATTATTGAGTTAGTGTATTTCACATGAGAAACTTTTGACATCTTCTGTGTGCATTATGATCACAATCTGTTTAAATTTTCAAGTGTGAACTCCCATTCATATGGCAAAACAACTTTTTTATATTATTTGTCAAAAAAAACCTCTAACATGGGAAATAACCTTACTTATGGAGCAAAAGAAAAAGGATATTTAAAATACATAAATAAACTAGCTACTTGGAGAAATCCAGGTGAGACAGATAAAAAAGGGAGGGATCAAAATATATAATCTGAGCCAGGTGTGGTGGTGCACACCTTTAATTCTAGCATCCTGAAAGCTGAGGTAGGAGGGCCGCTGTGAGTGCAATGCCAGCCTGAGACTGCAGAGTGAATTCCAGGTTAATTTGGGCTAGTGTGAGACCCTACACCTCAAAAAAAAAAAAAAACAGTTTGTGTGTGTGTGTGTGTGTGAAAATGTAGCACCCAGATCAAATATTTGTAAGGATACAAGAATTCATGAATTCTAGGAAGTTTTGAGAAAAGAGGTATAGGGACAAAAAAGTTTCCATCTCTCTAGAAGAGTTGTTTGGTGTGTTTTGGGGGATAAGAGCCATAATATTTTTCATGTAAGTTTAGTAGAACCATGGGATTCTCCTGGAGAAGTTTTTTTCAAACTCAGGAAGCTCCAAATTTTCCTCTTGGGAACTTTACAAAGCAGCTTTCAAGTTCACAGAGAGAAAAAAGAAACGAGAACTGGTCCCTAAACAGGATGTGCTTGTGGCAGCCATAGAATTATTAGCAGCTAATTTCAGCAGCTTTAGTGACTATGTTGGAATATCTCTGACAATCTGTGATGAAACAGCACCTCAGATGGTACTCAGGTTTAAAGTATATGGATGTGCATGTATGTGCCCGTATGCCTGTGTATAGATGGGCACATGCACATGCATAGATACACAGAGGTGGGTGTATCTGTATATATATATATTTTTTCAAATTTCAAGGATTTCATTTCTAAGTAATGAGGACTATGAAGGACATTATTTACCATCATGGATGAAACAAGATCAATAATAAAAAAAAAAGAATGAAACTCTTGATATCAGGTGATGAAGGACAGAAGTGGCAGAGAGAATAGAGTTCTATGGATGCTCTCCATATTCTCCATCTCTCATGAGGAAGTTAGCTCACAGCCATCGTGGGTTTTACAGGATATGGGGCTCCCATAGGGGAGATGGAGGTGTAGGAAACCTAGATGATAGCAGTGAATGTACTATTTTGAGGAGAATTTACAGTCTTGGGAGACAAAAGTGAGTAGAGGAAACAGAACTGAGCACTAGATATGAAAGTACTTCACATACAGAGAAACAAATGATCTGGAAGGAATTCTATGCAAGTATTCACCTAATTACTGTGAGCAACACATAATGAGAAACCATCCAAGGCATGAGAAAGGAAAGTCTAAAATGATTAAAGTTGAAAGTGCCAAAATACATTCAGTTCTGGGAATAGTGCTTAATCCCACCAGCCAGACTGGATTACTTTATGACACAGGAGGCATTAGATGGAGTACACAGAAAAGTCTTGCCTTATCACTGAAGGTGAGCAATTCTCTTGTCCTTTCAAACTAGTGAGGAAAGGATTATTGAAAACAATCAAATGATTTTCAATCACCTATTGGCATCCCAGAATAAAGCTCAAATATTTTATCATTACAAAAAATATCATGACCTAATAAATTAAAATTCATGCAAGCATGCTAAGATATTGGATAATAATATCCATTATGAGTAGATAAATTAGTCAAAATTATTCCAGAACTGACAGTTATTTAACTCATTCATGTCCACAGCTTTGTGATTGGAAAGTGACCTCCTATGTGCTATTCTGTCTTACTAACATACATGTGCTCATGAATCATGGATAGAGCGGGTGTCCATCATCCAAACCTTCTTTTTTTAAGACAAGAAAAGGTTGTCACAACATTAGCATATTTGTTAACGAATCCACAGGATATGCAATTAGCCTATTCTCTCCCCACCAATCGTTCTCTTTCTTAACATGATGATCTTTCCTGCTGGCCTTTCCTGTTTGACACAGTTGCTAAGATAAATTGAAATCACATCTTAAAAACATTGCAAAATCTTTTCACAAGTGAGTAACTTAATGTTAGTGGATTCCTAGGTTAGGTTGAAAACAAGTTTAAAACCCATAAATATTTCTTACAGCATAACCATCTGTAGAGAGAGCTAATTAAAGTCAAAAGGAGGATGGAAAGTTTCTTATATTATATATTTATTTTGGAAATAACCAAAAATTACACTTGACTCCTTCTTGTCTTGTAACTAGTACAGTATTATTTCTAAATTCTACATATTCCATATAAAATAAGAATAATGATTTTTAGTTGTTAAGTCAAAATTAAAGGTTTTATTGCTGGCATCTCAGGAGTTTTGGGTTAATTTTTACCTGAAGCAGTGATTTAAAAAGGATTGGTATTTTGTATTCCTTGGGGGAGAATTGCTAGCATGCTGTGCATTCATGCCACTGAAGAAAGACATAAGGGATTCTATTTTATTTCACCACAGGTGAGAAACAGTTTGATATTTGACAGAAATGCTCAAGGAACTTGATTTGGGTTTCTCTATATGTAGGGATAAAGTAGGTATCATCTGATACACAGCTGAGTAGTCTAAATCTGACTGGCTTTATATGGGATTTATGAGTCTTATTGTGTGACAAGAATGGCAGTGGCATGGAATTTGGCTATTTAAAAATATGTGGGCCAGGCATGGTGGTGTACACCTTTAATCCCAGCACTAGGGAGGCAGAGCTAGGAGGATCTCTGTGAGTTCAAGGCCACCCTGAGACTACATAGTAAATTCCAAGTCAGCCTGGGTTAGAGTGAGACCCTACCTTGAAAGACAAAAACAAAAACAAAAACAAAAAAGATGTGATTAAGGCCATAGAGATAGCTTAGCATTTAAGGCAGTTGCCTGCAAAGCCGAAGGACCCAGGTTCAAATCCCTACGACCCACATAAGCCAGATGCACAAGGTGGCACTTGTGTCTGAAGTTCGTTTTCATTGGCTAGAGGTCCTGCCATGTGCATTCCCCCCCCTCTCTCTATCAAATAAATAATAAAAAAATCTTTAAAAATATGTGGTTGGACCTGATGCAGGTCAGGTGAGAAGACAAATATGCTGTGAGATTCTTAAGTCTTGCCTAAAGTGGATAAATATAAGGAGCCACAGGAAAACAGTAGAAAAGCTATGTAGAAAGAATGGGCTATCTCAAGAGCACAGTCCTTTGCATCATAAAATGTGCAAATGAATCTCCCTTGAAGAGGCTTTGAGAGAATAAATGGAAAAATAAACCTATAAGAGAAACAATCATCATTCTTCTAGGCCCAGAGTGCATGATGACCTATGGTAGCAATGCAGTGAAATCGGTTTTTGTTTTTCTATCATCAGAGTGTATTCCTCACTTCATACTGGCAAACCCTACCTAGGGGAAGGAGAGTATTTATAGTTCACAGTTTTAATGATTTTAAGGGATTAGTATTTCATATTTAGAACTGAGATATTTGTATGTGAGTTAAATATATTTTACATGATTTGAAATGACTTTCAGACCTATGTCTTGCTCTGATTGAGTTTTTAATGAGAAGCAAGGGAAAAGTACAATTTTTTTGTTTGTTTTCATACAGGACCTCATGTAGACCAGGATTTCCTCAAACTATGTAACTGAATACATTTTAAAGGATTACTAAGGCTAGGGGTGAAGTTCACTGGTGGTGTGTACGTACGTACGACTTTGCTTTGATCCCAACAGGGCATAAAATTGATTCATCAGAGCCGGGCGTGGTGGCGCACGCCTTTAATCCCAGCACTCGGGAGGCAGAGGTAGGAGGATCGCCGTGAGTTCGAGGCCACCCTGAGACTCCATAGTGAATCCCAGGTCAGCCTGGGCTAGAGTGAAACCCTACCTCGAAAAACCAAAAAAATAAAAATAAAAATAAAAAATTGATTCATCACTTCTACCAATTTTTCTTGTGTAATGAATTCTATAGCATATGACCATATGCTAGCTCTCCTTTGGAGGTTTACTTCATTGAATACTATTTAAAATGTCTCTGGGATTTGTATTCCTTGAAATGTGGAAGGTATTAGGGAGCCATTTTGGATGCATAGCATGGTTACCAACTTGAAATAATAACACATTTGAATCCTGTCCCACAAAGTATTTGTTAGGTAGAGTTCATTGTTTTATTTCCCTTAGATAAATCCTTACTTATAGCTTAGGAAAGTAGGTGCCATTTTTTAAAATAATTTCAATCTTATTTTCCTTTTCTAGGCACAAAGATGCTTATAGTTTATTTCTCTTGTATAGTACTACTTAAGACTGTACACAGTTGTGGAAAAAATATGGAAAATTTTGTTTAAGATCCTACTTATTGATTTGATTCATTTCTTGCTTATTAATGTTTGGGGGGATTTCTTCTGGATTTGAAAGCTATGGAGATAATTGTATTTGAGTGTTAAGTTATATTTTATCTAGAATACTTTATCATTTTTATTTTATTCACTTTTTAAACAAAATAATTCTATTTTTTGAACAGAAAATACATGTATAGAGTAACTTAATCAGTGAGCTCTAGGTTCAATAAGAGACTATGGCTAAAAGCTTAAGGCGGAGAACAACTGAGGAAATAACCAATGTTGGCCTCTGGCCTCCATATTCATGCACATACTCATGCATGTACACAAGCTACTTTTCTGTACTATAAATGCTGCTCAGTTGGTACAGTGCTTGTCTAACATGCATCTGGCTTTGCTTTTGATCTCCTACATCACATAAATCAGTTATGATTGTGCATGCCTGTAAGTTCTGCACTGTGGAGGTAGAGGCCAGGGTATACAAACTATCACAGGGAACTTCTGTTTTATGTGTCAAAGCTTTACATTTAATGTAACTCTAACACAATACTTAGAAATAGTGTGGTTTTTTTTTTTTTTTTTTTTTTTTTTTTTTGCTAGCAGTCAACCCTGGGCATGATTCCAGGTTTCAACATTTATTAAATATATGACTTTGGACAATACTTTGAATCCTAAATGGCATATTTGTCATTTATAAAATGAAAACAATATAATAGATATTATTATCAAAACTGAAATTTGTTGGCCATTTAGTATATTATTGCCACTATCTCAATCATTTTAGCTTGAAATATTATCTTTACTCCCTATATTAATTATTTTCTCATCACTGACACAAAGTACCTGGCAGAAACAACTCCATGGAGGAAGGATTTATTCTGGTTCTCATAGAGAACTTCTTCATGGGGGAAAGAAATGGTGGCTGATAGTGTATTCTTAGTTCATTTACTGTGATGATATGGTCAGAAAAAGTGTCTTATATTGGTGATAATTTTGAAATAATAATTTACATTACTACTTGATACATGATACAGTTCAACTCATAACTCTCATTTTTACTCATTGTTTTGCCTTTATTAATTCCATATTGCACAGAAAAAGTACAGATATGTGTGTAATGCATAGTAAATGTGGGATTTGGCATTAGATAAGAATTGGGTTAGAATTGGGAGATGTCCTTTAGTTTCTTACTGTATGTGTTGTATATTGTGAATATATATACATATATATATATATGAATATATATATATATATATATATATATATATATATATATATATATGGAGGATTTAAATGACTTTTGAGCACTTTGTCCCAGTTTTCAAGTTTGAAAATGAATTTACAAATTGATAAGGATATATTGCCTAGAAAATTCATTCTTAGTTATGTACCCATATGTTTACCAAAGGCACATATTAGAATATTCCTAGAGTTACTACTTGTGATAGTTCTATACTGAAAATACTCAAATTCTCCAAAATAGAAATAAACGTATTGTTAGTGCAGCTGTACAATAGGATAGCAAGAAGTAATAAAATATGTTTCAACTGCAACTGCATGCATCACTGTGCATGACTGACTCAGATATGATATTGAAATAAGCTAGTGACCAGAGTCCACAGTATGTGATTCTATGAACAGGCCTTCAGTGGCAGGCAAATGCTTATATATAACTTTAGAGTCAGTATAATAGTTTTTATGTAAGTGCAATGAGTTGGAGGAAGAGATAAAGAGGCTTCTATACTTCTCTAGTTCTTAGCCAAGGTATTGATTCTATCATTAAATACTTAGGAAAGAGTTACTGAGAGTTATACTTATAAAATACATCCATTTATATGCCATATGCTTCAGGAGCTGGGGAGATTGTTCAGTGGTTAAAGGAAATTGCTTGCAAAGCCTTCTAGTCCAGATTCCATTTCCTGGTACCCACATAAAGCCAGATGCCAAAGTGGAGCATACATTTGGAATTCATTTGTAGTGGCAAGAGGTCCTAGTGCACCCATTCTCTTTCTCACACACTCTCTCTTCCGTCTCTGTCTCTGCTTGCAAAAAAATAAAAATATATACATCATATGCTTCAATAACAAATTTTACACATAATAAAGCCTCTTGACTACTAACCTTGGAAGTTTTTATGTCCTGAAACAAGATGAAAAATTTCTTGTTTGGAGGAAGAAAGAACACATTTTAGGCTTCAGATCTACGAAAAACCTTGAGTTTGACAGCACTTTCACATTGCAATTACTGAATAAATATCTGTTGATGGACCAGTGTGTTTTAGTCTATTGATCATTTTAAAGCATGATGTTAAATAACACTCCAGGGCAAAATTTTTCAGTAAGCTGAAATAAAAAAAATCATCACTTACAAAGCTCTTTAAAAGTTTACCCTTGAATTATTGGGTGGTGCCCAGTTTATCTTTCTGAAACCACGGAAGCTGATAATATCTATTAAAGTGCATGTACTCAGTTTTAAAGGTCATTGCTAACTACATGATTTATCTCTGTTAGTAATTTCTGTTTGGCTTTGGTCTTCCTTTTAAATGTTGTTTATTGAATTTACCAGGGACAGTAATTTGTTTATCATTGTGATGATTCATTGCCCTAACATTGGTAGTTTGATTTTTACCATAAACAGGATATCTATTACAGTGATTCAATATCTTTGTCATTTAGGAAAATATAAAACATGGAAGGTCATTAATATATTAGAATGGAACTATATTTACCTCAAAAGAGTTTTTAAAAATAAACATATTTTGTTCTGTATTAGGACTTAAAATGAAAATAATGTAGGTCATACATGCTGAAATATAAAAATTAAAATTTATATTAATTTAAGCATTTAATTGTTACAATGCAAGTTCATTACAACCTTTCCATGTAAATTGCTATTTAAGGATCAGCAGAAATCTAAGAGATGTTCTTATGCATACCTTGGAATCAGTCTCTATTATGGTTTTATAATTGTAAGACGTATTTGTTTTTGGTACTCACTAATACTAATCTACTGTATATTAAGACTATGGACTGAGAAGATAGCTCAACTAGTAGAGTGCTTGCCTGGCAAGTGTGAGGACATGAGTTTAATTCCTGGAACCCACATGAGAAAAAAGCTAGGGATGGTGATATGTACTTGTAATCCCAGTTCTGGGGAGGTGGAAACAGGGAGATCTTTGTGGATCACTGGGAGGTATAACTTACTTGTCTACTTCCAGATAAATGAGCGAAACATTAATCAAAAGCAGTGGATGGTGCACCCATACACACATGAATATACTCACATATACATATGTATAAAAAAGGAGTAGTATAAATGTCATAGGAGTGATTTATACCTCAGTAGCTATATAAATAAGTGGAGTTGATTGGATTTTTACACAAAATATTATATTTTATGTTAACTATATTGTGCACTTTCTGAAATGGGATAAGTTTTTGCTGAATGCTACATTTTAATTGTCATTTAAAAATATTTTTCACAGGCCGTAGAGAATGCTCAGTGGTTAAGGCATTTACCTGCTAACCCTAATAGCCTGGGCTGGATTTCCCAGTACCCATGTAAAGCCAGATGCATGAAGTGGCTCATGCATGTGGAGTTCATTTGCAGTGGCTGGAGTCCCTGTTGTGCCTATTCTCCCAGCCCTCTTTTTCACTCTCTGCTTACAAATAAATAAAAGACCTTTCACCATGGTTGCTTTATATTCACATCTAACTTGCATGTTCTACTTTTAAAAATAGTTTCTACTGCCTTGATTAGGGTCTCAATTTATTTCCACTTTTTTCATACAATTCTCACCCAATTTTCTTAACAACGATCTCTCTAATAAGAATGGATATGCCCTCTTTAGATGCAACCCCAGTGAAAGGCTTGAATCTATTCTGTTTTATTAGAATGTCTTCTGTGCTGATTCCCCAGGTGATTCTATAAATCTTTGTTGAGGAAAGCTCTGGAGGGATCAGTTAGGTTTAAAAGCCTACTTGAATTTTAAAGACATGAAGTATCAGCCTCTGAAAAATACACCAGGGAAAGCAGAATGCAGGAAGGATGTGAAGAAATAAAAGCTGCACAGGTTGAAACTTGGGCGATCGTGGTTTTCAAATGCAGTCCTGCAGATGCTAGATCTCAGAGAATCATGGGGGTGTTGCATAAAAAGGTATTTGAGATTATCCATGACTGCTTTCTGTTTATAAAATGGAAGAATAAACATGGCTATAAGTAAAAATTGATTTTAAATGGCCTTATTTAAAAGCCTTACTATCTGTTGCTATACAAGGTAAGGAAATTGGGTTTGATAGTGATGTTGGTTTCTCAAGAAACCAAGGATCCTAACATTTAAAAGTGTTTGATAGTCTTACATAATTTTCTTCATTATCTTCTAATGTAGCATCCTAATGCCATAGTTTTGTTTTCTGATGTCATACTCTTAAGAGCTAGGGAATATCTAAATATAAGCTAAATATGTGTGCTATATTTTTAATAATTAAGAGTAGTTAAAATGCCTAGTTTGAAAAATCAGTTTAGTATTTAACCTTCTTTAACTTTCCTTCCATCTTATTTCCTCAAAATTTTCAAGATGAGAGTCCATCACTTTTTGGTCTTCTCTACACAAATTGGGTGGTGATAACTTCAGATTTTAAAATGTTCTTAATATTTTTTCTCTGCTTATATACAGGAGATCAAGAAATTTAAGTTATTTGTTCCATCATTTTTGTGCATGTACATATGTGTGGTATCCATGCATGTGGTTACATGTTTGTAAGTATGTGCTTAAATATGTATGTATAGGTACACATGCATGTGTGTTTGAACATGTGGAGACCACATCAATGTCAGGTGTCTTACTAAATCACTATCTTATGTTTTGACATATGGTTTCTCACTGAGACCCAAAGCCCATGATTTACTAGACTCCCTAGCCAATAAGCCTCAGGCATCCTTCTGTCTCCACCTCCCCAGGGCTGGGATTACATGTGTGCTACCACACCTTGCTTTTACTTGGGTATTCAAACTCAAGTCTACAAACTTATAAGACAAGCACTTTACCAACTGAATTATCTTCCCAGTCTATCAGTTTTTTTATGCTTTTAAAGTTTCCTTTCAAAGGTACACATTTTTGAGAACTTCTATCAGTTAGAAGGATTTTGGTTCTGACATCTTCCCTCAATAGTCATGATTTTAATTCTCAAATATTTCCTCAATAATAATGATTTTAGTTCTGACATCTTCCCTCAGTAATCATGATTTTTGTTCTGTAGTAACAAAGAAATTATCATTACAAAGCTTGTTTAAAATCGCAATAATATTTAATTTTAAAGTTACTTTCATGCATGCTTGAATTAAAAAATATACTTAAGCATATGCAGGGATTCTGGTGCAATATTAACCCATAACTCTAAAATATCTACTTCCCACTAGTATTATAAAGAGCAGACATTCAAAACCAAAATGCCTAGCATTAACTTAAATTTCTTGGCATTTTAATGCACTGTAATATTATTTTTTCAAGTTATTCTTTATTTAATCCAACAAATTATGACAAACAATAAAATATTTAGGTAATTTCTTTGTTAAAGTTAGAAAGTACAATATGCTTTTCAAACATAATCATTGTGAAATTTGACAAATGTGCATATTATCAATTAAATGTCATTTTTATTATCTTTGCTACTGGAAGAATTTATTAATATAATAAGAATTCATTTGTATTACATTATAGTTAGAAGTATATAATTAATTTAAAAGTTTATTTAAACAAAATTAGAAAATGTGATATAAACAAGCTACAATTGTATTAGTCAGGGTTCTCTAGAGGAACAGAACTGCTAGAATGAATTATTTTAAAAAGGGAATTTATTGGATTAGTTTACTGTAGTCCAATAGCAGTTGCAGGCCTGAGAATCAAGGAACCTGTTAGCTGCTCAGTCCATGTGGCCAGATGCCTCAGAAGTCCCCCAGCAGATGGGGCAGGAAGGCCTGGAGGCTTCCAGAGGAGCTGCTGGGTTTCTATCCATGCAGGTCTGCAGTTGACACTGGTCTTCAGTCCATGCTGCTCTTCAATCCATGCTGGAAGGCAGCAAGCAGCTCCAGCAGCCAAGTGGGAAGCAGGAAGGGCTCTTTACACCCAGAGCTTCCTTATATGAAGTCCCCCTCTGAGTGGGGCGGCCCACTCGGGGGAAGGGCTCACTCTGGGGGAAGGACTTCCTCATTTAGTGATCCTTCCTGGAAGCAATCTCGGAGATCCACCCAAAAGGGATTTCTGTGGATTACAAAACAGATCAAGTTGACAACACCTTAACTATCACAACAATCATAATTTTTTTCACTTGACAAGCCTGGTTTTATGTAATATTCTCCATGAATATCCACACCACCACAAATTATAAGATTTTATTCTGTTTTTAATTATATTTTTTATTACTAACATAATTTGTATGCATACATCATGTGTTGGTACCATCTTTTCCCCTATGGGGTTGCTAGTATTTCCCATGGGACTGTGGATTTTGCACTGTGGGAGCAGCAGTTACTGGGGCCAGGCAATGCCCTCTCTTCAACAGAATTCCCTGAGCCTTGGTGGGCATGTTTTAAGTCTACTTCAGTGATGTACTCTCAGGAGCCCACAGATTTCTGCTTTGGTATGTGTTGAGTATCTTTAGCATCTGTCTCTTTCACCCTGGTGCTGATTGTCAGACTCACCATGGAAGCTGCATTTTGCCTGTCTCCCCACTTCTTCTGTGGTTTTGCCTGGGCCTTGACTAAGATGTGAGAAGTGGTTTATCTCCTCGGGTCTCCCTACCTTCTGAAAAAGAAAATCAGATTCTCCAACGGACACTGAAGTCAGCATAGGTTAAACTGGATAAGTGTTGTCAATTTAGGGAGAATTTCATGAATGTAGCCCCTATTCTAGACAAAGACTAGTGGGAGCTTAACATTGGGGAGCATAATCTTTGTCTCCATATGATTCAGACCTGGTTCCCAGTTCCAGATATGGGTTCCTTTCCACTGAGCAGATCTCTAAGCCAATCAGGAAGCCATTGGTTGTGAGTTACCATTGTACTGGTCTGTAGTTATTGACAGGCTGGTTGCTTCTGAGTAGCTTAAACCCCTACTTGCTCACACCATTGTTGGCCACTTTCCCCCAGTAGCACTAGATGGGCTGTCTGGGGACTAGCTCTCTTCAAGATTCCAGCTGTTCTATGTCAGCATCATATGGTTTCTTCAGCAATAGGGTCTTATCTTTTACCTCAATCATCTAATCAAGTTCTTTGACAGAAATCTGTTTTGTTTTGGGAACCTTATAGGTCTCTCCAATCAACAGCTCAATGTGGATAGCACCAATTTCTTTTACTGGAAGTTATGGGCCAGAGCCAAAAGTTTTTAAAGTTAGACTTCATCCCACCCTCTCCAGGACAATTCTTTTCAGACACTCCCATTATTCTCCTGTTGAGAGTTAAATCTCTTAGTCTACCTTCAAGAATAAAGTTTTCTATGGTACCAGTTCATTTTGCATTTAGTTTTGTGTTTATTTTCCCCAAACCCTCTTCCCCTCCACCCAAACCCTTCCAACCCTATTTTCTGGGCCTCTAGTTGCCTATCACATATGATAGCAACTCAAGCTGTTTGAGGTTAGAAACTGCAGATGAGTGAGACCATGCAGCATTTGTCTTTCTGTGACTGTGTGTGATCTTTGAGTATGATCTGTTGTAAGTCCATCCATTTTCCTACAAATTTCATGGCATCTATTTTCTCTTACTACTGAGTATAATTCCATCATGTAAATGTACCACAACTTCATTATCCATTTGTCCAAAGATGGGCACCTAGGTTGATCCCAGTTCTTACCGATTATGAATTGAGCAACTGTAAACATGGTTGAGCAAATATCTCTGTAGTGAAGCATGGGGAATTTAGGGTAAATGCACAGTAAGGAAATAACTGGACCTGTTGGTAGTTCTATATTCATTTTCCCAGGAATCTCCATATTGACTCCCATAGTTGTAAAAATTTGCATTCTCACCAACAGTGAATGAGGGTTACACTTACCCACATCTTCACCAACATTTGTTATTGTTTGATGTTTTAATGATTGCCATCCTTACAGAAGTACGGTGGAATCTCATAGTTGTTTTAATTTGTAGTTCCAGGATGGTTAGGGATGTGAACACTTTCTTAAGTATGTATTAGCCATTTCTATTTCTTCCTTCGAGAACACCCTATTACGTTCTCTACCCCAATTTTTTGAGTGGATTGTTTGAATTTTTATTGTTTAGTTTTTTGAGTTCTTTGTAGAATCTAGATATTAGGTCTCTGTCAGTCATATACATGGTGAAAATCTCCCATTCTGTGGGCAATTTATTGGTTCTGATTGTGATAAGTTTGTCAGAACAGAAGCTTTTTAGCTTCATGAGATCCCATTGGTTGAGTGCATGTTTAGTTTCCTGGGCTATTGGGGTTTTGTTCAGAAAGTCTTTCCCCACTTATATATGGTAGAGTGTTCCTCCTATTTTTTTCTCCCAGTACTTGAAGAGTTTCAGGTCATATATTGAGGTCTTTAATCCACTTGGAGCTGATTTTTGTGTATGATGAGATGAGTGGGTGTAGTTTCATTTTTCTACATATGCTTATCAAATTTTTCCATTTGTTGAAGATGCTATCTTTTCTCTAGTTTAGGTTATTGGCACCTGTGTCAAAGATCAAGTAGCTGTAGCTACTTGACCTATGGTCTTGTTCTTCAGGTATGTTCCGTTGGTCTATATTTCTGTTTTTTTTTTCTATTAGAGACAGAGAGAGGAAGAGAGAGAGAATGGGCACTCCAGGGCCTTTAGGCACTGCAAACAAACTCCAGATGCATGCACCACCATGTGCATCTGGCTTACATGGGACCTGGAGAATCGAACCTGGGTCCTTAGGCTTCACAGGCATGCACCTTAACTGCTAAGCCATCTTTCCAGCCCTTCTGTTTTTTTTTTATGCCAATTACATGATGTTTGTGTTATGGATTTCTGGTATAGCATTAGAATGGATATGGTAATACTCCAGAGGTGTTTCTTTTGCTGAGATTATGTTTGTATATCCAAGGCCTGCTGCCATTCAATATGAATTTTGAGATCTTTTTTTCTATCTCCATGAAGAATGATGCTGGGATGTTTATTGGTATTGCATTAAATCTATATATTGCTTTTGATAGAATTGCCATTTCACAATACTAATTCTACCTATTTAGGAGCATAGGAGGTCTTTCCATCTTCTCTAGTGCTCCTCAATTTATTTCTTGAGTGTTTTTATGTTTTCATTGTATAGGTCTTGCATTTATTTGGTTAGTGTTATTCCAAGGTATTTAACATTTTGTGGCTATTAAAAATGGAACAGCCTTATAATGAACTGATGGCTACCCTCACAGTGCACAACCCTCAATCCCCAATGAGGAGGGTCCCTTCAGAGGGGGGCGGACAAGGAGGGGGCTAGTGATGGTACCAACATGTGCTGTTTACACACTGAGTATGTACATAACTAATAAAGAAAAAAATAAAAGTATATAATAAAAGAATGGAACAGCCTCACTGATTTCTTGGGATATCTTTCCTTTGCATAAAGTAAGGCTACTGATTTTTTGTGTTGATTTTGTATTCTGCCATATGCTAAAGAAATTAATCACCTTTAGAAGTTTTGAGATGGAGAATTTTATATCACTTAAGTATAAGATCATGTCATCTGAAAAGTAGAGCTAACTTGACTTCTTACTTTCCAATTTGAATCTCTTTTATTTCATTTTCCTGTCTTATTGCTTGGGCTAGAACTTCTAGTACTGTGTTGGAGATCAGTGTTGAGAGTGGGCACCCCTGTCTTGCTCCCAATCTCTATGGCAACACATTGAGGTTTTCCCCATTAAATATTATTTGGGCTTTAGGAGCTTTATATATAGCCTTTATTGTGTTGGGATATAAACCCTCCATGCCTATACTCTCCAGGGTTTTGATCAGGAAGTGATGTTGTATTTTGTCGAAGGCCTTCACTGCATCTATTGAAATGATTATGTGGTTCTTGTGAATAAGTTTATTTATTCAGTGAATTATGTTAACTGATTTCCATATGTTGAACCATCCCTGCATTGCTAGGATGAAATCTGCTTGATCAGGATAGATAATGCTTTTGATATGTTGGTGAATTTGGTTGGCGAGGATATTTTTTAGGATCTTTGTATCTAAGTTCATGAGGGATATAGGCCTATAGTTTTCTGGTCCTGTTGTATCTCATTCTGGTTTTGGTATTAGGGCGATGCTAGCTTCAGAAAAAGGAGTTGGTGAGCATTTTATGTTCTCTAGTTATGTGAAAAAGTTTAAGAAAAACTGGCTTCATTTCTTCAATTAAGGTTTGACAGAATTCAGATGAGCAGCCATCCAGTCCTGGACTTTTCTATTTGGGGAGGTTTTAGATTACCTTTTCAATCTCAATGGATTTGATAGGTTTATTTAGTAGATTAATCTGCTCTGAGTTTGGTTTTGGTAGGTGTTATGTGTCTAAGAATTCATCCATTTCTTCCAGATTATCTGATTTTGTGGAATTGAGGTTTTTAGAATCATGTCCTGATGATTCTTGAAATTGCATTGAAGACTATTGTGACCTCTTCCTTTTAACTTCTGATTTTATTAATTTGAAGCATCTGTTTTTTTTCTTCATTCGATCAAATTGGCCAAAGCTTTACCAATCTAGCTCTAGCCCAGGCTGACCTGGAATTCACTCTGTATTCTCAGGGTGGCCTCAAACTCATGGCTATCCTCCTACCTCTGCCTCCTGATTGCTGGGATTAAAGGCATGTGCCACCATACCCAGCATTCTTAAATGTTTTCTTAGTTTGTAATTCATTAATTTCTGCTCTGATCTTGATTCTTTCCATCCAGAGCTCTTAGGGATGGATACTTCCTGTTTTTCCATTGCCTTTAGGTAGATGGTTAGGTTACTAATTTGAGAACTCTTTGTCTGTTATGAAGACATTTACCTCTATGAACTTACCCCTTGGGACTGCCTTCATTGTATCCCATAAGTTTTGATAATTTTTTTATTATTGTCATTCAATTCTAGGAATTAAAAGTGTCTTCTTCAGTCTGTAGGAATTTGTTAAATTCCTGATGTGTCTCTTATTGTTAATTTCTAGCTTTTAAGCATTGTGATCTGATATGATGCAAGAAGTTACATCAATTTTCCTGAATTCATGAAGTCATGCTTTATGGCCTAATATATGATTTATTTTGGAAGTGGTTCCATGGGCTACTGAGAAGACTGTGTGTTCTGTAGAACTGGACTGGAATGTCTGTAGATGCCCATTAGGTCTAGTTGATCAATGGGGTTGTTGAGCTCTATTATTTCCCTGTTGATTTCCTAATTGTATGATCTGTCTATATATGATAGTGGAGTATTTAAGTCCCCAATTATGGTGGGGTCTATTTCTGTTTTGTTGTCAGGTAGATTTGGTTTTAATAGCTGTGGTGCACCTGTGTATGGTGCATATAGATTTATGATTCCTTTTGTTGGATCATTGCACTGTTGAATAAGAAGTGGCCTTCTTTTTCTGTTTTTTATTTTAGAGAGAGTGTGAAAGATGGGGGGGGGGTGCGATTGGTACACCAGGGCCACAGCCACTGAAATTGAACTCCAGGCACTTGTGCCACCTTGTGGGCATGTGCAACCTTGTACTTGCCTCACCTTTGTGCATCTGACTCACGTGGGATCTGGGGATTCTAACATGGGTCCCTAGGCTTTGCAGTCAAGCTCTTTAAACATTAAGCCATCTCTCCAGCTCTTCTTTGTCATTTTTGAGAAGTTTTGGGTTGAATTCTATTTGATCAGATATTAATATAGCAACACCTGCTTTCATATTTCCATTTGTTTGGAATATCACTTTCCATCCTTTCCCCCCATGGGGGTGTATGTCTTTAGTGGTGAGGTGGGTTTCATGAAGATAGCAGATCAAAGGGTCCATTTTTCTGATCCACCCTGTTAACTTATGTCTTTTGATGAGTGTGTTAAGAGCTTTACATCTAAGTTATAACTGTGAGTTTTGATCTATTCCCTGCCATCATGGGGTGTTTTATGGGGTTTGGTACTTTCTTGGACTTTGTGCTTTTTTGAGCCTTCTGTAGTTGGTTATTGTGTTCTTCTTGTAGGCACTTGAGATTAGTTGTTTGACTTTTCTGTATGGGGTATTCCCTGAAGTATTCTCTGTAGGTTTGACTTTGTATTCATAAAATCATATATCTGGTTTTTATTATGAAATATTTTCCTCTCACCACATATTATAAGAGATACTTTTAAAGGGTACAGTTGTATGAGTTGAAAGATGTAGTTTTTTAGACTTTGACGTGCTTCATTTCAGGCCTTCTGGCTCTCAAAGTTTCCATTGAGAAAACTGAGGTAATTCTGCTGGGATTGCTTTTGTATGTAATGAGTTGCTTCTCTCTTGCTGCTTATAGCACTCTTCCTCTTTTTCATTGTTAAGATATTTAACTATGATATGCCATGGATAATTTCTTCTTTGGTCCTGTATATTTGGTGATCTGTGTGAGCTTTTTTTTTTTTTTTTTATCTGGATGGGCCTCTCTTTTGTGAGATTTGAAACTTTTTCTTCAATAATTTAGTTGAATATATTCTCTATGCCTCTGGCCAGGATTTCTTCCCCTTCTGGCATACCCAAGATCTGGATGTTTGGTGATTTAGGTATCCCACAGTTTCCTCTTATTCGTTTCACAAGATTTTTTTGAACTTAGCAATTTTTTTGGACTCCCAATCAATTTCTTCTGTCTTGTTTTCCAGGTCAGAGTTTCTGTCCTACACATGAGTGTGTCTGTTAGTGAGGGCTTCTAGAGAGGCTTTTAAAAGCTCTATTTGGGCTGAAGAGATGGCTTAGTAGTTAAGGCACTGGGCTGCAAAGCCAAAGGTAACAGGTTCAATTCACCAGAACCTACATTATCCTGGTGTCCAAGGTGGCACATGTGTCTAGATTTTGTTTGCAGTGGCTAGAGGCTCTGGCACACCCATTCTGTCTGCCTGCCTGTCTCTCTCTCTTTTAAATATCAAATATATATATATATATATATATATATATATGAAAGCTCTATTTGCTTTTTTTGGTTTCTTGTGTGTTTTCTTGCATTGTTTCCATCTCTTTTTTGTTATGATTTTAGTTTTGGGCCTGATTTTGTTGAGGCTTCCTGGAATTCCTTCTTGTATTTGATCATGTCTTCATTAAGCTTAGTCAGCTGGTTATTGAAATCCTCTATTTGTTTGACTCACCTTCAATTCTTTAATCTCTCCTTTCAGCCCTTTCTGGCTGTCTTCAATTAAGTTAAGCCTAGCGACAAAAGCTGTGTGCTATTGGAGAAGTTACTCGTCAATTTCATTTGTGTGATTGTTGGTTTTTTGATGATTTGATTCCAGTTCAGCAATTTGCTTATTCAGGCTCACATAGGTTATTATGTTTTCATTTGGGGATTCAATTTCTGTTGTTTTCTGTGGTTTCACTGGATGCTTCCATTTTGGACAAGACATCCTTGGTGGCAATCTCTCAGTTTTATTTTCTTTTTTTCTTTTTCTTTTCTTTTCTTTTTTTTTTTTTTTGCATTGTGGTCTATCCATTTCTAGGTAAAAGTCTTATTTTATAAGAAAGGAGCAAGTATTTGCCCTTGTTGCATGTTCAGTGAATGTTCTATTTTAAATTTGAACCTGATTTAAGTAGGATGAGGTTGTAACTGTAGATATGAAGATTGTGGAGTTTGTACGTGCAACAAGGATACCTGGGGAACTGGGAGGTGGTGAACTAATTGGGAGCTCTGGCCTACTCACTCCATGCATGCATACTCTGACAAGGGGAAGTGGAAGTTGGGGACTGAGGAGTCAATCAGGAAGCCAGAGCAACATGCCTGCTTCAGTAGCATGCACACAGGGTCCAGGTTGACCCATGCCAGGAGGAAGAGTACTAGCAACTGGAAGGTGGGAAACTAACCAGAAGTTGTGGCCTATGCAGGGGATCCAGGACGACTTTATTGCGTTTATGTTTGAATACTGTTTTAGGTCTTATGTATGCTAATTTCTTTGATTTAATCACCACAAATTATATACATATATTCAAATATCACACTGCACTTCATTAATTTGTATGGTAATAAATGGAAAATGACAATTAAAATTACTTAAATTAGAAAAACTTTGCATTTATTCACCAGTCTTTGAAATTAATCACATTGAATGAAATTTTATGCTTGCTTTATACTTATACATTACTGCCACAATAGATTTTGTATTATTTCCAGTTTCATTGATGTTAAAAGTAAGCACATATTATGTTTTAGTGTAATTCCCACATAAACTGTTGTGTGTAAATACTTGGTCCCCAACAAAGTGGCACTATTTGGGAAGGTTGTGAAATGTTTCAGGAGTAGAACGTCCCTGGAGAAAGTTTGTCACTGGGGATTGGCCTTAAGGTGTTAAAGTGTACTTTCTTTATCTGTTTACTCTTTGCTGATGTGTGGAGCTCATTTCCTCCTGCTGCCGTGCTTTCTCTGCATGATGGACTCTACCCTCTGCATCTGTAAGCTAAAATAATGTCTTTCCTTCCCTAAGCTGCTTTTGGTTGTGTATTTTGTCCTAGCAAATGAGGAAGTAACTGACATAACATGACTCTAGGACACTTGGGAAATAAACTGAGCAAGGATCCTCCTAACACCGTATTTTACCACATTTTCACTCCTGCAGGATCTTCCTGTTTTTGACTTTTCAGAAGCTTCAGGTCCTTTGTTCTGATGTTTTGTTGTAACCAGTGGGAAGAGGAGCTGCCATAGTTTTATACTTCTATGTGTAACTTGAACTTCGCTCTCCTTTTATTACAACTTTCAATTTCAATAATGTTTCAAATATAAAACTTACAAGCATAGGGACAAGAGCTCCCAAAATTCTTTACCAACTTCATCAGGTATTTCCATGCATTTTATTAGTATTAGCTTTCTCATTTCTTCTCTGCATATGTGTGTGAGCATGTATAAATATATGTATATTTTATGAACTGCATGGACTTGTCCTCTGCCACAATTCACTCACGTAAAACATCTGCATTTTTAACTGAAAATTATAAGCTGGGGAGTAATGTTTGAGGCTATGGGAAAATATTTGCTCATCAAATTTTCACTCATGACTTCTGGGTTCACTGGGTCTTTTGTGGGAGAGCAATCTCTAATAGATCACCAGTGGGAGGGCGAGGGACTAAGCTGATTCTCTCACTCTCGGGTAGCCCCCAAATCCCCCAATCCCTCAAGCAGTTGCCCTAGCCATAGTTCCAGCCTCAGGATACTCCCGCACTTAATGTAGGAAAGGGGACCCAGGCCAGCATAGTTCCACTTGCCACAATGTGCAGGGGTGATCCCCCAGCTACCCCTGCCCATGTGCGACCTCGGGCTGGTTCCACTCACTGGCTCCAACGAGCTCAGGCCCGATCCATTCATCTGCCTGCTGTGTGTGCACAGGCTTCGGCCCGTGCCATCCATCTGCCCACTTGCCACTCCGGGTGCCCATTCACATGCGAGCTCAGGTGCATTCCACTTGTCCATGCGTGAGCTCAGGCCCATTCTGCCTATCTGTTGAGCAAGATCAGGCCAGCTCCGCCCATCTGCCCTTGCAAGCCAACCCCCCTACTGCCCACTGCACCGGAGCTCAGGCTGATTCTCCCACCCATGAGTGAGCTTAGGACTGCTGTCTTGTCGGCTTGCCTGCCTGCTCCCCCAAGAGGCACCACTTCCCCCGCCCATTGAGACCACAGTCCTACTCTCCCTGCCCATACAAGGTGATGGCCAGACTACAGAACAAAAGAAATAACATGAAAAATCAAATGCAAGTAAATCCCATAAGATCACCCAGTCCTACAATGAAGGTATTTAATCAAAACACAGAAGAGACATTAGGATCAGAACACCAAAATAAAACTATGAGCAATGCAACCCTGACCAAGCTACTGGTAAAACTTGCAGAAAAGCAACAAAGGACTGATAATCATGTAGATGCTGCCATCACTAGACTAGACCTAATAGATAAGAAAATGGAAGGAGTTCAAAGACAGTTAAGAGATATGAAGGAAAGTGAAAAAAAATAAGACCTCAAAAATCAGCTGGCAATGCTAAATGAGCCATAAAGAAATGCAAGGATGAATTCCAAGAAGCATCAAGAACATCAGAAAATGATGTGAAAAGGAAATGTGACAGAGTGATGGAAACTATACATAGAAAATGCAAACCTAATTGAACAAGCCCCAAACCCTTTAGAAGCTCTCAAGAATAGAGTCAGTCATGTGGTGGATAGAAACTCAGATATGGAAGACAAGACAGGAGAAATAGTTCAAGAGTTCAAAAGTTTCAATAAGTTCAAAAATTTCTATGAACAGAACATGAGGGAATTGTGGGACACCCCTGGATCATGGGAATACCAGAAGGGGTAGAAATTCTAACTAAATGCATGGAGAACTTCTTTAACAAAATAATCAAAGAAAACTTTCCTATTCTCTCAAAAGAAAGGTTCATCAGAATACAAGGAGCTAACAGAACTCCAAACAGATTGGACCAAAGGAGAAACTCTCTAAGACATATTGTCATCAAGACTCTAAACATTGACACCAAAGAGAAAATCCTAAAAGCAGTTAGGGAAAAACAGCACATCACTTTTAAAGGTAACCCCATCAGAATTAGTACAGAATTCTCAATAAAAAACCCTGAAAGTTTGAAGGGCCTGGAATGGAACACTGCAAAGTGTAAGAACTTTTTGGGTTGGCTTCCAACCCAAACTACTTTACCCAGCAAAAGTATCCCTCATAATAGATGGTGAAAGAAAAGCATTCCACGACAAAACTCAGCTTTACAATTATATGAACACAAAACCAAACCTACAGAGAATATTTCAGGAAATTCTCCACAGAGAAGAAACAAATAATCAAACTGAAATGCCTACAAGAAGCAGATCACAATAACCAAAGACTCCATCCCAAAACTCTTGAAGGTGATTAACATCTTTAGCAAAGTAGCAGTATTAAAAACAGCATGGTACTGGCATAAAAACAAGAGTATAGACCAATGGAATGGAATTGAGGACCCAGACTTTGGGTCAAGCAACTACAGCTACTTGATATTTGACAAATGCCCTAACAATATAGGCTGGATAAAAGACAGAATCTTCATCAAATGGTGCTGGACAAACTGGATAACCATATGCAGGAAATTGAAACTTGATCCACAGATCTCACCATGCAAAACAATGAAGTCCAAATGGATAAAAGACCTCAATATAAGACCGGAAACTTGGCTACTACTGGAAGGAAATATAAGAGGAACTTTCCATGATATAGGAATGCAAAAGACTTCTTTAACAAAACCCCAGTAGTACAGGATCTTAAATAGTCAATCAACCAATGGGATCACATGAAGCTGAAGAGTTTCTTCACAGACAAACTTGCAATAAGCAAAGCCAATAGATTACCCACAGAATGGGAGGAAATATTTGCTGAATATCCAACAGACAGAGGCTTAATCTCTAGAATCTACAAAGAACTCAAAAACCTAAACAATAAAAGGTCAAAAAACCCACTTACAAAATGGGGCAAAGAGCTGGACAGGCAGTTCACAGAGGAAGAAATACAAATGGCAAACACATACTGAAGAAAATGTTCATCATTCCTAATCATTCGAGAAATGCAAATTAAAACAACTATGAGATTCCACCTTAACACAATAAGGATAGCAAATATCAGATCCTAAGGAGAGAACCACTCCACCATACCTCAAAAAGGCCCCAGCTGAAACTAAGAATAATTGGCAAAAGAAGTAAGGGTGTTGTTTTCTTGGTGAACCAGGTACCAGCACAAGGGCGAAGGTGATTGACACAGAGAATAAACTCCTACCAAATCAGATATCCAGAAACACAGAGGCTACCAAGACCTCATCACTGAAGCATACCAAGAAATGAACCCAACATGGCTCAGGGAAATTTTGCAGAAGAGGGGGCGGAAAAAATGTCAGAGCCACACGTTGGGTCATGATATGCAGAGACATTTCTCCTACCCATAACTGTGGGCTAACTCCAGAATGCATGACCCATATACCTCAACAAGGAGGGGCCAGGGTGAGGGGTGCAGGTCAGGGAGAAGGCTAACAATGGTACCAACTTGACTGTATTCACTGAGTACAAAATTAGTTAAATAAAAAAATAGCAAAAAAAAAAATTTCACTCACTACTTTCCATTAATAATAGTGTAACTCAGTCATGGCTTTTATACTTGCCATTTGGCATTCTGTGAGAAAGAACTTTTCTTTGTCTTTTTCAATGAATGAATTTGTTTGCTTTTTATCTAAATTAACATGGAAACATAGACTTAATGATTCTTATTTTATGCAGTGGGTTATAATCTCTTATTCTTTCCACTTAATTTGATGCTTAAATTTATAGTTTGGCCTGAATAAGTCATTTCCACATTGTTATGGAATGTTCATATGTGTTGTTGGGTATATTTGAGCTCTAAATGATTTTCTGTCATTCTTAACATTGTAGTTGTTTTCTATGATGTTATATCTCTTTTTGTTATTCCTTTTTCATTTTCTTCCTCTCCGTCCTCACACCCTTCATTCCCCTTCTCTTCTCTTTCCTCCCTCCACTCTTTTCTTTTTTTTTCTAACAGTCTTATTATGTATCAAAGGCTGAGCCTCAAATTGTGATCCTCCATTCTTAGCCTCTTGAGTTCTGGGATTTATTGCTATGTGTTTCCACACACAGCCCATATTTTCTTTTAATAAAAAATGATATTTAGGAACTAAGAGATAAATGCTAATAGGCCATGTTGCTGGTAAGCTATTGTTGTTTTGAATAGACTGAAACCACGTGCTCATGAGTTTATGTCTATACATACTCTTAACCTGGTAGCTCCAATTCTAAATTATAGGGTTTATTATAGTCTTCTCTTATTATCTTTGTAACTATTGTCTAGTGATAAGATAACTCTCATTTCCACTTATTTTATTTTATATGTTTACTTATTTGTTCATTCCAAGAATACATAATAAATTTCAGAATTGCTTGACCCATTACACTGCATAGAGTATACTAGAAAGAGGAGTTGAGCATTTGCTTACAGTTCTTTTCTGAAGCAAAATTTGCACACAATAACTAGGAAGTTATGAAGCATATTGTTTGGCAATGTTTTTGAATGTATATAATTTTGTAATGATCACCAAAATGAATAAACAAGACATGTCCCTAACCCCTGAAAATTTCCATATAACTCCTGGGAGACAGCCCACACTCTCTTACTGACAAGTTCTTTTGAATTGTATCACAGTACCTTGATTTTGCTTATTTCATAGAAGTGGAATCATTCAACATATATTTCTTTATTTACAGCTTTTTCACTCAAAATACTGTTTTCAAGATTTACCATGTTATTTTGTAGGTAACTGCTTCATAATTTTCCTAATTATATAAGCATATAGTTCAGTCACATAACGTTAACATTTTTCATGTTGATAGATATTTAGGTTGCATTCGTTTATTTTAACCTGTTATAGATAAAGATACAGATAAAACATCCCCTCTGGCCTTGCTAAATCATAGAACAAGAGTTTGCTTATTTTTATAAGAAATGGCTAAAGTATTTTGCAATACCATCATATTATTCTCTAACTACAATGGCAGTGAGCCAGAAACCAATGAATCATTGCATCTAGAAAAATCATTAGTGTTTGAAAAAATATTGACTTATTTCTAAATACTTATTAGTCAAAGACTTCAACATAACTTTTAGTCAGAAAAGCTCAAAAAAAAAACCCTAATTTCAATAAAACTTCTGAAATACTCTAAGTGCTAAAAACAAAACAATCTCAATTCTAACAATATCAAATGCTACAGATTATTTGAATCAACAGCTGTCATACATATCTGATGAGTATAAGATGATGTATTATCATGTATTTCACATATTTTAAAGATCATTTTGCATAATTTTGTAATACAAATAATTGTATTTTTCAATATTCTTGGTATTTTAGTTCAATGATTACCAATATTGGATATTAAAGTATTTAATTATGGTTATAGATTTTTGGTGCATGTGTGCACAACAGAAATTTGATTATGACATATATAGGCCTTTTGAGTACATAAAAATTTGTCCTCAAATATTTAAAAGCCTAGCCCTTATTCTCTTTAGACTTTTTCTGCCTTTTATTTTTCCAGCTGCTAAGATTCCAATGACATGCATATTATATCATTTAATGTTGCCCGACAAGTCTCTGTTTTGATTTCCCAACTGTTCTCCTCATGAAATAATTGCTATTGATCTATTCATCTTCAAGTTCACTGAAGAGCTCTGTCCACTCCTGATTTCCTATTGACAATTGTGGTAGTTTGAATGAATACCTCCCCCACTCCAATAGATTCAGGGCTTTTATTAAAACTTCTTGGATTTCCAGCCACCAGGCTGGAGGAGGTGTCACTGGGCAGTCCATCCCTAAGGTGTGGTGGTGGGTTTGAAATTCCACTCTAAAGATATGCAAAGTGCCTAGTCCCATCTAGAATTCCTGAAGTTTGCTGCGTGGCTTTTGGGCTTGTGGATTCTCTCTCTCTGCTTGGACCTGTGAAGGCAGGCCAGGTTCTGCCATTATCAAACTTCCCCTGGATCTGTCAGCTTCAACAAATATCCCTTCCTCCATAACTGTGCCTGGTCTGAAAGTTCATTTCAGGGACCTGAAGCCATCTGCTACAACTATTTACTAAATTTTTCCTATCTTTTGGTTTCTAGATGTTTTATTTAAGTCTTTAAATATACAACTTTAGATTTGGCTGTGTTGTATGTACTAATATTTTGTTAGTTAGTTAGTTAATATTTTTTATTACAAATTGCAGATAGTCCTCTAAATAGGTTGCTTTTGTTGTAGCAGGTAATTTGTTACTTTGATTGGGCTCAAATTCTGCCTACCCTGAAAATAGGCAGTTGTTTCACTTTGTGAGTGTTGCTGTTCTTGGGGATCTTCATGTACAGTCATAGTTTGGAGAGAAACATAATATTGAGTAAGTTTTATATAGAGAATTTGGGATTTGCCACTCTCTAATTCTTTGTTGAGGTTTCTTCAGTTTTTACCCATGTAGGAAACTGAAAACTTTATATGCTGATTCCTCAGCTCAGAAAGGTAGACTTATCTTGAGTACTATCTACTCTACAATGTGAAACTTGTGAAGTGCTCTTAAGTGAAAAAGATATTTAATTGTTCACAAAGTGTTATTCTCTTATTTTAAGACTCAGATTAATTTATGTTTGTGCCCACCTTATAGTTTCCTCATTAGCCTTAAAAGGAATTCATGGCATCCCTTAAAATAATCCCTATATAAAGCCGGGCATAGTGGCACACACCTTTAATCCCAGCACTCGGAAGGCAGAGGTAGGAGGATCGCCATGAGTTTGAAGCCATCCTTAGACTACACAGTGAATTCCAGGTCAGCCTGAGCTAGAGAGAGAGACCCTATCTCGAAAGCCCCCCCCCCAAAAAAAAATCCCTATACAGAGTTAGTACTTGAATTTATTAACATATTTACTAATCAAAGTTGTTACATGATATTAAAAATAATAGTTAACTACGAAAATTCATACTGGTCATTGTTTTTGGTAACAACTCAAAATATATCATTATAGGAGATATTTTAAGTGAGAAAAATAGAAAATTAATATTTTGTTATTCTCTTTCTTTTTAATGATTGAAATTAATATGCTTCTGCTGATATTAAGATCTGCAAATATGCTTTGCATTGCTAAGTGAATTTGCATATTAACATATTGCAGCTTTACTGATTTAACTATTAAATCAACAAATCAAACATTGCTAATCTTTCAGTTGTTTCTACAGAATATTGGCTACACACAATCTTTAAAAATCATCTTTTTCTGAACATGGACAAAAAATTACATTTCAAATGTCATTTACATCTAATTAAAATTTATTTATAAAGTATCAAAATACATGTCAGTAGAAGAGAGAAAATTCAGAAACTAATGGTTCTTACTATAGTGCTTTTTTTTTTTTTACATGTGTATGTGTGTTTCTAGGTATGGTGTGCAAGCATGTGTGTTTACATGTGAGTGTGTGTATGTGTGTGTGTGTATGTTTAGTCAGTTCCACGTTGCTGAGGTGAACATCCAAACCAGACACAGTTTAACAGTGTATTTATTTCAAGTCTACAGATCCAGGGGAAAGGTTCCATCAGTGGCAGAGGAAGCTGCTTTCATACATCCAAGCAAAGAGATACCATCAGGAGCCAGCAAACACCAAAAGCAACAAACACAAAAACTGGCAGCAAACAGCAGGGACCGGCCAGACCTCAATCTTCTCTGTATACCTTTTGGCTGGAATTCAGATCTGCCTCCAATACACCTTAGGTCTAGACCCTAGGATCTGCACCCCAGTGACATTTCCTCCAGCCAGGTGGCTGGAGACAAACTTTAATAAGACACCTGAGTTTATGGGAGTCATAAATTCAAACTACCATAGTGTGTGTTGTGTGTTTGTGCTGGCTAGAGCTTGCAGGTTCCACTAGTATAGCTTGCCTCAGGGGACCTCCAACTCCATAGTCCTCATACTTGTGTGGCAAGTGATAATCTTCTAAGCTATGTCTCAAGGCCCTGGGATTTAAGACATCTATTTATGCCTTCAGTTAGCCTGAATGAAAGTAAAACATTCAGTATTATTCACTACTTATTATATCTCTGAAAGACATATTAAAATGGAACTTTATGTCAAAATTATTACCCTTTTGTCCTCATTAGATTATATTCTAAATCATGGCTCAGGAAGTTACAAAAAATGCCAAGAACCAATTTATGGCTCAATTGTAGTCATATCAAGTGAGATAGTCATTTAGCAATCACAGTTACTGGAAGCCTTTCTCCTTATAAAAACTCTGTATTAGTCAGCAGATGGCATGCACTGTACATTAACTCTTCCACCCTGCTTAGCACATATACTATAGTATGGAAAGCAGCTGTTTTCACAAAAAAACCTTTCATAGTGTCCCCTCATTTGCAGCTTAGTGTTAATTTGTGAACTATTTATTGATAATCAAAGAAGGTGATATTTCATCTTAATTTAGTCTCTAGAGTAGATTCAGTCAAGTACAAGATGAGGTAAAACTGCATTGAGCAGTTTCTTCACAAGCTTCAGCATATAGAAGGAACTGTCATGAGCAACTGTTTTCTATTTTGGATACAGACTTTCACAGGACAGATGCCTTGTGGATAATGTTTCTAAGTGTCCACCATGAACTATAAAAATATAAACAACATTTTTGCTGCATATGGGTAAATTCACAAATTTAAACTCCAATAAATAAGTCAGCAAACAAGAAGAAATTAATTCACTTCTCTATTGTTTATTTAAGATAAACCTGTAAAAGCCTAGTTGGAAAATTTCACATATAAGAACATGCAAACATGTATAGGCTTCCTTTTGAATGGTTTCAAAGGAGAAATTGGCTGGTCATTGTCTAACATGATGCATAGCCTAGCATATTTGATGTCAAACTGATATCCATCTGTCAGCCTGGCATGATGCCTATTCCCAGGGCATGAGGTTACTCTGCAGGAACTAAGATGTGTCTGTAAAATTTATCTCCAGAGATTTCAATTACACTGTATATAAGAACAATTATATACAAAAACAGAAGCACAACTACATAGATCCCAGCAGTCAAAATGGAGAGGTGAGGCATTTGTGTCCCTACATATTATTTTCTTATAAGATGATGCTCTTAGGCTGAGACTAATGGCTTTTCAATAGTGAATTTGCATGTGAACCAATCATATTTAAGAAAGTAGAATAGCAATGTGAATTTTATGATATTAAAATCCCTCATTCCTAAATACAGTGATCAAATAGCCATGCCAAGGCAATATATAAATTCCTTAGCATTTTTGCTCTAAGATTATAAAGAAATAACTTCATATATATGTCCTTGAGGAAAAGAGATATAGATAAATTATTATATGTCTTGCCACTTTAGATCTAGTTTCCATTGAAAAGAATTGATCCATTTTGAAAGAGTTGAGTCATTAAAATAAAAAAATGCCACCTTGGTGTTTAATTTATTCACTGTCTGTTTGAGGTAGAATACTAGGAGCATTAATGAAAGTATTATCCATTCACCTTGTTTGATACTCTTCAAAATAACTTTAGAAATGGAAAATGAGGGCCAGGTGTAGTGGCATAGGCCTTTAATCCCAGCACTCAGGAGGCAGGTGTAGGTGGATCACCATGAGTTTAAGGCTACCTGGAGACTACAGACTGAATTCCAGGACAGCCTGGGCTAGAGTGAGACTCTACCTAGAAAAACAAAACAACAACAAGAACAAAAAACAAATACAAAAACAAAACAGAAAAGAAAAAGAAAATGATAAGCCAAGAAAAAATGTACATGATTTTACTGTGTTGGATATTAATGTTGGATTTCTGAGTGGCACCAACATTTTAGCTGCTGGCTTTTAAATATGCTAACATAGCACAGTTATGTCTGTCATTGATGGATGACTACATTTTCGCTTTCTATTTTTTCCATATTCTGGACTACTAAAAGCATTTCATTAGGATGCATATCTATTATTTCTTAGGGAGAATTGAGGAAGGCAAAACAGGGGCAAGGACACATGTAAGCATCAGATAAAACTAGCTATTCTCTGTGCCTAATAGATCTAACCTGTTTTATACAATGAGCTCTCTGTACTTGAGGGTTATGCCCCAAATCTTCCTTATTCAGTAGGCTTGCACCCTGTTTCCTTTGACCTATGGCAGTACTAATTCAACAGCTTGAAAATAAATTTGTCTCTATTTGGTAAAAATTTGTCCCAGTCAGATATTTTGAAATTATTAAGTGATTCTGGGAAACTTGTTTTCATTGGAAGGACTAAAAATGGTTTTTAAAATAAGGTCACCAGTTCCCTGTCTCAGTGACAGAAAATTGATGTCATGGGTTACTGTGAGTATCCCTGACTGTAATGACAAGAGGTATAAAAATCACATTTTCACTCCTGCCTGGTAGATGTAGGTGACCTGCGGCCACAGGCAAGACATTATACCTGGAGGTGCCAAATACTCCAGGAATTGGCATCAGGCCTGCCTTATGTTCAGTGGCCAGCTGGATATTAGGGAAAAGTAGGGTGACTTTGGCTAATTTGGGGTTAAAATATGTCTTTGTGAATGATGCCTACTAAAACAGTGTGTTGCTTTACAGCTAAATATAAGCATTTTGATTAAAAGAAAAAAATGTATCAAATGCATGAAATTATACCTCAATTCTACTACCAATACTCATCCCCAAACCTGCCTTGCTATCTCTTTCCCCTCCCCAGTAAACATACTAGGCAGCATGTAGTCATGTCACTCTGTCACTAAATTTCCTCAATGAAATTCAGGTGTCTAAATAGAAAGGAGTGGTGGCAGATTTTCCTCCTCTTTCAGCAGAAAGACAAAGAAATATTTTCTAAAAGATGAAAACTCTACCTTTGTGTTGTCACAGATCATCTTTATAACACTTGGTGCATGAATATTGAGATTCTTTATTTTGACTGTTTATGGCTAAGGTTGGGAAAGGAATATGTTTTCTTTGTCAATATTAGATTAGGTGAAAAATTCCATACACGTTGAAACTGAGTTGCTTATGAAAATATGGTTTGAATTGAATATAGAATGGAAGGCCTCATAAAATGATTTTGATTGAAAAAAATCAGTGTTTCACAACAGTTCATTATTACTAGACTTGAAATTCAAATATAATGTCATAAAAATTTAAGTGATTTCATGCAGACATTTAGATAGTATATAGGACTATGTTAGGAATTATGCTTATGTTGGAGATAGAAATATGAATGTTATAAATTAGTACTACTCTAATTTCATGTTGTTCTTAAATTCTTTTATCCAGTATCATGCATATTATTCTAATTTACATATGCCTAACCTGGAGGCAGAACATGATTCAAAGATATGGATCCCAAGTTCAAAACTAGAGAATATATTTCCTATGAACAACCAGTTACCATGTATCATTTTAAGTCAATTATTATTATTTGTCTGTTTGTTTTAGAAAGGATCTTGCTATATAACTCATGTTGGCATGAAACTCTTTCTATAACCCCATCTCTCATGTGGTCTTAACTCGAGATCCCATGCCTCACCCTTTTCAGTACTGTGCTTATAGGCATTCCCCACCATACCTGGATTACATCCACTTTGATGTCCATTCTTTGCTAATACCCTAAATCCAATGTGTGTGTGTTATAAAATTTTGATTGAATTTTCTACTTCTATGAGTGGCATAATTTACTAATTACTGCTTATGCTGTGAAAATATCTTCCATTTCATCTGCTGGAATATACTAGTGTTTTGTTTTTAACTGCTTAAAAACATACTTGTTTTACTTAGGACAATGGAGTGAGTTTATTTATACAAAATTTGTCATATTGCATTTTGTATTTAGACTTAAAGCTGGTTGGTAACAACATCTTAACATTAAGAAGTTCATATTGATGTGAGGTAATATGAATTTGAAATATTAAGAGTTTACTGATTTATTTTTTATACAGAAGAAATTCACATGACCAAAACTCATTAATTGGCTTATCTGAACTTGTAACATGATTGGCTCCCATCACTTCTTCCTCACACCTATCAAGCTGACATCTTTCAAAATATAGCAAAATATATATCAGGACATCTATGCTATGAATACTCAAGACATTAAAAATGAGTCTGAAAACATTTAAGTGGGGAGTTTTGGAATGTCAACCTGAACTCCTTCAGTAAGGCAAAGAGAAGGCAAGACTTCCTTTGTACTAACAGATCCACAATATGTGAAAATTTAAAAGCATAAATTGAAATACAAACTGCCACTCAATATTTTGCTTTAAATTCAAGGCTACTAATAATTTGCTAACACTATTGCTACCAAGAGGAAACACATTATACTTACATCATACTTTCATGTTCCATATCTGCTTTGTCTTTTACCATATTGTATACTAATTGCCTATTCTAAACTTTGCAAGTGTAGTCTTGCCTCTTTCTCTGCAATCCTTCTCCCACACCTACATTCTTTCCTATGTGTTAAAATTTTCCCAGTTTTCCTTTTTCAAAAGTTATCTCTTCCAAAGAGCTATTATGGTACCTCTACAAGCTATGTGTGATCATAGTTTCCTTTACTAATTTTTCATGTGCATAAATCATCTATATAATTATGTTTTAATATTGTGTATTTGGTATTTAGTACCTATTCTGGCCTTGTATTCCTAGATTCTATGATCTGTGTTTTATGAAAATTAATTAAAGTAATTTTCACTTTATGTACTTTAGCAATTTTTTCACTTTGTATTAAAAATGTTCTCAAAATATTGCATTTACTGGGTTTGGCTAGTTCTTCCTGTTATCTGGGAATTGTTTATATTATCATTTGAAACTTGAACTTGTTTTTCCTTTTCTTGTCACCTTTTGCAAATTCTAAGTATCTCTTGAACAAACTTACTTTATTGCATTTAGTTTGAAGATCACGCTCTTTGCTAGAAAGATTAAATCAGAGTTCCTGCATTAGTAGATAAAACCGTCTGCTTCCAGACATCATTTTCTGTTCTCGTCTTGTTCATAGGGTCCTATATTTTGCCTATAGATTTTGTTTGTTTAGTTTTTTTTAAGTCAAATTAAATTTGACCTCATATTCTCACTTTTTTTTTATCTTCGGATAAGTACCCCTGTTTGTAATCTCCATCATAGTGGCACTTAACTGTGAACTTTCTGAAGCTGTCGTCATTTTGTCTATAACCTATTTCATGATGCAGGAATTTCCTTAATTTCTGTTGGAAATTTTCATCCAATTTACTGACTTCTTTTTAGAGTTTTTAATCCTTTCTACATTACCCTCACTTTCTAATGAATAACATTAACATATTTATTTTTTTCTATTTACAAATGAAATTTTATTTACTTTATTAAATATGTTTAAGCTTTTCTTTTTTTTCCTTTTTTTATTAATTAGTTTTGTATTCAGCAAATACAGTCAACTTGGTACCATTATTAGGCTCATCCATTACCTACCCCCTCACCTTGGCCCATTCTTGTTAAAGTATATGGGTCATGCATTCCGGAGTTAGCCCACAGTTATGGGTAGGATAAATGTCTGCATATCATGACCCAACATGTGGTCTGCATATCATGACCCAACATGTGGCTTTGACATTCTTTTTTTTTTGTCCTTTTTTTCCTTTATTAGTTAGTTTTGTATTCAGCAAATACAGTCAGTTTGGTACCATTATTAGGCTCATCCGTGACCTACCCCCTCCCCTTGGCCCCTCCTTGTTGAGGTATACGGGTCATGCATTGTGGAGTTAGCCCACAGTTATGGGTAAGCTAAATGTCTCTGCATATCATGACCCAACATGTGCCTCTGACATTCTTTCCTCCCCCTCTTCCGCAAAATTTCCCTGAGCCATGTTGGGTTCATTTCTGGTCTGCTTCAGTGATGAGGTGTTGGGGGCCTCTGAGGCTCTGGCTCTCTGATTTGGTAGGAGTTGATTTTTCTCTGTGCTGATCTCCTTCCCCCTTGTGCTGGTATCCGGTTCATCAGGAAAACAGCCCCCTTGCTTGTTTCTCCAATTTTTCTTAGTTTCAGCCAGGGCCCTTTTGAGGTATGATGGGGTGGCTCTCTCCTTAGGATCTACATCTATCTGAAAAAGAGAAGCAGATTCTCCAATGGAGAGTAAGTTAGCACCAGGACAAATGAGGTAACCCTTACTTTTTTATAGAGAATTTAATAGGTGTAGGCCCTCTTATAGCCCATGATTGGTGGTAGCTTGATAATGGAGAGCGGGCTTATGTTTCGATATGGTTCTGACTTGTTTCTGAGCTCCAGCTATGGATCCCGTACCACTGAGGGGATCAGTTAGCTGAATCAAGAGCAGTTGGTTTCCCACCATGGCTGCTGTGTGCCACTGTTGCACTTGTGTGAGCATCAGGTCAGGTTATTTCCTGCTAAGTAGGTTAGACCATGAGTTGCTTGGACAGATATTGGTCATTTTTCCCCAGTTGCCCATGTAGCACCTTCTGGCACTAGACGTGCTGACTGTCTGGGGACTGACTCTCTTCCAGCTTCCAGCCATGCCATTCTAATTTGCATGTCAACCACATAAGGTGTCTTCAGCAGTAGGGTGTTACCACTAATCTTTGGTGGGTCATCAAGAACTCTGACAGAAATCTCTCTTTCTTTTAGGAAACATTGTAGGTCTCTCTGATCAAAAGCACATTGTGGATGATAGCCCCATGCTGGTACTGAGAGTTACAGGTCAGTGCCCACTAAGAAAGGGAAGAAAAAGATAACTAATATTAAAGAGATAGAGAGAAGAGAGAGAGAGAGGGAGAGAGAGAGGCTGTAGAAGATTAAGGTCATTGACTCTTAAACATTTGGGGTAAAAATAGCATCACTGAATGCCAAAAATGTATGATATGGCGAAGCATGGTGGCATATGCCTTTAATCCCACAGGCAGAGGTAGGAGGAACACTGTGAGTTCGAGACCAGCCTGAGACTATAGAGTGGGTTTCCGGTCAACCTGGGTTAGAGTGATATCCTACCTCAAAAATTATTATATGATTTATATTCCACAGAATATTATTTCTAGAACATGACTGTTAGTGTATTGTATTTTTGACAGTTTGAAAATCTGTGTAATGCTATCTTTCTCCATTATTTCTTAAGTGTCATGGGAAATCACCCCATTTTAGAGTTCAGCCCATTCCTTTTCTTCAGGAGTCAATTCCTTTTTCCTTTCATATTTGCTATACTCTCCCTTGCATTTTTCTTTTTCATTGTTAAATGTCCTCTCTGCTTAAGATATAATTCAGGAGATACATTACAGCTTATGCCCCCAAATTACTAGTTCCTAACTCATGTCTTAATGACTTTTTTGTAATGAAATATATTGTACTTACTGTCCTCAAAATTTTTCTGCATTTTTCTCAAAAAGAGAAATATAGCTATTGTTTCTGTATTTAAAAATAAACAATAGATCATTCAATACAATTATCACATTTCTGTTCATATACCCTATTTAAATTCTCTGCTTCCCAGATTTGTGTGAGGCTTTCTTTACTTGTTTTCTCTACCAATATTACTTCTTCATGCTGATTTTTATTTCTCTCAGTTTAAATATAAATGATCCTGAGCAAAGATTCTAACTTTAGCCATTGTTTCTTCATATCCTTTGTAGTTCCACACATACAGAAGGCTTTAACTAATTCCTAAATGCTGTTGAATGCTCAGGAATAGATATATCTACTGTTTAGTTGCTTTGCTTCTCTCAAATGGCCTTTAATTGGCTATATCCACAGTTTTAGACTCAGTGGTTAGTCACTGTACTCAGGTTTTGCACTCTCTGTATTGTCTTTTTACTTTCATGCTATTCAACTTTAGGTCTTGGCATGGGCATCTTTGTTAATGTCAATAAAATCTTATAGTTGGGGCACCATGCCTTCTAGTCATATTAAGGCCATGTGATTCAAGTGTAAGTATTGAAGATGTAACACTGATCCTATATCTGTAAAATAACTTCTCACCTACTGGCTAGTCCCTCAGTATTTTCCTTTCATCATATATTGTAATCATGTGAATGGTTAAATAATTTTGGTGACAGTAGAGAACAATACTGGTATCTAATTTGTTTTACTCATGGACAAAATATATAATAGGTAAATATTTTTTTCAGCATGCATGAAATAGAAGTGAAAGCCACTATTTTTAAAGATGAAAGAGTAGCTTATGTAAAGATGCATAGGATTAGAACCAAGGAATGTGGATTCCTGTATCCATTCTATTTCTACTAGAATAAATAGCTTACTTATAGATTTTGCCAGAAAATCTGCCATAAGCAACATTTTTGCTCATTAGTGGATTTGGCCAGCTGACCATTATGAGAAAGTCAAATTCATTAACCCCAAAAATCTTAATCTGTATGCACAGACAAATGTTAATACCTGTAAATATTACTCAGAACCACCTAGAAGTAAAAAAAAAAAAGTGTGGTGTGATTGTACTGTGAACCCTAGTTTTATGATCTTTAAGCTTGTATTTAGAGATATGTTAGACTCTCTCTGGGAAGGTTAATGATTTTGTTCACTGTAACTGCACAAGAGTGAGTATTTCCTAAGATTTGCTATAATTAAATGCTGAGTGAAGTGGAAATTTGAATCCCTCTCAGGTTATCAAGCATCCTTAACATTTTGGAAGTCAGCAGGTTTCCTACTAAGAGATAAGATGACCATTTGAAGAAAAGCCAGAATTTAAAGCTGAGTTTAATATGGGATTGGAATTTCAGAGGTGAAAGATATATTTCTAGATATACTTATTAATTTGCATTGTGAAGTATTTTGTTCATTAAAACAAAACAACCCAGCAAATATTACAATTGGAAATCAAAAGAAAAATGCCTTCCTTTTGTGTCAGATGGTTTTTATGTGTGCGTCTTCCTAACACTCATCACAAATTAATATTGAATAGCATCAATTTCTGTGGTGAATTCCTCAGTTTATATCTAAAATCAAATAGTTTTTCTGAAAGAAATTGTAGTTTGGTGCAGAGAAAGCATTTCCCAGTGCTGTGGGGAGCTGGTATGGCCATTTCTCCAGCAAAGATTTAGTGTTTCATAAATTGAATTAGAGAAACATTTAACCTGCTATGATGGAAAAATACACTTGATGGCAGTAGAATTCTTGTCATAGACTTTCCAAGTACATGACATTATTTTCACTCTGGCTTTTTATAGTCCGTGCCTCTACTGTGTGGGCAGCTGTACAACACATGTAAGATTAGTCCCTGTTAGGAGAGCATCTAGACAGAAGCTGCACTTTAAAACAGCAACAATTGATAAACTTGGGTTGTGCAAAGAGCTTGTCAGCATGTGCTAATTTTAATAACATTGAAAGGGTGACATTCACATTTCCATTTCTGAGTGTACTCAGTCCAAGTCCACCCTCACACATGGAATCCCTCTAAATAAACTCAGTGCTGGTAATCATCTGACTCATTAGCAAGTGCTTCTTCTTGCCTGAAACTAAGTGGGTGCAGTGAGGGATAGATTAATTTTTAAATCCCATGCAGTACACATCTGTTCTCTTTGCTTTCTGATTTTTATATCAGCAGCATGATTGGAAATAGACAATAATATTGCTATGTCAGTAGATACAAACTAGTTGATACACATAAAAAGGAATAAAATCATGTAATAATTAATAATCATGCTAATGAAATATTTCAATTTTATGTACGTTTTTTCCTTTAATTGAAATAGAAAACCTGCATTAGAAACTCAGAAAAGTTCCTTAAATTTTTAGGTTTTTCTCTGCCTATAATTCTTCCTCCATTTGTCACTGTTTGCCCTCATGGTTTTTATACTTCCTCTGTTAGACCAATTACCTTTCCTCTGAACCTGTAGTTACTACAGTACATAACACAATTAGTGCTTGTTTAAATATTGCTTTAAAATAATACTATTGTTCATGTTTAAAATAGTCTATTTATAGAAACTTATTTGCCATTAAATTTTTAACTAAAATTTTAATTTCTTGATAGTATTGTTTGTATTGTGCTATCCCTTTTAGCACTGATTTCAAATAGTTCATTCTTAATTGTTCTTATGAAATAAATTTCTATTTTATGCAAATTCTACAACTATTTTTGTAAAATTTGTATATATTTGTGGAACATAATGTAATGATTTGATAAATGTATGTATTACATGTTTAAAATTAGTTTAAAATTTATCTCCCTAACCACACTTTGTCATGTCTTTATGATAAATACTTTCAAAATTTTTCTTCGGGTTTTGAAAAATATATAGCATATTTTTTCCATACTGTTATGCATAAACACACCATAAATTCTTGCTTCTAAATACCTGCAACATAGTATCCGTTGATTAATCTATCCCCAACCTACTCTTCTCAGTCTCTGGAAACTAACAACATACTCTCAAATTCTACCTAAGAAAGCAACCTTTTTAGATTTCACATATGACTGACATTATGTAGCATCTGTCTTTATATACCTCACTTGCTCACTTAAAATAATGATCTTCAGTTCCATCTGTGTTGTTGCAAATTCCATGCTTTTCATAGATGTCTTACTACTGGGCACATGAACTGCTTATTATTTATTCGTTCATCAGCCAAAGGACACCAAGTTGTTTCCATTTCCTGGTTATTGGGAATAATATTGCAGTGGGCATAGAGAGCACATATGAGTTTGTCATATGATTTTTATTACCTCTGGATATGCATCTGCAATAAGTGGTATTGCTAGATGAGTTTTAAATTTTTAATTAAAATTTTAAATTTTTGTGAAAAATATTGATTTCCATAAGGCTGAAATAGTATAATTCTTATACTTTCTAATTAGTATTACTTCTACTTAGTCTTTTTGATATTGTACATTTTTACTGGGATAAAGTGCCATTGTAGTTTTAATGTGCATTTTCCTGATAATTAGTAGCATGTAGTATTTTTGATGTACATTTGGCCATATGTATATCTTAATTAGAAATAGGTCTACTTTATTATTGCCCATATTTAAATGAGGTTCTCATTTTGCAGTTGAGATTTTGGAGTGCATTATATATTCTTGTTATCAAACACTTGGCATGTATGTGTTTCACTTTTTTTCCCATTCTAGAAGTTGCCTCTGCACTCTTTTCTGCTTTACTCTGCAGAAGCTTTTAAGTTTGATGCAATCTATTTTTGCTTCCATTTCCTGTACTTTTTTGATGTTTTCTAAAATATCCTTGTCCACTCCAGTGCCCCAAAGCGTTTCTGCTATATTCTCTCTCTCTCTCTCTCTCTCTCTCTCTCTCTCTCTCTTTCTGTGTGTGTGTATGTAAGTGCACATGTGTGTGCAGGTGCTTGTAGAGGCCAAAGGTTGACATAGAATGTCTTCTTCAGTTGTTCTCCACTTTAGTTTTTAAGACAAGTTCTCACACTGAACTCAGAGCCTACCGATTTAGTTTAACTATTCTCTACTGGTAAGCCAAGGAGATCCTTCTGTCCTTGCCTCCCAAACATTGGGATTACAGAAACATGTTATCATGCCTCACATTTATATGGATGCTGGGGATCTGAACTCGGGTATTCTTGCTTGCACAGTGAATGCTTTATGGACTTAGTCATCTTCCAAGCTGTCCCTGGTATATTTTCTTCTGAAAATTTTATAGTCCCAGGTTTTATGTTTAAGTCATTTAACCAACTTTGAATTGATTCTAGTAACAGGTGAGATATGTACACTTATTTTCATTTGAGGGGGTAGGTATTGGTATTCAATCTCAACAGCAAAATTTTCTATGAAAATTGTACTTTTCCCACTGCAAGCTGTGAGCACTTCTGTTGTGTCAGCTGGTATTAGATATGTTGGTTTACTTTCAGGTTCTCATTTATATTCCCTTGGTCAATTTATCTGCTTCCATGACAAAACCATTGCATGCGATTACTGCAACTTTGAAATATATTTTGTTGTTATATGGTAATATATTACGTATTCTGGGTTTTTTGTCGGGGGGAGTGGACAGTATAAATTTGATAATTTTTTTATAATTGTGTGAAGAATGTACCCTGAGCAGTGATGCCAGTGGAACTATGCTGGCCTGGGTCCCCTTTCCTACAGTAACTGTGGGAGCATCCTGAGGCTGGGTCTATGCCTATGGTGTCTGCTTGGGGGGTTTGGGGTACTGGTGGGCTACCTGAGCGAGGGAATCAGCCTATTCCCATTTTTCCCCCTCTGTGCCCTCCCACTGGCAATCTATTAGAGATTTCTCTCCCCTAAAAGACCCAGTGAACCCTTAATGCCTTGCCTTTCTTTCCTGGCTGCATGGTTAGGCAGTCGCCATCTTGACCAGAAGTCAAGAATGTAGTTGGTATTTTAATAGGGATTTTGCAAAAGCAGTGAATTACTTTGGGTGGTATTTTTTTCTCCAACCCATGGCTAGAGAATACTTTTGTTTCTTCCATTTTTGTCAATATTTTCAAATTTTTATGGTACATATACAATACTTTATTTCAGGGGTACTTTATTTTTCTGGTAGGTATTGTAAATGGAATACATTCCTAATCTGTATTTTGGACAATTCATTATTTGCACATTACATTGCTAATAAATATATTCTGTAGATCTATTTCTTACATATTTATTGAATTAGAATATAAAGAATCTGGTTTCAAAAAAATTTGTTTTTTGTTTACCTACCTCCTTCTTTCCTCATCCTCTCTACCCTTATTTTGCATATTGATTTTGTATACTGCAATTTCCCTGAAGTCATTTATTCTAATTTTTGGCGGGGTCTCTGTATATAATGTCATGCCACCTGGAAAGAGTGACAACTTGTTCCTTCTGATTTAGAAGACTTTTATTTATTTTTCTTTCCTGCTTTACACACACACACACACACACACACACACACACACACACATATATATATATATATAGAGAGAGAGAGAGAGAGAGAGAGAATAGACCACCTTTCTGTGTTCTGTATCTTAAAAAAGTACTTCATTTAGTAGAATATTGTTTTTTTTTAATTATAAATGTCCCTTTTTTATGTCAAATTTTCTTCTTTCTATATTTATCTTGTTATTTACCATTAAGGGATCTTGAATTATGTATTTTTTGCATTTACTGAGATAATCATGATTTTGTTCTTAATTGTAGTGCTATACTGTGTATAATATTTATTGATTTGTAACTACTGAACCATCCTTGCATCTATTGATTGAATCCTACTTTATAATGGTCAATAATGTTTTTAATTTGCTTTTGGATATTCTTTAATATTTTACTGAGCAGTTTTGCATTGTATTCCTCAGGTACAGTGTTTCCATAGCTTTTTTTTTTTTTTTTTTTTTGTTCTTGTGTCATGGTTTTAGTGTCAGGTAAGCTTGACTTTATGGAATATGTTTGGAAGAACTCCTTCCTCATCTATTTTTGGAACAACTTAAGGAAAACTAGTATTAGTATGTACTCTGGTATACACATATACTTAGTATATACACATATATATATAGAATTGTTATATATTTTTATTGAATTGAACCTTTTATTTCCTTCTCCATTCTTTCTGCTTTTAACTTGAATTCTGTCTTATCTGATATTATTTATCTACTCTGACTTTACTTTGACTTTCATTTGCATGGACTATTTTGTTATATACTTTCAACTTTCACTGTATATATATTCCTAGATATGAAGTGTCATTCTTACAAATAATATACAGTTGGGTGCTTGTTCTTTAGTCTATTCAATCTATGTATTTTAATTAGAGAATTTAATTCTTTATATTTATAGTAATCATTGACAGATAAAGTATAAAGCATATTTGCTCAGTTTTCATATTCCATTTATTTTAAAATTTATTACTTAGTGAATTATTCTAGTATTATGTTTTGATTACTTGTTTACTAATTTTGGCTTCCCTGTTATAGATGGTTTTCCTTTGTGGTTACTATGGAGCTTACAAAGCCATCGTTTGATTATAACAAGCGATTTTGAAATAATAGCCACTTAAATATAATAAAAATAATAATAGAAACAAGTGATCAAAACAGCAAGAGAAAATATAAGAAATCTTTCCAGATGCATTATGTTCCTCTCAACAGTTTTTATTTTGTTGTCACATTTCATATTTTTCTATAATACCTGTCATTTAAAATATTTATACTTTTATTATTTTGCTTATTTGGGTTTTCAAACTTCATAATGAAAAAAATAATGGTTCATGCCAAATTTGCTTAATTATTGTTTTCAATGGGTTTTATATCTTCCCATGTTTTCTTCTTACTCATTAATATGGCTTTATTGCCATTTGAACAACTTCTATTATCATTTCATATAGAATAGACCTAGTGATGATGATATATTCTCTCAGCTTTGGTTTGCCTGGAAAATTCTTTATCTCTCATTCATGTCTTCTTTTAAAAACATTTTATTTATTTGTTTGTTTGTTTATTTATAAGAAAGAGAGAGACAGGGAGGATGGGCACTGTAGGGCCTCTAGCCACTACAAACCAATTCCAGACACATGTGCCAAATTAGGCATCTTGCTTTACGTGGGTATTGGGGAATGGAACCCAGGTCCTCATATTTTTCAAGCAAGCATAACCACTAAGCAACCTCTACAGCCCCTTCTTTCATTTCTTTATGTATGTGGCCATTGTATGCATGTTTCTATGTGTGTAGGCTCAAGTATGTGTGTGAGGGGGAGAGGGTAGAGTAAAATCTGAGGCCAGAGGTTGAGACTGGTTATCTCCATCTGTTACTCTCTACCTTATTCTTTGAGACAGGGTCACTCACTAATGTCACTTACTAACTCCAGAGCTCACCAGTTTGATCAGTAAAGCTATCCAATTTGTACCCGGGAATTCCTATTTCCACCTGTCCAGAGCTGGAATTGCAGGCAGATGTCACCACATTTGACATTAATGGGTTCTGGGAATCTGAGCTCCTGTCTTCATACTTGTGTTGCAAGTGCTTTTCCTACTGGGCTATCTCCCCACCCCCTTCTTCATTTCTAAAAGGTAGCTTTCCTAGGTACAGTGTTCTTTCTATCTTTGTAATTTTGTTTTCTTTCAATACTGTGAGAATACCATGCTACTCACTCCCGGGCTGTACTACTATGGAAGATAAATCTGCAGTCATATAAATTGCAATAATCTGTGTATTACTTGGTTCTTTTCTCTTGTAATATTAAGAATTCTTTATATGCCATATATAATAACTTGATTATATGCTATCATGGCACTGACTTGATGAAATTAAATTTAATGGATTACCTTTAAATTTTATGTATTTTAATATTGTATCCTTCTCTAAATTTGGGAAAACTTATGGTATTATTTCTTTATATGAGCTTTTTACCCTTTGGCATTCTCAAGCCCCTCTTGACCACCAATAACCGCAGCACTTTAAAAATGTTTGTTTGTTTGTTTCCTTATACATGTTTGTAAACATATGTACAAATGTGCCAGGGTCTCTTGCAACTGCATATGAATTCCAGACACGTGGATCACTTAGTGTTTGGTTTTACATAGATGCTGGGGAATCAACTGAGGTTGTAGGCTTTGTAAACAAGTGTCTTTAACTGTTCATCCAGCCCCCATCTTTTCATGCTTTCTCAACATTTTCATATTTTTTCTTCATTCTGTGGCATACTTTTTCACTCCAAACAGTGTATATTCAAATAAGCTTTTATGGGTATCACTCATTCTTTCCTCAGTTTAATCTATCCCAATATTGATGAATTTTTTTGAGTTTTAAATTTCACCGAATATATTTTCCAGCTCCATAAATTTTGCTTGATTATTTTTTGTTGTTATTTGTTTGGTTGGTTTTTGAGGTAGGATCTCGATCTAGCTCAGGCTGACCTGGAATTCACTATGTCGTGTCAGGGTGGCCTCAAACTCACAGCAATCCTCCTACTTCTGCCTCCCAAGTGCTGGGATTAAAGGTGTGTACCACCATGCCTGGTTGTTTGATTATTTTGATTGCTTCAATATTTTAAAGTTTTTTTAAGTATTCAAATTTTTCTCTGTGTTTTAAGAGTATTGAGTTTCCCACACTCAGTTATTTGAATTTTATCAGTCATAGAATTCTCTCTTTACTGCCTAGCCAATTTCTAGAACATTGTTTGAAAAACTAGTGAGGTTGTGTTTTCTTGAAATCTCTTGATGCTAATTGTAATGCAGTGTCATCTGTATATAAAATGATTATAAATTTATTCCAGGCTTCTTAGACTGCCTTTATTCCTCTCTTTCCAGAAATTCTAAGCAAGTTGTTTATTTTGGCTGAGCCCATAGTTGCTTCCACTATTTTCAAACTGCAGTGTGCTCAGTTCAAGGTTTACTTGGAGTCCACTATTGTATGCCATCACTATTAAAGTTTTACTGACTCTTCCAGTTGTTACCTGTACAGAGGACTTTTAGTTTCTACACGGTGATGGGTCTCACGGTAGTGAGCCTAATATCAGGCTCTAACATAAAGTTCTGTTCTAATACTCATATCCAGTTTCCCAGAGATTTGAAGTCTTGTTTCCTGCTCTACCAACACCTGAGGTTGGAGGATGGGTGGCAGAAACAGTTAGACATCTGGCCTTATGCAGTCTCAGTAGTTCCATCCATGTACATTGTCCTAACAGAATGGTTGTAAGGCTTTTTCCTGAGCTCCGTTTTTCTATGGTGAGCCAAATAATGGATTTCAAGTCTAAGACCTGGATTTATTTTTCTTTAGTTCCTTAAACTTGAGGTGCCTCTTTCCCTGTTGGGCTACTTAGAATTGGGAAGCATTTATAGAGACAATTCTTTCCTTCCTCGTTTCTTAAATCCTTATTTTCTGTTTGTTACAGTTAAAGCAAGAAAAAGAACCTCTCAATTGACTTCCTTAGTGTTTGTTTTTTTCCCACTAGGCAATGGATCATATCCTAAGAACAGTTGTAATCCACATATCTAGTTATTACCTATTTCATATTTGCTTGATTTATTATTTGAAATTGTTACTTAAGGATTCTCCATTTTATACATTTATCTGTTTATAAGAGTGATGTTTTGAATTTTTTAAGAACCTCATAATTTAAATTCACAGCCTTAACAAAAATTAATTCTAGTACCTCATTACAAGGTATGTAGAATTTGGACATGTCTACAATATTCTTTACTATGTCAAGGCATTCATCAGAGATCATTTGTGAATCCCATTTCAAGTCATTAAGGGGTCATATTAGGACGACTTTAAAAGGTAAAGATGGCAGATACTGAAACACATATTCAGCTCAGTTAGGGTATACATACATAGATAATGAAACATAATGTAGGAAATATGGACTTGTCCAAGAAGTTTGTTATTAATATTTGTAATAATTTAAAGGGTAAGTGAATTATTTTGGTCAGTTACAATTTCTTAGAAAAATTCTCAGTATATATATAAATTTATATTTTTAAAAGCTATATGAACAAATAAATATAGATAAAAATTAGAAAGTTAAGTTTGGGGAAGAGGGAATATGATGCCAATGCACCAACTACTAGAATATCTGGATCATAAATGGGGGATAATTGGAGAATATCTATTCTGTGAGATTTGTGATGGGAGCAAAGAAAAATATTTTCTTAAAAAATTATTTTGAGACATATATATCACTTTGATCCCAGTCCTCTAAATCATTCTCTCTCATCCTCTCCCCTATCACTAAACACTAAAATCTTCATTCTTTCCATTTAGTCCCCATTCCAAAGAAGGGAAACTTTAGGTATGCAAACAGATATTTTCCTGCCTCTCACTGAACCTGAAGGGATCAAATCACATTATGTACATGTATATAAATGTCAATAAATACATATTTTAAATGATTATTTCAGCTGGAACCACCATCTTCCAGTAATTTTTGAAAATGACAAACACAAAGGGAAAGAGGAAAGGCACCTGGTACATGTTCTCTAGCTTATAGGAAAACATGGAGTTGTTCCATTGGCCACATATATGCAAACCTACAAGAAGGATGATATTGTAGACATCAAGGAATGGGTACTGTCCAAAAAAGAATTCCTCATGAATACCATGGGAAGACAGGAAGAGTTTACAGTGTTACTCAGCATGCTGTTGGCATTGCTGTGAACAAGCAAGTCAAGGGCAAGATTCTTCGCAAGAGAATTAATGTGCATATTAAGAATATTACTCACTCTAAGAACCAAGACAGCTTCCTGAAATGGTTGAAGGAAAATGATCAGAAGAAGAAAGACGAAAGAGAAAGGAACCTGGGTGCAACTGAAGTGGCAGCCTGCTCTGCCTAGAGAAGAACACGTGAGAACTAATGGAAAAGAGACTGAGCTCTCTTGCAGCCTATTCCCTGTAAATTCTTGGCTTAATGGATGTTGTAAATAAATAAAAGAGAAGGAGAAGGATGGAAAGCCATCCAGATGGCTATAAGTATGGAGTAAATGAAGTTGTAGAGGGTCAGAACCATGACTTAAGACAAAGAGAGCTTCAGGAAATTTGCACTGTACTTTCAGTACTAGATAATTTTAAGGGGTGGAGAGAGAAAGACAGATAAACAGACAGAGAGAGAGACTGTGCAGAACTGGTAGCAAATCAACAACAACAACAAAATACCCACAACAATTGCATAAATGCAATCCACACAGCTGTGTTGACTAGGTTTAACCTAATATAGAACCAGGGAGACTTTGGAAGAGAGATAACTAACTGAGGGTGAGCCAAAAATTAAAGAGTATCAATAACCAGCTGGTTAAGCTTAATGAAGACATAAGTAAATGCAAGGATGAATTCCAAGAAGCATTAAGAAAATAAAAGCATGACCTGAAACTGGAACTCAACAAAGGGATGGATACTATACAGAAAAAGGCATCAGAAAACACAAACCAAATTGAACTAGTGGAAACCTCTCTAGAAACCATCACAAACAGTATTAATCAGGAGGAGAACAAAACCTCAGAGCTGAAAGACAAGACAGAAGAAACAGTTTGGGAGTACAAAAACTTTGAAAAATTAAAAAAAAAATTCTTGTGAATAGAACATGATGGAAATGTGGGATACACTAAAGCATCCTAATATTCAGATTGTGGGTATTCTAGAAGGGAAAAAAAATTATTCAATAAAATTATTGAAGAAAATATTCTGACTCTCTCAAAAGAGAGTTCCATCAAGATAAAAGAAGCTAACAGATCTCCAAAAAGACTGGACCAAAGAAGAAACTATCCAAGGCACATCATCATTAAATTTCTAAGCAATTAAAACAAAGAGAGAGTGCTAAAAGCACCAACGGAGAAACAACACATTACATACAAAGGTAATTCCATCAGAATTGTCTCAGATTTCTCAATGAAAAACATGAAAGTCAGAAGGGCCTGGAATAGAGAAATCCACAGCTTAGGAAACTATGGCATTCAACCCAAACTATTGTACTCAGTGAAACCTCCTCGCATAATTGATGGTGAAAAGAAAAGTTTTCATGATAAAAGCCAGCTCTGTGGTTATATGAACACAAAGCCAAACCTACAGAGAATACTTCAGGGAATTCCACACATAAAAGAGTCAAACTACCAATCTCAAGAGCCTACAAGAAAAGCATAATAACCAAAACTACAACAGGCTCAAAAAATACATAGCTCAACATCAAATGCCATCCGTACCCCAACATGATAGGGATTAAATCAAACCTCACAGCTATACTCTTAAATATTAATCCTCTATACTCACTGATTAAAAGACACAAGTAAACAGAGTGAGTCAGAAAAGGGGACCCTTCTATCTGCTGCCTTTGAGAAACTCACCTCACCATTAAAGACAGAGACTTCCTCAGGGTTAAAGGATGGAAAATGATATTCCAAGCAAATGGAAATAAGAAGAAGCAGGTGTGGCTATATTAATATCTTATTTTAAAAAAACTTCAACACAAAAGTATTCAAGAAGGACAAAGAAGGCCACTTCTTACTCATCAATGGAACAATTCAACAAAGGACATCACAATCATACATGTATCTTCACCATACACAGGTGCACCATAGCTTATGAAACAAACCAAGTTGACAGCAAAACAGAAATAAACATCAATGCCATCATAGTTGGAGACTTCAATACTCCACTATCATCAACAGATTATCCAAGCAGAAAAACAGTAGGGAAATAATTGAGTTCAACAACACCATAGATTAACTAGACCTAATGGACATATATAGAACATTGCACCCCAAAGTCTACAGAATATACATTCTCTTCAGCAGTCAATGGAATCATCTCTGAAATAGATCATACAGTAGGCTATAAAACATGTCTCCATAAATTCAGGACAACTGATGCAACTTCCTGCATCATATCAAATCACAACAGTTTAAAGCTACAAAATAACAAGTGACACAGCAGGAACTTCATCAGCTCCTGGAAACTAAACAAGACATGTTTAAGCAATTAATGGGTAATGAAAGAAATTAAAAAATTGTAAAATTTCTGAAATTGAATGATAATGAGAACACAACTTACTAACACTTTAGAGACACAATGAAGGCAGTCCTAAGTGGAAAATTTATAGCAGAAAATGCCTTTCATAACAAAGACAGAGATATCTCAAATTATTATCCTATCCACTAAAAGGTGTTGGAAAAAAAACAAGAAAAATCCAACCGTAAGAGCTACAAACAGAACAAAATAATCAAGATGAGAGAAGAAATTAATGAGTTGGAAACTTACATAAGAACTAAGGAAATTGATGAAATGGAGAGCTGGTTCTTTGCAAAAATAAACAAGATTGATAAACCCTTGTACAATTTGATCAAATGAACAAAGGAAAGTATCAAATCAGCAAAATCAGAAATGGAAAGGGAAAGGTTCCTACAGACATCAATGCAATTAGAAGAATCATCATTCTAAAATTTCTGTTTCACAAAATTGGATAAACTGGAAGAAATGGACAAATTCCTAGACACAGACCACTTACCAAAACTAAACTCAGAGCAGATTAATCTCCTAAACAAACCTATCACATCCATCAAGATTGAAGAGAGAATCAGAAACCTCCTCAAAAATAAAAGTCCAGGACCAGATGGCTATTCTGCTGAATTCTGTCAAATCTTAATTGAAGAACTGAAACCAGGGGTCTAATCTCAGAAGCAACCAGCCTGACAAGAAGTACACTCTAATGTAATAGTGGCACACAGCCTTGGTAGCTCATCAATAGCTTTCTGAATGGCTAAGAATTCTGTTTACTGGAAAGTAACCCATATCTGGAACAGAAGCCATGTCAGAATTCTATGGAGACAAAACTTACGCTGTTCAGGGGCAAGTTTCCATCAATCTTTGGATAAAAGAGAGGCTACATCCATCCAAATATCCCTAAAGTAATAATGCTTATCCTATTTAACTGAGGCTAATTCCATTCTTTCCTGGAGGATCTGTGTTTCTTTTTCAGTAAGTGTTAGATCCAATACACAAACCACTTCTCTCACTTAAGCCAAGGCCCAGTTGAAGCCACAAAGGAATCAGGGAGATGAGTAAGAGTACTGCTTCCATGCTGAGCCTGACAATCAGTATCAGAGTGAAGGAGACAGATGCTGAGGACACTCAACACATACCAAAGCTGAAATCCAGAGGCTTCTGACAGCTTATTACTGAAGTAGACTTAAAACACACCCACCGTGGCTCAGGGAATTTTGTGGAAGAAGGGGTGGAAAGATTACAAGAGTCATAGGTTGGGACGTCATACCCGGAGGAATTTCTCCCCCTCAATAACAGACAGCTGCTCTCACAACCACATGTGGAACACCAGCAACCCTACTGAGGAGGGCCTCCAGTGCAATGTGGGCCGGGAGGAGGGCAAAGATGGTACAAACACATCACGTATCCATACTAAGTATGTTCTTAATACAAACAAAAAGAATCCCCATTGAATTAATATCAGACTTCTCAGCATAAAGAAGAAAGACAGTTAAGAAAGGATAGCACTGAAAGAAAACAAGTCAGTAAATCAAGAATGATGCTTCACAGTGAAAATGAAGCCAAGTTTGTCTAGAAAAGAAAATTCTGAGATAATTACTCAACACCAGACAGGTCTGTAAGAAATTTATAACAGAGTCTTACACTGCAGGTAAAAGAACAGTAATTATCATCATGAAAACACACCAAAGTACAAAAGTCACCAGTTCAGATACACAAGAGAACAGAATCAAACCTTATCAATGCAGGAAGCTGCCAAACTGGACGATGAAAAAGAAAGATAGATTTTCACAAAACAACTAATAAAATTAAAAGAATTTAAAATTAAAGAAAAAGAAAAGAAATATATCTTCACATATCAAAATTAACCATGAATATACAAAGAACTCAAATAGGTCAAAAAGCCCAATCAAAAAATGGGTTATAGACTTCCAGTCAAGATGGCAACTGCCTAACTGTGCCGCACCTCCCAGGAAAGAAAGGCAAGGAAAGGCATTAAAAGTCCACAGGGTCTTTCAGGGGAGAGAAATCTCTAATAGATCACCAGTAGGAGGGCACAGAGGGAAAAAAAAGGGAATCACTGATTGCCTCACTCTCGGGTAGCCCACCAGTCCCCCAACCCCCGCAAGCAGCCACTCACTCTTGGGTAGCCCACCAGTCCCCCAATCCCTGCAAGCAGCCACCATAGCCATAGTCCCAGCCTCAGGATACTCCTGCACTTACTATAGGAAAGGGGACGCAGACCAGCATAGTTCCACTTGCCTCACTGCACAAGGGAGATCGCCCTGCTACACCCACCCATGTGTGGCCTCGGGCAGGATCTGCCCACTGGCCTGCGCAGAGCTTAGGCTCCATACATCCATCTACCCGCCACACGTGCACCACCCATTTGCCCATGCAAGCTTAGCCTGCTCTGCCAATTTGCCTACTTGCTGCTTTGGCTGCCCGCCCGTCCACGAGTGAGCTCAGGCCCATTCCACCTGCCCGCGCAAGCTCAGGCTCACTCTGCCTGTCCGACCCCCCCCCCCCCCCCGCCAACTCAGGCACAACCCCCTGTCTGCCATGTCCTGCTGCACCTGAGCTCAGACTGCTTTGGCTCCTGCCTCAGGCTGCTTGGTGTCCCGCCCTATGAGAGCTCAGGCTGCTTGGCATCCAACCGCATGAGAGCTCATGCTGCTTTGGCTTCACCCTGCTCCTAAGCTCAGGCTGATCTGCCCACCAAAGTGTTAGCTCAGGACAGATAATCATGTGGATGCTGCCATCACTAGACTATACCTAGTAGATAAGAAAATGGAAGGAGTTCAAAGACAATTAAGAGATATGAAGGAGAGTGAAAAAACAGAAGACCTCAATATTCAGCTGGCGATGCTAAATGAGCCATAAAGAAATGCAAGGATGAATTCCAAGAAGCATCAAGAACATCAGAAAATGATGTGAAAAGGAAACGTGACAGTGATGGAAACTATACTTAGAAAAGTAATAGAAAATGCAAACCTAATTGAACAAGCCCAAAACTCTTTAGAAGCACTCAAGAATATAGTCAGCCATGTGGAAGATAGAAACTCTGAACTGAAAGACAAAACAGAGGTAACAGTTCGAGAGTTCAAAAGTTTCAATAAGTTCAAAAATTTCTGTGAACATGAGGGAATTGTGGGATACCCTTAAACTTCCTAACATTCAGATCATGGGAATAACAGAAGGGGATGAAATTCAGACCAAAAGCATGGAGAACTTACTTAAAAAATAATCTAAGAAAACTTCCCCACTCTCTCAAAAGAAAGGCCCATCATGGTACAAGAAGCTAACAGAACTCCAAACAGATTGGACCAACGGAGAAACTCTCTAAGACGTATTGTCAGTAAGACTCTAAACATCGACAACAAAGAGAAAAATCCTAAAAGCAGCTAGCGAAAAACAGCACATCACTTTTAAAGGAAACCCCATCACCATTTCTTCAGATTTCTCAATGGAAACCCTGAAAGCCAGAAGGGCCTGGAATGGAACACTGCAAAGTCTAGAACATATGGCTTCCAACCCAAACTACTTTACCTAGCAAAAGTATCCCTAATAATAGATAGTGAAAGAAAAGGAATGGGTAACTAAGATGTGGTATATCTACATGACGGAATTTATACAGCAGTAACAAAAAACAACACAATGAAATTTGAAGAAAAATGGTTCAACCTGAACAAATCATTCTCAGTGAACTTACCCAATCACAGAATGATAATAACCACATAATCGATCTCATCTACCCATGATGATACTTGCTTATCCATTTTTATTGCTGCTGTATTCACAATAATTAGGAAATAGAACCAGACTAGACTCACTTCTACTGATGATTGGATAATGAAGATGTTGTACATTTATTCAATGTAGTTGTATTCAGCTGTAAATAAAATGAAATTATGAAATTTGCAAGACAAAAGAATTGTACCTCACTCATGGGAGAAAACACTGCATTAGGATGAAAGGATAGAAGCAAATGTAAGGAAGCAAATGAAACTCAAAAGCAAATAGGTGTCGCTCTACTAACATCTTACAAGTAAGACTTCATATCAAAATTAGAGGAGATATAGAAAATCAATGCATATTTACTAAAGGCATTAAGAGTATAAAACAATTCTAAAAGTATATGCTCTTAACATCAGCATAACCAATTACATAAATCAAAAATTACTGGTTACAAAAGCACAAGTTGACCTCTATACAATAATCATGGGTGATTTCAACACTCTCTCCTTACCAATAGATATGTCATGCAAATAAATAAGAAATCAACAAATATCAATATTAAATGATATAGTAGATCAAATAGACTTTAAAAATCTATAAAATGTTCCACTCAAACACTACAGAACACACATTCTTCTCAGTAGACTTTGGAACTATCTCTAAAATAGTCGTAGTTTAGACTACAAAACAAATATTATCAAATATAAAATTTGAAATAACCTGCATTTTATATGACCACAATGGACAGTATAACAGTAGAACCCAACAGCAAGAAAAACTGCAGAAAATATATCAGTCTATGAAGATTTAATAATGCAATATTGAATGGGTCACAAGAGAAATTCAAAATGAAACTTAATAATTCTTAAAATCAAATGATATTATATCAAAACCAGTAGGATAAGAACAAAAGATTTTTTAAAAGGAAATTGTATATCTGCAAATTCCTCCATTAAAAATCAGGCAGATCTCAAATTATAAGCCAAACCTAAAATCAGTAGACAAAATTAATAAAGATTAGGGCAGAAATTAATTTGAAATGAGACTAAAAGAATAATACTTAGAATCAATAAAAATGTGGTTCCCTGATAAAATTAATAATATTAAGAAACTTTTGCCCAAATCAACAAATAAAGAAGACCTAAATTAAGAAAATCAGAGATAGAAAGGGAGACAGTACAACATATACCAATGACATTCAGAGGATTATTTGGGTATACCTTGACATGCTATATTTTAATAAATTGAAGAATCTAAGAGAAATGTATACATTTTAGACACATATGATATACCAAAATTAACCAAGGTGTATATATTGCATATATATATGTATATATGTATGATTCAAATAGTATTACAAAGCCTCACAACTGACAACTAAGACTAACCTCTAGTTATGAACTCTACCAGAACTTTAAAGAACTATTAAGTGTTAAAACTACCAAAATTATAGTACAAGAGTTACTGACTCAATGCACAAATTGTATATATTCATTTGCATCAATCTTACATATTCATTAAATATTAAGATGTTTAAGACTCTCTCTAAACTAAAGCTATGTTTGTTATAAGTGATACATAATGTGCATTGAGTATTTTCTGAGCATTTTCTTCCCAAGGCATTTTGGATACTTTAGTAGTTCATATAATATAGAAACTGAAGTAACTTCTGTTTCTATTTAGTTTCAACTATTGATGAAATAGGAAAGAGGAATGGAAAGGGGATAGGAGAAAATGAAGTAAGAATTATATGACGGCAAAATTTGCACAAGAGAAAAAAGTCCTCATATATGGTGTCTTGTTACATTCATATCAACTATTTTTTTTTGAGGTAAGGTCGTGCTTCAGCACAGGCTGACCTGGAATTCACTATGGAGTCTCAGGGTGGCCTCGAACTCACAGCGATCCTCCTACCTCTGCCTCCCAAGTGCTGGGATTAAAGGCGTGCACCACCACACCTGGACATATCAACTTTATTAAAGAAGAACATAAAAATAAAAACTTGGATAGTAGTTGAGAGCTGTACAGTCATGTGGTACAAGTTAATATTCTGTTTGATTGATACATACACTATGTATGTACCATATATGTATTTTAGTAGAAATATCCACATAGATAGTCTTTCTATAGTCAGGATCTTTTTTTTTTCTTTTTTTTTCTCCATTTTTATTAATATTTTCCATGATAACAAAAAAAATCCCATGGTATTACCCTCCCCCCTTTCCCCTTTGAAATTCCATTCTCCATCATATCCCCTCCCCATCTCAATCTTTCTACTAACATATATACAATACCAACCTAATAAAAGCCCTCCTCCCATTCTTTCTCTTCCCTTCCTATCTCCTTTTTTAACTTACTGGCCTCTGCTACTGAGTTTTTTCCTTCTCACACAGAAGCCCAATCATCTCTAGCTAAGATCCACATATGAGGGAGAACATGTGGCGCTTGGCTTTCAGGATCTTATTATATGTACTTCCTGGATAATTTCACATGAAAAAAAAGATAATTTCATACAATATATTGCTCTTTATTGTGGTGAATGAAGAGATACTGGAAATTTCCTCAATTCCAAATATTTCTCCTATATCTGCTTTGTCCTTAAGTGAAATTTAAGATTTTCACATGATTATATACTTGACATTAAAAACATTATAACATTTAAAAACTACTTGCGTGTACAATATATTATTAGCAATCATTAGCCTGTTTTCTAAAAATAATTTACTAGTATATCTCCCAAAACCTTCAAAGTAAAGACTTACAGTATACACCCTTTGATTACACCATCAACATCAATGCACAACCTACACAATTGGAAAAAGTCTTCAACAGATATACATCCAACATTGATTTAACATCTGGAATACCAAAGAACTCAAAACCTAAGCAATAGAAAAAAATCTTTCAACTTACTCAAAAAAGTGGGGCAGGGAACTGACCAGAGAGTTCTCAAAAGAAGAAATACAAGTAACAAATAAGCATCTAAAAAGATGTTCACCATCTTTAGCCATCAGGGAGATGCAAATTAAAATGACAGCTTCTACTTCACTTTAGTGAGAATGGTTTTCATCAAAAAATCAAATGACAACAAATGCTGGTGAGGGCATGGGGAAAGAGGAACATTCATTCACTGTTATTGGAAGTACAAACTTGTATAGCCACACTGTAGAAATCCATATTGTGGTTCCTCAAATATCTAAAAATATATTTAACATTTGATCTAGCTATCACTCCTGGGAATATATCCTAAAGTCTTTGCTCTTTATTACAGAGATATTTGTTCAGCCATGTTTGTTGCTGCTCTATTCACAATACCTAGGAAATGGAATCAGCCTAAATGACTATCAACTGATAAATGGTTAATAAAGATGTGAAACATATACATGATTTAATTCTACCTGATAATAAGGAAAAATGAAATAATGAACTTGGTAGGAAAATCGATAAACTTGGAAAATTCACACTAAGCTGGGTCATGCTGGCTCAGAAAGATAGTTGCTACATGTACACTCTCATATACAGTTACTAACATGGAATGATTTAATTTGTTTATAAGTTGTAGTAATCATCAGTAGTAATGGCAAGGAAGCTGAAATGAGACTTGGAGAAAGGGGAAGCAGGTAGGGTTGAGAGAATGAAATGTATAACTGGCAAGTGGAGGGACAGAATACAAATGTTTAAGGGGTGTGGGGGGTAATGGTATAAGGGTAGTAGGAAGGGAGAGATACACAAAACTAATTACAACATGAATCAGTCTCATAAAAACATGCTCTTGGTTAGCTAATTGAAAAAATATAAGTTAATAAGAGAGGGAGGTGTACTTTGGACAGAATTACCCTGTATGGAGAGGAGAAAGCTTTATCCTAAAACTATAGGCTCTTTCTGGCAAATCAAAATGCTAGAATTGAGTTACAGTTATAGTGAGCTGTTGGTCAGGGAGGTTCATTAGAGTCCCCAGATAATTCAGGGTACTTCCAAAGCACTTAGTTACCCATCATTTATCCTTACCCACCAGAACTAAATGGTAAGAGCCTATTGCTAAAGACACCACAGGCTATGGTCCCAGGACAAGAGATCATAAGGAAGTCAGCTCCCTGCTAACAAGCCTTCATAGTGCTGGACAGTGCTATGTGAACTGCTGAGTCACCAACAATGTGAACAAGCTGGGGATCCAACAAGCTATAAAATTAACCAACAAAGTAAGATTACACACCTGTGCAATAGTGGCTCACAGCATATGCTGATAATTAATTGCACTCTGATTGAGACCTGCTCATTGGGAGGGAATTCATACTTGGTACTGATAACCAGGTTAGAAGGCTATGGCTTGGAAAGTTATGGACCCTAGGGGGAAATTCTCACTGTTCATTGGCTGAAAGGAGAGGGTTTGTCCATCAAAATGACTTTTAAATGTCTATTCTTTTTCCCATTGATCCATGTTGCTCTTACTTTTGCTGAGAATCTACCTATTACAGGAATTTGCTTATTAATTCAGCAAATTCCGGGGAGACCCAAGACCCATCAGTATGACAAGAAAAGAAAGCATGTTGCCAGGCACAAAATGAATCATATCTGTCACATCTTCCAGGGCCCAGAAAACATTACAGAAGAAGCGACAGATTAAATATGAGTGCTATTCTCACTGTTAGCCTAATAACCTCCTTCAGGGAGATGGTGATAGACACTGAGGATACTCAAAACTCAGTAAAATAGAATATCAGAAGCTGCTCAGAGCTCAACACTAAAGGAGACATACAACACATTCCTTAAGGCTCAGGAAACATTGTGGAAGAGAGAACAAAAAGACTGTAAGAGATAGAGAGTGGGGAGGAGTATCCCGAGGCATGGACTCACTTCTGCAGTCATGACTCCACAGTGAAGACCAATAACCCAACTGAGGACAGACCTCAGTGGAATGAGTGTGGGAACAAAAGAATATAGGAAGCCGGGCGTGGCGGTGCAGGCCTTTAATACCAGCACTCGGGAGGAAGAGGTAGGAGGATTGTCGTGAGTTCAAGTCCACCCTGAGACTCCATAGTGAATTCCAGGTCATCCTGGGCTAGAATGAGACCCTACCTTGTAAAACCAAAAAAAAAAAAAAAAAAAGAATATAGGGCTGTAGATATGGCTTAGCAGTTAAAGCACTTCCCTGCAAAGCCAAAGGACTCAGGTTTGATTCCCCAGGACCCACACAAGCCAGATGAACAAGATGGTGCATGCATCTGGAGTTTATTTGCAGTAGCTCTAGGCTCTGACATGCCCATTTGCTCTCTCTCTCCTCTCAAATAAATAAACAAAAATATAAAAAAATAAGAGAGTATAACCTGATGGGAATATGACCAAAAATGCAATATGTTCGATAAAAAGGTATACTTCTTGAGTCCTTAACAACCCCACAGTCAATACCATAACCCTACTGAGGGGGCCACCAGGGTAATGGGTGCTTGATCTCCAGGGCAATAACAGCTTGGTATGTTTCTAAAGTGGTGTCTACTCATTACTATGAATAGAAATAGAACACTACAAAACAATTACCTTAGGTTTGCTTGAATATGGACTTGACTGATAAAACAAATTCTGTGGTGATTGCCAGAGTCCTATATTCTAGAACATTCCATTAACCTCCTAATTGATTTTCTAAATGTGCCCATCAATACATACATACATACATATATATATATATATATATATATATATATATATATATACATATATATATATATACATATATAACTGTAACCTTTCATAGGTTCTGATAAAAACAAAGTAGAAGACTAATAACATCGGTATAATATTAGTTGATTTAATAATCTGTTGGTGATATATTTTTGAATCATCTATTTACCAGGAAAATTACTTTGCATTTTTTCTTTATAAAAATTCATGTCATCTTTAGTTTAAGCATTATAATCTTGAGCCTATATCCCAGTGTAAGTAATCATACTGAAGTAGGAAATTGATAGGATAAAGAAGTTAGGCTTGTAAGGATAGAAGGAATCTGAGAAGATCCATTGAACTATATGTAGGAGTAAAATATGGGGAGCAAAACCAAAGTGGTCTAATCTGATGATCATTTAAGCTTAATCACCAAAGACGTTTGCTTTCACAAAATTTCATATCTTACCAGGAAATTCTATGCACATATAAATATATATATGTATGCATGTAAGTATATACATACATATTCATGATATATACATTACTGTATAAAATGTTCAAGTTTTTCATACATATGTATACATATATGTATATAAGCATCTATTCATACATATTTAGATAAATATATAATATTATATATATTATACTCCATTGTAACATATATATCAAACGTTATAAAGAATGTATTAAATCTTAAAATGTATTGGTTAAGCTTATTATTTAGCGGTTAGTAAATCAAGGTTTAGGGAATTTCAGATATGTTTACAATGAGTGGTTACATTTATGTCTCTTAAGAACTGGTAGTTTTCCATCTATGCTGCAGGGTCTTAGTTACTATCATTTGCAAATCTAACAAGTCAGTACATTTCAAAGAGCATTGAAAATCTTAAAACATCTACCAAATTTTATATAAACATTTAGTGTGTAATATTCTTGGACATGTCTTGGGCAAGACTGATGTCTAAATGAGCATTATGGTCATCAGAGAAAATTGCTTCATGTATCACTTGCTTCAGGGTGTTTTGTTTTAGACACTGAAATATTTTATTGTAAAAAAATTTTAAAGGATACATAATGAGTTTATATAAGAGTAAATGAGACTGAGACACATTGTCCTTATAAGTGTCTCCCAATTACGTGGGTTTGTATGAGACTAGGAGCAGAGGAGATCCTCTGTATGCAGTTTGGGTGGACAATCTGTTTTATAAACCACCAATCTGAATTCCTACTGTGAAGAAAGGCTTAATGAGGGATCTTCAGATACTAGAGCAGTAAAAGTAGTGTTCGCAGTACATTTAATATGTCTTCCACCAAGGAAATTTGCCTCCATTTTGTCTACTAGCATAAAATGGGTTAAGTATAAGATGCAAAACCAAGAAAAAAAGAATACCATAGTTATGTAGGAGTGAATTATAGTTCTTGCTTAAGTAAATTTAAATTTGAGCTAAAATTACTTTGCCTTGCTAAAGTCAATTGGACAAATTTGTAGTTTGAAGTAAGCCAGGTTTGCATTTCACTTGTGAGAAATACAACTTATTGCCCCTATACTGTGTTTATACTGAATGATCAAAGCCACTTTATTTGAGTACTTCTTCCCTTTTCCTGTCCTATCATTCATTGATCAGAGAGGCAGAGAAGACAGCAGCTTCCAGAATGTTTTAATGTTTGGGTTCATCTTAGCACTCACTGCTTTTGTAACCCTTCATCTATTATCTTTGTTTCAATACGCCACTACATATATATATATCTCACTGGGCATTTTATAATTAATGTTTCCTTCAAATCATGGAAACTACTTAAGGTCAGGGACTTGTGATATTTTTGTAATCCTCATTCAGCAGTGAGCTAGAGCTCCTACCTTCTGGTCCTCTGTTTACTGTTAGAGATGTGAAAATTCAGTGACACAGCTTTTGTTGGCACAACTTAATTTGGAAACAACTTGGTTTGTATTACGTAGCATTAGGTATATAACAGTACAGATGCTACTTCAGTTTGTTTTATGTGCAAAATGTGATGACAAACTTTTATTTCTCTTCTTGACCACTAGCTTGCAAGTAAACCACATAAGCCTGGGAGAAGAAACAATCTACTGTGCTTAAATACCTTATTTTTCCGCATTATTTGAACTTCTTTCTGGCTACTTAAAAGAGTTTTTAAAAGGCCAAGAAATTCATACCCTGGGAACCAAACTCAAACTGCAAGCTCAGCTTCCAATTCGCTCAATGACCCGGGGTTTAGCTTGAGTGACAGTGGAATCCCCAGCCAGCCAATTATAGTGTAGTTGAATTGAAGGAAGGCTGAGAGGTTCAAGAAACAGTCATGCCAGAATGGATGGGTGGGTGAGGAGCGCTAGGAAGTGTACTGAAACTGGCAGAAGTGATTAGGTTTGGTTTTAAATTGAGTTTTCTGACATTGGTACTAGGGCAGGCAACAGCCAGATTTGCATGTAATGGATAGTCTTTTCTGAACAGTAGCTGGCATAAAGGCAGAGTGAGAAATGAGCATCATACAAACCACTGTGAAGGACTCATTAGGTCTTATTTCACTTTTATGATATTCTGTAAATGGCATTTCATGAATTTTTGCCTGGCTTTCTTGCAACTCAAAATCAGTGCTTCTGTATCTGGTTAATGTACTCTTTTATAATTGCTCTGAAGGAGTTTGTTTCAAAGTTGTTAATGTTTCTGATTATCTATAAAGTCTGTAACAATTATATATCAGTACTGAAACCGAGGATGTTTGCTTTTATTTTAAACAAATTGGATATTTTTGCCATGATTTTTTTGATAAAAGCAGAGATGACTAGCATGAGGATTCTCTGGTCTTGGGTAAGTAAAAAGAAAAGTTTATAATGATTTTGTATTTCAAATAATGAGTTGCTAAGTTTTACACAGAGATTTGATTTGTGCTTGCTTACTAAATGATCATATTCCCATGTTACTATATAAAAATTATATTTATCCTTCTGTTTATATAATCTGTCATTTTCAATGAAATGTAAAAAAAAATGTGGCTTTGATTTCCTTTACCATTTGTCTGATTGGTTTATCAGTAACAAATCCAACTATTTTGATTTACCTGATAAAATGTTATTTTCTCATGGAAATTATTATTTCATTTTCTTTTTAGTGACCTTGGTGGTAATTTTCTGTATCAATAGAAGTTATAACTAAACTTGAAAACATTGTACTAAACTGGCCTATTTTACGTTGATACAGGACGGACTTGTACTATATTTTCTGTAGTTGAAAAGAGAACCTATTATTTTAAAGTCTCTCTAAATTGTCTTATTATTAAATTTTAAAATAGTTTCCTTAAAAACCAAGTGATCCATGTACTCAAGAAAGTAATGTTAATCAGCTGTCACAATTTCTCTAACAAAAACATCAACTTGAACATTTTCTACCATCAAAATTAACATGCAAGATTAATATACAAAATTAAAATAATACCTTGTTGATTATCCTTTCATTATTTTTCACTGTAATATACTTTTTCCACTGTAAGAATATATATGTTTTTCAAATTTTCATGCTCATATAAATTCTCATTATGGCAGTGTTACTTTGGGGAAATAAAACCCATGGGCAAAATTTCATGAATGGGATTAATGTCCATATCAAAGTCGCTTCAGCTGATCATGGTGGTACATGCCTTTAATACCAGAACTTGGGAGGCAGAAGTAAGAAGATTGCTGTGAATTAAAGGCCACCCTGAGACTACATAGTTAATTCTGTGTCAGACTGGGCTAGAGTGAGACCCCATGTCACAAAACAACAACAAAAAAAAAGTGATATAAAAAGCTTTAGATTTGTTTGACCTTACCATCTATGTTGTTTCCCACTGAGGACATCTATGGGGCACATCTTCACTACTCGCCAACTCTGCTAGTACTGTCTTAGCCTTTCCCATCTCCATACATTAGGGAAATAAATTTCTATTGTTTACAAAGTACTTAATCTGAGGTACTTTGTTGTAGTAGCAGGACTAGACCAAGACAGGCATGTGTCATTTTTCTTGCTTAATTACCTTGTGCTCATGTTTAATAAGACCATTGTTATTAGTACTACATAATTGATAACACATGATATGCAAGCTTTATTTGATGTGTATATATAATATACAGTGTGAATTATGAGTTAAGGAATGAGGAGCCTTACCCAACTTGAGAGCTATTAGATTCTAACAAGTCTCACAAAACTAGTTGCAGTTTCAAAATATACTTAACCTTCTTGTCTTCTAATCTTTTTTAAATTTATTTTTATTAGATATGGATATATTTAGTATGAAAACAACACATGTTGGTACCATCCTTTCCCTCCTCCCTGCCCCTTTTCTGAGGAAGCCTTCTTCATTGTGGATGCAGGTCAACACCATGGGGATTGTGGTTCATGCATTATGGGGAAGAGGCAATGTCTCTGTGTAAAATGTCACAATTTGTGGCTTTAACAATTTTTCTGCCTCCTCTTCCATCAAATTCCCTGAGCCATGTTGGGTACATTTTAAGTCTACTTCAGTGACAGGCATTTAGGAGCCTGTGGATCTCTGGTTTGGCAGGTGTTGAGTGTCCTCAGTGTCTATCTCTTCATTCTTGTGCTGATATCAGATTCACTAAGAAAGCATCACTCTTGCTCATTTCCCCAATTCCTATGTGGTTTCATCTGGGGCCGGGGTGGAGTGTGCTGGGTCATTTATCTCCTCAGGTCCAGTTCCCATCTGAAAAAGAGAAGGAGAATCTCCAACAGAGAGTGAAGTCAGCACTGGTTAAATGGGATAAGCATTATTGATTTAGAAAGAATTTAAAGGGTGTAGACTCTTATAGCCCAAGATTAGGGGGAGGTTGACAATGGAAAGTAGAATCATTATCTGGATAAGATTCTAACCTGTTTCCCAGTTCCAGATATGGTTTCCTTTCCACTGAGTGAATCTGTTAGCCAATCCATGGCTGCTGGTTACCAACCATGGCTGTGTTCAACTATTGCACTTGAGCATTATGTCAGGTTGATTGCTTCTATGTCACTTAGACTTTTAGTTGTGCAGACAGATGTTGCCCACTTTCTTCAAGCTAGCTTATATAGCACCTTCCAGCACAAGTTGAGCTTATTGTCTGGGGATTGGCTCTCTTCTGGATTCTAGCCTGTTCTCTCCATGGTCCCTGCAGACAGCATATGGTGTCTTTAGCAGTAGGGTCTTACCATTAACCTCTGGTGGGTAATTAAGTGCTCTGACAGAAACCTGTCTTGTTTTTTGGGAGATCTAGTATGTCTCTCTGATCAACAGCTCGTTGTGAATATAATCTACATCTTGATATAGGGAATTACAGGCCGGCACCAAGGGAAAAGAAGAAAGAAAAACACAGAGAAGAAAGAGAAACAGGAGAAATTTGAGGCTCCACCTCACTCTCTCCAGGGCCCTTCAATATAGTACTCTCCCCTAAAGTCCTCTTGAGGGTTCAATAGTTTAATCTAACTTCCAGGATATAGGATTCTATGGTACCAGTTCAATTTGGGTTCAGTTTTGTGTACCCCCCCCCAACCTTCCAAATTCCACTCCATATTGTCCAAGCCTCAATTTGCCATTCAGATATGTCAGTAACTCAGGCTAATCAAGGTTAGGAACCACAGATAAGTGAGACCATATGACAGGTGTCTTCCTGTGATTGTGTGAGTTCACTTAGAATGATCTGTTGCAAGTTCAACCATTTTTCTGCAAATTTCATTGTGTAATTTTTTTCTTACTTCTGAGTATAATTCCACCTTGTAGATATACCACATCTTGGTGATACATTCATTCAATGATGGGAACCTGGGTTGATTCCAGTTTTTAGCTATCATTAATTGAGCAGCTATAAACATGTTTGACCAATTCTATCTGAACTGAGATGTGGAGCTTTTAGGGTAAATGCCCAGTTTGGGAATAACAGGGTATGTTGGTAACTCTACATTCATCCTTTTTCAGGAGTCTCTAAAATGATTTCCACAGTGGTTGTACCAGCTTACAGTCCCAACCAACAGTTAATGAGTGTTCCTATTTCTCCACAGCTTCACCAACATTTGTTTTCATTTGATTTTTCAATGTTTTCTATCCTTACTGGGGTAAGGTGGAATCTCATAGTTGTTTTAATTTGCATTTCCCTAATTGTTAAGGATTTTGAAAATTTTCTTAAGTGTGTGTTAGCCACTTACAATTCTTCTTCTGAGAAATCCCTATTCAGTTCTCTGCCCCAATTTTGGGGTGTGTTTTTTGATTTTTTTATTGTTTAGTTTTTGAGTTCTTTGTAGATTCTAGATATTAGGCTTCTGTCAGTGATATAGTTGGTGAAGATTTTCTCCCATTGAGTTGAGAATCTATTAGCTCTGCTTTGCTTGTCTGTCCAAGAACTTTTTAGCTTCATGAGATCCCATTGGTTGAGTGCTTGTTTAATTTCCTGGGCTACTGGGGCTTTGTTCAGGAAGTCTTTCCCCAGTCTTATACTGTGGAGAGTGCCTCCTATTTTTTCTTCCAGTAGGTGAAGAGTTTTAGGTGTTATATTGAGGTCTTTAATCCATTTGGATTATGTGTATGGGAAAATGAGTGGGTCTATTTTAATTTTTCTACATATGGCCATCCAATTTATCTGGTACCATTTGTTGAAGATGCTGTCTTTTCTCCAGTCTACATTTTTGATTCCTTTGTTAAAGATAAAACAGCTATAGTTACTTGACCTAAGTTCTGGGACACCAATTCTGTTCCATTGGTCTATGTTTCTGTTTTTATTCCAGTACCATATTCCAGTACCAGTACTTCTAGTATTATGTTGAAAGGAGTGGTGAGAATGGGCACCCATGTCTTGTTCCCAATCTCAGTGGGAACTCCTTGAGCTTTTCCCCAGCAAGTATTATTTGGGCTTTAGGAGCTTTACATATAGCATTTATTGTGTTGAGATATATAAACCAACCATGCCTGTTCTTTCTAGTGTTTTAATCATGATGTGGTGTTGTGTTTTGACAAAAGTCTTGACTGCATCAATTGATCAATTGAGATGATCATGTTTCTTACAGTTAAGCTTATTTATGTGGTATATTATGTTGACCTATTTCCATATATTAAACCATCCCTGCATCCCTGTGATGAAGCCTACTTGATCAAGGTGGATAATGCTTTTGATGTGCTGTTGAATTTGGTTTGCAAAGATTTTGGTTAGTATCTTTACATGCATGTAAGTTTATTAAGGATACAGGTCTATAGTTTTCTTTCCTTGTTGCATCTCTGTCTGGTTTTGTATGAAAGGAGTTTGGATAAAAGGAGTTGAGAAGGATTTCCTGGTCTCCGATTATGTTAAACAGTTTGAGAAAAAGTGGTTTTAGTTCTTCTATGAAGGTTTGATAGAATTCAGCAGAGAAGCCATCCCATCCTGGACTTTTCTTTTCAGGGAGGTTTTTGATAACCTTTCCAATCTCCATGGATGTGATAGGTTTGTTTAGAAGATTAATCTGCTCTGAATTTACTTTTAATATGTGGCATATATCTAAGAATTCATCCATTTCTTCCAGATTATTCAATTTTGTGGAGTAGAGGTTTTGGAATTATACCTGATTATTCTTCCAATTTCAGTGATGTCTGTTGTGATCACTCCTTTCATTTATGATATTGTTAATTTCAGATTTCTCTCCCTCTCTCTTTTGCTATATCAAATTGGCTAGGGGTATGTCACTCTTGTTTATTTTTTCAAAGTATCAGCTCTTTCTTTCATCTTTTTTAATTGCTTTCTTGGTTTCCAGTTCATTGAGTTCTACTCTAATCTTGATTATTTCTTTCCATCTGGAGCAATTTGGGTTAGATTCTTCTTGTTTTTCCAGTGCCCTTAGGTGGACAGTCATGTTATTAGTTTGGGATCTCTCTGGTTTGTAATGTAGGCATTTAGGGCTATGAATTTTCCCTTTTGGACTGCCTTTATCATGTCCTATAAGTTTTGGTAGGCTGTGTTTTCATTATCATTAAATTCCAGGGATTTTATAAGTTGTTTTTTTTTTTATTTCTTCCATGACCCATTCATTGTTTAAAAGTGTGGTGTTTACTCTCCAGGATTTAGTGGCATTCTTGATGTATCTCTTGTTGTTAATTCCTAGCTTTAAAGCATTGTGATCTGACATGAGGCAGGAAGTTACTTCAACTTTCCTGACTTTATGAAGGCACATTTTATGGCCTAATATATGGCCAATTTTTGAGAAGGTTTTATGGGTCGCTGAGAAGAATATGTATTCTGTAGAGTTGAGGTGGAAAGTTCTGTATATATTCATTAGGTCTAGGTAGTCTATGACATTGTTGAGCTCTATTATTTCCCTGTTGATTTTCTGCTTGGATGATCTGTCTATTGATGATAGTGGAGCATTGAAGTCTCTGACTATGATGGTGTTGGTGTTTATTTCTGTTTTATTGTCGAGTATATTTTGTTTTATAAACTGTGGTACACCTGTGTTTGGTACATATATATATATTATTGTGATGTGCTCATGTTGGATAATTCCCTTGAAGAGTAAGAAGTGGCCTTCTTTGTCCTTTTTTTTTTTTTTTTTACTTTTGGTTTGAAATCTATTTTATGAGATATTAGTATAGCAACAGCTACTTTTTAAAAATTTTCCATTTGCTTGAAATATCATTTTCCACCCTTTCACCCTGAGAAGGTGTCTATCTTTATTGATGAGGTGGGCTTCTTGAAGACAGCAGTTAGAAGGGTCCAGTTTTTTTTTTTTTGATCCCCCCTGATAACCTATGTCTTTTTATGTATGAGTTAAGACCATTAATGTTTAAGGTTATTACTGTGAGGTTTGAATTAATCCCTGCCATGATGAGGTATTTTATGGCTTTTGGTGATTTCTTGTGTTTTGTGCTATTTTGAGCCTGGTCTATTTTGGTTATTGGGATCTTCTTTTTGTTGGTACTTGAGATTGGCTGTTTTACTGTTCTGTGTGGAATATCCACTCAAGTATTCTCTTTAGGTTTGGCTTTGTGTTCAGATAATCATAGAGTTGTCTTCTTCATGGAAAGTTTTCCTTTCACCATTTACTATGAGGGACACTTTTGTTGGGTACCATAGCTTGGGTTGAAATCCATAGTGTTTTAGACTTTGAAGTGTTCCATCCCAGGCCTTTTCGGCTTTCAAGTTGTTCAGTGAGAAATCTCAGGTAATTCTGAAGGAATTGCCTTTGTATGTTGTGAGTTGTTTCTCTTTTGCTGCTTTTCACACTCTGTATTTTTATTGTTAAGAGGTTTAACTATGATGTGCCTTGGAGAGTTTCTTCTTTGGTCCTGCCTGTTTGGTGTTCTGTGGATTTCTAGTATCTTTTTTTTAATTTTTTTGTTTTTTTAATTTTTAGTTATTTATTTGAGAGTGACAGACAGAGAGAGAAAGAGGGAGAGAGAGAGAGAGAGAGAGAGAGAGAGAGAGGGAGGGAGAGAATGGACGTGCCATGGCTTCCAGCCACTGCAAACAAACTCCAGACGCATGCGCCCCCTTGTGTATCTGGCTAAAGTGGGTCCTGGGGAATCGAGCCTTGAACCGGGGTCCTTAGGCTTCACAGGCAAGCACTTAACCGCTAAGCCATCTCTCCAGCCCGGATTTCTAGTATCTTGATGTGCATCTATTTTGAGAGATTTGGAAATTTTTCTTCAATATTTTTGTTTAATATAGTCTCTGTGCCTATGGTCTGTATTTTCTCTCCTGGTATACCCATGATCTAGATATTGGTCATTTTAGGGTATCCCATAGTTTCCTCATATTCCGTTCACTTGATATTTTGAACTTAGCAAAGATTTTTGCCTCCTGGTCAATTCCTTCTGTTTTGTCTTCCAGGTTTCTGTCTTCCACATGAGTAACTCTTTTGGTGAGGAGTTCTAGAGAGGTTTTTATATATTTAGTTTGATTTTTTTTTTCTGTTGTGCTGTTTTGTATCATGTCCCTCTCCTTTTGAGGTATGGTTTCAATTCAAGTTCTGATTTTTTATGCTTCCTGGAATTCATTCTTGCATTTGATCAAGACTTAATTAAGCTTATTCAACTGGTTGTTGAGATCTTACATTTCTTGTCTCACCTTCAATTTATTCATATCTCTCCAGAAGGATCTAACATTTGCTTCAATCAAGTTAAGCCTACCATATAAAGGTCAACACTTTAGGAGATGATTCTATTCTATTTCATTGATGTGATTGTTGGTTCTTTGAAGTTTGCTTCCAGTTCTGCAATTATTTTGATACGGTCTCATTAGTTGTTGTGTTTTTATTTTGGGAATGAATTTATGTTGATTTGTCTCTGATTTCATTAGAGGCTGCACTGTATGACTAGGCATGCTTGGTGGAGATCTCTGTTTTCTTTTGTTGGCTTTTTTGGCATTCTTGTCTATCCATTATACGAAGACTCTTTATTTTATTGAGGAGGAAGCGAGTTTCCTTTGGCCTGTGCACCCTCTGACTCAGGTGAACATGGATGTTGGTACCCTGTGGTCAGTCCAGATACCAGGGCAAAAGGCCTGATTACACAGCTCACACAGGGACCAGGCCTCCCAAGCAATGCACAATGGGATCTACCAGGACCAGGGGGCTGGGAAGATCCAGAGAACAGAGATCTGGCCTACTACCTCAGTGCTATACCCACCCCCACACAGTCCAAGGAAAAATAGAGATTTTGCTTTTTTAAATTAGTTATTGACATAGTATGTAAACAGCACATGTTGGTACCATCCTTTACTTCATTCCTTCCCCCCTCCAAAGGGAACCTGCACACTGGGGATGTAGGTCATCCTCATGGCATTGTGGGTTGTGCATCAAGATGGCATTCATCAGTTATGAAGAAGAGGCAATATCTGTGTAAATAATGTCCCAGCTTGTGACTCTAACAATTTTTCTGCCCCCTCTTCCACAAAATTCCCTGAGTCATGTTGGGTGTTTTTAAGTCTACTTCAGTAATGAGCTCTTAGGAGCCTCCTCCACATAAACACATGCACACACAGTGGCTCACATACATGCACCCACACACATATGAACATTACACATACCACCCAGTACTGAGCCCTACTTTGTTCCGGATCCTTGGTTTTCTTTCCCTAATAAAACCTCTATTGACATACAGATAAGCTGTGATTATATATATATATATATATATATATATATATATATATATATATATCATATATATATCATATATATATATCATATATATATATATATGATATATATATATATATATCAAAGTATTCTCAGGGTCATAAATGATATATACTGCTAGTCCACACTCAGCAAGATTGCACCCAAGTGCTGCAACTCTCTCATTTCTTAAACATATTACTTTTTAGAATTTAAAAATATTTACCACCTAACAGGCAATTTCTCTGATTCAGTTGTTCATTCATTCATTTTTGTCTCTTCTTCTCACCCTTATTTATGCTTACTTCATAAAATATATGACTTGGTCCTAAGATTTACATACCACGAACTCATTTATTCAATGTATACATCTACCAACATGACTTAGCTTTGAGCAAAGAAATGTATATTTAATATTTACTAATTATTTCTTTTTATTATCTTGTTTTGAGACAAGCCCAACAGGCTGGCCTTTTTAAAATATGTGTGTGTATGTGTGTGTGTGTGTGTGTGTGAGAGAGAGAGAGAGAGAGAGAAAGAGTGAAAGAGAGAGTGATAGAGAGAATTGGTGCACCATGGCCTCTAGCTACTATGATCAAACTCCAGACACATGTGTCACCTTGTACACATGTACAAAGTTGTGGGTTTGTGCATCTTCTGTGTCTGGCTTACATGGGATCTGGAGAGTTGAACATGGGTCCTTAGGCTTTACAGGCAAGTACCTTAAATACTAAGTCATCTCTCCAGCCCTTAGTTTTTTTTTTTTGTTTTTTTTTTTTTTTGAGATAGGGCCACACTGTAGCCCAGGCTGACCTGAAACTCACTGTGTAGTCCCAGGCTTGCCTTGAACTCAGGGCAATCCTTCTACCTCTGCCTTCCAAGTGTTGGGTTAGAGTCACATGTTGGGTCATGATATGCAGAGACATTTAGCTTTCCCAAAACTGTGGGCTAACTCCACAATGCATGACCCGTATACCTCAACAAGCAGGGGCCAAGGGGAGGGGGTAGGTCACGGATGAGCCTAATAATGGTACCAAACTGACTGTATTTGCTGAGTACAGAACTGACTAATAAAGAAAAAAAGAAAAAAAAAGGTGTGTGCCACCACACCAGAATATTTCATTTTTAAAAAAAATTTCAATGTTTTAAATTTAACTTTATTGGTTACTAAGACATATCACAAGATCAACATGGTATAAGTATAGACTTTTCTTATCCACACAGTTACTCAAATAACAATAGTTCAAAATTATTGTTTTTGTATTATGTTGCCTTTAACTAGAAATTTCTATCAACCAAACCTCCAAAATGTAACTAAAATTTATATGAGCTTTTCTATCTTTTCTTTTTCACAAGATATTATCATTTCCATCTTGACAGGTGGTAATAGTTTCTTGATTATTTTACTTCATTTTCCAGTAAAATATATTCACCATATATTTCCCAAATCAATCCTTTGCAAATACCAATGAGCTTTTTTTGTAGTCCACAAATGAACAAAGGGAAAATGCACCTGTTATTCCTGATTCCTTCTTCAAAACTTCTTTGTGACTCTATGCTTGACTGCTTGTTTTGTTGTATTTCCTCTGAAATAAGCATCTGTGGTTTCCTGGGGTGGGGAAGAAATGTAGTAGATCATTTACCAGAAACATCTCATGGTTCCTGAGTAAATTATTTTTAACAAGTTAAGCCATTTATTTTCCCTTAGCCTGATCTCTGAATTCCTATAGCAAAGAAACCAATTGACTCAAGTTGGAAGGTGAGTCTCATTATCTTCTTCTTCTGGAGTACGCTAGAAACTTACTTATTCAGTTTCCTGTACTTATCTCCATGTAGCATGATCTATGATAAAGAGCATTGGTTTGGAGATTGAAATAATAGTTAGCTATCTTATAAAACTGCTTATTTTGTGTATACTTTTACTCTGACAGAATATTCTAACTTGAGGTTAACATTTTCTGGAGAAGTATTATTTCTCTCATTGTTACTTCAGCTTTTGGAAAAGGCTGAGTAAAGAAAACTGATGTCTGTCTTAGTAATTTGTAGATATAGCTGGATAAAGTAGTTTTAGAAGAGAATTAGCTTTCAATTTAAACATGAAACAAAATGGATTCCTTGCCACCCATACAGAAGTGCAGCTTTGGGTATATTTACCTTTTCTGAAATCAACTTTCCCAGAATCAGTACTTCCACTGTTCTAAAACACTGCTTTTTAAAATTCTACTAGTCTTCATGTTGGAGGCATACATCCTAGGAAATAGTGAATCAATTAGCAAATTTTTTAATTCATTAGAACTACTTTATTACATTTAAATGTAATTTTTGATTATGATTTATAAATATCACTGAAAATAAATACATTATTGACATCAAAATAGTTGCAGCTAATTTTATCACAGCAGGCATCTACTTCAAATACTACAAAAACTTCTTATGTATTGAAACTGTACTTTTCAATTTATTAAAATTAACTTGGAATTTACTAATACTAAACATTCTTGTGTCCCATCACAGTGTCAGAAACTGAAAACAAATTTTAGTGGACAGCTTCACCTTTATATATGTGTAGGAACAAAAGCACAATATGAAATTAATAAGTTAAGACACAATTTACTGGAATTAACTTGGAATTTACTAATACTAAACATTCTTGTGTCCCATCACAGAGTCAGAAACTAAAAACAAATTTTAGTGGACAGCTTCACTATTATATATGTGTAGGAACAAAAACACAATATGAAATTAATAAGTTAAGACACATTATTTGCTTAAAATAAAAATTCCTAATTTACTAATCATGATAGACATGGAAGAAATGAAATGTGACCAGAGAAACTCATTTGAAGGAGTTTGAGAATCTCAAATTATATCTTTATATTTTGTTCATATACAGCCAATATTAACTGAGAAAGCAAACCAAGGACCAATCCAGTGTTCAGCAAGGGGAACATCACACAGGGCTTTCATGTGTGAACATGAGTCATTCCAGGGACGATTTCCACCAAGGTCAAATATAAGAACATCACAGCTGTCACTGTTAAGATCCAGTATTTGATGCAGGGGTCAGAGGACACTGAGAGACCAGTGTAGAGTCCTACAAAGGCAGTAAGGGCACTTAGAATATTCATCAGGATCAGTCTTAATGGAAAATCCAGTGCTTAAGAGCACAGCAAAGTCTCCCATTTCATGAGGAACTTCATGACACAAGATGGCAATTGCTCTGATCGACACAGACTCATATGAAGATTAGAAGGCTGCTCTTATCATGAGACCATCTGCAAAATTATGCAGGCTGTCCTAAACCAGTATCATCACTGCTAACAAGCTCTGCTGACACTGCATCTCATTAAACAACCCCAACTTTGTTTCAGCTCTGAAAATGGCCATTGTTTTTCTAACTTGCCTGACTAATAATGAAATAAATTAAGTGTTGGCGTTTACAGTTTGTTTTAAATCATTTTATCAGGGTATGCCAAAAGATGAAATGTTATAAATTCCCCAGATACGAACAGTGCCCTTTCTATCATTGTCTTTTGTAATGCATTTAAAAATAATATAATAACCCTGCAGTCTGCAGAGTATTTGTGCCTTGAATTTATATGTTAAAGTTGACCTTTTGCATGTGCTGGTGTTAGGAAGTAGGGCCTTGGGGAAGTGGATTGGTCCTCCGAAATGGAACTAATACCCTTATAAAGGATACCCAAGCTCTCCCTTCATGCCATGTGACAACACCATGAGAAGGTGGCATCTATGAACCATAAAGTGGGCCCTTGTTTCACTTTGATCTTGTACTTCACAGGATTCTGACCTGTGATGGAAATTATATAATAAGGAGTTGATAAAATAATTTTGATTATAACTAGTTTCAATGTTTTTAATGAGAGAACTTCTGTTATGAAAAACCCAAGTTGTATGTTATAACACAATCACAGAGCTGAACAACTAATAAACACAAAACATATTTTAAGGATGATCCTTGTTCTGACAGTCATCTACCCAAGTGTCCAATTTGATGAGACTGGGCACACATAGAGGTATGGCCATCAACCATTTGATAAGAAAAGTAATCTACCAAGTGCCATAGTTTAAAACTTCTTTGTTCAGCTTAAAACATAGTGTTCAATGGGTGGAAATATTAGTTGTTATTAGTATGGCTGAATAAACCATTATAATAACAGGACTTAGTACAAATAGGAAGAAATAACATTTAGTTTATTACTCATACATAGTTTAAAACTGAGGGGATAGTAAAGTAACATGAATTAATATTTTATGCTTTAAATATGATTTGACATATTACATATTCCACATCATAAATAGAATAAATAGTAAGTTAATAAATTATAACCATAACCCAGATTTTTTAATACACATGTATTTTAGAAAGAAATTTCACAGGTCACCTTTGTAACATGGTCAATATAGTTATCTCAATTAGCAATTCTAAACTCCTACTGTAAGCCATGCTGGGATCATGGAAGTAATGTGGGCTCTTCTGCTGATCAAAGCTATTTCATGGCAGGTTGTCCCTATTCTGGGATATTAATGATCTTGGGTTGCAAAGAAACATTATTATAAAGTGGCCCAAACTTAGAAGCAATATCATGGAATTTGCCTCAGTATACTTACTTGACAGCAAGAGCTGAATGGTAAGCACATGATTACCAACTGCCTCTTAAAGACCCTTCTTACAGGTTTCATTATTATTATTACAAACCATATCAAAAGAATGTCTATATGGAACACTAGCTTTACCCTCTTGAGCCAAATGTAATTTAGGATAGTAATTCCCAAAACAAACTTATATTCCTTCCACTCTGATTACTTGGTGCTAGGTTTTGATCCTACTTTTTCTCAGTAATATCTTTCAACCCAGGAGATCGAATGACCAGAGAGAAATAAAATCTTCACTTTATATGGTGCCTTCAAAACTAAAGTGTTTACTTCACATGAACAAATTATGCCTCGTGTTTACTCTCTTTTTAGAGAGATGATGGCCACCTTCCTGGGGTTGTTTGTAATCGCTTTTCTGTGAAAGATATGAAAGAATCACTACTCCCAAAATTCCCTCATCTAAAATAATATATCTTAGAGGTGAGAAGCAAATGGGTTATCAATTTTTGAATGATAGAAAAGTGCCAAAATTACTTTCTTTAGTTGTTTCAGATATTTTTCATAGTAGGAAATTTTTCTGAATACCTGACCTAAATGTCTAATGGTCCATAGGTAATAAGTGCAATCTTCTGTGTGTCAAAGTAACCTATATTTGATAGGAGGTCTAAAAGGCAAGAATGCTCCCTCTTCTTAGGATATTAGTGATTCTCCTGCTTCTATCATCTTGGAGTACAAAGCAGAACTCCTTTGATCTATATCTCCTAATTATCAGAACTAGGCAGTATAGAAAAGAGAAAATGCTTTCATGTGGCTTAAGAGTTAATCTTAGTATCCCTCTGTCCACAGGCTTGTGTTGGGAGTCCCAGTAGCTACCTTCACTTGCCGTTTTCACCACCATTGCCCATTGCCTAACTCTTCTTCAGTTAGCATGTTTCTCATTTCTAGGTAACTTAACTTGCTAGTTCATAACAATTTGACAATTTTTGAAAGTGTAGAACTTCAGGCCAAAACATTAAGAATTTTGACTATATAGCCTTCATGTGCATAGATCTATATATAAACAACAAAACCATAATATCTGTAATGCATTGATGATAATTTTGATTGAGGACCTCAAGCAAGCACAACTCAACACCAGGAAGGATTTGGGATACTCAATCCATTAAGTCTAATTTTATCATGTTAAGTTCTAAGTCTCCCACATCACAGGCCAAAATAAAGTTTTCTGATTGTAAGTTCCTGACTTGGTGATACCATTAAAATTAAAACTGATGTTATTGAGCTGTAGAGATGGCTTAGCAGTTAAGGTGCTTGCCACCAAAGCCTAAGGGCCTATGTTTGAGTCTCCAGATCTCATATACGTCAGAGGCACAAAGGTGAGACAAGTTTAAGGCTGCACATGCCCACTAGGAGGTGCAAGCTTCTGGAGTTTAATTTCAGTGGCTGAGGCCCTGGAATCTGGCATGCCATTCCTCTCTCTCTCTCTCTCTCTCTCTCTCTCTCAAATTTAAAAAAAAAACAACTGATGTTATTGATGTCTAAGATTTCATGATACCAATATCTGTCACACCTGATTTCCCAAAAGTGACCATTAGTCTCTCCATTACCACCACCGCCATTTCAGAAGTCAGCACAGTTTTATTTTGGATCCTGACATAAATAGTTTTTTCCTTGGATTACTATTGCTGTATATTTCATTTTGCTTCTATACGTCCATACAAGTATGTGTTTTCTAAGTTCAAATATACCCATCCAAGTAGGTAAATATTTATCATCTTCTTTCTCACAGAGCAAAAATTGACAGAAAATCCAATTAAATTTAACAGATAAGTGCTCATGGGTGCCACAGAAATTACTGAGATTCAGCATCAGGACTAAGCAAAGAGGTTACTGAATACTGAAGTTTGTGATGGTATGGAAAGGTCATCACAGAGCTCTTTGAAGACACCAAGAGTGGTCATCATAACCAGGAGTACTGTGTTCAGTAAGGATATGACACATGAGATCCTTAGAAATTCATTTCCAAACACTGATAACCAATTTAGTGTTGTACTTACACAATAAAATTCATGCTCACCATGTCATTCCTTGATGTTAGGCAACACAAGGTCCAAAAAGTTACAACAGACCTTAGTATTATTATTTGGATACCCTAGAAAAATGCAGATTCAATGGCTCTACCTACCAGTTACTCTGATTCAGAAGATTTCTCTTAGGACCAAGGGACCCACTTTTAAGAAAAGAAGCCTAAGTGACTTTAATACATGTTTCTAAGGATAATACTTTGAGTAAATCTGATTATATCATGTTATGATAGCTCTTACCATTTAAGTAGCTGATAGGAAGCAAATTTCTTTTTTTTGTTGTTTTTTTTCTTACTTTTTTTTCGTTATTAGTTAGTTTTGTATTCAGCAAATACAGTCAGTTTGGTACCATTATTAGGCTCATCCGTGACCTACCCCCTCCCCTTGGCCCTTCCTTGTTGAGGTATACGGGTCATGCATTGTGGAGTTAGCCCACAGTTATGGGTAAGCTAAATGTCTCTGCATGTCATGACCCAACATGTGGCTCTGACATTCTTTCCTCCCCCTCTTCTGCAAAATTTCCCTGAGCCATGTTGGATTCATTTTTGGTCTGCTTCAGTGATGAGGTGTTGGGGGCCTCTGAGGCTCTGGCTCTCTGATTTGGTAGGTGCAGGGAGCCACATCTAGTCCCCACCACTAGATGGCGCTGGCACTGCAGGAAACCACATCTAATCCGCCTTTACAAGATGGCGCTAACCTCGTGGCGTTCAGCTTCTTTACGACAGTGCTTTCGCGCCAGCTGTATTCAAGGTACGCGCATGCGCTTGACGCAACCTGTCCTGAGCCTATCCCGTGGCGCCTGGTGGTGACAAGCGGGTAAGCAGCCAATCAGTAGGTGCCTCATTGCCCATCCCCCTATAAAAGTAGCTGCACATCCCGCCCCCGCGTCCTTCTCCATCCGCTCTCTCCTGTTAACCAAGAAGCTCTCCAATAAAGTGTGATCAAGAAGGATCCTCGTGTGGTGATTGTTCTTTTCCCGCTGGTCGGGGGGGCTCGCCGCAAAGTGCTGCCGAAATCCCGGGACGCCGGGAGCCTTGTGGTCACCAGGCGAAGGACCAAAGGAGGATTCAGAACTCGACACACAGAGAGGAAGGTACCGGTAAGTCATTCTTTTTTTTTTCTTTTCTTTTCTGTGTCTCAGTCATGTCCGTGTCTGAGGGCCTCGCTGCTCTTGCTGTTTTCGGTTTGTTTTGTCTGGGTCTTTCTATTGTTTTGCGTTTGTTTCTGTCTTGCCTAGTCTGTTGATTGCCTGGACCGGTTAAACCCGCGGTAGACAACGCGGCTCTGGTCCTTGGAGCCTCGAGTCAGATAAATCCTCGGTAGATAACGTGGGGCTGGCTGTTAGTTTCATTTCCAGCCTTCCAGCTCGTGATGGGTAATACATCGAGTGCCCGGTATTCTCCCATTGATTTTACTCAGCCTATAAAGGAAGTTTTGAAACAACGTGATCTAAAGGTCTCTAATGCCACTATTAAAAAGATTGTTAAAGACATTGATGCTGCGGCTCCATGGTTTGCGGTGTCCGGAGATCTCTCATTGCCCTCATGGGAAAAGCTGGGTAAAGACCTTGAGGCGGCTAGTGAGGAGGGTCACTTAGGTCGAGGTACCCTCCCTTTCTGGAGGATGATACATTCTTGTTTATGTTCTGGAAGCCACCTGGACCCACTTCAGGAGGGCCGGAGACTGCTCAGACAACATCAGGATAGTTTGTCAGAATCTGATGCAAGTGGGGATAGCAAACCCAGATTATATAAGGAAGTACAGGAAAAAAGGGCCAGTCATTTCCCGGGAGGAGTTCCCAATGTGGCCAGTCATTTCAAGGAAAAGGTTCCCTGCCATGTAGAGGAGAAGGCACCCCCGTTAGAAGAGAGTAATGAGGGCTCCGGCTGTATGCACGGGAGGGGTGAGGACTTCCCTAGGGCCCCGCCGCAGCAGGGGGCTGTGGGGTTATATCCTTCCCTACAGCCGCTGCGACACCTGAGTATACGAGATGATCACGGCAGTGGTTCTGCTTCTGATCAGGAGGACTCCAGTGGGACAGAGGGACAGGATTTAGAGGAGGCAGCTCTGCATTGTGCTCAGGATACTCAGTTTGTGGGCAGGCGTGTCTGCCCTCCCGCGGTTAGGGGGAGGAGTGCCTTAAAAGAGGAAGTTGGTATTCGGAACCGAGCACCGCCTAGTGCTCTGCCACGCCCTCATGTTCCCCCCCCCCTATGTCCCAGCCGAGGATCGCTGCCATTTTGTTAAGCCGCGGACGTGGTCCCGCCTGGCCTCCGCTTTCCCGGTTTTTTTGAATACCACTACCAATCAAAGAGGCTGGGAGCCAATCCCCTATACGGAACTTAAAGATTTAGTTCAGGCCTGCAAAGACTTTGGACCCGCTGCTGACTATTCACTTATGCTGCTTCGCAGACTCATGCAGCGCACCCTTACTCCTGGTGATTGGTTAGACTTAGCCCGGGCTTGTCTAACGAGGGGGCAATATTTGGATTTCAGATCACTGATTTCTGATAAAGCCCAAGAACAAGCTAGGCAGAATATTATGAAAGGGGACTGGGACTGGACTTCTGATATGCTTCTGGGGACTGGTCCCTTTCTTACAGATCAACTCAATTTCCATCCAGACGTGTATATCCAAATTAATAATATTCATTATCAGGCTTGGAAGGAGCTCCGTAATAAGGGAGAGGTCGCAGGACAGTTGACTAAGATTGTTCAGGGCCCTACAGAGCCATTTTCTGATTTCTCAGCTAGAATGTTGGAAGTGGCAGAAAAGACAATTGGCCTTGCTGACCACACCATGCCGTTTATACAACAGCTAATATTTGAACAGGCCACTAAGGAGTGCAAAAAGGCTATACAATCAGTAAGAAGGGGAACATTGGATGACTGGCTCAAAGTCTGTCGAGAGATAGGGGGTCCTCTGTCTAATGCAGGATTAGCAGCAGCGGTCATAGCTGCCGCTAAGGCTCAACGGACAGGGAATCAAAAGGGCTGTTTCCGATGTGGTCAATTGGGACATTTTAAACGCCAATGTCCTCAAGCGGATGGCCCAGCCCCTGTCCGAGATGCGGGACCGGCACAGCGCCCCCCTGGGACTTGTCCTAGATGTAAGAAGGGAAAACACTGGGCTAATGAATGTAGATCTGTGAGGGATATTAATGGTCTGCCCCTCCCCCCTCTTTCAAGTAATCAGGACCAAAAAAACGGGGGGAAGGGCCCACGTCCCCAGGGCCCACAAATCTATGGGGCAATGCAGACACCTCAGGTCCCGGTGACTGTGGCGCCAGGTCCCCCGCTGCCTCAGCCCGGAGAGCAACATCGGGCTCCGCAGGCCTGGACCTCTTTGCCACCTCCGGATTGGTCTTAACTCCGGAAATGGGCGTGCAAATCCTGGACACAGATGTGTCTGGCCCGCTAGCAAGAGATACGGTGGGCCTTCTTTTGGGGCGCTCCTCCTCTACTTTAAAGGGTCTCATAGTCTTCCCCGGTGTTATCGATCCAGATTATACAGGTGTAATTAAAAGTCTTTGTCATTCCCCCTATGGGGCAGTGTCAGTGGCCCCTGGGGACCGTATTGCCCAATTGCTGATTTTGCCTTCTAACCATTCTCTATTTCCTGCACTAGATAAGGAAAGGGGTGACAAGAGCCTTGGGTCTACCGGTGTGGACTTGACCTGCTTGTCTTTGGAGTTGGATCAAAGACCCCTTCTGCGCCTGACCATAGAAGGAAGAGAATTCTCAGGACTGGTGGACACTGGGGCAGATAAAAGTATAATAAAATTAGATTCTTGGCCAAAAGCCTGGCCCTTGCAGAGATCAGCTCAGATCTTGCAAGGCTTAGGGTTTGCTAAAACACCACATATGAGTGCAAAGGAGTTAACATGGACCACTACAGAGGGTCAAAAGGGAAAAATCCAACCTTTTGTGTTGGATGTTCCCATTAATTTATGGGGAAGAGATATTCAGACCCAGATGAATCTCCGCTTGACCAATGATTATTCAGAAGCTAGTAAAAATATGATGAAAATTCAGGGCTTTGTTCCAGGCTCAGGTCTAGGGAAGCACCTTCAAGGGCGACCTCAGCCCATCATCCCGGAGGAGAAGCTGGATCGCTTTGGGTTGGGTTTTTCTTAGGGACCACTGAAAATTCTGCTTCCAATTTTGAACAGGTGCCCATACCCTGGATGACTCATAAGCCAGTGTGGGTTCCTCAGTGGCCCCTCTCACAGGAAAAACTGGAAGCAGCCCAGAGGTTAATTGAGGAACAATTGCAGTTAGGCCACCTGGAGCCCTCTATTTCCCCTTGGAACACACCTATATTTGTGAATGCCAGTCCAGTACTGTGGGCTGGGCAGATGTGGGACAGACCTTTACTTATTCCCCGAATATGAAAGGGCCTTTTCCTTTACAGTTGTCGTGGACGGAGGGACCATTTCTACAGGATAGTACTATGAACCCATTTTCAAAGTGGGTTCTGTGTGGGGTTAATGGTAGCTGCACAGATATGACACCCTTTGTTTTATTACGGGGGGGGACAGTTGCCCGTAATAATGTGTCTGGAGTAGTCCATGAGCTACTATTCCTGAGCGAATTCCTTGAATGGAGATATGAGAGAGTGCTCGGGGGTGTCACCCGGATAGGAAAATACCTAGGAAAAAATGCCTCTTATGCCCCCACCCCGGTGTGTGTCCATCCACCATTCATGTTTGTCCTTAGTAACTTTTCTTTCAGCAATTGTTCTAATGCTTCTTGTTATTTGTCCCAATGTTGGGACGCAACACTCTATCACAGAGCCATGGTACTTAGGGTCCCCCGTTGGGTCCCCGTGCCTGTAGAGGCTCCTAGTACATTGTCTTTGTTCAGGCATAAGAGAGATTTTGGAATTACGGCCGCTGTTATTGCTGCGGTGGCGGCTGCTGCTGCCGCAGCTACAGCCGCTGGTGTAGCCATGGCTTCTTCCGTTCAAACCGCCTCTACCTTAAATACCTTGGCTTCTTCCACAGCTGCCGCCTTAGACACACAATCAAATTTAAATTCCCAACTCAAAGGTGGCATTATGATCCTAAATCAAAGGGTGGACCTAGTTCAGGAGCAAATTGATGTTCTTTGGCAAATCGCTCAGTTGGGATGTGAATGGAAACTTAATGCCTTATGTATCACTAGTGTTCAATATGAAAACTTTACAAGGGCAGCAAATCTGTCAAAGCAACTGTCCTTGTACTTGGCAGGGAATTGGTCCCTAGATTTTGATGCGGAATTGGAAGAACTAAGACAAGCTATTGTTATGATCAATTCCACGCGAGTGGACCTTAGCCTGGCTGAGGGTTTTACCTCTTGGCTTTCCTCTGCCTTTTCCTTCTTCAAGGAGTGGGTAGGGGTAGGGATGTTTGCAGTTTGCTGCCTTGGGGGCTGTGCGCTGTGCCTCTGGTTGATTTGTCGCCTGCAAGCCCAGACCAGGCGGGACAAGGTAGTTATTTCTCAAGCACTTGCCGCTTTGGAGTGTGGATCCTCCCCCCAGATTTGGCTGTCGGCCCTGAAAAACACCTAGTTTTTCCCTGGCCCCTGCCCCCTTAGGGCCTAAGGTGCTCATTATACAAGGAGGAGCAGAGGGTTGGTGTTGGGAACACGACATTCATTGGCGCTCAGGCTGCGAGACAAAGTACTGCACATGAGGTATGCTCTTAGCAGCCTCATGGAGGGCATGTTTGATTGCATATGGGTTGGTACCGACATCCCATCTCTGAGAAAAGGTACCGGACGGGTGAGGCACCAGCCTGGCTGGCCACCTGGCCTGGGGTCTTCACAATGTCCTTTTGTTTATCAGAGATCAAACCTCTACCTTCACCTGCTGCGCTTTATAATAGAAAGGGGGAACTGCAGGGAGCCACATCTAGTCCCCACCACTAGATGGCGCTGGCACTGCAGGAAACCACATCTAATCCGCCTTTACAAGATGGCGCTAACCTCGTGGCGTTCAGCTTCTTTACGACAGTGCTTTCGCGCCAGCTGTATTCAAGGTACGCGCATGCGCTTGACGCAACCTGTCCTGAGCCTATCCCGTGGCGCCTGGTGGTGACAAGCGGGTAAGCAGCCAATCAGTAGGTGCCTCATTGCCCATCCCCCTATAAAAGTAGCTGCACATCCCGCCCCCGCGTCCTTCTCCATCCGCTCTCTCCTGTTAACCAAGAAGCTCTCCAATAAAGTGTGATCAAGAAGGATCCTCGTGTGGTGATTGTTCTTTTCCCGCTGGTCGGGGGGGCTCGCCGCAGGTAGGAGTTGATTTTTCTCTGTGCTGATCTCCTTCCCCCTTGTGCTGGTATGCGGTTCATCAGGAAAACAGCCCCTTGCTTGTTTCTCCATTTTTTCTTAGTTTCAGCCGGGGCCATTTTGAGGTATGATGGGGTGGCTCTCTCCTTAGGATCTACTTCTATCTGAAAAAGAGAAGCAGATTCTCCAACGGAGAGTAAGTTAGCACCAGGACAAATGAGATAACCCTTACTTTTTTTTTTAATAAAGAATTTAATAGGTGTAGGCCCTCTTGAAGCCCACAATTGATGGTAGCTTGATATTGGAGAGTGGGCTTATGTTTGGATATGGATCTGACTTGTTTCCCAGCTCCAGCTATGGGTCCCATACCAGTGAGGGGATCAGTTAGTCAAATTGAGAGCAGTTGGTTCCCCACCATGGCTGGGTGCCACCACTGCACTTGTGTGGGCATCACAACAAGTTATTTGCTGCTAAGTAGGTTAGACCATGCGTTGATTCGACAGATATTGGTCATTTTCCCCCAGTCGCCCATGTAGCACCTTCTGCCACTAGATGCGCTGACTGTCTGGGGACTGACTCTCTTCCAACTTCCAGCCATGCCATTCTAATTTGCATGTCAATCACATAAGGTATCTTCAGCAGTAGGGTCTTACCACTAACCTTTGGTGGGTCATCAAGTACTCTGACAGAAATCTGTCTGTCTTTTAGGAAACCTTGTAGGTCTCTCTGATCAAAAGCTCATTGGGGATGATAGCCCCATGCTGGTACTGGGAGTTACAGGTCAGTGCCCACTAAGAAAATGAGGAAAAAGATAACTAATATACAAGAGTTAGAGATAAGCGAGAGAGAGAGAGAGGGAGGGGGGAAGTGAGGGAGGGAAGATGTAGCCAATTTCTTATATCCAGAAAACAAGACAGGACTAGACTATAAGTATAAAATCTGTTACAGGTAATTACTAAGTGCTAACTTTTAGCAATTTAATGCATCTGCTTTTTATTTTTTCATATTTTCTAGCCTGTATGTGTCTTATTCTCTTTAATATTTCTTAAATATAATTTTCCAAAGTTATTTTTGAACTCTCTTCCAATTTTTTGTAGGTTACATGTTTAAATATTTTCATGTAATTTTATGTAAGTAGAAGCACCTGCATCTAAACTGAGAAGCTTCAGATGATCATCCTGTCATACCAGTGTTTGAGCCTCCTCCTTTGAGGCTCTTCAGGCCTGGTAACAAACACCATTTTCTACACAGGGATTCAGCAGAATGCATGTCAGTCATATTCAGTGATTTTCAGGTCTATTGATGTGACCAGGAACAACAGTTCTGTAAGTAAAACAAGAAAGCTTTTTGTAATTATCGAATAATCTAATTTTATATTAATGAATATGAATGTTATCATACAAAAAGCCTGCATAAAATCATTTAAAGAACAATAAACCCATGTTTCTTAGCACTTCTCAAATGCTTGATTTCAAACTACATAGTGGTTCTGGTGATCTCAAATTTCAGCACCATCTTTTCTGTGACTAACAGCTTGTTAGACTACCATGTTCACTTTGTTTTGATTCTTTGTGATTGATTCTTTTTTTGGTTATTTGTAGGTTAAGTAGTAGTTAAATTCAGGCAACATATAACTCTTAGTCATCAGTCTCACCACACTTTGATCTTAGATTATTATAAACTAACTTAGTTCAACAGACATTGTAAAGTTGAAAACAGTTTCTTTATTATAGGTAGAATTATTTCATCACTGTAGTTTAAAATGCCTGTTAGGAAGAAACAAGGCAGTACAGCCCATAGGAGATGATTCTTTTAGAACCATTAGATTGACCACCTTGCTATGCTATTAGTGATGTTTTCATTTTAAGTCACGGTTTTCATCATGTTGCTGCATTCTGCAGACTCCTACAGTAGCGCTCAATTGGCTCTCAAGTTGAATTCAATTTCGGAATCCTGAGTGGTAAGATTCTCAGCTTCATTCACCTTGATCTAAAAGTTTCTATTTTCTACTCAGTTGTGTACCACCTTCTGTCATTGCAAAACTAATTACTTTTAAGGGTTCATTTCTTAAGGTTATCTCTAAATTTTCATATTTGCTGTTATTTCTGTTGTAAAAAAAGTCTCCCTTTTTTTGCTATGCCAATTAGCACTTTCTTCACACTTTTCTGAGAGGAGAAATGGCCTTTAAAATACCCTTGTAAAAGATTTTTTTACACTATTAATATAATACCATCCTGATCACAGTGGTTCTCAACCTGCACAGTACACTTGAATACCTGTGAAGCAACAGAGCCACTTCCCAGAGCAACTATATCACATCATCTCTAAGGCTAGAATTCAGCTTACAGTATCTATTAATCCTCCAACGATTATTCAAATGCACTGAACAGCTTGGTAACAGTTGTCTCAAATGTTAGTGTGAATGCATGGCAAAGATGCTGATCTTTGGGTAAACATTCTGTGGGTCCATGACTCTTTCCTGTTTTGTGCCTGCCAGTATCTGTTTTGTAAAAATCATTTAAAATGGCATTTAAGGTATTAACATTCTTATCTAGACAAGTGATTTCCTTCTTTTCTTTTAGCTTTTATAATTGTTTAGTCACAAAGATCAGCAGAAAAGATTCCTTACTGAGGTGACTTTTACACATCACTAGGTTAGAGGCAATGAGGTAGTGTTTCTCTCTGGTAGTAATTCTGTAGTGGAAGGTGAACATACAACAGCTCTGCAATGTTTCTTTTTAAATATTTAATTCATTTATTTATTTGAGAGAAAGAGACAAAAGCAGGCAGACAGAGCAAATGAATTCCAGACACCTGTACCACTTTGTGCATCTGACTTTATTTGGGTAGTGGACAATTGAACCTGAGCCATCAGGCTTTTCAAACAAGTGCCTTTAACTGCCAAGCTATCTCTCTAGCCCCTCTGCTATGTTTTTTAAAATGTCCTAGCTTAAATGCTGTATCAAATAGAAGGAAGCAGAGTCGTTATACTGGTAGTATCCCAAAGATGGTCCACTAATTCACTAATACATGATTGCCAATTACTTTTAAGAAAGTTATGAACAAAGATAACAAATATCAAGTATGACCTGTTAGCCTAGCAGAGTGGCCAGATTAAAAAAAAATAGATACTTCACCTTTTTGTAATATCTATTAGCAATGGTTAAACACAGGTCACCACAGGCACATTGTCCCAGAGATTCTGATTCAAGTGTTTACTGTATGACTTCATCACACAAATCCCAAAATGCTGTGTCAGCAAAAATGTAACAATGCTTCATTTGCAGTATTCACTGACAACTCTAGATAGCTGATCTAACAGAAGTAGCCCATGCTGGCACCCAGAAAATGAAAAGCAAACACTGAAATGTCTCTGGATACTGAGAGGTGTGACATCTAGTACTAACCAGAAATAAATAGCACTTTCTACTGGTAGGCTTATAGGTGATATACAACCCAATAACTGGATAAACTTATATGAACACATAAGTTAACACTTTCAGACTCTGAGGTAAATGAGTAAAACTTTTGCTGGAGACTGGAGCTCTTTTATATGTACATGAGAGTAGGAGCCATGGATATCTAAATTTCTATTTTTTATTATTATATTTTATTATTTATTATTATATATGGACATATATTGTATGTAAACATCACATGTTGGTTGCATCCTTTTCCTCCTCCATGCCCCTTTTCTGAAGAAGCCTTCCTCATTGGGGATGTAGGTCAACCTCATGGGTATTATGTGTCATGTATTATGGGGCAGCAGTCAGTTATGGAGGAGAGGCAATGTCTCTATGCAAAATGTCCCAAATAGTGGCTGTAACAATCTTTCTGCCCCCTTTTCCACAAGATTCCCTGAGCCACACTGGGAACATTTTCAGTCTACTTCAGTGATGAGCACTTAGGAGCATCTAGACATATGCTTCGGTAGGTGTTGAGTGTCCTCAGTATCTGTCTTTATCATCCTTGTTCTGATATCAGCTTAACTGAGAGCACAGCATTCTTGCTCATTTCCCTAATTCCTCTGTGGTTTCAGCTAGGGCTGGGGTGGAATATGCTGGGTTGTTTATCTCCTCAAGTCCATTTCCCATCTGAAAAAGAGAAGCAGATTCTCCAACAGAGTGTGAAGTCAGTGCCAGTTAAAAGGGATAACCATTAGTAATTTAGAGAGAATTTTAAGGGTATAGATACTTTTATAGAGCAAGGTTAGTGGGAACTTGACAATGGAAAGCAGAATCATTATCTGGATATGATTCTGACTTGTTTTCCAGTTCCAAATATGGTTTCCTTTCCACTGAGCAGATTTTGTAGCCAATCCAAGAGCAGTTGGTTACCCACCATGGCTGTGTGCTGCTATTGCACTTGTGTGAGCATCACAACAGGTTGTTTACTTCTGAATTGCTTAGCCGTTGAGTTGCTTGGATAAATGGCCACTTTCCCCTGGTAGCTCATGTAGCACCTTCCAGCACTAGATGGGCTAATTATATGAGGACTGGCTCTCCTCTGGATTCCAATCAGGTCTCCCCATGGTCCGTGCCAACAGCAATTGGTGTCTTAAGCAGTAGGTTCTTACCATTAACCTCTGGTGGGTAATAAGAGCTCTGACAGAAGTCTGTCTTCTTTGTTTTAGGAGATCTAATAGGTCTCTCTGATCAACAGCTCATTGTGGATGTAGACCACATCCTGGTACAGGGGATTACAGGCCAGTCTCAAGGGAAAAGAAGCAAGCAAAATTCAGAGAAACAGGAGAAATTTGAGGTTAGGGTTCATCTCACTCTCTCCAGGCCCCTTCGATTCAGGTACTCCCTCTAAGGTTTTCTTGAGGGTTCCACCTTTTAGTCTGAGTTCCAGGATATAGGATTCTATGGTACCAGTTCAATTTGGGTTCAGATTTTGTGCCCCCACCCTTCCCCTTTCCCCAAGTCCTGCACTCCTTATTGTCCAAGCCTCAAGATGCTACTCACTTACATCAGCAACTTGGGCTGATCCAGGTTAGGAACTGCATATGAGTGAGATCATGCAATGGTTGTCTTCCTGTGATTGTGTGAGTTAACTTAGAAAGATCTGTTCCATGTTTGACCATTTGTCTAAAAATTTCAATGTGTCATTTTTTTTAAACACTGAGTAGAATTCCATCATGTAGCTATACCACTTCTTGGTTATCCATTCATCCAATGATGGGCACCTGGGTTGATACCAGTTTTTAGCTATTGTGAATTGAGCAGCTATAGACATGGCTGAGCAAATATCTCTGAACCGAGATGTGAGCTTTTAGGGAAAATGCCCAGTAAGGGAATAACAGGATCTGCTGGTAACTCTATGTTCATTCTTTTTTTTAAATTTTTTTTTTGTTGTTTATTTTTACTTATTTGAAAGTGACAGAGACAGAAAGAGGCAGATAGAGAGAGAGGTAGAATGGGCGCACCAGGGCCTCCAGCCACTGCAAACGAACTCCAGATGCATGCGCCCCCTTGTGCATCTGGCTAACGTGGGTCCTGGGGAATTGAGCCTCGAACCGGGGTCCTTAGGCTTCACAGGCAAGCACTTAACTGCTAAGCCATCTCTCCAGCCCTCTATGTTCATTCTTTTTGGGAGTCTCCATATTGATTTCCACAGTGGTTGTACCAGATTACATTCCCACCAACAGTGAATGAGTGTTCCTATTTCTCCACAGCCTTACCATCATTTGTTTTCATTTGATTTTTTAATGTTTGCTATCCTTACAGGAGTAAGGTGGAATCTCAAAGTTGTTTTAATTTGCATCTCATTAATGGTTAGGGATGTAGAATATTTTCTTAAGTGTGTGTTAGCCATTTGTAATTATGCCTCTGCAAACTCCCTATTTAGTTCTTTGCCCCACGTATGGAGTGTGTTGTTTGATTTTTTATTGTTTAGTTTTTTGAGTTCTTTGTAGATTCTAGATATTAGCATTCTGTCAGTGTTATAGCTTGTGGTATATTTGTCTGTGAAAAGGCTTTATAGCTTCATGAGATACCATTGCTTGAGTGCTTGCTTAATTTCCTTGGCTATTGGAGTTTTGTTCTGGAAGTCTGTTCCCAGTCTTAAAATATAGAGCATGCTTCCTATTTTTTCTTCCAGTAGTTGAAGTATTTCAGGTCTTATATTGAGGTCTTTAATCCATTTGGACTTGATTTTTTGTGTATGGCGAAATGAGTGGGTCTAATTTCATTTTTCTACATATGGTCATCCAATTTGCCCAACACCATTTGTTGAAGATGCTGTCTTTTCTCCAGCCTATATTATTGGCATCTTTGTCATAGATCAAGTACCTGTAGTTGCTTGCTCTAAAGTCTAGGTCTTCAATTCTGTTCCATTTCCTGTTTCTGTTTCTATTCCAATACCATGCTTTTTTTTGTGATTATCACTTTGTAATACAGCTTTAGATCAGGTATGGTGATACCACCAGAGGTGTTTCTTTTTCTGAGGATATATTTGGATATCTGAGGCCTTCTGCCATTATATATGAATTTCGAGATCATCTTTTCAGTGTCACTGAAGAATAATGCTGGTATTTTTATAGGTATTGCATAAGTCTGTATATTGCTTTTGGTAAAATTTCACAATGTAAATTCTACATATCCATGAACATGGGAGGTCCTTCCACCTTCTTAAGTCCTCTTCTATTTCTTTCTTGAGTGTGTTTTTTTATGTTTTCATTACATAATTCCTTCACATCCTTTGTTAGTGTTATTCCAAGGTATTTAATTTTTTGTTATTATTGAAAATGGGGCAGTCTTTCTCTGTATATTTCTCCTTTGCATGTAGAAAAGCTGCTGATTTTTGTGCATTGATTTTGTATCCTGCCACTTTGCTGAAGGAAGTTGTCACCTTTAGAAGTTTTGGGATAGAGACTCTTAGGTCACTTATACGTAGGATCATGTCAGATGCAAATAGGGGGAAGAAATGGATCCAGCCTACTCACTCCAGACAGCCACACCCGCCTACATTAAATTTCTATTTTTGTTTTTTGAGGTACGGTTTCACTCTAGCTCAGGCTGACCTAGAATTCACTATGTAGTCTCAGGGTGGCCTCAAACTCATGGTGATCCTCGTACCTCTGCCTCCTGAATGCTGGGATTAAAGGCGTGTGCCACCACGCCTGGCCCTAAATTTCTATTTTTATTTTTTATTTTTTTATTTTATTTTATTTTATTTTATTTTATTTTATTTTATGGAGGAAGGGATTTATTGAAGCTTACAGATCCAGGGGAAGTTCCATAATGGCAGAAAAAGCTGGCCTGCCTTCACAGGACCAAGCAGAGAGAGAGAAAGAAGTACAAGCCTAAAAGCCAAAAGCCACAGCACACTTCAGGAACTCCTGCTAGGCACACTTTGCATATCTTTAGATTGAAATCTGAAACCCACCACCACACCTAAAGATCCACCCAGTGACACTGCCTCCAGCCAGGTGGCTAAAGATGCAAACTACAAACAAACAACTGAATATATTGGGGGCCATCTATTCTATTCAAACCACCACATTCTGTCCCTGGCCCCCAATAGATTTATAACCATCACACATTGTAAATTGTGCTCAGTTCAATTTCAAAGGTCCCCACAGTCTTGACCAATTTAAGATATGAAGACCTGTAAAATCAAACAAGTTAAACATTTCTAACATATAAAGGAACAGAGTAAACATTTTCAACTCGTATAAGGCACAGCAAGGAGAGACTAAAACAATGCAAACTCAACCACCATCAAACAAACATCAAACTTCTGCAGTTCAAGTCCAATACTACCAAAGACTGACAGTCTCCAGATTTTCCAATTCTGCCCCTCCAGCTGGGCAGAGTAGCCAGGGAACACTCCCATCTCAGGCCAATAGTGCACTCTGTGGTAGCACTTGCATAGTCCTGGTACATACAAAACATCTTCAGGTCTTCATGCAAACCACGGCCCATCTTCCAAAGGCTCTTTCAGCCTATCAGGGCATCATGCCCTGCCTCATACTGCATCTCAGCAGCAGCTCCTGGAACTGTGTGCAATTCACGACCACTTCATGCATTCTTCATGCTTCTGAAACCAATACCAGGTGTGCAGGACATAACCATACTCTTAATTCACAGACAAAATAAATCATAGCCTTGAAAAGCAGGTTCCTTCTCCAGTCAACTCTTTCCAAAAGTGTTTGCATTTCTATGATAGTCTTTCCTCAGGCATCCTTTCCATGGTAAAGCAATTGGACCATCTTCCTTTACGATTGCTAATGTGTTTGACAATAGCAGATTCAGTAACCTAAAACTAGTCTCAGTGCCTGTAATTTTAACTTGCTTGAGGTTTTCCATCTTAAAATCTTAAATCTTTCAGTCCAATATCTTTACCCAAGCACATCGGTCCATTACAAATTTAACCTTGATCAAATTCTCTGGGCCTGGGCAGCAGGACACAGCCAGCCCTTTATGCCAGTAGCCCAGTTCTAACAAAGTCCTCTGCAGTCTTTCCTTTCCCTTAGAAGGCTCATAAGCCAAGCCTCGAAGTTCAGTGCTCTTTGCACTTAGCATTCTCAGACTCTCATCAGAATAGTCCATAAAACTTGGCTTACCACTCCAGAAGACACCCTCAGTTGCAAGCACCAAATCCATGCCTATTCCTCCAAAACAAAGGTTCCAAAAGATCAACATCCACATAGTCAGGTTCATCTAAGTCCACTCCTCGGTACCAAGTTCTGTATCAGACAGCTTCAGGTTAGCTGAGATGAACTTTCAGACCAGGCACAGTTATGGAGGAAGGGATTTATTGAAGCTTACAGATCCAGGGGTAGTTCCATAATGGCAGAAAAATCTGGCCTGCCTTCACAGGACCAAACAGAGAGAGAGAAAGAAGTATAAGCCTGAAGTCAACCACAATCCTCTTCTGAGGAAGACCAGAGAAAAGCTCACTTCTCAGTCCGTATTCTGAGCCATCTTCCATTACTTGGTGCAGTACTGCCTTTGTCAACAGCTCTCGGTTTATTTTGAAATGTACAGTCCCTGGACCAGTGCTGATTTCACTCACCACTGAACCACAGTTAAGCTTTTCTGCCAGTCTATCGGCTTTAGCTTGGCTATCTGGTCTTGAGCGGCTATTGTTATCTTCTAGTAAAGAATCCACAGAAAGCTGAAAATCTGCTCCTTCTTGTTTTTTGGAAACTGGAACTGCAGATATGGACTTGATCAAGCTTTCTGGTGGAAGGTCCAAAACTTTGGAAAGCTGACTGGCGATGGAGCGGCGGAAGGCGCAAGCCATGTCGGCTTACGGCGGCGCGCCAGCTAAATTTCTATTTTTAATACAATGTCATTTGTTATATTCTGTGGACTAAAGAATTTCTAGTATTAAATGAGAAAATACATGAAAGTATTCAACATATTCACAGTGAACAACCAATATAATATGCTTATTACTGATATTATATAAATTATGAATAAATTGTTAAAGTACACAGCTTAAGGAAATGATTAAAACATGCAAGTTTCAATAATCTGCAGGCTTTAAGGATGACGTTTATACACTAATACTTTTTTTTAATAATTTTTTGTTTATTTTTTTATTTATTCATTTGAGAGTGACAGACAGAGAGAAGGAGGCAGAGAGAAAGAGAGAGAGAGAGAGAGAGAGAGAGAGAGAGAGAGAGAGAGAATAGGTGCACCAGGGCTTCCAGCCACTGCAAATGAACTCCAGATGCATGCGCCCCCTTGTGCATCTGGCTAACGTGGGTCCTGGGGAATCAAGCTTCGAACCAGGGTCCTCAGGCTTCACAGGCAAGTGCTCAAATGCTAAGCCATCTCTCCATCCCAACACCAATACTTTTGAATGTCGTTCATAATACCTAATTTACAGAAGTGCTCTAACAACTATATAGCCATTACACATTATATAAATAAGCTTGTTTTGTGTTGGGGCTGGAACTCACGGCCTTGTACATACTAGACAAGTGCTATATAATTGAACTATATCTCCATTTTAATCAAGCTTGATTTGTTCTAGTATATTTATGTCTCCTGAATATTTCTTACCTAGTAAATTGATATTTTTCTGTGTATGGTATTTTTTGAAATCTTATCATGTGATTACCTAATTTTACATAACAAATGCCAACTACTGAGTCTATTCCATATTCTAAGTTTTTCTCACATTTTTGCTATTTTAAAGAATATGTACTGCTTTTCTTACTATCTATAACTGTGCTGATTTAAAAAAATAAGCTACAATATACAGTATTCTTCTTATTTAGCATATTGTGAAGTATATGATACTGTACTGTTATGAATTTGTGTGGAGAGCCGAGAGAGTGTGATCGCCATTACAAGATGGCGCTGACATCCGGCCTCGGTCCTGGTGAACAAGTAGAATAGCGCATGTGCAAGTGGTGAAAGCGTGCCAAGTCACTGCCCAGCCCGGGGCGTCATATGTGGTGATGAGCGCGCAGTCAATCAGCAGAGTACACGCCGCCTAGGGGCTATATAAGTGGCGCCATTTCGGGGCTCTGGGTCTTCCTCTTTTCATCTGTTAACTGCAATAAACGCTTGCTGCAGAAGGATCCTGGTGTCCGTGTGCGTTCTTGCTGGTGAGACGACTACGCGGGCTACAGCTGGTGCCGAAACCCGGGACGCCGGGTGCCTGTCATCGCCGGCGCCGAGGAGACCCCCCATTCACGGGGAAGGATTCAGAACTGCAGGACTAAGGTAGGTTCTGAGAGGCATGTTTGGTCTTGACTTGTCTACAAGACAGCATGTCAGAAACAGAACGGGATAAAAGGTTAGGGGCCCTTGAGGAAAAAGATAAAAGACGTCTCTAAGAAAAAAGGCCTTTCCGCGGACACTAAGTCCACAGAAAGAAAAGACAAGGGAAAAGACGCCCTGGGAGAGAAACATGAGAGGGAAAAGAGAAGTCCAAAAAGGAGGCCTCTTTATCCGATAAAAGAATTGGAGGCTTTAGGAATTGATAGCTCAGAGTCTGAGGATCTTAGTCCCTCTGAGGAGGAAGAATTAGATGGGGAAGCGGCTCGCTATGGGGAGGAGAGATACTATCTTGATGAGCAGCCGCTACCCCAAAATCGAAAGCAAAAGAAGATAGGAGATAAGAACCGCGCGGCTTTTCAATCTGTCGCCCCTGCCATTCCCAGTGCTCCTCCGCCTTATGCCGGCAAGCATTGTTCAGATTCCTTCCTTTCAGAGGGGGACAGAAGGAGGTTCTTACAAGCCTTCCCGGTGTTTGAGGCTGCGGATGGAGGCCGCGTCCATGCGCCGGTAGAGTATGCCCTCATTAAGGAACTTGCTGAATCAGTTAATAAGTATGGAGTAGATGCTAATTTTACAGTCATGCAGCTTGAGAGACTCGCCACTATGGCAATGACTCCAAATGATTGGCAAGTTACAGTAAAAGCTGCTCTTCCTAATATGGGACAATATTTATCATGGAAAGCCCTTTGGCACGATGCTTCTCAAACTCAGGCAAGGGCTCATGCCAATGCAGAAGATAATCAACGGCACTGGACCTTCGATTTACTAACAGGGCAAGGCCAATTTGTTCATAATCAGACAAACTATGACTGGGGAGCATATGGTCAGATCTCTGCCGCTGCTATTAAAGCATGGAAAGCCCTCTCAAAAAAGGGCGAGGCCGGGGGACACCTAACAAAGATTATTCAAGGCCCCCAGGAGTCATTCTCGGACTTTGTAGCCAGGATGACGGATGCAGCGGGCAGGATATTTGGGGACCCAGAACGAGTTAAGCCAATGATAGAACAACTAGTGTTTGAAAATGCCTCCCCAGAGTGTAAGACAGTCATTGCTCCTAGGAGAAGCAAAGGGCTGACAGACTGGATAAAGGTTTGCCGAGGACTCGGAGGCCCACTCACTAATGCTGGCCTTGCAGCGGCTATATTACAGGCTAAAAACCGCCAGAGTCTCAGAGGCAATAAAGCTTGTTATAACTGCGGCAAAGTGGGTCATTTAAAACGAGATTGTCGTGCTCCTGCACAAAAGAAAATTCCAGGACTATGCCCCAAGTGTAAAAAGGGCAATCACTGGGCCAATGAGTGTCGCTCAGTTAGAGATATTCAGGGAAAACTTATTCAGCATGATACCCCTTCTGAAGAAAGAAATGAGAATGTTCCAAAAAACGGGTCTCAGGGCCCCAGGTCTCAGGGCCCCAAAAGATATGGGACACGAGTGGACAACAGGAGGGCATGTCTAGCTGCAGAGCAACAAGAGGTTCCGCAGGACTGGACCTCCGTTCCACCTCCCAATTCTTATTAATGCCACATATGGGAGTGCAACCAGTCCCGGTTGAATTTGAAGGTCCCCTCCCTAAAGGAAGTGTCGGCCTTATTTTAGGACGCTCCTCTCTTACCCTAAAGGGGCTTATGATTCATGCTGGAATAATGGATCAAGACTATACTGGAAGGCTTCAGGTTCTTTGCTCTTGCCCGCAAGACATATTTTCAATTTCCCCTGGGGATAAGATTGCTCAATTAGTTCTCCTTCCCAGCTTGCACGACTATTTTCCTTCCACCGAAATGCCAAGAGGCACAAAGGGGCTTGGTTCTTCAGGAACTGACTGCGCTCATTTGGTAGTTGATCTTTCAACTAGGCCTACTTTACAACTACAGATAGAAGGGAAGAGCTTTTCTGGCATTTTGGACACTGGAGCTGATAAAAGTATCATTTCCTCCCGATGGTGGCCTAAGGCGTGGCCTGTTACACAATCGTCTCACTCTTTACAAGGGTTAGGATATGAGGCCAGCCCTGCAGTGAGTTCACGGTCATTGACTTGGCAAACACTAGAAGGTCAAACAGGAAGCTTTATACCCTATGTGCTCCCTCTCCCTGTTAATCTATGGGGAAGAGACATTTTACAGGAATTAGGACTAGCATTGACTAACGAATACTCTCAGCAAGCTCTGGATATTATGAAAAGGATGGGATATAAGGAAGGAAGAGGCCTTGGCAAAAAAGAGCAAGGGAGATTAAGCCCGATCCCACAAGAAGGTAATGCAGGGAAGCAAGGTCTGGGTTTTCATTAGCTGCCATTGAGGGTTCCATGCCCATACCCTGGCTCACAGAGGAAGCCATTTGGGTTCCTCAATGGCCTCTTTCCTCTGAAAAGTTAGAAGCTGCTACAAGGCTGGTTAAAGAACAAGTACAGCTTGGTCATTTGGAGCCCTCTACCTCTCCTTGGAATGCACCTATTTTTGTTATAAAAAAGAAATCTGGAAAATGGAGACTTCTCCATGATTTGAGGGCCATCAATGCACAGATGCGGCTATTTGGCTCCGTGCAACGAGGCCTGCCTTTGCTCTCTGCTTTGCCTAAACAATGGAAAATTATAATTATAGATATTAAGGATTGCTTCTTCTCCATTCCTTTATGCCCACAAGATAGACATAGATTTGCATTTACTCTACCTGCTGTTAATCATTTTGAGCCATATAAAAGATATCAATGGAAAGTTTTGCCTCAAGGCATGGCCAATAGCCCCACCATGTGTCAGTTATATGTGCAATTGGCCCTTGAACCATTTAGAAAACAATTTCCCTCTCTGCTGTTAATCCATTATATGGATGATATTCTTATGTGCCATAAGGAATTAGTTGTTTTACAGACTGTATATCCTTTATTATTAAAAACCTTAAGACAATGGGGCCTGCATATTGCTTCCGAGAAGGTTCAAGTTTCAGAAGTAGGTTCCTTTTTAGGGACGGTTATTTACCCAGAAAAAATAGTTCCTCAAAAATTAGAGATTCGCAGAGATCATTTACGAACGTTAAATGATTTTCAGAAATTATTGGGTGATATAAATTGGTTGAGACCGTTTCTAAAAATTCCCTCTGCTGAATTGAAGCCATTGTTTGACATCCTGGAAGGAGATGCTCATATTTCTTGACCTAGAGCCTTAACACCAGCTGCAAGCCGCGCCCTAAAAGTGGTAGAAGAAGCTTTACAAGATGCTCAGTTGAAACGCATAGAGGAAGCCAAAACCTTCGACCTGTGCGTTTTTAAAACTAGACATTTACCAACTGCCGTGCTGTGGCAAGATGGACCCTTATTGTGGGTTCATCCCAACGCTTCTCCTGCAAAGATTATTGATTGGTACCCAGATGCAATTGCTCTGCTTGCCCTTCGTGGATTAAAGGCAGCCATTACTCATTTTGGAAAAGAACCCAAGTCTTTAATTGTGCCTTATACAGCCCATCAAGTTCAGATATTAACCGCTACTTCTGATACTTGGGCGGTGTTAATCACCTCCTTTGGTGGTTTAATAGACAATCATTACCCTAGACACCCTATTTTACAATTTGCCTTAACCCAAGAGGTTGTGTTCCCGCGCATTATATCTCGGAAGCCACTTCAAGACGGGCTGGTGGTCTATACAGATGGGTCAAAAACAGGAGTAGGGGCCTATGTGGTTAATGATAAGATTATATCTAAACAATATCATGAAACCTCACCTCAAATTGTGGAATGTTTGGTAGTATTAGAAGTTTTGGAAAAATTCCCAGGTCCCCTGAATATTGTTTCGGATTCCTGTTATGTAGTAAATGCAACAAAAACTTTAGAGGCTGCTGGGTTGATTAAGGCATCTAGCAAGCTTGCAACAATTTTTCAAAAGATTCAGTTTGCCTTGATTAATAGGAGATCTCCTGTTTTCATTATGCATATCAGGGCTCATTCGGGCCTACCGGGGCCCATGTCCCGTGGAAATGACTTGGCAGATCGGGCCACGAAGTTTATCACGCTTGCTCTTTCATCAAAATTGGAGTTGGCTAAAAGTTTTCATAAAAGGTTTCATGTCACAGCTGAGACATTGCGTCGTCGGTTTGACATCACTAGAAAAGAGGCTAGAGACATAGTAACTCAATGTCAAAATTGCTGTCAATTTTTACCTGTGCCTCATGTAGGAATTAATCCCAGAGGAATTCGCCCATTACAAATTTGGCAGATGGATGTTACTCACGTCCCATCTTTTGGCAAATTACAATATTTACATGTTTCCATTGATACTTGTTCTGGAGTTATGTTTGCTTCCCCATTAACCGGGGAGAAAGCAGCCCATGTTATTCAACACTGCCTCGAGGCGTGGAGTGCCTGGGGGAAGCCCAAAATTCTTAAAACTGACAATGGACCAGCTTATACTTCTCAAAAATTTGGACAGTTCTGTCACCAGATGGGAGTGACCCATTTGACAGGTCTCCCGTATAATCCTCAAGGACAGGGTATTATAGAACGGGCTCATCGCACTCTAAAGTCTTATTTAATAAAACAAAAAGGGGGAGTCGAGGAGGCTCTTCCCTCAGTCCCACGAGTGACTATATCCATAGCACTCTTTACTCTTAATTTTTAAAATTTGGACAGTCAGGGCCATTCGGCGGCTGACCGTCATTGCTCAGAGCCTAACAGGCCACAGGAGATGGTTAAGTGGAAAGATGTTTTGACTGGTCAATGGAGAGGCCCGGATCCTATTTTAATAAGATCCAGGGGAGCTGTTTGTGTTTTTCCACAGGAAGAAGACAATCCATTCTGGCTACCAGAACGCCTAACACGTAGACTTTTGATACCTGACGAATCATCGAGATCCTGTGCGGGAGCCGAAGAAGTGGACAAGATCCATTATGAAGACCCTAATATTGCTACTGAGTATAAGTCTCACATGGAACCTGGCCAAGACGGAACAACGATGGGGAATACTCTCAGTGTTCCCAAACCCGCTTCCAATTCGCCATGATGCGAAATTGGTCTGCTGATTTTGAAGCCGCCGTGAGAGAGTTGAGACTAGCCATCATCCATGTGAATTCTACTAGAGTTGACCCCTCCCTAGCTGTGGGCCTGACATCCTGGATTTCTTCAGCCTTCTCTTTCTTTAAGGAATGGGTGGGAGTGGCGCTGTTTGGTGCAGCCCTATGTTGTGGCTTAGTGTTCCTGCTTTGGTTGTTCTGCAAGCTCAGAGCTCAACAGCAACGTGACAAGGTCGTTATTGCGCAAGCACTTGTGGCTATGGAACAGGGATCATCTCCTGAAATTTGGTTATCCATGTTGAAGAATTAATTAGACTGAGACCCTCAGTCGATGCACCTCAGGGGTTTAGCCCATTGCACTGAGTCGATGAGAGATCTAAGTCTAATCAGCCCTTGCCTAAGTGGCTGCAGCACCAAAATATGAGATTGACAGCCCTTGCACCCCCAGGAACAATATTCCATTGCACGGGGATGGGTGTCAACTCCCCTTTTTGCCTCTCCCTTGGCCTTTGCACTCAGAGGACTTGTCTTCATTGCACCTGATAAGGTGAGGGAGTGAGCTCTTGATCGCTTATTCCCCAAGGAAGGAATTTGCTTGATCGAGCATAGGGTTGTTTGGTGCCGCGCTGGTTGGGCTATGAGGCAGTTGTCATCTTATTAAAACAAAAAGGGGGAGATGTGGAGAGCCAAGAGAGTGTGATCGCCATTACAAGATGGCGCTGACATCCTGCCTCGGTCCTGGTGAACAAATAGAATAGCGCATGTGCAAGTGGTGAAAGCGTGCCAAGTCACTGCCCAGCCCGGGGCGTCATATGGGGTGATGAGCGCGCAGCCAATCAGCAGAGTACACGCCGCCTAGGGGCTATATAAGCGGCGCCATTTCGGGGCTCTGGGTCTTCCTCTTTTCATCTGTTAACTGCAATAAACGCTTGCTGCAGAAGGATCCTGGTGTCCGTGTGCGTTCTTGCTGGCGAGACGACTACGCGGGCTACAAATTTGGATACAGCAGATCACTAAAACATGTTCAACATATATAACTGAAAATTTCTACCCACTGATTTGAGATTTCCCATTTCCCCTTTCCTAGAGCCCCTGACAAATAAAGTTAATGAACTCTTTGTTTCAAAAATTTGAACAGTTTACATACCTTATTACATAGAACCATGCAGTACTTCTGTGGTTTCCTTATAATGCTCTGTACAAGTCTTTCAATGAGCCTACCCCTGAGTCATAATTCTCCCTAAAATAAACCTGATAATTCATAATTTACACTTCTTGGATTCTGTTTTTCCCCCGTACTTTGCTATTAAGATAAGGATCCAAAATTTGGAATCCACAGGCCTGTCTGGGATCTCTTGCATCTTTTTGGAATTTAATCTCTCCCTAAACCCAAAATACTGCATCAGTCCTCAATTGATAATCAGAATTCTTCTGAAAATCTTCCCTTTCATATATTATTTTCAATATACTACCCTAACACTGAGAGTACACTAAGCTACCTCAAATAATACCTATTTTTCTAATTGAAACAATAAAAGACAACATTTTTAGAGTGTTTGATGCATGCCAAACTATGAATGAAGTGTTACCATTAGGCCTCAACTAACACAAAACTGACAGAATATGCTCAGATTTCTCACCATTGTTTCCTTGAAGACCGTAAAGATAAATAAGGAATTTCTAGGGCTGGAGGGATGGCTTAGTGGTTAAGGCATTTGCCTGCAAAGCCAAAGGACCCAGGTTCAATTCCCCAGGACCCATGTTAGCCAGATGCACAAGGGGGCGTACGAATCTGGAGTTCATTTGCAGTGGCTGGAGGCCCTGGCACACCCATTTTCTTTCCCTCTCTCTCTGTAGAATAAATAAATAAATATTTTTTTAAATAAAAATATAATAAAAGCCTAAAAAAATAAGGAATTTCTAGTCCTTTTGGTATATGAGATCATTGTGGTATTGATGGAACTTTTCCTTGGCATGCAAGATAGTAGCACATGTGACTTGGACAATATGAGATATTTCTCATGGCTTCTATTTGTGTCTGTTGGAGTCAGGTTTGCATTGCTGGTAGAAATCACCCAAACCAGAGAAGCTTGTGGGAGAAGAAGGTTTATTTTGGTTTATAGGCTTGAAGGGAAGCTCAAGGACATCAGGGGAAAATAATGGCATGAGCAGAGGGTGGACATCACCCTCTGACCCACATAAGGTGGACAACAGGAACAGGAGAGTGTGCCAAACACTGGCATGGGGAAACTGGCTACAACACCCATAAGCCTGCCCACAACAATACACTCCCTCCAGGAGGCCTTAATTCCCAAATTTTTATCAGCTTGGAACATAGCATTCAGAACACTTAAGTTTATGGGGGGCACCTGAATCAAGCCACCACATTCTGCCCCTGCCCCCCATATACTGATAACCATACATGATATAAAATGCAATTCATTCATCCAACTTTAAAATTACCCATAGTTTTTTTTTTAGCAATTCCAATGATGTTTCTATATCCCCATAGCCCAAGATATTTTAACTGAGCCATAATACCAAAAAATAACCTCCCAAAACCCATAATGGCACAGAATAAACATTCACACTACAAAAGATGGCATTGGGCATAACAACGAAATAATCAAGCAATACATGATTTAAACCGGGCAAACACCAAACTCTATAGCTGCTAGTCCAGTCCAAGCAAAGTTCTTTCTCATGCTCATAAGCCAAACCTCATAGTCCAAAGTTCTTACTGCATTCAGGTCTTTCAACTCTGACCAGAATAGCCCATCCAGCTGTACTTACAGAACTGCAAGGCATCTCCTCAGGCCAAGGTTTCAAATCCTCACACATTCCTCTTGAAAATCAGTTCCAAAAGGCCAAAGCCACACAATCAGGTATCAGGCAGCAATCCCACTCCTTGGTACCACATTATTGTTGCAGTCAGGTTCATATTGCTGGTAGAAATCACCAACCAATAACAACTTGTGGGAAAAAAGAGGTGGATTTTGGCTTACAGGCTCAAAGGGAAGCTCCACGATGGCAGGGAAAATGGTGGCATGAGTAGAGGGTGGGCATCACCCCATGGACCATATAAGGTGTACAACAGGAACAGAAGAGTGTGCCAAACACTGGCATGGGTAAACTGGCTATAACACCCATAAGCCCACCCCCAATAATACACTCCCTCCAGGAGACATTAACTCCCAAATCCCTATCAGCTGGGAACCTAGCATTCAGAACACCTAAGTGTATGGGGGGGGCACCTGAATCAAACCACCACAATGTCTAAGTAATTCATAGGTACTTTTGTTTTCCTGTTCCAGAAGGGTAATGGGGCCAAAGAATCCTTGTACTTTGAGAGCTGCTGGGACTGCTAATGACATACTGATGATCTACATGTTTTAAGTTCTTCCCTGAATTGTTCTATAAAAATTTGTAAATCTAATTTTAGATGGGAACGGATTTCTTATGAGTCATGCTGTCATCTCAGACCTGTAAGTACAATTATGCTATATCATGTACAACATAGTCTCTCTCTCTCTCTCTCTCTCTCTCTCTCTCTCTCTATATATATATATATATATATATATATATATATATATATATATATATCCCAGAGCTTACCAATTCACCTAGACTAGCTAGCCAGCATGCCCCACATATTCTCCCCAGCAGCACTGGGAGTACAGCCACACCCTAACATTTTATGTGGATGCTGTGGATCTGATCTAAGATCATTACTCTTGCATGGGAAATGCTTTATCAATTGTGTCATATCCCCAGCTACTACTACTAAATAAATAAATCTTAAAAAATCTTAGAAAAAAACTTTCATAAAAGCATATAGTCTGCCTTTAAATCTGCCTATGCACATTTGTTTCTGTCAAGTTTGGAACAGTTCCTTTCATTCTCCTTTCCTGTGGAATTAAAAATGTGGAAATCTTTATTCTTTCCTTTTTAAAATCTTTGTTGTGAAATTTCCTTTTTTCCCTTGACTAAGATTTCCACCCACATAGGATTAACTAAAATCCTTTGTTGGGCACTTTTTTTTCTTGCTACCTATGAAAGGATAGCACTCTCCCTTTTCTTAATTGGAAACTTACCCATCTGGTAGTGTTCAAGCTTGAATATTTTAATGGTGAAAACTTCTTTGTAGAGTGTGTCTTTGCTGATATAGGTGATTAGCTATTTCAGAAACAGTCAATTTGCAAAGCAAGCTGGTGAAGTAAAATATGACCTATAAAGTGGTACCTTTTTTCTAATATTTAGATGATATTTCATGAATTTTAATAGTAGATTGCAACTAAGAAACCCACAGTATTGTTAAACTTTTAAAGTTTAAAAAGATAAAATCACAAATGTACCAAATGTCATGGATCTGAATGGAGGAGGAGCTAGGAGTAAAATTTAAAATTCAACTTATATCTTGAAGGAATTCCCAGAATAATTGCCTAAGGACCATACTGGTTTTGTAAATCATATTCAGATTCCTGCTAGGTCTGTTAGTTTTAAAGTAGTAAAGGTCATGTGTGATTCACTGAAACTTTTAGCTTCCACTAAAATGGACCACATAAAACCAGAAGATTCACTGAACTAAATGTATTCTTTTGGATGTCAATATGATTCCTTAGAAAACTAGGCATTAATCCTGTTTGAAAGGTAGAAAATTCTCATACAAAGTTGTTTGGGATTTGGGTATATGTGTTTTGTTTATACTATTCACAAATATTTATTGAGTGGCTTTAAGTCCTTAATCAAAGGAAATGACTGGTGGCAGAGAAGAGGACAAAACATGTAAGAAAAGGAAAAATGGGAGTTAGATGACACTGTTTCTTAATTTATTTTTTATTTTTTTACTATATTGGGCACTGCCAACTATGAATATGTTACCACACCTACAAAAATACAGAAACATATCTACTTCCACATGTAAGAGAAACAAATATTTGGCTTTTCCTAACCAATTACAAAGATGCAAACTGTTTTCTTTTCAAGACTGCCTGACTTTGCTAAGCCACAATAGTGATATTTCCAAATGAATTGCCCTTAGAACATGGGCTCAGGATGAAGAGATATTAATGGTAAACATTAGAAAGACTGTAATCATGCTTATGCTTTTATTTGGATCTACACAAAAATATTCAATACTATAAAGAATGATTTTTCTTTTTAATTCACAAGCTCTTTACTGATGCACTGTTAGTACTAGGGAATTGTGTCTTTTCTAGGTTGCTTCTGCAACCTATAATTGATCCAAGGGAAATATCTTACTGAGTTACTGCATTATTTTCTCATATAATGTTAGATTTAAAAATGTTTTCATAGACTTTTTCTACTATATTTATTTCATATTCAATTACATTTTTAAATTTTTATTTTAATTTCTGGTGCAGAGGATTGAACCCAAGACCTTGTGCATGCTAGGCAAGTATCTTAACAGTGAACTACATTCCATTCCCTGTGGTTCATAAACGGATAGTTAATAATCAGAACCAGATGTTGGTCTATAAGACTTCTCTCTCCTGGCATTGGGATTTACATCAGTTGGCATGATGTTTATATAATATACATTAATTCCTGTGTTAAATCTCTAGCATAATATAAAACTTTATTTAATAGAACATCTGTAAACCTAGCACTAGCAAAATGGAGGCAGGAGGACCAATAGTGCAGACTTTATCTAATAAAGAGACATGACAACTAGGCAAATAACCACTGAAAGTCATCTTGTAACTAGTAAATAGTAAATCTATAATCTATGCATTAGAAGTACCAATGGGTTAATTAATGGGTTAATTAATTTATTCTAATGTTTGCAAAACTACTTTTTATTAATGATGAGGTGTTTCACAGTTCATTTAGGTCACATAGGTTGCATTCTCATGTCAAGGAACTGAAATCACTTATACTTGTGTGTTGGATTTCTTGTGTCTTCTTGATTTAGTGTTGTCAGAGTTAGGTGTCTAAAAATCAGCCCATTTATTCTTGGTTATCAAAGGTCTTGGCATAGAGTTGTTCATAATGATTTGCACTGTTTCTATGATGTTGGCTATAATGATTACATTTTCATCTCTTATTTCGTGGTGTATCTCCCATTTTCTTATTCTAACTAAGGGGGTTTCTGTTTTGTTCCTAATTAAAAATATATATAATGTCATGATTCTCCAAACAGATAAGAGAGAACCGCAATGAGGCTGAATTATAAAACTTGAAGGTCTGCTCCCAGTGATTAAATTCCTCCAGGAAGGATCTACCTCCTAAAAGTTATACAGCCTTCCCAAATAGCTGGCATCCAAGTGTTCAAATATTTGAGCAAGTATGGGCATGTTATACTCAAACCACCACAAGGAATCACTTCTTTGTTTCATTGACCATATGGGTGGGATTTTTAGTTTTTACTTTATTCATTCATTTCTTCTGTTTTTTATAATATCTTTCCTTCCAATAATCTTTAGTTTAAGGTGATTTCATTTCTTTGAGCTGCAGTAATGGGTTGTTTATCTGAAAACTTTATCCTATTTTGAGGTATGCACTGACTGTTGTAAGCTTCCTTCAAAGAACTGCTACATTATTCCATGTGTTTGATATGCTAGGTCTGTTTGCATTTTTTTCAATGAATTTAACTGTCTTTCTTAGTTTCTTGTTTGATCCATTATATCTTCAAAGGTTAGTTCAATATGTATGTATTTATGTACATTCTAAAGTTTTTCTTATTATTAATTTCAAATGTCATGATCATAATTTCATTATGATCAGAAAAGTTACTTGATATGAATTCATTCTTTTTAATTAGTTAAGTATTGTTTTCTGACTTTATATGTTGTATATCCTATGAATCCTAGAATATCCTATGAATATTCTATGTGTTAATGACAAAAATGGATGCTTTTTTAAACGTTTTATTGCCAACTTACATAAGTATAGACAATAAAACCATGGTAATTCCCTCCATCCATTCCCATTCCCTCCTCTCAAATCCACCCACCATAAAATTCCCACCACTTTCCAATTTGTCTCTTTTATTTTGATGACATCATCTTTTCCTCCTATTATGAAGGTCTTATGTATGTACTGCAGACCCTGTGAGGTAATGGATATCCAGGCCATTTTGTGTCTGGAAGATTGCATTGTAAGCAGTCCTCCCCTTCCTTTGGCTCTTACATTCTTTCTGCCACCTCTTCCACATGGAACCTAATCATTGGAGGGTGTGATAGAGAAGTCTCCGTGCTGAACACTCCACTGTCACTTCTAAGCACTATGGTAAGTTTTGAGTCACCCTAGTGGTAACTGCAATCTGAAAAGAGAAGCTTCTCTAACCAAAAATGAAAAAAAATATTACTATATGAGTATAAACTTCTTAAAAAGTACTTACAGGGCAGTTTGCTGGGCATATGCATGTAGACAGACAATAGCAGGCATCACTTCCCTAGGGATCATGTCCTCCCCAGCCTTAGACTTTTGACTAGGTTTTTAGTACCAGGCATTTGTTCCCTCACATGGAGTTGGACTCCAGTCCAATTAGAGAGTAGCTAGTTTCCTCCAGAACAGACATGCCATTATTGCACCTGTTGGCACATTTGGCCTAGCTGGCCAGTCTTAGAGCTTGTACGGCCCACTTCTGTTTAACGCCAATGATGACTTCTCTCTTCTAAAGGGCTGCATTCAGGATAGCTCTTTCCAGATTTCTGAATATCTAGTCAAGTGGGAGGAAATTTACAGCTCAGCTCCAGAATGATTTCTCAGTGACCTTCATCCCAAGTGTGTGAACTCTTCAGTAATAGGGTCTTACCATCTAGTTCTGGTGGGAAACTAAGATTTTTGGCAAAGGCTTCTATTGTTTTAAGGGCATTAGGGAGCTCCCTGGCCAACAACACACTAGAAGATATCCCACCCCTGGCACTGAAATTTTTCTAGTAACAATCTATGGTTTCTGGATTCACCATTAATGGTTGATCTTTTAAAACCCATTTAGCTTCATTCTTTTAATAGAAGAAACCATTTACATTTAAAGTAATTATTGTTTGGTAATGTCTTATAAGGTAGGTATTATGTTCCATCTTTTCTAGTTGTAGTTGCCTCAATTCTTATTTTTCTTGATGGTGAAATGAATTACTGTTGCAGTTCCTTTTTTAACTTTTTTTGGTTTTGCATGCAGTTACTTTTTTATTTGTAAGACAAGCATCCAACCAACAGCAGCTTATGGAATGAAATGGTTTATTTCAGTATTGCAGAATCCAAGTGTGGTGGTTTGATTAAAATATCCCCCATAAACTTATATGTTTGAATGGTAGGTCCCCAGCTGGTGGCAATTTTGGAACTGGAGCCTCCTGGAGGTGACATATTGTTGGACATGAACTTATGGGTGTCACAGTCAGCTTCCCCTTGTCAGTATTTGACAACTCTCCTGTTACTATTGTTCACCTGATGATGGGCAGGAGGTGAAGTGCACCCTCTGCTCATGCCATCATTTTCCCCTGCCATCATGAAGTTTCCCCTCAAGTGTGTAAGCCAAAATAAACCATTTCCTCCCACAAGCTGCTCTTGGTTAGGTGTTTTCTACAGCAAGAGGAAGCTAACTGCAAGAGTAAATGTGTACTGAGAAATGAAGCAGTTGCTAGAAACCTGACTGTGGCTTTTGGCCTTTTAGAACTGATTTGAGGAAGGAATGCGGCAGGATTTGGAATCTTGGCCTAAGAAATGACTTTCACCCTAGTCAAGTGTAAGTACAGCTTGATGGACTATTCTGGCCAGAGTTGAAAGATTTGAATGCAGTAAGAACTATGTGCTCTGAGGTTTGGCTTATGAGGGTGTTTCAGTTAACTTCACATTTCTAACAGAAAACACACACCCATGAGCAGCTTGTGGGAGGAAAAGGTTTATTTTGGCTTAAAGACATGAGGGCAAGATCCATTATGGTAGAGGAAAATGGTAGCATGAACAGAGGGTGGACATCACTTCCTGGCTAACATCAAGTGGACAACAGCAACACTGGCAAGGAAAAGCTGGCTACAACTCCTATGAGCCCACCTCCAATAATATATCACCTCTAGGAAGCTCCATTCCCCAAAATGCCACCCGCTGGGGACCCAGCATTCAAAACACATTAGTTTATGAGGGAAACCTGAATTAAAACACCACAGAGGGTAAGAAAGAGCTATTTCTGGACTGGGATAAAGGCAGTTTGTGTAAAAAGCTTGCTGTTATGCCCATGTCCCAAGAAAATGTGCAAGATTGCTTTGCATAGAAATGGACTGAAATGAAATCTTTGGGCTGAATCTACTGCCCATTTAGCTTCAATTGTTTGAGATAGTACAACCATTGAAATTGGGCCACTTGGTCTGCATTGGCAACAGGAAGAATGAAGACTTATTTGAAGGAGCCTTCCTGAAGGAGTATCCTGTTCTTTAAAGTCTGCTTTGTTCTCACTTAGTGCTCTGGGGTATAACAAATATAGGAAAGAGAAGGTCATTCAGTTTGCAACATGGTTTTATTGTTTGGAAATACCCATAGGCAATGTGAAGCAAGCTTATTACCTGCATGGAACTCCAATGGATCCATGAGGATTAACCATAGATTTCACTTGGATACCTAATGGAGATGCCAGGGCTATGGGATGGCTGCTAAGGAGAACTGCTGGCACCGGACGAAGTTTTCCAGGACTGTGTGTAGCCTAACTGGAGGGGCAGAATTAGAAATACAGAGACTCATAACTGGTTAGAATTATCACACCTGTAGACTTGTCACTGGTTAGATTTGTTGGACTTGACTTACAGAGTTTGATGTTTGCCCTGTTTTTTTTTAAGTTAATTTATATTTATGCATTTATGAGAGAGACAGAGACATACAGGTAGAGAGAGAGAGACACAGAGAATGGGCTTGCCATGGCCTCCAACTGATGAAAATGAACTCCAGATGCATGTGCCACCACATGTATCTGGCTTATGTGGGTCCTGGGGAATCAAACCTGGGTCCTTTGGCTTTTCAGGCAAGTGTCTTAGCTGCTAAGCAATCCCTCCAGCCATCACTGTTTGTTTTAAATCTTATTTTGGTTGAAAATCTCTTTGCTATACCTAATGCCATTTTTGTAGTGTGAATGTTTATTCTGTACCATTGTGTTTGTTTGGTATTATTTTTTAGTAAGGCTCAGTTAAAAACTTTGAACTATGGGGATGTTTGGATGGATAGCATTGAAATTGATAAAAAAAAAAAAACTATGGGTACCGTTAAAGTTGAACTGAATACATTGTATTTTACATCATGGATGGTTTATCAGTTTATGGGGACCAGGGGTGGAATGTGGTGGTTTGATTCAAGTGTCCCCCATAAACATATGTTCTGAAAGCTAGGTCCCAAGCTGGTGGAAGTTTGGGAATTTGATCTTCCTGGAGGTGATGGGGGCTGAGTTTCTGGGTGGTATGGCCACCTCCCTCTTGCCAGGGTTTGGCACACTCCCCTGATGCTGTTGTACACCTGATGTTGGCCAGAAGGTTATGTCCAGCCTCTACTCATGCCATGATTTTCCCCTGCTATCATGGAGCTTCCCCTCAAGTCTATAAGCCAAAATAAACCCTTTCCTCCTGCAAGCTGCTCTTTGTTGAGTGTTTTCTGCCAGCATTACAAAAATAACTGCAACACCAACAGAAACACCATCAATAATAGAAGAGGCTGATTCACTTCCATAGATGCATAGCAGAGAGACACCACCAAACAGCTAGCAAACATGAATAGCCAGAGTTCAAACTGGCTCTGAACACGTCTAGTAAGGATGGACTACAAAATCTGTCCCCAGTGACATGTCCTCCAGCAAGCTGCTGGAGACTTATGTAGGAAGCTTAAACTTACTCAAAACTCCCTAAGGCTATGGAAAGCATATATTTACATTCAAACCACCACATTCTTCCACTGGTCCCCATAAACTCACCACCCTCTCACAATACAAATTGTACTCTGACCAACTTCAAAGCTTCCCATAGTCTTTATCAACATTAACATTATTCAAAATTCCAAAGTCTTAGCTGGGCATGGTGATACACACCTTTGATTCCAGTACTTGGGAAGCCGAGTTAGGAGTTTAACCATGAGTTTGAGGCTACCCTGAGACTACATTGTGAATTCCAGGTCAGCCTAGGCTAAAGAAAGACCCTAACTCAAAAAGGCAAAAAGGAAGTGGATAGCTAGGGGATTCTACTTCAGACTGGAGAAGCTCCAGGCCCACAATAAACAATAGTCCAAAGTTTTATCTGAGATTCAAGATTCTCTCAACCGTGAGCCCTATAAAATTAAAACACAAGTTGCATACTTTCAACATATAATGGCATAGAGTTAATATTACCATTTCAAAATGGCATAATAAGGAGAGACTGGACCAATACAAATCAATAACCCGCAGGTAAACATGAAACATCTGCAGTTCAAGTCCCACATCTATAGCCAGTGACAATAGCCCAAAGAATCCAAGACCTAAGAACTCTCCATTACAGCTGTTCCACCATTCTAGTATATCCAACACATCTTCAGGTCTACACTGCAAACTACAGTTCACCTTCATAACTCCATACAATGGCCTTACTATGCCTCCAATATAGGGATTTTTACCAATAATGTTTTCAATTTTCACATCTCAGCAGTAACTGGAACAAGTTTATATTCATACAATGGCCTTACTTGCTCTCCACATAGAGATTGCAACAACCTTGTTTGGCATGTCTCATCCCAGTGGCTCCAGTTCACCTTCATACAGAGGATTTACTGGCCTACCACATAGGAATTTCTACCCAGCTTCACTTTTCCAAGTGGCCATTTCCAAAACAAAAACTGGGTTGTACTTCATGACCTGTTTTTCTCAGCGTTTGTTATACTGCATTGTACCAGGTAAGCTACCAAAAATTTGTCGATCCAAGGGGGAAATCAACCTTGACCTTGAAGAACAGGTTACTTCATTAGAATTCTTTATTCAAGCATCAATCTTGCAAAACATTTGTATTCTTACTCATTTGAGCCTCTGATGGGTATATTCCACCCTCGGGTATTTTTCCATTGTTCCAATGGCCCATCCTTAATGGTGGTAATCTACTTAACAATTGCAACTTCAGTAACCTCAAACCAGTCTCTGTGATTGTAACTTTAAACTTCCTTGAATTTTTTTCTGTGATCAACCATATATCTTTCAGATCTGTCTGTTCTATACCTTCCTCCAAGCACACTAATCCATTTCCTTAAAATATGAGCTTGAACAAACTCTCTGGGCATGTGCAGAAAGATGCAGCTAGTCATTATGCTAATAATCAAGTTCCAACATTTTTCTCTCTTTTCCCATTGCAATTTCAACAGCCACACCTTCACAATCCACCATTCTCTCTGCATTTAGAATTTTCAAACTATCCTCAGAATAGGCCATTAGGTTCTATTTATAGCACTGGAAGGTTTCTCTAGTCTAAGTACTAAGTCCTTCCAAATGACTCCAGCAAACAAGTTCCAGAGGACCAAAACCACAAGATTGGATTCATCTCAGCAACAACTCTACTCCTGGTACCAATTTTCTGTTACAGTTTGTTGTCCATTATTGGGACAAATATCTGGTAAGCAGAAGCTTATGGGAGGAAAGTTTTATTTCAAGTTTGTAGAATCCATGGAAAATATTATAATGGTGAAAGAAGCCAGCTGACTTCATATATATTCTTAGCAGAGTCACCACCAAAGTGGCTCTGCACACACTTAGTAGGTCTGGAGTACAATATCTGCCCCCAGTGACACCTCCTCCTGAAGGCTGCTGGTGACTTAATAGGAAGCTTAACCTTAGTCATAAGCTATGGGGGACATACATTCACATTCAAACTAACACAATTATTCTTAAGGTATTTTTATTATATCAATTTATTTTGAAATTATAGTTCATGTAATCATAACAGAAACAAAAGAAAATATGCTCATAGGAAAACTCCAGTTATGCTTGATTTTTTTCCTCACATAGTGAGTTTTTGATATCCCAATTATATTGCCTGTCATTTAACATATTAATCTAATTTTTGTATTTTAATATTCATATTTGATTAATTTATTTTTAAATTATAGTTTACATAATCATTACAGGAATGAAAGAAATTATGCTCATGGGAAACCACTGATTATCCTTTATTTTTTCCTGTATATTGAATTTTTGATATCCCAATGATATTGTCTGTCATTTAACACACTAATGTCATTTTTTATATTTTAATCTTTGTATAAAATACATGGTTTTTATATCATGCTTTCAATATCAGAACATCCTGAATGTGTTTGTATATTTTATTAGTAAGTTTACACATTCCTACATTTTCTAATTATTTATTAATATTTATTTATGTTTGAGTAAATTTCCTACAGAATAAGTCTGATAAACATATCTTCTCTCAGCTTTTGTTTGCCTCAGAAAGCCCTTATCTCGCTTTCATTTCTATAAGATACTTTTGCTAGATACTATACTCTTTGTTGACAGTTTTTGTCCTGTACTATTGTGAAGGCTTGATTATAAAATTTTTTGAGTCTTATTTCAATTTCAATGATAACATTTGACTTTTCTATACATTTCTGTCTTTCTATGTTTGACAAATTTTCTGTTGTTAACTTTTGAAAAAGTCTTCTACCCCTTTGGAATTCTCAAATATTTATTGAATCCTTCAATATCATAAATATTTGCTTTCTTAATACTGTGCAAAGGTTTCCATGAGCTGTCTTCATTCTTTTCCCTAAACTGTGTATTTTTAATCTGTCTCTAAAGTAAGTGTATTATTGGATTCCTCTATGCAACTGAGAGAGAGAGAGAGTATGAGAGAAAGAGAGAACACCAGGGCCTCTTACCACTGCAAAAAAGTCCAGGTGCATGTGCCTCTTTCTGCATATGGCTTTATGTGAGTACTGGGAATTGAACACAGGATGCCAAAACCATTTCCCCAGCCCTCACTGAAATTTTTCCAGCTCAATAATTTGATACTTTAATATTACTTACATTTATTTCAGTTTATATGTGTTTTCATCAGTCTTGTGAAGAATGTTAAACAGATGCTTCAAGGACTCAGAGTTTAATCAGTTTATGTTACTTTATATGAGCTACTAAGTTACATCACTGTTTCCAGAAATTTCTTCATGACTGTTGAAATCTGAGGTTATTTGGGCATGGATGTTATCAATAAATTATTTCAATAGTCCTAATTTGGATTGTTTTTACCTGTTAGGAAATCCAAGCAGGCTGCCTACGTTATTTCTGAGTCTATAATCATCTCCACAATTTAACCATGGTATAGAGCTTGGGCACAGATTTTTCAGGAGTATGATGTTGGTGCATTGTATTCCAGTACTTGAGTGTAATAGCAACATCAGATTTGTTCTCCATATTCTGTTTTTATAATTGTAAGTTTTCACAAATGGAAAAAGAAAGTAGCTAAAGAGATGACTCTATCCACAAAATTGTCTCTGGGGTTAAGGTAGACTTGACTGCCTCCTACATAGTACTTATGTTCAAAAATGCCAACAAGCAATTCCCAGCACTCGAGAGGCAGAGGTAAGAGGATCACCGTGAGTTCAAGGTTACTCTAAGACTACATAGTGAATTCCAAGTCAATCTGAGCTAGAGTGAAACCCTACATTAAAAAAAAAAAAAAAAAAAAAAAAAAAAAACCGCCAACAAGCTGTGTTGAAACCTGAACCCACCAAGACAAGTACAACACTGGGTTAGGTTCAAGAACCATACTTCTATGAGCAGTGTATTACTGAGGTAGATCCAAGCTAAACACTATTACCTGCAGCTGCAAATGATCCTAATGAAAATAAAAGTCAGACTATGTCTTTACATCTTCCCTTGGGAGTGGAATTGTTCGAGAACTTCTGTCCACAGGGAGCTCTGTGGATGTGGGCTATAGGACCTTCCCACTTTTATGTTTCACCAACCCAGCACTAAGTTCTACGGCATAGGTTTGTGTTTAATACCTTGTACTATCTACAGTTAATAGGGCCATATTTTAATGTTTAATGCTTAATATTGGAGTAATAAAGGCTGACTCAAGAACCTGTGCTATTGCAACAATGGGTCATGTATTAGTCTCTTAACTGCAAGTACAATCAGAAAGATATACTTAGGCCCATCCTATGTATAGCCTGTGGTGTTGCATTCCAAAACAAAAATGTATCCAATTGGTACAGATGTCCATGCTTTATTCTGGGGCAGTTATAAGGACCTATTTTCAAGTTGTGAGTCACTCTAGAGGCTTCTTGGCTTGCATTTAGAGCCTTCAGTTTATGCTGAATGCTAGTTGTCACTAGCTCTAAGTCATGGCCCCCTGCTAGCTTTCCAGAGCAGCTTACCAATAAGTAGAGTTTGTCTTGTTGCCACTATCCTGATAGTAATGGTGGTAGAGCACTTTCAAAACTGGATTTTATCATGGTGTGTCTTGTATTAGATTTTATGTTTAAGGCCTTAATCATAATTTTGCATTTTGTTCCAAACAGGAAACAGTTCTTTCCACATTGGGCTGCTTGGAATTGGGGGTGATAACGTATCTTTTTCCTTCCTTCTTTCTTCAATATGCCTTTTTAAAGTCAGGCCCCTATCGTCTCTGACCTGCCTTTTGAGCTCTTTGCTGGTAATTTGTTGCTTCCATGGCTGCATAAAACAATGTGTGTATTTCCAAGAGCTCTCTGTGGGTTATTAGTAAATCATTTTTCTTGACTTTTCCATTTTAGAGTTTATTTTTTTGTTTCTTCTCTTTTTCTCATTGTTATTAATATTAACCCATTTCATATGGGTACATCATGTTGGTACCCTCTTTCCCTCATCCCTGCCCCCATTCTGCTGGGGACCCTCCTTAGTGGGGTTGCAGGTATTGCCTATGGGGTTGTGGATTATATGTTGTGGGAACAGCAGATAGTTATTTGGGGGACAATGCCTCTGGGCATGATGTTAGAGTTCAATTTTTGACAAAATATTAAAATATTGTCTGTATAGTGATAGTGAATTACTTCATTTGTAACACTGCAAAAGAGAGGAAAGAAAAATGCATAAGAGCCACACAAATACTTTGGGGCACTGTTCTCCCAACCAGAAATGACTGATGCATTTATGACCTTACCATGGTTGCTAGGATCCCCATATACCTGCACTGTTCTGAGGCCATCAACGTTTGAGATAGAGGACAGAAGAGGACAAAAGAATGAGACGTCAAAAAAAGAAAGTATTTCCTGGGAAGAAGAGGGTTCTCATTGGAATGATGATATCAGACAGAGGACAAAAGAGGGTAATAGAATGACAGTGTGATCAGATTAGTTCATTTGTTTGAGTGATAATTAAATTTGACTGAACTCTAACATGTAGGCAAGTATTTGAGTGATTTTGACTTCAGGACATTTCTTACCTTCATATCAATCCAGGTTATAATAAGGATTAAATTTTTGCAATATATATTAGACCCTGCTATTGTTTTGAGTTAATTTTTAGACATTCAAAATGAATGATTATTGGTGCCTAGTTTCTTCCTCTCTGATAGATAAGGAGACACTGAAATATTAGTCCACTTTAGTTTTATATCAACTACTATGTTAGCAGAAAATCTGTGAATCTTAAATCGAGCATTTTTTCTGAACATATTTAAGAGCAAACTAAATTTTGTATTTGTTTAGAAATGTTTATATCCATTTGAAATTATACCGTTGTTGTATAGCTCATCATCAAAGAAATTAACCATAATATTTTGTAAGTATGAATAATATTTCAGGGGTATAAAATCTTCATTGCTGCAGAACTTTAAAAAAATCTATTAATTTGCTTTTTCTGCAGCTTAATGGCCTAAGTCCTTAAATGGAAAGGAAAATAAACATCAGCAAAACTTTGTGTAGGAAACCCAGCATTTGCTGTTAGTTTAAATCGAGACTTTCTTTTATTTTATATATATGAAACTTCAATACTTACAGACAACAAAACATGGTATTTCCCTCCCCTCCCCTGCTTTCCCCTTCATGATTCTGCTCTCCATCATATCCCCTCACTCTCTCCATTATTCTCTCTTTTAATTTGATGTCATCATCTTTTTCTCCTATTATGAGGGTCTTGTGTAGGTATTGCTTGGTGCTGTGAGGTCATCGATATAGAGGCCAAATTCTGTCTGGACAGTTTTATGTAAGGAGTGCTACTCTTCTTTTGGCTCTTACATTCTTTCCGCCACCTCTTCTGCAATGAACCCTGAGCTTTGGAGGGTGTGAGATGTTTCAGTGCTGGACCCTCCTCAGTCCCTTCTTCTCAGTACTATGTTGCTTCTTGGATCATCCCAGTGGTCATAGCCATCTGAAAAGAGAAGCTTCTCTAACCAGAAGTGAGAGTAGCATTAATATATGAGTATGAACATTAAGTGCAGTTCTTTCATGGCAATTTGGTGAGAGTAATATATGCATTTATCCAAACAAGAGAAGACTTTATACCCCTAAGGCTCATGACCTCCCTTGCTATAGGCTTTTGATTAGGTTTACAGTATCAGACATGTATTTCCTTTCATAGAGTGGTCTTTCAGTCCAATAAAAGAGCAGTTGGTTTCCCCAGAGCAGACAAGCCACTATTGCACTTGTTCAGTCATTTGGCCTGTCTGGCCAAACTTGAGGTTTTCAGTATCTACTGTTTTCACCACTGATGACTTCTGTCTCCCATAAGACTGCATACAGTGCAACTTTCTCCAGCTTTCAATTGGCTGGGCTACATGGAGAAAGTTTCCTGCTCAGCACCAGCTTGATTTCTCAGTGACTTTGCTGCTCAGGCATGTGAAGTCTTCAGTAATAGGGTTTTACCATCTCTTTCTCCTAAGAAACCAAGGGCCTTGTCAAGAGCCTATAATATTTTGGAGGCAACAGGAACCCCCCTGGCCAACAACTCACTGGGAGGTATCCCATCCCTGGCACTGAACATTTTCTGGTAACAATTTATGGTTTCTGGATTCAAGAAAGTAGAATTCATATGTCTTATTCAGAGTATCTTGAATTTTGATTGACCCCCCCCACCACCCTTCTTTTATATAATCTCTTCCAGTGACCTTGCTTAGTCCTTTTATCTCCCTGTAATCTGTTCTTCTACTTACATATATACAGTACCATCCCCTTAATTCCTTCCCTCTCCTCCCTCCCTTATAGCATTTCTCTAGCCTATGGGCCTCTGCTACTGATTATTGGTGTACGGGTCATGTGGATTGGTGCTCCACAAGTACCTCTGTGGTATTATGGCCGTTTTCCTCCTTTCTGATGGATCTTGGTCTCTCTGTGTCTAATAATAGCTTATACCTCTTCACTTTTCAGAAGAAGAGTGTATTTTGCTGTGGTTTTGCTTAAATCCCTCCCTGGTTTGGCATGGTTCCTATACTGCCATCTTACCCAGAAGTCCTAAACTGAGTCTTTAAATAATTTTATTATATTTTATGGTGTAATATATTCAAGGGAATGTAATGTAGAAAGTGCTTCATTTGATTTCTAAATGAAGGATAATGAAGGCCACAAAATGTATATTAAATTCCTATTATGGTAAATTTTATTAATACTTCATCAACTAAATATCTCTTCAAAGTAAAACGAATGTTGGATGCCTTCAATGCTTTTTTTTATATTTGGCATCATTTAATTAAATTTACCATTCCTAATCCATAACATATTCTAATAAAAATTAGCCTTTAAACATATAAGAATGTTAAACCAAAAGGAGTCATAAGAACTTTATAATCAGAATGTTTACATTTAAATATTTGAGAGTTTGAATGATTGTTTAAGAAGTGGAATAACTAGAATTTTTATTTCTTAATGGAAATTTATGCTGCTATAATTGATTTGGAAATCTGTTCTTTAACATTTCTAAGTCTACCTATATGTGTTCACTATGACACATAAGTTTAACTAATTATCAATTCCAAAGTAATATTATATATGCCTGGGGCAGATCATGATGGCAGCTAAATAAGATTCCATTCATTTTTTTCCTCACAGATTTGTCAATCTTAATTCTGAATTCATTCACTGAATTACCAGCTCAAAAACTAAGTAAAGCAGGTCAGTATGTCTGCTTTTAGTATAACACAGGATGAAAAGACACATTGATGAAGGCAGGAATGAAAAGAATTGCTTGCTTTACCCTCTGCCCTACAGTATGGAAAGAGAGAAAACTGAATTCAGACCTGCCCCAATGAAACCTGTTGCTGGGTAGAGCCCAAAGACCCCCTACCACAGGCTAATATATAAGGACATGTGTTAGGCCAGGTAGCTACCTTTAAAACTCTTCTTTACCATTGGGAACAGAATAGGGAATACAACTAGAAAGCTGGGTCATAGCTTTGGCCTTTAACTTATTGCCACACCTATGGAACCATCCTCTAGAATTAAAAGACTCAGCGAAAGTGCTCATAGGTAAAAGCTCATAGACAGAGATTCTAGACCATCTTTGAAAGAAGATAGCTAAAGCTTATGGGGAAATTTCCTGCTTCAGCTAACATCAGGTACAGGCTCAAACTAGGCCCACATCACATTTGCCATCCTCCTGAAACTGTATGTGTCATACAGATATGAGACTTAGATATCACCTAACTCAGTGTCAGCCTTGGTAACTAAAGAATCATTTCTACCTCCATTTCCCATCCCAACCATGAGATGGAATAGTGTTATTAAAGACTCCATTGACTGGGGTTAGGACAGGTTAGTAAACATAAAGTTGAATTAAGATTTTGGGCAAGAGAGATTGCTTAGCAGTTAAGGCACTTGCCTGTAAGACAAAGGACCCAGGTTTGAGTCCCCAGGACCCACATAAGGACAATGTGACACATGTGTCTGGAGTTCAGTTGCAGTGGCTGGGGGCCTTGACATCATGTCTATTATCTCTCTCTCTCTCTCTTTCTTTCTTTCTTTTTTTTCTGACTCTTTCAAATCAATAGAAAAGTAAAATATTTTAAAAAGTGAATTAAGTTTTTAAGGACCTGATTAGTGATGAGCTACTAATACCTAACAATACACAGGTGTCCCTGTGTAAGGTGCTTCCCAAACAGCTTCAATGCAAGGAGAAGACAGGAAGCCCTACTTTGATGAAAATCTGTGAATCTGGCATCACCTGTGACTGCACAGCTGTCTTGGGTCACAAGTTTACCTCAGTGATAGGCAATCCATAGGATTTTGATGATCTGTCGGTTCATGGTGTGACATGAATTAGGAGCTACTCCATCTAGATGACTGCACAGATCTGGGAGAATTCTTTAGTACCACTAAATGTGGATGAGTTAACAAAACTGCAAAAAACTATAACCCTCCAACCAAAAACAATAGGTAAGCAATAAAAATATACTACTGGCATAATGTGTTAAACCATAAAGAAGTATTGTAAGAAAGGGGGGAAAACTATGTCAAAAAATACAAAACCAGTTACATAATGGATTCTGTAAGACTTGACCTATCAAGATTTACCTTGAATATAACTTGACTGATATCTCAAATTAAAAGAGGAGATGGTTAGAAAACCACATTCAACTATGTGTTATTTGCAAGAGGCTCACTTTACTTTAAAGGACATGCATAAATTAAAAGTGAAAAGGGACAGCATACTTAATGCAAACAGAAGACAAAAAGAAATTGGGAGTAATCATATTAATATCAGATGAAATAGACCTTAAATTTAAAAAAGTGCAGTAATAAGATCCATGGAAGGTCATTACATAATGATAAAAGAACCAAGTAAGCAAGAGAAACCAAAAATTGTAAGTATATATGCACTAAATAATGGAGCACATTAAACATATAAAGATACTCAAACATATAAAGGAAGAAAGATAGCTTCCAATCAAGTATTAGTTATGAGCTTTTATACAACAGTTTCAACAATGGGCAGATTATGACTTTTCTTTGATGAGAAGCTCTGTGTTAGTGATATATTTTTTACATGTGGTATTGAGATGGTCAGGCTTTCTATCTCTTTAGAATTCATTTTTTTAAGGGGTATGTAAGAAATTTGATGTACTTCTACATCATCTAAGACATATATTTGTTCATGAGCTGTAACAATCTTTTGCATTTTTGTGGTGCCAGATGCAATGTTTTCCATGTTTGATTATTCATTTGGGATGCTGCTCCTCTTATCTTAATCCAGTTACAGCCTTGTCTATTTTATCTTTTTGAACTAACAGTTTTTTGTTTCATTGTTTATTTGTTTTAATGCAAATCCTCATGTAACTCAGACTGGCCTCCAGCTCATTATATAGATGAGGGTGACTTTCAATTTCTGATCTTCTGCCTCCAATTTCCAAGTGCTGAGATTATAGGTGTTGACCACCAAACCCAACCCAGGGTTCTGTGGATGCTAGATCAGCACTCCCACTACTCAGATATATCTTCAGCCTTTGTTTTACTGATATTTTATATTGTTTTTAGCCCCATTTTTGTATTACTGCCATGACTTTTATGATTTTAATAGGTTTATTTCCTTGAGCTTCAGCAACAGGTTCATTAACTTGAAATCTTTATCTTATTTGATGTATACATTGCATAGCATAAATTTCCCTCCCAGTTTCCCGTTTGTGTCATTGCATATATTCAGTATGTTAACCTCCATTTCTATTTGTTTTAAGGAATTTTTAATTTCCTTCTTGATATATTTGTTGTTCGATATAAGTTGTTTAATTTGTATGCATTTGTACCATTTACAGAATGTTTATTGCTTATTTATAGTTTCATCACACTATGGCCAAAAGAATATAGTTTGCTGAGACTAGATTTATGCGAAATACATCGTCTGTACTTCAGATTTTTCAATGTGCTGATGAGAAAAATGTGCATGTGGCAGCTGCTGGAAGGAGTGTTCTGCAGATGTCTTTTTGGTCTATTTGAATTTGGGGACAATTTATCTTTCCTGTGGTTGTGTCTTAGAAGGATCAACATTGTTAAAATATCCTTACAACTCAAAAAAATCAACAGATTAAAAAATAAACAGATTGATTATAACCTATATCAAAATAATAATGGGATGATTCACAAATCTAAATAAAGCAGTTTAAAATGTCTGGAATTACAAAGATCCCCAAATAGTCAAAGCCATCTTGAGCAAAAGGCACAAAAGAATAGGAGCACTAAACTTGATTTCAAAACATAATATAGTCATTGTAGTATCATTCTATATCATCGTAGTAATCAAACCAACATGGCATTGGCATAAAAAATCAGATACACAGACCAAGAAAAAGGATAGAATACATAGGCATAAATCTCAACATCTACCACCAACTGAGTTTTTACAAAGATACTAAGAACATTCATTGGAGAATGTAGTCTTTATAGTAAACATTGTTCAGAAAAATTGAATGTTCGCATACTTAAGATTAAAGCTACACCTCTGTCTTCAGTTACAAAGTGTGACTCAAATGCATACACATTTAAATGTAAGTTGTAAAATTATAAAACTACAGAAACAAAAGCACCCCTTAAATAAAACCAGCTACTTATACCACACTGAAAGCAAAGAGTGAAGAGAAAAGCTGAAGAATTAGAGAAAAGTTTACAATATATTCATCTTTTCAGATACTTAATATCCATAAAACATAACTGCTTCCAGCAATGCAATATCCAAACAAACAAACCCAAATAATCTAATTAAGAAAGGAGAAATAGAGCTAAGTAGGCAACTTTCAAAAGAAGACATGCAATGTCCAGTTGATATCTTTAAAACAATTCAGAATCACTAATCATCAAAGAAATGGAAATGCACATCAAAACCATAGAGAAATATCATATTACCTCAAGCAAGAATGCCTATTTTTGAAAAACTAAAAGGCAATAAGTGCAAGTGAGGATATAGTGTATAGGTAACTCTTATGTACTATCAGTGGGATATAAAATATTTTAGCCACTATGAATGAAAGTTAGAGGTTTCTCTAAAATATAACTCCCAGATAGTCTAGAAACCCTCCAAATCTTTGAAGCTTTATTCACTGTATACAAGAAATGAAAACAAGTATCTATCAACTGACGAATGGATGAAAAAAACATGTAGCAAAGCTACACAAGGAATATTATTCAGCCAAAAAGAAATGAACTGGTGATCATCATGATAAGTAAAACAAACCAGATCCAGAAATCCAAGTACCACTTGTTCTCACTCATATGTGGTATATACAGAAGATATCCTTACGGGATTTGAGAATAAAGTGGTGATTATCAAATTCTAGGAGAAGAATAGAGGAAAGGATGAGAAAAACTGACAGGAGCAACAAGTTCTTGCACACTACGATAAATACAGATGACAGTAATATACAAAAAATTTCAAAAAATTACATGAAGCCGGGCGTGGTGGCGCACGCCTTTAATCCCAGCACTCGGGAGGCAGAGGTAGGAGGATCGCTGAGAGTTCGAGGCCACCCTGAGACTACAGAGTGAATTCCAGGTCAGCCTGAGCTAGAGTGAGACCCTACCTTGAAAAACCAAAAAAAAAAAAAAAAAAAAAAAAAAAAAAAAAAAAAAAAAAAAAATTACATGAAAGCATTTTGAACACTTTTAGTACAAATAAGTGAAAAATATTAGAGGAGATAATTACCTTTTGAGTAAAAAAAAATCAGGAAAACTATGTAGACATAAGAAAGGAAAAGAAGCCACTCTACCCATGTGTGTGGTTGAAGCTGCTCACCAGCAGGAAAGTAAGAATTCCAGTCCAATTAACAACTGTTTATGGCCTTTCTCTGTTCCCAGCTACAAACCTACAATATTCTAAGAATGTCACCTGAAATATTATTTACAGTAAAAGCCATGCCCTGAATCTGTTCCGCCAACATAAAGCTCCTGGTTTTACCTTATCAGATTCTAACCCCATCCCAAGTCACCTCATGGGCCCTCTATAATCTCACTAATTAAAATAAGACAGAAAAGAAAAAAAAATGATTCTCATCAATTCTAGTAATTACCTTTGTTTGGCTGGAACAAAACAACTGACCACATAGCTTATTGAAGGAAAAGGTTTGTTTTCAGCTTAATCACAAACACAAGAGGCTTTGAGGGCAGTTTATATTCAAAGCACCACAACAACCTTTTAAGATTTCTTCAGAACCATCAAAATGTAATATATAGCTAATGCTAAGATATTTATTGTGACTTTCACTTGAGATGCACATACCTACACTTATGTAATTCTAGTTTCTTCCCTACATAGCCTCTAACTTGAGAGGTTCACATCTACTCCCACAATATTCCTTACTTTCTGTTTCTTTTCCTTGGGAAAACATATGTGCATTCAAGTATGTTTATCCTTCTGAGTATATTATTTGGAGAAAGAAATCATGATAGACTATACATTGTATAGAAGTTCAAAAGAAAGCAAAACTAGTCAAAGGTGTTACAAACTAAGATAGTGGTTATTTTGGCATGTAGCTTCTGGAAATAGTTGTGATGGTGGTCTTAAAGAGCTTGTGATATCCTTTTTTTTTTTTTTTTTTAATTAGTCAGTTCTGTATTCAGCAAATACAGTCAGTTTGGTACCATTATTAGGCTCATCCGTGACCTACCCCCTCCCCTTAGCCCCTCCTTGTTGAGGTATACGGGTCATGCATTGTGGGGTTAGCCCACAGTTATGGGTAAGCTAAATGTCTCTGCATATCATGACCCAACATGTGACTCTGACATTCTTTCCGCACCCTCTTCCGCAAAATTTCCCTGAGCCATGTTGGGTTCATTTTTGGTCTGCTTCAGTGATGAGGTGTTGAGGGCCTCTGAGGCTCTGGCTCTCTGATTTGGTAGGAGTTGATTTTTCTCTATGCTGATCTCCTTCCCCCTTGTGCTGGTGTCCGGTTCATCAGGAAAACAGCCCCCTTGCTTGTTTCTCGAAGTTTTCTTAGTTTCAGCCGGGGCCCTTTTGAGGTATGATGGGGTGGCTCTCTCCTTAGGGTCTACATCTATCTGAAAAAGAGAAGCAGATTCTCCAATGGAGAGTAAGTTAGCACCAGGACAAATGAGATAACCCTTACTTTTTTTTTTTTTTATAGAGAATTTAATAGGTGTAGGCCCTCTTGTAGCCCACAATTGATAGTAGCTTGATACTGGAGAGTGGGCTTATGTTTGGATATGGTTCTGACTTGTTTCCCAGCTCCAGCTATGGGTCCCATACCAGTGAGGGGATCAGTTAGCCAAATTGAGAGCAGTTGGTTCCCCACCCTGGCTGTGTGCCACCACTGCACTTGTGTGGGCATCACAATAAGTTATTTGCTGCTAAGTAGGTTAGACCATGCGTTGCTTCGATAGATAATGGTCAATTTCCCCCAGTCGCCCATGTAGCACCTTCTGGCACTAGACGCGCTGACTGTCTGGGGACTGACTCTCATCCAACTTCCAGCCATGCCATTCTAATTTGCATGTCAATCACATAAGGTATTTTCAGCAGTAGGGTCTTACCACTAACCTTTGGTGGGTCATCAAGTACTCTGACAGAAATCTGTCTGTCTTTTAGGAAACCTTGTAGGTCTCTCTGATCAAAAGCTCCTTGTGGATGATAGCCCCATGCTGGTTCTGGGAGTTACAGGTCAGTGCCCACTAAGAAAATGAGGAAAAAGATAACTAATATACAAGAGTTAGAGATAAGAGAGAGAGAGACAGGGAGAGGGGAAGTGAGGGAAGGAAGATGTAGGAGATTAAGGTTAGTCTTAATCTTACCCTCTCCAGTGTCTTGTGGTTCAGGTGTTCCCTGTAAGGGCCTGGTGAGGGATCAGCCATTTGGTCTATCTTTTAGTAAGTAGAAGATTATGGTACCATTGCCGTTTGGGTCTAGATTTGTGTTTCCCACCCCTTTGATGCCCTCCCCTCCCTCCCCTTCCATCCTAGTGTCTAATCTAGGAGATGCTAGCTGGGTATGTAAGGTATCTTCGGTAGATTCAGGTTAGGTGCTGTAGATGAGTGAGACTATGTGGCGATTTTTTTTCTGTGATTGGGTAAGTTCACTGAGAATGATCTGTTCCAGGTTCAACCATTTTTCCTCAAATTTCATTGTGTCATTTTTTCTTACTGCTGTATAGAATTCCATTGTGTAGATATACCACATTTTAGTTATCCATTCTTCTAGTGATGGACATCTGGGTTGATTCCAGCTCTTAGCTATTACAAATTGAGCCGCTATAAACATGGTTGAGCAAATCTCTTTAGTCTGTGGTTTGAAGGTTTTAGGGTAGATGCCCAGTAAGGGAATAACTGGGTCTGTTGGTATCTCTATACTCAGCTTTTTCAGAAGTCTCCATATTGCTTTCCAAAGTGGTTGTACCATCCTACATTCCCACCAACAGTGGATGAGTGTTCCTACTTCTCCACATCCTCGCCAGCATTTATTTTTATTGGATTTTTTGATGCTTGCTATCCTTATTGGGGTAAGGTGGAATCTCATAGTTGTTTTAATTTGCATTTCTCTGATGATTAGGGATGATGAACATTTTCTTAAGTGTATGTTTGCCATTTCTATTTCTTCCTCTGTGAACTGCCTGTTCAGCTCTTTGCCCCATCTTGTGAGTGGGGTGTTTGACTTCTTACTGTTTAGATTTTTGAGTTCTTTGTAGATTCTAGAGATTAGTCATCTCAGTTGGATAACCCACAAATATTTTCTCCCATTCTGTGGGTAATCTATTGGCTTTGCTAATTGTATGCTTGTCTGTAAAGAAACTCCTCAGCTTCATGTGGTCCCATTGGTTGAGTGATGGTTTAAGTTCATGAGCTACTGGGGTTTTGTTCAGGAAGTCTTTTTCCATTCCTATATCATGGAATGTACTTCCTAAATTTTCTTCCAGTAGTACTCAAGTTTCTGGTCTTATATTGAGATCTTTGATCCATTTGGACTTGAGTGTAGTGCATGGTGAAATGTGAGGGTCAAGTTTTAGTTTCCTGCATATGGTTATCCAGTTTGTCCAGCACCATTTGTTGAAGATGCTATCTTTTCTCCAGCGTATATTGTTTGGGCCTTTATCAAATATCAAGTAGCTATAGTTGCTTGACCCAAAGTCCGGGTCCTCAAGTCTATTCCATTGATCTATAGTCCTGTTTTTATGCCAGTACCATGCTGTTTTTATTACTATGGCTTTGTAATATAGCTTTAGATCAGGTATGGTGATGCCTCCAGAGGTATTTCTTTTGCTGAGGATATGTTTGGAAATGCGAGGCCTTCTGCCTTTCCATATGAAATTTGAGATCATTTTTTCTATCTCTGTGAAGAACACTGTGGGGATTTTAATTGGTATTGCATTAAATCTGTAAATTGCCTTTGGTAGGATTGTCATCTTCACAATGTTAATTCTGCCTATCCAGGAACATGGGAGGTCTTTCCATTTTCTCAAGTCCGCCTCAATTTCTTTTTTGAGTGTTTTTATGTTTTCATTGTATAGATCTTTCACTTCCTTGGTTAACGTTATTCCAAGGTATTTTATTTTTTTTGTCGCAATTGAAAATGGGACTATGTCCCTTATTTCTTTTTCTGTATCTTTGTCCTTTGCATAAAGGAAGGCTACTGATTTTTGTGCATTGATTTTGTATCCTGCTACTTTGCTATAGGAGTTAATCACCTTCAGGAGTTTTGGGATGGAGTCTCTCGGGTCTCTTACATATATAATCATGTCATCAGCGAATAAAGCTAACTTAACTTCCTCCTTTCCAAATTGTATCCCTTTTATTTCCTTCTCCTGTCTTATTGCTTGAGCTAGGACTTCCAGAACTATATTGAAAAGCAGAGGTGAGAGTGGACAACCCTGTCTTGTACCTGATCTTAATGGGAATTCCTCCAGTCTCTCTCCATTAAGTATTATTTGGGCCTTCGGAGCTTCGTATATTGCCTTTATTAGGTTAAGATATGAACCAACCATGCCAACTCTCTCCAATGTTTTGAACATGAAGTGGTGTTGAATCTTGTCAAAGGCCTTTTCTGCATCTATCGAAATGATCATGTGGTTTTTATGTTTAACCTTGTTTATGTGGTGTATTACATTGACAGATTTCCGTATGTTGAACCACCCCTGTGTTCCTGGAATGAATCCCACTTGGTCAAGGTGGATAATGCTTTTGATGTGTTGTTGGATTCGGTTTGCAAGGATTTTGTTTAGGATCTTTGCATCTAAATTCATCAGGGAAATAGGCCGGTAGTTTTCTTTTCTTGTGGCATCTCTGCCTGGTTTTGGAATTAGGGTGATGCTAGCTTCATAAAAGGAGTTGGGTAGCTTTCCCTGTTCATCAATTGTGTGGCACAGTTTGAGGAAGATTGGTTTGAGTTCTTCCATGAAGGTTTGATAGAATTCAGCTGAGAAGCCATCTGGTCCTGGGCTTTTCTTTTTTGGGAGGTTTTTTTATTACTTTTTCAATCTCCATGAGTGTGATGGGTTGATTGAGGTGATTAATCTGTTCTGTGTTTAGCTTTGGTAGATGGTATGCGTCCAAGAATTTATCCATCTCCTCCACATTATCCAGTTTTGTGGAGTAGAGGTTTTTGAAATAAGTCCTGATGATTCTCCCAATTTCACTTATGTCTGTTGCGATCTCTCCTTTTTCATTTTGAATTTTGTTAATTTGAAGCTTCACCTTTTTTTGCTTGATCAGATTGGCCAGGGGTTTGTCAATCTTGTTTATTTTTTCAAAGAACCAGCTCTTTGTTTTGTCAATTGTCTTAATTGTTTCCTTGGTTTCCAATTCATTGATTTCTGCTCTGATTTTAATTATTTCTTTCCTTCTGGAGCTCTTTGGGTTGGATTTTTCTTGTTTTTCCAGTGCCTTTAGGTGGATGGTTAGGTTATTGATTTGGGACCTTTCTGTCTTTTTTACGAAGGCATTGAGTGCTATGAATTTTCCCCTGAGGACTGCCTTCATTGTGTCCCATAAGTTTTGATACGATGTGTTCTCATTGTCGTTCAATTCCAGAAATTTTGCAATTTCATTTTTTATTTCATCCACTATCCATTTATTGTTTAAAAGTGTGCTGTTCAGTTTCCAGGTGCCTTTGGGATTCTTGGTGGGTCTTTTATTGTTGATTTCTAGCAATATAGCATTGTGATCTGATATCATGCAGGGAATTATGTCAATCTTCCTAAATATGTGGAGGCAGTCTTTGTGACCCAATATATGGTCTATTTTAGAGAATGTTCCATGGACTGCTGAGAAGAATGTGTAAATTGTGGATTTGGGATGGAATGTTCTGTAGATGTCCGTTAGGTCTAAGTGATCTATGGTTTTGTTGAGCTCTCTTACTTCCCTGTTGAGTTTCTGTTTGGATGATCTGTCTATTACTGATAATGGTGTATTGAAGTCCCCAGCTATGATGGTGTTTGTGGTTATTTCTGTTTTATTGTCAAGTAGGTTTTGTTTTATGAACTGTGGTGCCCCTGTGTTTGGTGCATACAGATTTATGATTGTAATATCCTCTTGATGGATCGTTCCCTTGATAAGTAGGAAGTGGCCTTCTTTGTCTTTTTTGATTATTTTTGGTTTGAAGTCTATTTTATCCGATATTAATATAGCTACACCTGCTTGTTTCTTATTCCCGTTTGCTTGGAATACTCTTTTCCACCCTTTCACCCTGAGGAGATGTCTGTCTTTAATGGTGAGGTGGGTTTCTTGAAGGCAACAGATTGAGGGGTCTAATTTTTTGATCCATCCTGTTAGCTTGTGTCTCTTGATGGGTGAATTAAGGCCATTAATATTTAGGGTAATGACTGTGAGATTTGATTTGATCCCTGCCATATTGTGATGGTAAATGTGGGTTGGAGTTTTCATGGACATTGAAGTTTTTTGTGCCTACTCTGAGTTTGGTTGTTGTGATCTGCTTCTTGTAGGCAATTGTGTTTGATTATTTCTTTCTTCTCTGTGGAGAATTTCCTGAAATACTCTCTGTAGGTTTGGTTTTGTGTTCATATAATTGTAAAGCTGAGTTTTGTCATGGAAAGTTTTTCGTTCACCATCTATTATGAGGGATACTTTTGCTGGGTAGAGTAGTTTGGGTTGGAAGCCATAGGTTCTTAGACTTTGCAGTGTTTCATTCCAGGCTCTTCTAGCTTTCAGGGTTTCCATTGAGAAGTCTGAAGTAATTCTGATGGGGTTACCTCTGAAGGTGGTGTGCTGTTTTTCCCTAGCTGCTTTTAGGATTTTCTCTTTGGTGTCAATGTTTAGAGTCTTAATAATAATATGTCTTGGAGAGTTTCTCCTTTGGTCCAGTCTGTTTGGAGTTCTATTGGCTTCTTGTATCTTGATGGGCCTTTTTTTTAAGAGATTGGGGAAGTTTTCTTCAATTATTTTGTTAAATAAATTCTCCATGCCTTTGGTCTGGATTTCTTCTCCTTCTGGTATTCCAATGATCCTGATATTGGGACGTTTAACTGTATCCCACAATTCCCTCATGTTCTGTTCACAGGAGCTTTTAAACTTACTGAAATTTTTGAACTCTCTAACTGTTTCTTCCATCTTGTCTTCCAGATCAGAGTTTCTATCCTCCACTTGGCTGACTCTATTCTTGAGAGCTTCTAGTGAGTTTTGGGCTTGTTCAATTAAGTTTGCATTTTCTATTATTTTTCTATGTATAATTTCCATCCCTCTGTCAAGCTCCCTTTTCACATCATTTTCTGATTTTCTTGATGATTCTCGGAGTTCATCCTTGCATTTCTTTATGTCTTCATTTAGCATGGCCAGCTGATTTTTAAGGTCTTCTTTTTTTTCACTCTCCCTCAAATCTCTTAACTCTCTTTGAAATCCTTCCATTTTCTTATCTAATCCTTCCAATTTCTTATCTATTAGTTCTAGTTTAGTGATGGCAGCATCCACACGATTGTCGGCCCTTTGTTGCTTTCCTGCAAGTTCTACCAATAGGTTGGTTAGAGTTGCATTGCTCATAGCTTCAATGTGGTGTTCTGGTCCTATTTGTTCTTCTATGTTTTGGTTAGAAGTATTCATTGTGGGAGTGGGTGATCTAATTGGATTTTCTTGCATTTGATTATTCATGTTATTTCTTTTGCGCTGTGTTCTGCCCATGACAGTGTATGGGCAGATAAGTGGGTGTATCAGCCTGGGCTCAAGAACAATGGGAATCTTATGCAGCCTGGGGGCGTTGCCAAGAAATCTGGGGTTTGGCTGTTACTTGCCAAAGCCGCCTATCTACTGCCTGGCAGGGGCGCTGAAGTTGCCTGAGTTCTCAAGCGGTAATGTGCCAGGGCTGCCTGCGTTCGAACTAGGAGTGGCACTGAGGCACCAAGCACTGATGCCGCCCGAACTCTGGCTGGGCACGCTGGGAACCAGCAGCAGTCTGCGCTCCCCCGCCACAGGACAATTGTGGACAGCCGCGCGGCAGACAGAGGGCGAGTGGACTAGAGTGCGGAGCAGTCTAAGCTTCTGCACGCAGGGAATAATCTCACTTGCCAAAGCCGCCTATCTACTACCTGGCAGGGGCGCCAAGGTTGGTTGAGTTCTCAAGCGGTATTGTGCCACAGCTGCCTGCGTTCGAGCTAGGAGTGGCACTGAGGTACCAAGCACTGAAGCCGCCCAGACTTTGGCTGGGAAAGCTGGGACCGGAAGTAGTCTGCGCTCCCCCGCCACGGGACAATTGTGGACAGCCGCGCGGCAGACAGAGGGCGAGTGGAGGGGAGTGCGGAGCAGTCTAAGCTTCCGCACGCAGGGAATAATCTCACTTGCCAAAGCCGCCTATCTACTACCTGGCGGGGGCGCCAAGGTTGGTTGAGTTCTCAAGGGGTAATGTGCCACAGCTGCCTGCAGTCGAGCTAGGATTGGCACTGAGGCACCAAGTACTGAAGCCACCCAGACTTTGGCTGGGGACGCTGGGAACCGGAAGCAGTCTGCGCTCCCCCGCCACGGGACAATGGCGGCCCGCCGGTGCGGCAGGCAGGTAGGGGGTGGCACCTGAGCTGACGCAAGCGAGAGATACAGTCTGAGCTTGTGGGACTGGGCACACTCAGTAGGTGGGCGAGTGGACAAGGGTGCGGAGCAGTCTAAGCTTCGGCGCGGAGGGAACGATCGGCGCACAGTGGCAGCCGTGCGGGCTCCGGAGCAGCAGGAGCGGCAGGGGTGGAGCTTTGAACAGGGCGGTTATTTGGGGCGAGGGGTGCCTACCCGCCCGAAAGGGGACCAGCAATTCCCTGTTCCCTACCTCTGTGCCCTCCCAGTTTTCTCTCCCCTAAAAGCCACTATATACCCTTAATATCTTGCCTTTCTTTCCCCGGGATTTGCAGCGCAGCTAGGCGGTCGCCATCTTGGCCGGAAGTCCTTGTGATATTCTTAATCTTGGTAATGTTTATAAGGCTGTGTTTACTTACTAAACTACTCAAATAAGAGTTGTATCATGTTTTTTAAACCTTGAAAGTAAGCATATTGGGCTTCTTGATGAAATGACGTCTAATTACTCTATTTATCATGATTTCCAAACACCTTAATGACTCTAATATAATCTTACAAATTTTCATTTTTTATAACAATGAAGGATTATTTTGATCTTTTAAATACATGCATTCTATTCATTTGCAATTACTTCTTTGTTCTCAGGTAGGAGACATGAAGGAGTTTATAGAGCCTCCCTTCATTCTTGTATCTGGCAAAAGAAACTTTGTGTTACAAACCTTACTTATTGATTTTCTCTGTGACATTTAAAATGATATCTTTCATGGGAAATTTGTCTGCTCCCACCTTTCTTCCCAGAGTAATTTACAGCAACCATGGAAATTTTGAAATTAGATTGGGGACATTCTGTCCCAAACCACATGCTTCTTGTAACAGAGGGAGTTTTGAATAGTGAGAATATTCCTAATCCTGAAAATAATATGTAAAATCAACAAAAGATTTAAATTGATGTATATATTATGTACTTTTTTCAGATCAAAGGTGGTTTGTTTTTCCTTGCAAAATCAAGGCTAGGACTGTTTCCAGGCATGCATTAAGCAATGAACATGAGTTCCTAGTAAAGGAAGGTCTCCTGTGGTAAGCAAAGGGCATATTCATTTAGTTGGAAAGCCCTTTAACAAAGAAATTGCTGCCTCGTGAGTAATGTTAGTGCAACCTTCCATTAGTAAGGCATGTTAAACAATCTCATGGGCATTTTGCTAATCTTTAAGTTGAATTAGAGGTTTTCTGTATGAAATATGCTCTGCTCTGATATAGTTCAAATGTGTTCTTACTCTTCTATTTCCTAACCCTTAAAGACACCCTTAAAGATACCTAAGTTCAAACATTTTTTCTATTGCTTTAATGAAGCTTCATACAGCTCATACTGAGAAGATAGATATCCAATGGTGAAAGAGAGTTACTTCATGACCCAAAGAGATGAAACCCATGTAAATAGAGGAAACATGAAAACAATTCTTTTTAACTTATATTAAACTAACAGGATAAAGAAAATGCATGCATGGTAAAAGATAAACACTATTATTTAGGTACAAAGCAAGTTCAACCATGAATACATGACAATAATTCACTGAAGTATTATTTTCAGATTCAGTGGTACTAAATGGCCAAATGGGCTGTGTAGCATAATGTGTTTAATGGTTAGTTGTCCCATCGAACTCAGTTATACCTTTCTACCAGGTCATCAACACAATTGGAAGTTCTATTGCTAGCCTCCTTTGTATCCATTCAATAGAACTATTGCTAATAAAATATCAACACAAACAAGTTTTGTTTGACGTATAGGTTCCTCATTTCTTCTTTATGTGACCAGACACTAAATAGATCAGTGAATGTCTCTGAACATGTGGAATATAGCTGTGTATTAGGGAGTGGTATGTGACCAATGTCCTTATATATCACTGTACACTTGGATGAAACTCAGTCACATCTCCTGCTTGGATATGCAATTTGCTTTACAATAAAATATGCCTCTACTAGTAGTCATTACATGGTTTTATCTTTGTCATATAAGCTATTCTTTATCCTATCTAACCCAGAGGTGTTATATGTTAATTGTTATGATTCATAATGCTTAGTATATCTTCAATTTACTTAAATATCTTGTCTGATGAAAAATACCTTATATTACTCAGCATATGTCTTTCATTCAGAACCATAATCCATATTTTCTTATAGACACAAGAATCATATGGTGGCTGTTAAGCTGAATCTTTATCTCTGTTTTGCAAATAAGGAAACTAGTTCTTTGAACCTCCACATTTCCAAGTTGTCTCCCAAATCCACAGCAGTTCAGATGAAATTTGGATGGATGACTGCTTATTAAAGCCAATCTAAAATATATTTTTGAATTAAAACCTATAATTTGAATATTGTATTTCGTGCTTTTGGAGAGCTTAATAAATATGGTCTTTTTATTGTGTTCATTGAACAACTAATTTATCTTGTGCATAAAATAATTCACCAGTTTTATAATCAAGTTGTCATTTGGGATGCATACCCAAGAAAATGAAATCAGTATCTTGTAGAAGTATTCTCTATTATTGCAGCATTATTCACAATATGCAAGATATAGAAAATGTATGCCAACTGATAAATGACTTTGTAAAGAAATTCTATTGTGTATATACAATAGAATAATAGTCATCATTTTAAAAACACAATATTATATTTTATGATAACACAGACATTCTGGAAGACCTCAGCCTAAATCAGTCAGATCAAAACAATAAAAAAAACCCACAGTATCAATTGCATATGGAAGTTCTTTTATGTAAAGGGTATTTTTTTTCTTTTTTTTATTAATTAGTTTTGTACTCAGCGAATACAGTCAACTTGGTAGCATTGTTAGGCTCATACATTACCTATCCCCTCCCCTTGGCCCCTCCTTGTTGATATGGGTTATGCATTCTGGAGTTAGACCACAGTTATGGGTAGCATATATGTCTGCATATCATGACCCAACATGTGGCTCTGACATTCTTCCCCCCCCCTCTTCCGCAAAATTTCCCTGAGCCATGTTGGGTTCATTTTTGGTCTGTTTCAGTTATGATGTGTTGGGGGCCTCTGGGTCTCTGGATCTCTGATTTGGTAGGAGTTGATTTTTCTCTGTGTTGATCTCCTTCACCCTTGTGGTGGTATCCGGTTCACCAAGAAAACAGCCCCCTTGCTTGTTTCACCAATTATTCTTAGTTTCAGCCGGGGCCCTTTGGAGGTATGATGGGGTGGCTCTCTCCTTAGGATCTACATCTATCTGAAAAAGAGAAGCACATTCTCCAACGGAGAGTAAGTTAGCACCAGACAAATGAGATAGCCCTTACTTTTTTTATAGAGAATTTAATAGGTGTAAGCCCTCTTGCTTGATAGTGGAGAGGGGGCTTGTTTGGATCTGGTTCTGACTTGTTTCCCAGCTCCAGCTATGGATCCCATAACACTGAAGGGATCAGTTAGCCAAATGAAGAGCAGTTGGTATCCCACCATGGCTGTGCGCCACTATTGCACTTGTGTGAGCATCCCTACAGGTTATTTGCTGCTAAGTAGGTTAGACCATGAGTTGCTTGGACAGATATTGGTCATTTTCCCCCAGTCGCCCATGTAGGACCTTCTGGCACTAGACATGCTGACTGTCTGGGGACTGATTCTCTTCCAGCTTCCAGCCATACCATTCCATTTTATGTGACAACCGCATAAGGTGTCTTCAGCAATAGGGTCTTACCGCTAACCTTTGGTGGGGCATCAAGTACTGTGACAGAAATCTATCTTTCTTTTAGGAAAAAGGGCTTTTTTTTTAGGCAGTGTCTCACTCCAGCCCAAGCTGACGTGGAACACACTCTGTAGACACAGGCAGGACTTGAACTCACAGTGATCCTCCTACTGAAGCCTCCCAAATGTTGTGATTAAAGGTGTGTGCCACCATGCCAAGCTTAAATAAATGCTTTTTAATTTTTTTATTATTTGAGAGAGAGAGAGAGAGAGAGAGAGAGGGAGGGAGAGAGAGAGAGTGCATGAGCATGCCAGGGACTCTTGCCACTGCAAACATACTCCAGATGTGTGTGGTTTTAGCCACTAAGCCACCTTCCCAGCCCCCAAAATTTTAAGAGAGAGACACTGAGTAGAACCTTGACTACCCGGATAGTGAAAAGGTAGAAATGGAGAGAAGTAGGCCAAGAGTTCAAAGTGCAATTCTTTGGGATGAAGAAGAATAAAGGTCTCCAACTGTGATTCCAGCACTTGGGAGGTAGAGCCAGGAGGATCCAGAGTTCTAGAACAACCTATGCTAGGTCAGTTTGAGAACCTATCTCAAAAGAAAAAAAAAATGAACAGAACTTATGTGCACCATGGTTGGTTGATAATGGTGTATTAGATACATAAAACTTGTTAAGAGAGTAAATTTTAGGTGCTCTTACCAACAAATATGGTAACTATGGAAAATAGTAGTTATTAAATTTTTTATGCTGCCTGAGATCATATAACTATTGAAAACATTTTTATTTACTGGAGAGAAAGAGAGAGTATGGGAAGGCTAGAGACTGCTGCTACTGCAAATGAACTTCAGACACATGTGCCACTTTGTGCATCTGGCTTTACATGGGTACTGGGGAATTAAACCTGGGACATCAGGTTTTGCAAGCAAATGTCTTTAACAGATGAGCTTTCTCTGAAGCCCATATACCTCTTTTAAAATACCCATTTTTACTAAATTAATCATTTTATTATATATGTGCATATATGTCAAAACGTCTTGCTGTATACCTTAAATATGTACAATAAAAAGAAACCAAAGTTTTCCATTGCATTCCTATAAGCAGGCACTGAAAGTTCTAGTTATACTACTCACTCATTTTGGTCAGTCTTTTTATTTTTTGAGGAGCTGGGGACTCAATCCAGATCCTTGCACATGGTAGTCAAGTGCTCTACCACTAAACTATATCTCTACCTCTGAATTTTAGTTGTATAAATTATAATATGCTAGTTATAACTTACTTTAAAAACTTCACTTTGCTAACAAACATTGGTGATAAACATTTCTGTATTTTTGTCATCCACTGATATTCTTTACCCTTATCCATTTAATTTTTATAGGCCATTTCTTACCGTGTGTGTGTATGTGTGTGTGTGTGTGTGTGTGTGTACTCTCTATATATAATGAATAAAAATCACTTATCAAACTTAAGGCTTCTTTTAATAGTGTCTTAATTTCATGAAGCCTAATCAAATATTCAAAATAGTATCATAAATAGAAGCTACTTAGTTTTAAATTTTGCCTAGGTAAAATATCGGCCAGAGGACATTATTAACTGGGGTGACCAAATGAAATGTTCTATATTAAGTACTAATACTTTTAAAATGAAGAAGAAATAGACCTAAGGGTATCTTCTATTTCTCAGAATTATCTTTAGCATACTAACTACCTTAACACCTGCACAGACACAGTGTTATCAATTAAAATTTAAAAAGTTGCACTGGAGGGATGACTTAGTGGTTAAGGCACTAGCCTGCAAAGCAAAAGTACCCATGTTCGATTCCCCAGGGCCCACTTAACCCAGCTGCACAAGGTGGTGCATGCTTCTTGAATTCATTTGTAGTGGATGAAGGCCCTGGTGCACCCATTCTCTCTCTCTATTTGCCTCTTTCTTTCTCAAATATAAATTAAAAAAAATACTAAAGTGTACAGAAAAGCATCATTTGAAATTATCAACAACTTAAAAATTACTAAATCTTAAATATAATACTGAAGAGATTGCAAATCATTTGAGGAAAACAAAACAACTAAAATACTTTAAAAAATACATTTTGTAGGAAAATGCCAGTAACCTTATTACATGCATATTTAAAACTCTGTAAGAGAATAGGAGACAAAATTCTGCTGAGTAATGTACTACAGCAAGCAATCATCTAGGGAGAATAGTAAGAAACTGTGCATAGGACTGCTGTTGAATGCAGTACCCAAAATGGTTCTTCCCATCTAAACTCCTTGAAACAAAACATGCTGAGGTGAAGAAAGGGTAGGTAGGGGCCAAGCTGCTGTGCAGAAGAATGAGATTGGCCTTATCATGTTGAAACCCAGAATCACATAAAAGCTCAGGATATTTTCCCAAAGGCTGGTGAGTCCAGATGAGATATCTGTGTCTAGCTGACTCCAAGTAAAGACTCCTTTGGATGGACTGCCCTTTGTAGGCACTCCTCAACATCATCCTGAACAATATATCAACAAATCTGGGCTGAGGTAGTTTTTAGAGCTAAAAACACTGGCAACACATGAACTGAGGATTTGTTGCAAACTTGGATATAAGGCATTATCACATGCTAAAATACTGTACTGTACACAAGCTGGTCAGAATTTCTAGAAGAAGAGAAACAAGAAAACCAGATTTCTAAATAAATAAATACCCAATCTTTTGTTGCACAGACTATGATACACACAAGAAGGCATAAAAAGTTAGAGAACTATGATCTCACCCATTGGAAAATATAAAGCAGCACAAACTGCCCATTATAGCAACTGACATATGTGAACTCTCAGATATAACACTCAAAATGGCTGTCATAGTGATACTTAAGTAGCTTCAAAAAACAAAGTGGATTAATTTAATATGCAAAGATATTTAGAAATATTAAAATCATTAAAATATCAAATAAAATATTGTAATTAAAAGAGATTCTGAATAAAATTTTAAAAAATAAGGTATCAAAGAGAAAAGATCAAAGAGAAGAATTTGTAAGCTCAGTGGCAGTCTATTTGTAAAAAACACAAAACAAAACAGGAAAAAAATGTAGAACAGTTAATAAAGCTTAGGGAACTTTTGGAACATGATTTAAAGAGCAAATATTTAAGGCATTGGGGTAGCAGATGGTCTTTAGAATGATAAAGATAGAGAACTTATCAAAGAAAATAATAACAAAATATTTCCAAAACCTAGAATAAAGCATAAATATCCAAGTATAGAGAGATTAGGGGTCAACAGGTAGAAATAATGACGCTTGTAAGAAGATATAATAAAACTCAACTCTAAAGATATAGAGAAGGTTCTAAAGCAGTAAGGAAAAGATAAAGTGCAATGGTGTCACAATTCTCATTACAGCCAATGTTTTAGTGGAAATCTTATAGTCCAATAGCTACTGAGAAGAGATTTATATATTCTAATGTGAATTAAAGTCAACTGGGAAACTAAATTCAGCAAAGCTGTACTTTATATGTGAAAGTGTGAGAAAAACATACTTAAAGAAACAAAAACTGAACTTATTACTATGAGAGCCCTTCTACAAGAAATTAAAAAGGGACTTTTCATACTCAAAGATATGCTAATGAAAAAAAGCATGAAGAAAATACCAAAAGATAGAAAAGTTGCTCCTAAAAGTGATTGTATAGACACATTCAGAATGGTCTAATATTGTAAACATGTGCTACAAATGATTCATACTTGTACTATGAAAACTCAAGAAATGATTAAAAATAATGGCACTACTATGCTAAATGATAGGAAATATCGATAAAATTTGTATCAAAAATTTAACATGTGGAATGAATGGAGGTACCCTACATAGATGAATAATGATGCTTCTAATAGCCAAGATCTATCAACCTATATGACTAGTGGCAGGCATCAGATACCTCCAAGTAAGTTATTGGTCAGGGAAGGCTCCAAGGCCCCTAAAGTAATACAGGCTATTTCCATGGCTCGTGGTTGACCACTATGATTGAAAGGCAAAACATTATTGCTGAGGACACCTAACCTGGTAGTTTCAGGACACAGAGCAAACAAGCTGAAACAGAGGCAGAAACTTGTTTCCTGCTGGCTAGCTTCCATAATGCTAGAAGGTGCTATGTAGGCTGCTGGCAGAGAAGAGTCATTACCATTCATTAATGAATCTTGAAATCTAAAATTCTGACCTGGCCCTCCTGCAAGATGTACCCTCCAGTGTAATAGTTTCATGAAAGCTAGAGGAGTAACTGTTTGCTCTAGGACTGCATTTGAGGTCCACTCCACAGGAGGGGATGATATATGCCTGGTAATGAAAACCAGGTCAAACATCCATGGATGGAGAGAATGTAGGTTCTAAGGAAGAACGAATTGTTGCTGAATCACTAAATGGATTTATTGTGAAACTGACTCCTAAATATTTGTGATCATATCCACAGATCAGTTCTGCTATCACCCCAATCAGAAAAACTCTTTTTCTTTTTCTCTTCACCATGGGAGGTAGTCAGTGTAGAGTCATAACTGCACAAGTACTAGAAATAAATGACTGATGAGTGCTCAACCCTAAATGGGACATGTGTATCATTCTCTTCAAGCTTCAGGAAGCATCATGGAAAATGGGATGGAATTTAAGAACTGGAGGTTGAGAAAGAGCACAGTGGAACTCTGGCATCCAGATATGACAAGGCCATTGCATTCATGAACTCATATCAGATGCAGTTACATTCACAAGTCCTGCATATGATGGCACCAATCATATGACAGGTAAGTGAAGGGCTTGGGCAGTCACCCCCTTCCCTAGTCAGTTAATGAGAGCTAATAGTTTGCAGAGAAAGGGAGTAATTCTCTTCCATGACATAGGTACTAGTAAAGGAGAAGGAGTACAGTAAGGCTAAGAGTGGTAAGGGAGGGTAATATGGAATATATATATGTATATATATATATATATACATATATATATATATATTTATAATTCAATATGTGTAGGGCAATGGTATACAAATAGAAATATTTTACTCCTACTTTTAAAAACATATTTATTTATTTATTTATTTATTTATTTATAAGCAGAGAAGAAGAGAGAGAGATAATGGGTATGCCGGGGCCTGTAGCTGCTGCAAATGAACTCCAGACACAAGCACAACTCTGAACATCTGGCTTTACATGGCTACTGGGGAAACGAACCTGGGGTGCTAGGCTTTGCAAGCAAGTGGCATAACTGCTTAGCCATCTTTCCAGCAGTTTGCTTGTACCTTTTAAACTTTCTTATTTATTTGCCTACTTCAAAGTTTGTTTTGTTCTTAGACAGGGTCTCACGCAGACCAGACTGAACTGGAACTCATTGTGAGGCAAGATTAGCATTGAACTCCTGAACTCTTGCTTTTACTGTCTTAGGTGTTGGGATTACAAGTACGTGCAAGCATGCATGGTTCACTATTAAGTGGTTATCACTTATAGCCAAGAATATAAACACACTACCAGAAAACAATCAATTACTAAAGTTTAAGAGAATAAGAAAAGAAACAATACAGAAAGTACAAAGAAACTAGGAAACATTAATAGTAACCATTACCTATCAATAACTAACATAATTACAAATGGATTACAGTCATCAGTTAAAGAAATATAGTGATTAAGAAAAATATAGGAACAAAAATTATGATGCTTACAAAATGCTCATTTGTCTCTAAGAACATTTATAGTTTGAAAGTATATATCCCAGGCAAATTGAATACATAAGTAAACAGAAGTAGCTATTGCTAGACAAAACATACTTTAAATTAAAATCAGTAAAAAATAGAGAAGGAAAGAACATAATAGAATAATAGATTCAATTCTTATGAAATACCTATATATATTATGTATAATATGTTATATGTTACATATTATATATAATATCATATATAACATATAATATAATATATATTATATATAATATAAATATAAAATGTATATTTATTTTTGACACATCAAAATGCATAAAGCAAATATTATTTGACCCAAAGGGAGAAACAGACTTTAGTATTATAATAGTTGATTATATTAACATGCCACTTTCAAGAATAGACAGATCATTCAGGCAAATCAAAATCAAAATCAACAGAGAAACACTAGGTTTAAATTGTGCCTTATAGTAAATGTACCTAATATGCATTAATAAAACATTCCACCCAATACTTTGGAGAATACACTTTTTTTTGTTTGGTTTTTGGAGGTAGGGTCTCACTCTAGCTCAGGCTGACCTGGAACTCACCATGTAGACTCAGGGTGGCCTTGAACTCACAGGATCCTCCTACCTCTGCCTCCCGAGTGCTGGAATTAAAGGCATGCACCACCAGGCCTGGCTGAGAATACACATTTTTGTTTACATATTCTTATTTGTATTCTTCAGGATATACCATATTATAGGACAGAGGTCATGTATCAATAATACTTTTAAAAGAATCCCTATCATATTGACTGCCTTTTGAATCACTATGCAAAAAAGCTAGAAATCAATAAGAAGAACAACTTTGGAAAATTTAGAAACTTTTGGAAACTTTCCAAGCTCACCCAAGTAAAGTAACTCATTTTTTTTTCAATTAGACAACTTTTACTAAATGAGAAAACTACATTTAAAATGTGCTTTAAAACAAAATGGAATTAGAAAAAAAAGACATATGCATTTTTAAAGAACTTTTGCACTGTGCTGAAAATCAAGTATTTCTTGCAGTAATACAATGCGTCAATCCATAAAATGTTAACAGAATTCTCAGTTTAACATTTTCAAAGACAATATTAAGGTTCACATCTATGGTAGCACACAGAAGGGCATTATAAATATTATGTCCATCCCTATGAAGCTTACAAATTTGACGATGCTCAATAAACGATTTTAGAATAACATCCAATAGTGTCACATCCAAAGAATCACAAATCTGTGTTCTGTAAGTTCTCCTAAAATCTTTGTAGACTTTTCTACTCCTTGCCATTTGTTAATGCTAACACTTAAAAAGAAAGAAAGAAAGATCTGGAAAAGAAATGCTGCAATAAACTTTTGTTCATGGTACAGAAATTATTGCTACTATACTTCACTAGAAAGCATGTCTATACAATATCATGACCTTTGATTATGAACTCAGAATAAAAATCTTTAGTGACAGAGCCTTACAATTGTATACAACATTCATACAGCAATTATTAGACAGTGAAGCACCCAATACTCAAAGTCGACAAAAATGTCCCACTGACCAGCATTCATATAAATACACTGTTCAGATACAGAGAGGAGAGTGTCAGCTTTCCAAGGCTTGTCAATAAAGGATTTTTGTGTTCTGTGGATTGAAAAAGAAACAACAAAAACCCCCAAAACAAAACCAATGCAGGTGAGGGTGTTACCAGAAAGTTAAGCATGCCAAAAGGTGTTCGTGCGAATTAAAACCTAAAGCCAAGGTGCCACATAATCACATTACCAACTAGTTGGGTAATACTATATGATCCTTATCTTAGAGACAAATGACAATGGAGCATCAATAAATTAAAGATAAGAGTGCACAAAACCAAATCAGAGGCAATTTTGTAAAAAGCAAAGCTTACCCAAAAACTGATTAAAATAATTGGATTGGAAAGTTTGTATATTTTAAAAACCATCAATTTCTAAAATTCCTTTTTACTGAGTGAGTCTTAATAAGCTCAAACACAAAAGTAGGTAAGCAAAGAAAAATAGTTGGTGAATGTCTTTAAAGCTCTTCCTGTATTTCACTTTTTAAAAGGTTTGGGGGGAGGGAAATGAAAAGTAATTACCATTATTCTAGCAAAAACAAACAAACAAATAAAACAAGCCCAAAATAATGAAACAAGCAAGCCACACTAAAGCCACATTTACACAGATTGGTCATCATGCTGTCATCTGGTTTAACTAGCACATCTAGTTTCACTGGTATGCTTTTCAACTTTAAAAATTGTGATACGTGAAGATGTAACTTTAATGGATAATTTGAATTTGGATTTAACTTTGTTGAATATTTTGTCAGCGTATGCTTATTAGAATACAGTGTAGCACATCTTTCTATTACAAAAAAATTTAAGATCCTTTACCCGTCTCCTTAAGTTAAAGTAACTCATTTTTGAATAGCAATGGATTAAAGGAAAGAACAAGAAAATAAGTTTTTAAATTCCTCAAAATAAATGAGAATGGAGATACAAGTTAGCAAATCATATGGACTAAAGCAAAAGCAGGGCAGAGAAGTTTGTGAGAATTGCTCACATCAAAGAGAACATAAGTCTAAAATAATAAAATGAACTTCTTGCTGCATCCCAAGAAAACAGAAAAGTCAAAAAAGTCTCCAAATTAAATTGATAAAATGAAACATATTTAAGATTTAGATGTAAGGCCAGAAACTATGAAAATAATAGAGAAAAGCACAGAATAAACACTTCAGGACAGCAAAATAGATTTTTAGGGTAAGAAGGACAACCTACAGGAACAAATAAAAACAAATAAATAAGATTTCATCAAACTAAATTCTACATTGCAAAAGTAATGCTCAAGATATTGAAGAGAGGAATACTTTGGAATGTTGTCTTCCAGGCATTAAGTGGCTATCACTACGTACACTAGATTTACACAATATTGAATCCATCAAGACCTCATCATGGGTGATGAAGAAGGGTTAAAAAATGACGTCAAAACAGAAGAGAGACTAGTTGAAAAGAAGAAAGGGTATGGTAGAGGGGACCAGAGTGATGAGGCAGAAGAAGGTAATAAGAAAGGATTATGATCAATTTATATATAATATGATCACATATTATATATATGAATGGAATTATCATGAAATGTTTAAAAGAGGGATGCAGAGATTACTCAGCTGTTAAAAGTACTTGCTTGCAAAGCCTAATACCACAGGCTTGATTATCTAGTCCCTGGAGTTCATTTTCAGTGGGAAGAAGCTCTGACATACCCATATTTTCTCTGCCTGCATCTTTCTCTATATACATAATAAATAAATATTGTTAGGGCTGGAGAGATGGCTTAGCGGTTAAGGCATTTGCCTGCAAAGCCAAAGGACCTCAGTTCGGTTTGATTCCCCAGGACCCACATAAGCCAGATGCACAAGGTGGTGCATGTGTCTGGAGTTCATTTGCAGTGACTGGAAACCCTGGCGCACCCATTCTCTCTCTCTCTCTCTCTCTCTCTAGCTTGCTTGCTCTGCCTCTTTCCCTCTCTCAAATAAATAAATAAATAAATAAATAAATAAATATTTTTAAAGTTAAAAAGATATTGAAAAGAGGCCTGGAGAAATGGCTTAGTGGTTAAGGTACATGCCTGCAAAGCCAAAAGACCCAGTTTCAACTCTCCAGGACCCACATAAGCCAGATGTATAAGGTGGCACATGCACTTGGAGTTCATTTGCAGTGGCTGGAGGCTCTGGCATGTGCATACTCTCTCAATTCATTATGATAAGTGAAATCAGCCAGGCACAGGAAGATAAACAGCACATTATGTCACTCATATATAAAAATACCATTCTCAAAAATACCCTCAAATAATCTGATTAAAATGCATATAGGACCTGAATCAAGACTTCCCAGAGATGACTTAAAATTGACAATTACTACATATAAATATTCAACAACACTAATCATCAGGAAAATATAAATCAAAAGCATAGTGAGATATCACCTCACTCCAATTAGAATGGCTATATCAAAAAAACGTGTTGGTGAGGCTAAAAAGAAATCTGTCATATTATTGTGTGAATGTAAATTCGCATAGCCATCATGAATTACAGAATTGAGGATCCTCAAAATATTAAAAATGGAACTACCATATGATCCAGCAATTTCATATTCATTATATATTCAAAGATAGTCCAAACAATATATCACAGAGATATATGTAGCCTCTTACCCCATATTCATTGAACCACTATTCATTAATGAGACAGACAACAGGGAGAGAATAAACAAAAACATGTTTTTTGTTATCTGTATGTTAGAAATGAAGTTCTGGTTTTCAATAAAGGAACACAGATATAAAGAATGCAGACTGATATAGCTATATAAACAACCTAATTGTACATCAGCTGGTATATGGATAAAAAAAATGTGATCTCATACACCATGAAATACTATTCAGATATAAAAAGAATGGTGGCACACACCTTTACTCCAGCACTTGGGGGACAGAGGTAGGAGGATAGCAGTGAGGTAGAGGCCACACTTCAGGAACTCCAGGTGGAACTAGGCACTTTGCATATCTTTAGACTGTAATGTCAAATCCACCACCATACCTTAAGGCTGGACTGCCCAGTGAAACCTTCTCTACTCAGGTGGCTGCAGATCTAAATTACAAAATGTAATAAAACACTGAATATATTGGGGGTCATCTATTCAAACTACCACAATACATAATCCTTAATGATCCTTTTCTTGACTACATGTGAACTCTTTTTCCACCTTGCCCTTAGTCATTTCCCATCATACCACTCTCCTTTCTTTTACTCAGGATATTGCTATTACTATACTAGAACACTTTTCATAGATAGTCATGTGAGTTTCTCAACCATTTTCTACAGGTCTCTGTAGAAATTCTACCTCATCAGAGGATCTACCTCAACATTTTGTCAGCATAGTAAATAGTTAATAGCCAGATGTAAATGGAAGGATGTGTTCATCCAATCCTAACAACTGATTTTGTTAAAAATCTTTGTTCAAACAAGTGTTGTCACTTTACAGCTGACATGGCTTCTTGTGAATTTACTAAGAATTATTTCTGTACCAACAGATCTACATTCTATGTAAAGAAATAAAGTGGTCTATAATTAGTCTCTTTTATATGACAAAATAATGATTTACAATTTATATATTATTTATTTATTTATTTGAGAGAAAGAAGGAGACAAATACAGAGACTAGGTGCACCAGGACACTCAGCCACTGAAAATGAACACCAGACACATGTGCCACTTTATGCATCTGCCTTACTTGAGTTCTTGGGAATCAAACCAGAGTCCTTTGGCTTTGCAGGTAGCCACCTTAACTGCTAAACCATCTCTCCAGCCAATGATTCACAGTTTATATAATTAATAATTTAATCTGACTTCTTGTATCATTAAGGTATTACTATAGGACATAGTGAGAGAGTTGCATAGGTCAATGATTCTCAAATTATTTTACATTAGAATAAACTAGGATATTAAAAAAGATATTACTTCTGAGTGTGGAGGTATATAGCTAGAACCCTAGCACTCAATAATGTGGGGAAAGAGCATCCTGAGTTTGAGGCCAGCTTGGGCTATTCAGAGAGTTTGATGCTAAACTTGGCCACATAGAGATATTCTATCTAAAATAAAAGGAAAGAAGAAAGGGAGGAGGAGAGAAAAATAAAGATTCATACAAAACATATTAGGTCCTAGCTCCTTAGAGTCTGATACAGTAGGTATAGAATGAGGCTTGATAATTTGTATTGCTAACAGCTTGCTAAAAATTGTGATGCTGCTTGTCTGGGGAATCACACTCTAATGGTCATATTTCTTTGTCACAGATAAAGTGTTTCTTTTGATGTTAGAATTTAAATCCAGATGTAGTGTAATAGCCATGAGACTAAGATATTCCTTCACCCTTGTCATAGTCAGAAGGGCAATTTCACACTCTCCTGAACTTCTAAGCAATGTAATCCTTGCGTGAAGTGTTAATTAACCAAATCACTAGTGAGGCAGAGAAAACAGGAAAGAGAAAAACAAAGAAATGAGGTATTTAGATCTGTATCCTAGAAATCTACTTCTGGCTTTTATTAAAGAGAAATTTTTAGATTTCCTACTAAACTTTTACTCTTTACATCTGGTGTGTATAAAGATTGCAAAATGTTTTATTTCTAGAGAAATATAGAAGTCACTTCCTTATAGGAAGCAAATGGCAGATAAACAGGAGGCTGTGCTGGTCTGAATAGCATTATCTTGGCCTGCATTATGAAGCAAACTCCTTAAGGAGAGATAAGCTGTTCTGTTGGGATATTCCTGGTGACAGACCTAACTCACCACCTCCCCCAGGCGCCTCCTGTAACTGACAAACAGGGCCATTCACAAGTCCCTTTTTCTTTCTTCCCTATCATCTTCTAAGATGCGCCAAATTCCTCACTATGTTTAAAATTACTTTTATGCCTGTAACTGTCACATGTGAATTGTGATGTATGGTTTAACTCCCATCCTGTTTTTTTTTATTTTTATTTTTTATTAATTAGCTTTGTACTCATTAAATACAGTCAATTTGGTACCATTATTAAGCTCATCCATTACCTACGCCCTCCCCTTGGCCCCTCCTTGTTGATATGGGTTATGTATTCTGGAGTTAGACCACAGTTATGGGTAGCATAAATGTCTGCATATCATGACCCAACATGTGGCTCTGACATTCTTTCCACCCCTTCTTCCGCAAAATTTTCCTGAGCCATGTTGGGTTCATTTTTGGTCTGCTTCAGTGACGAGGTGTTGGGGGCCTCTGGGTCTCTGGATCTCTGATTTGGTAGGAGTTGATTTTTCTCTGTGTTGATCTCCTTCACCCTTGTGCTGGTATCTGGTTCATCAGGGAAACAGCCCCCTTGCTTGTTTCACCAATTGTTCTTAGTTTCAGCCAGGGCCCTTTGGAGGTATGATGGGGTGGCTCTCTCCTTAGGATCTACATCAATCTGAAAAAGAGAAGCACATTCTCCAATGGAGAGTAAGTTAGCACTGGACAAATGTGATAACCCTTACTTTTTATAGGGAATTTAATAGGTGTAGGCCATCTTATAGTCCACAATTGGTGGTAGCTTGATAATGGAGAGTGGGCTTATGCTTGGATATAGTTCTGAATTGTTTCCCAGCTCCAGCTATGGATCCCATAACACTGAAGGGATCAGTTAGCCAAATCAAGAGCAGTTGGTTTCCCACCATGGCTGGGTGCCACTATTGCACTTGTGTGAGCATCACGACAGGTTATTTGCTGCTAAGTAGGTTAGACCATGAGTTGCTTGGACAGATATTGGTCATTTTCCCCCAGTCGCCCATGTAGCACCTTCTGGCACTAGACACACTGACTGTCTGGGGACTGACTCTCTTCCAACTTCCAGCCATGCCATTCTATTTTGCATGTCAACCACATAAGGTGTCTTCAGCAGTAGGGTCTTACCACTAACCTTTGGTGGGTCATCAAGTACTCTGACAGAAATCTGTCTGTCTTTTAGGAAACCTTGTAGGTCTCTCTCATCTAAAGCTCATTGGGGATGATAGCCACATGCTGGTACTGGGAGTTACAGGTCAGTGCTCACTAAGAAAAGGAAGAAAAAGATAACTAATATAAAACAGTTAGAGAGAAGAAGAGAGACAGAGAAAGAAAGAAAGAGAGAGAGAAGGTGTAGAAGATTAAGGTCAGTCTTTATCATACCCTCTCCAGTGTCTTGTGGCTCAGGTGAACCCTCTAAGGGCCTGGTGAAGGTTCAGCCATTTGGTCTGTCTTTTAGTAAGTAGAATTTTATGGTACCATTGCCGTTTGGGTCTAGATTTGTGTTTCCCACCTCTCCCTTGCCCTCCCCTCCCTTGGCACCCATCCTATTGTCTAGACCACAAGATGCTTGCTGGGTATGTAAGGTATCTTGGGTAGATTCAGGTTAGGTGCTGTAGATGAGTGAGACTATGTGGTGATTTTTTTTCTGTGATTGGGTAACTTCACTGAGAATGATGTGTTCTAGGTTCAACCATTTTTCCTGAAATTTCATTGTGTCATTTTTTCTTACTGCTGTATAGAATTCCATTGTGTAGATATACCACATCTTAGTTATCCATTCTTCTAGTGATGGACATCTGAGTTGATTCCAGCTCTTAGCTATTACAAATTGAGCCACTATAAACATGGTTGAGCAAATCTCTTTGGTCTGTGGTTTGAAGGTTTTAGGGTAGATGCCCAGTAAGGGAATAACTGGGTCTGTTGGTATCTCTATAGTCAGCTTTTTCAGGAGTCTCCATATTGCTTTCCAAGGTGGTTGCACCATCTTACATTCCCACCAACAGTGGATGAGTGTTCCTACTTCTCCACTTCCTCGCCAGTATTGATTTTCATTTGATTTTTTGATGTTTGCTATCCTTACTGGGGTATGGTGGAATCTCATAGTTGTTTTCAGTTGTGGAACACTGGGACCCGGAAGCACTCTGCACTCCCCTGCAACAGGACAATGGTGGTCCTGGCCGGCGTGGCAGACAGGGAGGGGATGCCACCTGAGCTAGTGTAAGCTACAGACACAGTCTGAGCTCATGTGGGGAGTTGGAATGGGCCTGGCTCAAGTGTGAAAGTGAGGAGGCTGGAGCAGTATTTGAGCAAGTGGGTGGAGCAGGCTAAACTTCCACAAGCGGGGATCTGAGCAGGTGCACCGCTATTTGGTGGGCAAATTGATAAAAGGATCCTGAGCTCCAATGGGCCAGCAGGCGTAGCCTGGCCAAGGACACTCGTGGCTAGGGGTAGCAGGGCAATCGCCCCTGTGCAGTGAGGCAAGTGGAACTATGTTGGCCTGGGACCCTTTTCCTACAGTTAGTGCTGGAGTTTCCTGAAGCTGGGACTGTGGGTATGGCAGCTGCTTGTGGGGACAGGTGGGCTACCTGCCCGATAGGGAATCAGTGATTCCCTGTTTTTTCCCCTCTGTGCCCTCCCACTGGCAATCTATTGGAGATTACCCTCCCCTAAAAGACCTAGTGAACCCTTAATGTCTTGCCTATCTTTCCTGAGGATGTGAGGCGAAGTTAGGTGGCCACCATCTTGGCTGGAAGTCCAGGGGCTGTCCCATCCTGTTTTCGTGATAAACATTTTGTAAGTTTTTTTTTTCAATAAAATCTGACACTCTTGAACAGCTCTGGGTTGCACTCAGAGATCCCATGCTCTGATTTGCAACCAGTGCATCCTCGGTTCACTCCTAGCACCTTGTGAGTCAGTGGTCTTGCTTGTGTGCCACCAGACGCCATTACAGTATGGATAGATCATAGGGACCAGCCCTAAGGTGTGTTTTGGGGAGGCAGATCTGGAACTCCCGCCTAAGGTATACAGAGAAAAGTCAGAGTTCTGCCTGGGTTCCCTGCTGTTTGGCTGCCAGTTTTTGCTGTTGCTTTTAGTGATGGGTTTTCTCTTTTCTGCCATTTTGGAACTTCCCCTGGATCTGTAAGCCAAAAATAAGTCCCATTCCTCCCATAAAGTGTCTGGTTTGGAGGTTCATCTCAGCAGCATGGAGCTGATTATAACAGTGAGTATAACAAAACTGTATAATTTTAACTGATATAAGTAACCTTCATGTTAGTGAAAATCAAACAAAACATGTTTCTTCTCACAAATATATATTGATCAAGGTGATTGTGGTGGCACAATCTTGTAATCTCAGAACTTGGGTGCCTGAGGCAGGAAGACAAATATTTTAAGAGGTGTATTTCTATATTATTGCTTTATCATATTAGCAAAGGTTAGAAATTAAATTGTGAGTAGACTTTTTTCTCTACTATCTATCTTTGGGCCTTACCCAACTCTTACATCATTTTCACCTTGACAGTGTTTCATCCATCATTTATTTCTTGCTTATTGGATGAGTGTTTTAGGTAGCTTCACATTTCTGGGATGAACCTCTAAAACCCACACAGCTTATGGGAGGAACAGATTTATTTCAGGCTTACAGATCCAGGGGTGTTCCATAATGTTGGAAGAAGCTGGCCCCCTTTCACAGATCCACAAAGAGAGATAAACCACCACTGGTACTACAAAACCAGCAACCAGCAACAAAACTGAAACATCAAAACAGCTGAAACCCAGACAGTACTCATTCTGCATACCTTAGGTTGAAATTCAGATCTACACCCATTAGCACCCTAGGGTTGAGCAGTAGGGTGCACTCAGATTGACACTTCTTCCAGCCAGATGGCTCAAAATACAACTTGCAGCTTTAATAAAACATTTGAGGGCTGGAGAGATTGCCCAGTGGTTAAGACACTAGTCAGCAAAACCTAATGACCTGAGTTCAATTTCTCCAGAACCCTCGTAAAACCAAATGCACAAAGTAGAACATGCATCTAGAGTTCATTTGCAGTGGCTGGAGGCTTTGGTGTGCCCATTCTCTGTGTTTATCTGTTTTTGTCTCTGCTTGCCAATAAATAAATTAAACATAAAAAACAAAACAAAATACATATACAGAATTTAAAAAAAATTGAGGCTATTTTGGGACTTTAAGTCAAACTACCACAGATGAGTGAAAATGAATATAGATGCAAGCCAAAAATCATACCTATGTCTTGCAAATGGAAGCAAAAAGATGAGTAATGGATGCATAACGAAAAACATACTATAAAACAAAACCTAACAGCTGGAGATATGGCTTAGTGTTTAAGCATTTGCCTGTGAATCCTAAGGATCCCAGTTGGAGGCTTCATTCCCCAGTACCCACATAAGCCAGATGCACAAGGCGGCACATGCATCTGGAGTTCGTTTGCAGTGGTTGGAGGCCCTGATGCACCCATTCTCTCTCTCTCTCTTTCTGCCTCTTTCTCTCTGTGTCTGTTGCTCTCAATGAATAGAGCTACAATGAATATAGATGTACAAGTATCTCTGCTGTATGATATAGATTCCTCTGGGTATACACTCAGTAGTAGTATGGCTGGGTCCTGTGGTGGTTCCACTTTTAGGTTCTTTGAGGAACCTTCACACTAATTTCCATAGTTGCTATAGCAGTTTATATTCTAACCAACTAGGAATAAGAGTTCCCTTTCCCCCGTATCCTCTCTCACATTTATCGACCTATGTTTTCTTTCTTTTTGTTTTAATTTATTTTTATTTGAGAGAGAGAGAGAAGGAGAAAGGGGGGGGGGGAGAATGGGCACACCAGGGCATCCAGCCACTGCAAATGAACTCCAGATGCATATGCCACCTTATGCATCTGGCTTACATGGGTCCTGAGGAATCTAACCTGGGTCCTTTGGCTTTGCAGACAAGTACCTTAACCACTAAGCCATCTCTCCAGCCCCGATGTTTTCTTCATAAAACCATTCTGACTGGGGTGAGATAAATCCTTTGATACTTTCTGTGTATGTTCTATAATTTAACTTCAAGTCTTGCAGTGACTTTCTGAATAAGGTTCTATTCATTTTAAAAATTGTGAAAATAGAAAGTAAGTAGTATTAGAGGCAGAACTGAAATCCAAGTTATCTGTTTGCTGAATATGAACTATTGATCACCACTGTTGTATTTTATTTTGCCTTCTATGAGACAAGTTTAATGCAATGGTATTGGATTTATGAAGTATGATATGTGAAGCTGACTTCAGAGAAAGGAATATTATTACATAGCCCTACAGTAGAATAATAAACTTTTTTAAAATTTTTTTTGTTTATTTATTTATTTGAGAGTGACAGAGAGAAGGAGGCAGAGAGAGAGAGAGAGAGAGAGAGAGAGAGAGGGCGCTCCAAAGCTTCCAGCCTCTGTAAACGAACTCCAGATGCGTGCGCCCCCTTGTGCATCTGGCTAACGTGGGTCCTGGGGAACTGAGCCTCGAACCGGGGTCCTTAGGCTTCACAGGCAAGCGCTTAACCACTAAGCCATCTCTCCAGCCCATAATAAACTTTTAATCAATGTTAAACTAATGAGTGCTATAGCATAAATTAATAAAGCAGTTTCTAATAATAAGTAAAAATGTTTAGCATGAAGAACTTTATAATAAAAATGATAATTATGCTTATTTTGTAATCAATTACTTTGGTAAAAATATTGTAATGGAGTAATTTGGGAAAAAAATAAAAGGAGCTAGTGCTTTTTTCAGTGTTTTTGTATGAAGAGCATAATAATATTAAAGAAATAATCAAGTGAATAGTAACCAATATAAATAATTAAAATTAAATTAAAGAAATAAATCATTGTATAATAGTTTAATATGAAATCTTTCACATGAGATTAGGTGATTCCAGAGTGGTATAGCCATATACAATATGTAATATTTCAGTTTTGCTATATTAATAGTAAAAATCATTATAAAATGTAAAAATAAATAACAAGAAATAATAAAATCAAACATGGTAACAACATCCAGAAATATAAAAATTCAGCAGTTCTTCATAGCCTTAAGCATTCCCAGTTCTGTTCGAAATTTCAGCCTGAATTCTCCTTTGGAGGTGACAAGATGGCTTAGCAATTAAGACGTTTACTGGCAAAGCCAAAGGACCCAGGCTCGATTCCCTAGTGCCACATGTATCTAGAGTTTATTTGCAGTGGCTAGAGACCCTGGCACACCCATTCTCTCTCTCTTTGTCTCTCTCATCTATCTGCCTATCTTTCTCTAATAAATAAATAAATCATTTTATTTAAGAAATAAAGTCTCCTCTGAGACCCAAGAAAAATATCTTAACTGTGAACCTGCATAAATTAAAAAAATACATACTTCCAATATGTAGTGGTACCAAGTAAATATTCCCATTTCAAATAGGTCAGGTAGGGGTATGGTAAAGAAAGATCAGACCAAAGCAAGAATAAACTCAGAAAGAAAACAGTAAGTTCTATAGTTCAATGTCCAGCAGTTGTGCCTTGTGATATAATCACCTGGGCTCCCACAGTCTTGAGTACCCTCCAACCTCCATCTTTTCCACCTGTGGCACACATAACCTTTCCATTGAAACACTACACCATGCTTGTGGCTTTCCTTGGCAGATGTTCCATGCCCCTCATATCACCTACATCCTAGAATTTACTTTGTACCTTGGCTTCATGTCTCCTGTTTTATGCAATGGCCTATCAGACTTCTTTGGATGGAATATGAACCTAAAGCACATTGTATGGACTTAGTGGCCTTCAGCAAACTTAACACAAACCTCCATGACCTTGTTACTCTGCATCATGTATGCCTATAAAACTGTCACACCATGGAATATGCTGCCAAGTTCTGCTGCCAGCTGGAGATACAGCCTGGCCTTCCTGGACCATAGGTACAAACAGCCTCTTTGTGCCTAAGTGGTTGTTGTTGAGCAGAGCAGGATTCTGATTTTAGGCTTTATCTTTTTAAATGCATTTCTTTTTCTTAAGTTGGAGCATGATTGGATAGGATCTAACATTCAGTGTACCTTTCCTATTGCTCCAATACAGAGTACTAGCTTTATGGTCTACTCTTAACAATTTCAGTTGCTTTCACATCCTCCTTGTCTGCATCTTTAAACTCACTCATGCTACTTTAATCACCAAATTGCACACTTTTTATCTTCCTGCTTCAGTTATTCCTTCCCATTGTAGACCTGGATCATAGCAATGAGCAGCCACCACAACACAACATGAATGCTACCTTGCCTTGAAATTTCCTCTAACAAACAAGCTAGTGCATAACTTTTGAACTCAACCTCAAAACTTCTCAGGGTAGTGCCAGACTGCAGCCAAATCCTTTGCTAGAATATTACAACAGTGGCCTCTAGCCTTGTGCCCATTTTTTTTGTTCTCCTCTGAAACTTCCTGTCTCTACTATTCACATTTCTATTGGCATTCTAGTCTTCCAAACTCTCACCAGACTGGCCCATTGAACTCTACTTATAGCACTCTACTTTTCCTCTAGTCTAAAGTTCCAAAATCTTTCCCATTCCTCCTGCAATCCAGTCCCAAAGGCCTATGAAACACATGGTCAGTTTTTTAATATTTTATTTATTTATTTGAGAGAGAGAGAGACAGAGAGAGAAAGAGATAATGGGCATGACAGGGCCTCCAGACACTGCAAACGAACTCCAGACACATGCACCCCCTTGTGCATCTGGCTTATGTGGGTCCTGGGGAATCGAACCAGGGTCCTTAGGCTTCGCAAGTAAATGCCTTAACTGCTAAGCCATTTCCCCAACCCACATGGTCAGTTTTATTATAGCAATGAGCCCACTTCTCAGTTTTAATTTTTTTTGTTAGTTACTTTTATTGTTTCAGTAACAAACCCAACATAAGGAAGGAAGAATTTATTTTATATCGCAAGTTGGAAGTAGAATGCATTGTGGCTGGGCAATCTCCATGGCAGGACAGGAATGAAGTAAATGATCACATTCAGTCTACTGTCAGGAAGAAGAGTAATGAGTGCTGGTACTCAGCTCACTTTATCTTTCTTATTCAGCCTGGCATTCAAGCCCATAGGCTGGTGCTTTCCACATGCAGGCTGAGTCTTCCCAGTAAACTTTCCAGAAACAACTTCATAGATATCCAGATGTGTATTTCCGTGGTGATTCTAAATCTAGTCAAGTTGGCAATTTAGATTAACCATCTCAGAGGCTAAATAAGGATGCTGGAATCATGAATAAACATGAGATATTCATAAAGTGTATTCCCCTCAGATCCTGAAAGTCAAAGGGGAACTAAGAAATGGAACATGCATAAATACAGATGAAATGTGTAAGAAAAATTTCTAATCCTCAAAACTGTGAAAAATCCTTTAGTTGTCCATGATATGCTTAAGAATAAGCAGACTATACATATTATAAAGCAAATACTATGGAGGTGCTTTAAAATTAATTCATTAGTAAACCAGGAAACAATTATTATAGTATATTATTCCTCCTGGACAAAAGGCCATATCAGTAAGAATTTATACCACCTTATTTCATATTATTTTTAAAATTCATTTTTTTTTTTTTTTGGTTTTTCGAGGTAGGTTTTCACTCTAGCCCAGGCTGACCTGGAATTCACTATAGAGTCACAGGGTGGCCTCGAACTCACGGCGATCCTCCTACCTCTGCCTCCCGAGTGCTGGGATTAAAGGCGTGCGCCACCATGCCCGGCTAAAAAATCTTCATCTCTAAAACAATTTTTTTAAAGTTAAGGAATAAAGAACTTAAAATCTTATATAGTCCCTTTTTATAGTAAACTTTAAAAAAACCTCTTCAGTATTAATTGTAGTTTGATTGATGTCATTTTCTAGGTGCCTAATATCTCTACAAATATATTTTCTTTGTAGGAAAATATAATGATTTAACTTAATATATCCACCCCAGAATTAACCTTATGAAAAAGCACTTTATGGCTAGCACAGGTGCACAGATAGTTCTTGGAGGTGATGGTGATTACACATGTCTTACAATGGGTAGTAATACTTAGAGCTAAGGTTGAGCCATCTGGAGGAAGATTGTCTGTGGTGAGAGTTATAGGCTTGCCATGTTCTCTAAGTGGTATGGAGTGGCATGCCTGCTTGACAAGTAGGGCTCTAACTCATGAGTATGGAGATATCTTGAAAATGGCTGAAGGTCTGTGGTAGTTTGAATGTATGTCCCCCATATACTCAAGTGTGTTACATAAATTGAGTTTGCAGCTTCAGCCCCTAGCAGGCCAATTCCTGCTACAGGGGTGTGTCACTGGGGGTGGATCTGAATTTTAATGTAGAGGTATACAGAGAGATCTTTAGGATCTGGTTATGCTTGCTTGTAGTGATAGCTGCTTGGTGGTGTCTCTCAGATTTTATTTCTGAATGGGAGTCAGCTTTTTCCACAGTTTGACAGAACTATCCCTGAATATGTAAGCTTGAAATAAATCCCTTCCTGTCCTAAACTGTGCCTGGTTTGGCTGTTCATACCAGTAGCATGGTGCTGTCTACAACAAGGTTTAAAGCAAATAGTGAAATGGGTGGGCAAATGATGAAAATATCAGCAGGCTGCAGTGGAGGTGGCTTGGATAGTGTTGTAGCATCTGTTACTAAGATGGCTGCACAGAGGGAACTTGTTTGTGTAAAAAAGGAGTTAATAATGAGAAAGGGTCATGTGGCTGGCATCTTCTGTATTACCCAATCATTTGACAGGTAAACTGGTTAAAAGAGAAGATGAGGTAGAAATGCTGGCATACTGTCTCTCATCGCAGGCAGGCTGCAAGGAAAACAAAGCACAAATTATATCAGTGTTTAAGAGCCCTTCATGGGATCCTTGTGACCCATGGGAAAAGGTGGATAGTGAGGAGGAATAGAATGAGGTAAAGGCTATAGGAGATATACATTATGATTCAATTTCTGAGTATTTTTATATAATCTTTATGACTTTTGTTTGTTCCGCTCCACAGTGGTGTGGTAGTTAGAATGAATGCCCCACAATAGATTCAGGAGTTTATTAAAACTTCTTGGACTTCCAGCCACCTAGTTGGAGGAGGTTTCACTGGGTGGATCTTAGGGTTCAGCCCTAAGATGTGGTGGTGGATTTGAAATTCCAATCTAAAGATATCCTAAGTGCCTAGTTCTGCCTGGAGTTCCTGAAGTGTGCTGTGTGGTGCTTTCTTTCTCTCTCTCTCTCTCTCTCTCTCTCTCTCTCTCTCTCTCTCTCCCTCTCTCTCTCTCTGTCTGCTTGGTCCTTTAAGAGGGGGCCAATTTCTGCCATTATGGAACTTCCTCTGGATCTGTAAGCTTCAATAAATCTCTTCCTCTATAACTGTGCCTGGTCTGGAAGTTCATATCAGTAGACCTAAAGCCGTCTACTACACATAGCTTATTTCAAAATATAGCTTAATAACTTATAAAACATATGGGTGTTTGAAATTATTTTCACTTCATTAACTTAAAATTTCAAAAAAAAAACCACAAAGAATACATCCTATCTTTCCCTAACAATCTGTTGAAATTCACTTTGTGTCCTAACACACAATAACTTTCCTTAAATATTCCACACATTCTTAAATGCAAATAAGAATTAGGGCAGGGAGGAGCAAAATGGTGGTACCAACATATGATGTACCCATACAAAGTCTCTACTTAAAAAGAAAGAAAGAGAACAAATTCTTGCTGTAGTGTCCTATATATGTGAAGTAGATGAAGCTTGTTACGCATATATATTCTCACTGATTTTTTTTAGTCTTTTAAAATTATTTTTAGGGCTGGAGAGATGGTGTACAGGTTAAGGCATTTGTCTACAATGCCAAAAAGCCAATGGACCCAGGTTCGATTGCCCGGGACCCACATTAACCAGATTCACAAGGGGGCACACTTCTGGAGTTTGTTTGCAGTGGCTGGAGGCACTGGCCCGCCCATTCTCTCACTCTGTCAAATAAATAAATAAGTAAAAAGGTAAAATTATTTTTAGGTTAATATACAAATTAATGAGTTGCATTATGGCGTCTTCCTTCACATTTGTCATTATACATGTTCTTATTAGTTTCCTATGAAAAACTTGTTGTCCCCCACTATACATTACTGTGTTTTTCAACTTTTTCCTTTAATGTAGGTAACAACTGTAGTTGTTTTGAGACCATGAATTATGCACACAAAATTTTAGAATTGAGAGGGAGTTGAGTTAGGGTGACTGGACCCCTGAAGGGGAAATGTATAGGAAAGTGCACTTGCTAGAAATTAAAGATGATTTGACTACTTATCTCTTGCCTTGTTCCCTAGACCTGTTTTCCCACAACCAGGATCCCTATTGGAGGTCTTTCATAGGATTGAAAAATATTGTGGTTGGTCAAGTTCAGACCCCAGAACTTGGTGTCAGGGCTAGCCTATTCCTGAGACAGCCCCTAGCCCTAACGAACCAGCTGGCCCTCTGGTTCACCTGAGCCGGAAGATACCCACCGCCCTAAGGTCATAAATACCTTTGCAAGATGCAGGCTGGCTCTCTGACTACTTGGGAATTTCCAGCTGTGGGTGAGTTTTTTCCTCAAATGGGCCTGGGCTGGCTTGGCCCAGGCCCCCACAGGAGGACCTGCTAGCTCTTACTCTCCACATGGTCTTCTTTACCCCTTCCAGATCCCCACATGGCAGGAACTCCTTGAACTTTCTTTTCCATTTTCTTTCCATGCATTTTTTCCAGGCTTTCCACATGGGATTTCTAGCCACATGAGTGCCTTTCCATGGCTCTGTACTTCCATTAATAAATATAATAATTTAATAATTATCCTTAGACTTCTTTATTATTAAATTATTTGATTAAAATTAGAAACAAACTTAGGATTTGGTGTTCAAGGACTTTCCTGGACCCTGAGCACCCGGTTACAGAATTTACATGGTTTCTTGGGCATTATAATCTCTATCATTATGATATTTTTGTATCTGACTATATTTTGTTTGGTATTAAATGTCTATGAAAATAATGGTCAGCATTTGACTGGTAATATATGATTCCACCCTTTAATTCTCAAATGTTGAAAATCTAATGTTAGAAGTATCTTCTATAGAAAACATGTAGCTAGAGGCAATGAATTGAGAATGGAATTTCTTTTAATTTAAAACTGGATCATATTTTTTGTTATGGTGACTCATTTCAACTTTTAATTTTTGTATTATTATCCTGCTTTTGCATTTCCTTTTCTTATTGTCCTTTTTTAAACTAATTACAGTTTCCTTCCCTATCATGTAATAATTTTATTTCACTAGATTGCAATGCATATTCTTTATACAATATTTTAGTGTTTATCTTTTACATTTTTATTTATTTACTTATTTATTTGAGAGAGACAGAAAGAGAGAATGTACACACCAGGGCCTCCTGCTGCTACAAATGAACTCCAGACACATGCAACACCTTGTGCATCTGGTTTACATGAGTCCTGGGGAATCAAGCCTGGGTCCTTTGGCTTTGCAGGCAAACTCCTTAACCACTAACCAATCTCTCCAGCCTGATCTTTGATATTTTAAGCACTGATATGAAAATGGGAAGACACCCCTGCTACTGATCTGCTATCTTCTCATATATTACAGGTTTACAGCTCATTTAACATATAATGAGCCTGCAACTCTTTTATTAGAATCCTTGACTTGGACAGGTTATACCTTTTCTCCTGTATTCTAATTATGATCAGACAACAGAAACAAAGTTCAAGGTCACTATGTTTCTATAAATACATTTAGCCACCAAATTTGTCTCAACATTCATTTTCCAGTTTTGCTATTTTCACTTTGTTTTGAAAATGGAATATTTCATCACACCATCTCAGGAGGTATATTTTCATGCATATCATTTAGGTCAATTTTTTAGTAGTTCAAAGTTGTTTATGGTACCAAATCCAACAGGTATTTCCAATACTTATATAATTATCTTCTTTATTTCAACTTTGAAATATTAGCATTTGCAAATTAAAATTGAAGGGACCAAACTGATGCCATGACAGTCTTCAGTAAGGTGCCACCCTGTTCAGGATGGCCAACAGTTCATGGTTCATATTCCTTTCTCCTCTAGTGACTTGTATAATTGGAAGAGGCCGAACCCAAAGTTTTGTGAGAAGCCCTCAGCCCTCCTAGATTTGTTAGATTCCATAATGATAACCCATGAGCCCATTTGGGATGATTGTCCGTAGCTTTTGTAGGTTCTCTTAACAACAGAGGAAAAGGAACAGATTCTAGCCACCACCTGCAAGCTAGCTCCTGGACCTAACGGCCAGCCCACGATTGTACAAACTGTCATGGATGCAGACTTTTCCTTAGCCCACCCTGACTGGGACCCCAACAGCCCTGAAGGTAAGGAGAGGCTCAAAGCCTACCGCCAGATTCTGATGGGGGGGGGGGTCTCCGAGAGGCTGCTAGGAAGTCTACAATTTTATCTAAGGAAGGACAGGTTATACCAGGTAAGGAGGAAAGCCCAGGGGCCTTTTTTAGAGAGACTATTAGAAGCATACCGGACCTATATGCCCCTGGACCCAAAAGCAAGAGAAAACCAGTCTGCCATGAACATGGCTTTCGTCAACCAGGTGGCACCAGATATCTGCAGAAAACTTCAATGGCTGGACAGTTTTGCAGGTAAGCAGTTGTCAGAATTTGTGGCAATAGCAGAAAAAGTGTATAATAATAGAGAAACCCCAGAACATAAACAAACTAGAGGATTAGCTAAGATACTACTGGCTGTCATGGGAAAATCTGACCCGAGGGAATTAAAATCCATGGCTTATGGGAGAGACAGGGGCAAGCCATCCCCACAATTGAGAGGGGAAGGACAACACCAACCCCATCTCCAAAAGGACCAATGTGCTTATTGCAAAGAGATGGGACATTGGGAAAATGAATGTCCAAAAAGACAAAAGGACAAAAATTCTAAAATCCTGGAAATAGGAGAACTTAGTGACTGAGGGTGTCAGGGCTCACGTCACCTCCATGGGCCCTGGGTAACCTTGAATGTGGAGGGGAATCCAGTGACTTTCCTTCTCTACACTGGGGCTCAACATTCTATCCTGAAACAACCTATGGGACCCCTGTCCACCAAAAGGATATGGGTCCAAGGAGCCACTGGGACAAGTCAATACTCATGGACTACCTGAAGAGAAGTGCACTTAGGAATGGGACGGGTAGCCCATTCATTCATGTTCCTCCATGGGTGCCCATATCCACTGTTAGGGACAGACCTGTTGACTGAAATGGGGGCATAAATCCATTTCAGCCCTGAGGAAATACAAGTTCTCAATTAGAATGGTCCTATACATGTGTTAACTGTGTCCCTGGAGGAAGAATACAAACTCTACTCTTCACCCTCCCAAACTACCACTGAAAGCCCATATCTCAAGGAGCCATGGGAAAGGATTCCAGGTGTATGAGCAGAGAGAAATCAGACCAGGCTGGCCAAATATTGGTTCCCAATCATGGTCCAACTTAGGGCTAATTCCAGCCCAATACAAGTCCACCAATACCCTATGCCCCAAGAGGCCAAATGCCTCACATAACCCAGCTTTGGGAACAAGGGATACTATTCCCTTGTAAGTCTGCCTGGAATACTCCTCTCCTGCCAGTAAAGGTGGCACACTCTAATGACTATCAGCCTGTGCAGAATCTGAGGGAAATTAATAACTGGGTAGAGGACATTCACCCCACGGTGCCAAACCCATGAACTCTGCTGAGCACTCTGTCACCTGAACACAATATGTACGCTGTGCTGGACCTCAAGGATGCATTCTTCAGTTTGCTGCTGGCCCTGGCCAGTCAACCTCTGTTTGCCTTTGAATGGAGTGATCCTGAACATGGATTCAATGGGCAATTAACATGGACCAGATTGCCACAAGGATTTAAGAACTCACCCACAATTTTTGATGAAGCACTCCATGAGGATCTGGGTGAGTACCACCAGGCCCATCCCCAAATAACCCTCTTGCAGTACGTAGATGACTTCCTTATAGTGTCTCCAGATGGAGAAACTGCTGCTCAGCCACAGAGGCCTTGCTGAGAGAATTGGACCGCATGGGATACTGAGTTTCAGCCAGAAAGGTGCAACTCTGCCAGAGGGAAGTAACGTACCTTGGGTACATACTCAAGGGGGGGGGGGGCACAACACCTGTTGTCTCAAGCCTGCAAAAAGACAGTCCTCAACACTCAACATCCCCCACCTCAGAACTTGGTGACAAGTACGTGAGTTCTTGGAGTCAGCAGGGTTTTGTAGACTTTGGATACCCAGATTCACAGAAATTGTCTAGCCTCTCTATGAGGCCACAAGCAGACAAGAAAGCTCCCTAGAATGGACCCCAGAAATGGAGAAGGCCTTCCTCCAATTGAAAGAGGGCCTCCTTGAGGCCCTGGCATTGGCTTTGCCAGATATCCACAAGCCTTTCCATCTTTATTTGGATGAAAACAAAGTCATAGCCAAAGGGGTATTGACTCAGACTCTCGGCCCTTGGAAGAGGACAGTTGCTTACCTATCAAAGGAATTAGACCCAGTGGCAATAGGATGGTTCCCATGCCTCCGAATAATATCAGCCACAACCTTATTGGTCAAAGACTCAGATTAGCTAACTTTGGGCCAACCCCTGAGAGTGACTACACCTCATTCTATTGAAGGAGTGCTAAAGCATCCCCCTGACAGGTGGCTGACTAATGCCAGACTGACTCATTACCAAGCTCTTCTCCTCAACCACCCACAGGTCCAATTTGCCGCCAGTCAGGCCCTCAATCCTGCAACCCTGTTACCTGATCCAGATCTGGACAGTCCCATACATGACTGCTCAGCGATCTTGAGCAGTTTACAAGGGACCCGACCAGATCTCAAGGACATTCCCCTTAAAGGGGCAGAGCTGACCTGGTATACAGATGGTAGCAACTTCCTTAAGGATGGTGTCTGCTATGCAGGAGCTGCAGTGGCAACTGAAAAGACAACTGTATGGTCAGAAGCCTTCCAGGTACGTCTACCTAGAAAGCTGAATTGAGAGCCCTGACCAAGGCCTTACAACTAGGCCATGGAAAGAGACTTAATATCTATACTGATAGCTGTTATGCTTTTGCAACAGTACATCTTCATGGGGCCATTTATAAAGAGAGGGGACTATTAACAGCAGAAGGAAAAAACATTAAAAATAAACAGATCTTGGACCTCCTACAAGCTATATGGCTCCCCAAAGAAATAGCAATCATGCATTGCCCTGGTCACCAGAAAGGGGAGGATCCCACTTCTAAAGGGAGCAACAGGGTTGATAAGGTAGCACGAGAAACAGCCCTTCAGGTTGCTACCACCCTGGTCACAAAAGTGCCTCCAGTCATGATGCCAACCTTGCCATAAACACCAAACTATACTGACTCAGAACTATGGAGGATCCATATCTGCACAGCAGCCTATAAGGAACAAGGATGGTATAAAACCACTGATGGGAGGATTATTCTCCCAGCGGACTTTGCTAATCAACTCATTAGACAAATACACCAGAGCACACATCTGGGTCAACGGAATATTGAGTACTTACTTAGGCAAGCTCACCTCAAGGTTTATGACTTAAGACAAAAAGCAGAAGAAGCCATAGCCCAGTGTCATACTTGCTGCCTGGTAAATGCAAAAAGCAAAGTTTCTCAGTCAGGAATCAGGGAAAGAGGAACCCAACCAGTAGTAAATTGGGAAATTGACTTCACAGAGATAAAACCTGGTTTGTATGGATACAAGTATTTACTGGTACTTATGGACACCTTTTCAGGATGGACTGCGGCTTTTCCAACCAAGAATGAGACTGCCACAACTGTGGCCAAGAAACTATTGGATGACATCATTCCAAGGTATGGTTTACCTGTTGTTTTGGGGTCAGACAATGGACCAGCCTTCATCTCACAGGTAACCCAGGCTATAATTAAAATCTTGGGGACAAATTTGAAACTCCATTATGTGTATCATCCCTAGAGTTCATGGCAGGTAGAAAGAATGAATTGGACCCTAAAGGAGACCTTATCTAAATTAACCCTTGAAACTGGTGGTGACTGGGTGTCACTCCTTCCCTTTGCTCTTTTCTGAGTTTGGAACTCCCCTTATACCACGGGGGTGACTCCCTTTGAACTCATGTATGCAAGACCCCCACCCTTGTTACCTAATATAAAAGCAGAAATGTTAACTGAATTTGATGATGAGAGATTTCTCTCCTCCTTACAAGCTTTATTTCAGGTGCAAGAACATCTCTGGCCTCAGCTGTAGGCCATCTATGAGAAGGCACCTCCACTTACACCCCACGGGTTCAGACCAGGAGATCTAATGCTCATCAAAAGGCACCGAAAAGAGACTCTTGAACCCGGCTAGAAGGGACCTTACACCGTGATCCTGACCACCCCAACTGCTGTCAAGGTGGACGGCATCTCTGACTGGATACATCACTCACACCTGAATCCTGTTGACCCACAGGCAGATCCAGATGATTACGCTCCTGAGGAGGAACCAGAATTGTGGCACGGGCCATCGCACACCCACAGGACCCACTCAAACTGAGAATTCATAAGCTAGAGACTCAATGATGGCCAGGTTATTTTGGATTGTGTCTGTCTTCTGTTGTCTGTTAACCATGATCACCTCAAACCCACATCAGCCCTACAATCTCACACAGCCAGTTACTAATATGGTCACAGGGAAGGTAGTTAGTCCCACATCCCATTTAGCCCCACTTGGAACCTGGTTCCCTGATCTGATGTTTTCCTTGTATGACCTAGTGGGGCAATCTTGGAACTATGCTTCTAACGATACTGAAACTGCCAGCCCATGCCAGTACAACCCATCCTTTGGATGCAATTTACCTCAAGCATGAGCCAACATAAGAAAACGGATCTTTTATGTGTGTCCTGGTCATGACAGAACCTCAGGGCAACAGGCAAACTGTGGTGGCCCAGAATCACACTATTATGCAGCATGGGGATGTGAATCCACAGGGGCCATTTCTTACCCTCCCCCCTGTGAAAACAGACTATATCACTGTCACCAGAACCAGGGGTCCCCCTCATGTAAGCAGTCCCAATGTAATCAGCTATTAATTAATTACTAACAGAGGAAAAGCTGTCACCAGATGGGAGACTGATAAAAGTTGGGGAGTAAGACTATATACAATAGAAAAGGACCCAGAAGTGGTATTTACCATACGACTCCATGCCCAGCCACAAGGGGCTAAACATGGAGTACCCATTGGGCCCAACCCCATCCTAGTCCTACCCCCGTTGAACCATGCCAGGAATGCTCAAACCCATAGCAGCAACTTTAGTCTCAGGCATCTCTCCAGCCAGGGGTGCTGCCATACCCACGGTCATGCCTCTCCCCAGGGTCCCAGATATGTCCCTTATATTTGAGTTATAGCTTCTTAACTTCACTTTCAAGTTTCTTAACTCCACCACTAACGTTACTAGGGAAGTCTGTTGGCTCTGCTTGGACCCCAGACCCTCCATACTATACTGGCTGGGGTACCACAGCAAATCTGTCAACTCCTTCAGAAAGCCCACTGAGATGCTCTTGGGGAAAGTCTCTGGTTCCTACCCTTCAAACTGTAACTGGAAAAGAGTTATGGGTGACAGGAATAGGGGGGAAACTTGATAGCTTTCCTCACCTTAAGCATCTCTGTAAACATAACATGACTGCAGAGGCTAGTATGTCCTACCTTGTTCCCCCTAACCGAACTTGGTTTGCAGGCACCATGGGCTTAACCCATTGCATCCACCCCCAAATCCTTCAGAACACCACCAGCTTGTGTGCTTTAGTTACCCTATTCCCTCAAGTTTACTACCTTCCTTTCAACACCTATATGGACACCCTAGACCATGACCATCCCAGGGGAAAATGAGATTTTGGAATCTCAGAAATTCTTCTCACAACACTAATTGGGACTGGCATAGCTGCAGGAATTGGCACTGGTACAATGGCCATAATTAAGGCAGATCAGACTTATCAGGCTCTAACTGACCTTATAGACTCAGATCTCTGAATTAGAAAAGTCTGTCCATCACCTAGAGCAGCCACTGGACTCACTAGCTGAAATAGTACTGCAAAATAGAAGGGGGATATATCTGCTCTTTCTACAGCAAGGAGGGCTTTGCCAGGCCTTAGGAGAACAATGCTGTTTTTATGTCAACAACTCAGGCATTATCAGAAACAGGCTGGTCATGGTCCGCAAGAGGTTAGAAGAGAGGGCTAAAATTAGACAGGAAAATCAAAACTGGTATGAATATTTGTTCAATTGGTCCCCTTGGTTAACAACCACAATTTCTTCCCTGGCAGGTTCCCTTATTCTCTTGTTGCTAGCCCTCACTTGTGGGCCCTACATTATTAATGCCTTGGTCAAATTTGTTAAGGATCTCTCAGCCAGAGTACAATTAATGGTTCTAAGACAACAATACCAAGATTTGATACATCTTAAGGATTCAAGATGGGGCCATACTCAAGGGAGGAATGAAGGGACCAAACTGATGCCATGACAGGCTTCAGTAAGATGCCATACTAACGAGGTCTAAGTTTCAGTTTCCCAGAGAGGCAGGCAAAACTTCTGGGAAAGAGCAGGCTATTACTCAACAGTGACCCTGACATGTGGCCAGAGAAGATAGCTGCCCAGGGGCTGAGTCAGTTCCTGGAGACATGTCCAAATATGCTTGGACATGTCTCTTTTGCACCTTTCACCCCAACCAATCAAAGATGTACAAATGAGATTTATGCCTGCCTAACCAATTATGATAAAGGGTTCCCCAATCTGCCTGAAATTCCCCTAGACCTAGCCCACAAAAATTCCTCTAGCTGTGCTTAAAAGGAGCCTGCAAACTCCTCCCATTTTATATGAATGGTTGACCCCCGCATGCTGGCTGGTTCTGCAGAATAAATGCTCTTTGCTTTTGCATACTATTTGACACTAGGTCTTTCTTCAGTGATTTTCAGACCCTTACAAAAATCACTACCAGGATCTACTGTACAATATTTGCTTCAACTTAGTCTAGAGCTGAATAGCATGAGGCATACCAAATACTTCAGGAAAGAGAAACTTCTGTTCAACTCTTCAGTGACCATTAATACCCTTTCAGTTTTCCAGGGCGAGTAAAAAAAATGGAAGGCATATTTGCAAAAGTTAGAATGAGGAAAATAGTGAGCTGGGAAGATGGCTAATGACCTGGGTTCAATTCCTCAGTACCCACAAAAAGCCAGATCGACAAGGTTACACATGTGCCTGGAGTTAGTTTGCAGTGGTTGGAGGCCCTAGTGTGCCTCTCTCTCTCTCTCTCTCTCTCTCCCTCTTATATTTTATCTCTCTCTCTCCCTCTCATATTTTATCTCTCTCTCACACAAATAAATGAAGAAAATAAAGTAACAGAAGTACCAGTCCCACAGGAACTACTGGAATGACCACAAGGTCTACAACCTTTCTTGATAATGTTGAAAATCAACCATGTGGATGGAGAAGATGATCATAATGCTTTTTGGGTAGATGCCCTGAACTTATTGTTGTAGAAGCTTTTGTAGACCTGCCCAATGTTTTGTGATTATGAATACAGCATACATGGCCAAACTTCTATTACTAAGCAGGTAATTATAGGACTTTGGGTCCTATAATTAGAGTGCCTACTTTACCATGTAAGATGTCAAATTTAATGTATTACATTCATACAGAAATGTATTTTGTGGTACAAAAAAAATTGTAGATAAGGTCAGCCATACTTTGGAAATCAATTCTAAGTGCCAAACAGTTGGTCTTGAAATTTAACTGCACTGTGATTAAAAAAACTGGTTGGCCACAACAAAAGAAAATGCCAGATATTCCAATGTCCCATAAAACCTGTTCATTAAATCATGATTCACATAATATTGATTTTGACAAAAGAGTTTTCTTTGCACATATTCTGCCACTTTATAATGGGACAGAATCCCAATTTTGAAAGCTCATACACATTTCTCACACATCTCTAGCTTCCTGTCCTGCCAAAAGTAGACATTTAAATGGAGGGTAAATTTTCCTGAAGGTAGATCAGTATCATTATACCATGAAACAATGGAAACAAAACACCTCAAGTTAGGATCTTTGACATAATTTGGAACACACAGTGTGTTAAACTATGTCCCCTAATAGACTCAGGTATTATTAAAATTGAGCTTGCAGCTTCTTCCCCTAGCAGGCAGACTCCTGCTACTGGGTGGGGGGCAGGCATATCACTAGGGTTGGATGGACCTAAATTCCAGCCTAAGGTATGAAGAGTGAATACTGCCTGGATTCCCAAAGTTTTCTTGCTTGTGGTGCCAGTGGTGATTTCTCTCTTGGCATGGATTTGGCAAAGGGGGGCAGCTTCTTGCACCAGTATTGAACTTTGCCTAGATCTGTAAACCTGAAATAACTCCCTTCCTCTCATAAACAGTGCCTAGTTTGGAGGTTCATCACAGAAACATGGAGCTGACTATGACACACATGAATATGTAAAAGGCTTTCAAGTAATATATAAAAACATTTAAAGAATGTAATTAAAAGGAAAAGAAAGTTCTATTAGCTTATACATAAATAGGCAAAGGCTAAGCTGTACTAAAGAAAAGTTTTGTAAAAGTGGAGTGTTATGTTTGGATAATTGCTTAATTTAATAAAGACAATTTATTTCAAAATACCCAAATCCATAATATTAGAGCAATATAATAAGGGACATGTAAGGCAGCATGATTACATTTTCCTGTCTCTTTCAATCTCTCCTAATGTAAGACTTGGGCTTACTCAATCAAGTCCATGATCTTTTTGCCATCTTGAAGATTTATTGATCATGTAAATTCAGGTGCTAGTTCATCTGCTATTAGATTAATAAATGTATAGTTCAGCTGATTACATAAGCTTGTATTGAATAAAACACAGAAATAACAAAGCAAACCTTGACATGTCCAAGAGCGACTGGGACTCGATGTCATAGATTTTTGATGAGTTGAACATTTTTAGAAAAATTTTTTAATTTTTTTGTTCATTTTTATTTATTTAGATAGAGAGAGAGAGAGAGAATGGGCACACCATGGCTTCCAGCCACTGCAAACGAACTCCAGATGTGTGTGCCCCCTTGTGCATCTGGCTAACGTGGGTCCTGGGGAATTGAGCCTTGAACCAGGGTCCTTGGGCTTCACAGGCAAGCGCTTAACTGCTAAGCCATTTCTCCAGCCCTAGAATATTTTTAAAAATTTATTTGCAAGCAGAGGGAGACAGAGACAAGAGCGAGCGAGCGAGAGAGAGAGAGAGAGAGAGAGAGAATATGGGTGAACCAGGGCCTCTAGCCACTGCAAACAAATTCCTGATGTATGTACCACATTATGTATCTGACTTCATATTGGTACTGAGGAGTCAAACAAGGGTCATTAGACTTTGTAGGCAAGTGCCTTAACCACTGAGAAATCTCTCCAGACCTGAGGTAACCGTTTAGGCAAAATAAGTATATCACTATAAAACAAGTTAATATCAGAATGTTTTCTCCATTTTTAATTTTTATTTTTCCTTTAGTTGGAACATTTTCATTCTAACCCTTTTATAATGATATCTCTTTACCAATCAGTAAGCCATTGATGCATGCTTATTAGGTGAATATATAAATGGCAATCAACCAGGTTTTTACTAATTTCAGGTTTTTACACCAAGAAAAAGTAATAATTGAGACTAATTGCAAATGAAAATGGAGAAAGAATATATTTTTTTAATCTACGAGAATGTTATAAAAAAGAACAAATTAAAATTAATGGTGCAATAGCATTTGCTCATGGGTTATTGACATTCACAAACAAGTTCTGCTACCTAGCATTTGTCTCTGTTGGCATGTGCTTGGGTGAATTCTAATAGATAAAGGCATAGATAGAGTATGTAAGTACCTCTATAATCTTATCAGAATGATTCAGGCATATATGGATGATTTCCTTGATTGTAGAAGTTTTAACACTTTGATTTTTACAATTTTTCTTTTTTAATGATAGACTAGGTCTCATATAGAAGGCAAATTTATTGCTAGAAAAGCAGAGATCAAGCATTACATCCTTAGATGAGTAAACATATTATCTTAATATGACACAAATCATTTGATATAGTATGTATTGCTTTGTTTATGTTTTTATTTTTGATAATCAGTGCCCTATGTAAAATCAGTTGCTACTTACTGAAAATGGACTCCAGACACATGCACCACTTTATGCACCTGGATTTATGTGCTTACTAGAGAATCGAACCCAGGAAGGCTTTGCAAACAAGTGCCATTAACTGCTGAGAAATCTCCCTAGCTCATAATCAGTGCTAATTTTAAAGACAGATATAAGGGTTTATTATTCTTTACTTTGCTAGAGAATGACTTCTATAAACAAAAATCATTTCAAAATTACTTGATAGCAAGGACAGACAGTAACTTGTATATATGAGAGATGAAGTTACAGAAACACACACAGAAAGAAAGAAAAGACAGATTACCCTGGGCTAGAGTGAGCCCCTACCAAGAAAGAAAGAAAGAGTTAAAGAAAGAAAGAAAGAAAGAAAGAAAGAAAGAAAGAAAGAGAGAGAGAGAGAGAGAGAGAGGGAGGAAGGGAGGGAGGGAGGAAGGAAGGAAGAAGGGAGGGAGGGACGGAGGGAGGGACGGAGGAAGGGAAGGAAGGAAGACAGGAAGAATGAAAGTTGAAAGAACATTAGCAAAATTATCTCTGTGGAATAACATTGACTTTACTGTAGCTCAGCCAGGCTAAACAAGTTAGTACCTTTGACTCTAAATCCATAAAAATACATGCATGATTTTTCCCAAAAGAAAACAAGTTGAGAAGGAGGAATAACCCATCAAATATTTTGTTTACATTGAATAGTTAGTGATTATAAAATAGAGCAAAATATTAGGACAGGGAATAATTTTCTCTCCCTTTGGGAGAATTACTAAAATAGTGCCTTGTATTTTCTGATGCTGGCTTATGAGCGTGAAGTCCAGCAAATATGTTCTACCAACATGATCTATGGGTGGGGGGTAATCTTTATGATGCTCATAAATCTTGTAGACTCTGAGAAACAGTCCAGAGCAGGCATGTGACGTAGTCCAAATAACATATATAAATGATGTAGTCTCTGCTAGAACCACAGCTCATCTCCATAATCCACACAACTGCTGAGAAGACAAAGTGAGAAGCATGCTCTGTTGGATGGTGTGGCAAAAACAACACAAGCTGCAGTTACTCACATGGAGCCTAGGAAGGAAATACCAACAGCATATGGAAAGGATCTGGTTCATGTTGTGGGAATCTTGCATTTATAAATAAAACCATAGACAGTAATCAATATTGATTGACATCTTATGGGATAGTATCAACAGTGTATACTCTTTTATCTCATTAGAATTTAACCCTAAGGATGGGTATTTATCTTATTCTAAAACTACTATAGTGGGAAAAGGAGATTTATTTAAGCCTTTTAGAAGCCCTTTTCTTTAAAGAACTTCAAACTCTTACTTCTGTCGAATTTTAAAACACAGAAGAGAGAACCCCTGCAGTATTTCAATTAATTTGCTTATTCAGTAATGATGATAGTTATTGAACACATGTGATGGATATTTCAAGGAAATTTTTGGCTGACATAAATGTGAGTCATATTAATATAGAGAAGATACTGCATATAACTTTCCATCTTTTCTTTCTTTCCTAAACTGAATCTCCACTTAAGTTCTTGGTGACAACTGAGAAATCAGTGGAAAACTGTAAATGGTAGTTCATATTTTTGTTCTTAGGAATAATAGCTATTTGTCAGTTAACCTTTTTACCCCACAGGGAGGTATCATGCAGTTCTGTCAAGTGAACTATTCTCATCTTCCACATTTCTGAGTAAATAAGAAATGCTTGAAATATAAGAAAAGGTGTTGATCTTATTATAGGTACTTGTTAAATACACACACACACACATATATACGGAATAAAGTATACAAAGTTACTTGCAGGGAGCTGCAAGCAGTCGCCATTACTGGCTTCCTGTCTGTGTTGAGGTAAACAACTCCATATTAGGCAGTGCCTTGGCGCCAATCGTGTTCAAGGTATGCGCATGCGCTTGACTCAACCTGTCCCGAGCCTATCCCGTGGCGCCTGGTGGTGGCAAGCTGGTAGCAACCAATCAGTGGGCGCCTCATTGCACTTCCCTCTATAAAAGTAGCTGCACATTCCGCCTCCTTGCCCCTCGCCATCAACCCTCCTGTTAACCAAGAGCTCTCCAATAAAAGTGTGATCAAGAAGGATCCTCGTCTTGTGGTCGTTCTTCCCTGCGGGTCAGGGGGCTCGCCGCAAACTGGTGCCGAAATCCCGGGACGCCGGGAGCCTTGTGGTCACCAGGCGAGGGGTCGAAGAGGATTCAGAACTTGACACACGGAGAGGAAGACGTCGGTAAGTCATCCCCAGTCATGCAGTTTTCTGACCTGGACTTTAATCTGATCCTTGCCGTTTTCCTTCCCTTCTGGGTTTTGTTTAAAGGTAGCCACACAGACATTATTAGACAGGGACGGAAAGCGTTGGCAAGGCATCAGGATAGTCTTTCTGAGTCAGATACAAATGGGGAAACCCCAGCTAGGCCTAGGAAAAGGAAAGAAACAAAAAAGGAAATACAAAGGGAAAAAAAGGATAAAAGCTTACAAGATGAGCTTAGAGAAATGGGTGAAGTTTATGATTGTTCACCCACCAACAGGGACAGAAAAGCTTCCTCTAGACTGTACCCTGTCATTGAGGATAGACTGCAGAGGACCTTGTTGGAACTGGGCTATTGGCATAAGGGCTGGCTGCGTTCTGCTGCCCAGGCCCAGAGAGTTTGATTAAGGTTAAATTTGTAATGGACTGATGTGCTTGGCTAGAGATATTGGACTGAGAGATTTAAGATTTTAAGCTGGAAAACCTCAAGCAAGTTAAAATTACAGGCACTGAGACTGGTTTTAGGTTACTGAACCTGCTATTGTCAAACACATTAGCAATCTTAAGGAAGATGTTCCAACTGCTTTACATTCAAACAATGGAAAGGATGCCTGAGGAAAGGCTATCATAGAAATGCAAACACTTTTGGAAAGAGTTGACTGGAGGAGGAACCTGCTTTTCAAGGCTATTGAACTTGAACTGCAGAAATTTGATGTTTGTTTGATGGTGGTTGAGTTTACATTGTTTTAGTCTCTCCTTGCTTTAATCCCAGAGGAATTCGCCCATTACAAATTTGACAGATGGATGTTACTCACGTCCCATCTTTTGGCAAATTACAATATTTACATGTTTCCATTGATACTTGTTCTGGAGTTATGTTTGCTTCCCCATTAACCAGGGAGAAAGCAGCCCATGTTATTCAACACTGCCTTGAGGCGTGGAGTGCCTGGGGGAAGCCCAAAATTCTTAAAACTGACAATGGACCAGCTTATACTTCTCAAAAATTTGGACAGTTCTGTCACCAGATGGGAGTGACCCATTTGACAGGTCTCCCGTATAATCCTCAAGGACAGGGTATTATAGAACGGGCTCATCGCACTCTAAAGTCTTATTTAATAAAACAAAAAGGGGGAGTCGAGGAGACTCTGCCCTCAGTCCCGCGAGTGACTATATCCATAGCACTCTTTACTCTTAATTTTTTAAATTTGGACAGTCAGGGCCATTCGGCGGCTGACCGTCATTGCTCAGAGCCTAACAGGCCACAGGAGATGGTTAAGTGGAAAGATGTTTTGACTGGTCAATGGAGAGGCCCGGATCCTATTTTAATAAGATCCAGGGGAGCTGTTTGTGTTTTCCCACAGGACCAAGAATCACCTCACTGGGTTCCCAGTCGGTTGGTAAAAATGGTCCGACTCTCCTCAGAGGACAACCTGGAGATCCAGAATGATCCTGAAGAAGCAGATGTGGAGGAATCTATGGATGCTGGCCTTCCAGTGCCTGGCGCTCAGTAGAGGAGAACAACGCTGGGGCATCTTGTCAGCCTTTCCTAAGCCCCTGCTGGTACATCATGCTGCAGCGGTCTTCCCTCGCTTCTTCACAACTCAGAAGGAGCTGGGTCTCCCCACTGTGATTGGGGATACCACGTATGTCAGCTTAGGGGAAGATCGGAGTTTTGAGAAAATCGGAGCCCTTTGCTTCACAATTGATTCACCCCGTAATTTTTGTATAGGGCTGAGAAAACAGGCCTTTGGTTGGTTTAAGGATGATAGGATATGGGGAAAAATTTCCCAAGAGAGACGTAATTCCAGATTTGGTGCAGAAAATAGTACTTCTCAATATCTTTTTGCAAATTATACGGACCGTCCTGGACGCGTCTTAATACTTCTGGGGGTATTGAGAAAGTCATATATACTTTTGGGAGGATGTGTGCTTTGCCTCTGGTTGGTTTGCCGCCTGCGAGCCCAGACCAGGCGGGACAAGGTGGTCATTTCTCAGGCACTTGCCGCTTTGGAGTGTGGGTCCTCCCCCCAGATTTGGCTGTCGGCCCTAAAGAGCACCTAGTTTCCCCTGGCCCTTGCACCCTTAGGGCCTGAAGTGCCCATTGCACAAGGATGGGCAGAGGGTTGGTGTTGGGAGCACGGCACTCATCACGCTCAGGATGTGAGACAAAGTACTGCACGTGGGGCGAGCTCTTAGCAGCCTCATGGAGGGCATGTCTGATTGCATATGGGTTGGTACTGTAATCCCATCTCTGAGAAAAGGTACCGGACGGGTGTGACACCAGCCTGGCTGGCCACTAGGCCTGGGGTCATCACAATGTCCTTTCGAGCATCAGAGATCAGACCTCTACCCTTGCCTGTTGCGTTTAAACAAGAAGGGGGAACTGCAGGGAGCTGCAAGCAGTCGCCATTACTGGCTTCCTGTCTGTGTTGAGGTAAACAACTCCATATTAGGCAGTGCCTTGGCGCCAATCGTGTTCAAGGTATGCGCATGCGCTTGACTCAACCTGTCCCGAGCCTATCCCGTGGCGCCTGGTGGTGGCAAGCTGGTAGCAACCAATCAGTGGGCGCCTCATTGCACTTCCCTCTATAAAAGTAGCTGCACATTCCGCCTCCTTGCCCCTCGCCATCAACCTTCATGTCAACCAAGAGCTCTCCAATAAAAGTGTGATCAAGAAGGATCCTCGTCTTGTGGTCGTTCTTCCCTGCGGGTCAGGGGGGCTCGCCGCAGTTACTTTCTAAACAACCAGTCCCAATATTTAATTAATCATTGCAAATATTAAAAATATTTTGTTGTTTTGGAGAACATAAAATGTATTGTTCTCACCTTTTTGTACAGATCACAAGACTAATTATGTGATATATTCCAATATCTCAGAATATTGTAATGGGGATTAAAAATGTGCATGCTGTCCAGTTCAAGTTGTATCTTTTGCTTGAGTATAGTGTTTACTCCTTTGTTCACATGAATGTAGTGTTCAGCACCATTATATTTCATTATTGTCTTTGAAGAAACCAGTTGAAAAAACAAGTGCAAAGATGCATAGCAAGCATAGAATTCATTTTTCTATTATACCTAGTCATATATAAAATGTACTTGACATGGAAAGGAAAAGTGGACACAAACTTAAGTGAGCCTATATGTGATATTTTTGCAAGATGTGGTTATAAGCAAAATCATTGATATCATCTGCTACAAAAATAAGTTGTTCACCATCAAAGATGATCATTTGCCTTAGAAATTTTAAATTTTGCTCTCAAATTAGTTCGTACATACAGATCTTACATTTAAAAAAAAATAGGCACTAAATTCTTCCAGGGTAAGAAACACAGCCACTTTTGCCTTGCAAATGACTTAATATGTGCTATTGTTTATTAATTGTTGCAGATTGATACGTTGTTTGAAAAGCACAGACCTAGACATAAGTCCATTCTTTCCTTATTACTTTCTGACAGCCATAGAATTATGCTTCTATTCATTAGCATAATTTCTCTTCCTCACTCCTGTTGGCTTTGCAAGAGACACAAAAATGTTCATCCTACTATCTTCCAAATGCTCCCACGAATTCTCACCCCTATTTTAGCCACCTTCCAGGGTCATATCCAGCATTCCACTTAACCCCAAGAACCTTTCTCTCCAACTACCATACCATGAGATATTTTAAGGAATGAGATAGTTTAAGAATTAATTTATTTTTAGCTAAATTGCTTAAGATTCAAAATTATAAAAATATGAAAATGTGCCATTAGCAGAATAAAATCTAATCAAAATCTATGTAACCATGATCATAAGACAAATTTAACAGATGATTTTACCTTGACACATGGGCTTTACATATTTAAACAAAAAGTAATAATACATTTCTCTTATTATGTCATTTATAATTTTAAAATTTTGGAAAAACTAAAAGTTCTTATTATGGTGTGCATCTATCTGATATATACCTTTTCAACATTGGGATAACTCGTGGATAGAATTTCTCATGTAAAATGTTTTAGAATATGATTTTAAGAATTTTATCACCTATTTACTATTATCAATCTATTATTGTATAATTATGAGGTCTTGTCATTAAAAATTATAGTGGTCATAATTGACATATATATATATATATATGTATATATATAATATATGGTTGAAAACAGATTTTTTCACTAGCTTATTCAAGATTATGGATACTGTCAACTGATCAGAAGCTCATAATTTAATAATGTGCATGGGGGAAGACTGAGATGAGCACAAGCCTCAGAACATAAAGACAACCCTATCTTTGTTTTTGTTTTCTGCACTGAGACATGTCAGGGGATTGTTTCTAGATATGGAAGAATTGTGCCCAGACACTGACAAGGGAAGGGATCAGGCCAATGGCATTAGAGAAATTCTTTTCTCTGGTAAACTCCAAGGTTCTGACTGATATAACCACACAGTCCTCTCCAGGTCGTCCTCAACCACACCACCCACCATGAATAGTTATGAGGGGTTTTACGTATTAGAATGAATGAATGAACCAACAGTGAAGAAGAAAAGTATCTGATGGCTCCATAAATCTTCATCAAGGATTTGATACTGGAAATCACCTGGAATACTAGCAAATTCCTTAGAGTAATCCTACCTCCTGAAAAATCCTATTGGACTCAAAAGTGCATACCTAAAGTAAGAGCACTGACAAGGTCTGGTATTTGGGGGCTAAAATCAATGATAGCATCATTTCCTTTCTGGAAGAGTCTTAGTGAGATTAGGAAAGTATCCAATCCAAAGCTTTAGCCTTGGCTGGTGCTATTGATATGACAATGGAACGATCCAGGACCAGGTGCTACTGCAGCCTTTTCCTTCACTACTGAAATTTGAGGTAGATTGTAAAAGTTCTGGTTGAGCAGCACAATCAAGATTGCAAGATGTGGAGGGTTAGTAATGGGCACACACAGTGCATATCATGATTGTATCCTTGTTTTAGCAAACAGTTCAAAGAATTGCTTCCTTTCTGACCATGTTCTCACCCTTATTTCCTGCTTCTCCCTTTCTTCATTGTTTAATTTCTCCATGTGTTCCTTATTTTTTCCATGTGTTCCTTATTTCCTCATTTTTTTCCATATATGTTTAAAAATATTAGTCCAAGAACTTAAGTGGCTTCAGGATTCAATTTTATGAATTACCAAGATCATTAAACACCCATTACTATGTCTGAGGTTTCTGGCATCTACAACATGGGAAGGTCTTCGTTGCAACTTAGAATTCACTTTCATAATTTCACATCAGCCTCTCAGGGCCTCCATTTGGCCCATCCATACATTGCCTGGACTCAGCAGCTCTATGGCATTATGATGAAATACTCCATGATCCCTTAATTTTGAACCTTTCATGCCTCAAAAAGCATGATTATGTGGATGATGTTGCCAAGTTATGCTGTCAGATTGTGATGAAACCTGGACTACTTCAACCATAGTGGTAGAGGCCCTTATATGCCTTCCAACATGAACTTAGAGAATTATTTCCCTAAATGCTTTTGTTTGAGCAAGGAACTACCTTAGTTTAAGTTTCCTTCAAATAAGTTTCAATTATGATAACATAGGTCCTTTTCAAAGTTTTTTTTTTGTTTGTTTTTTTTCGGGGGGTGGGGGGAGCTCAATAGACTGGCCTTTCTATAAGAGAGAGGGGAACACGAATAAGAGAGAGAGAGAATTGGCACACCAGGGCCTCCAGCAACTGTAATCACACTCTAGACACATGTGTCACCTTGTGCATATATATGACCTTGCACATGCTTTACATTGCGCATCTGGTTTATGTGGGATCTGGGGAGTTGAACATCAGTCCTTAGGCTTCACATCACAGCTCCTTAACTGCTAAGCCATTTCTCCATCCTTTTTTTTTTTAACCTCAGGACACCTTTTCTATTGTCCTTGAGCAGCACAGGAGGTTTATCTTCATTGGTATTGATCACTTCAAAAATTACAACATATTTCATAGCGCACAAACCTGAATGCTAGTATTCTACCTTGAGGTTCCCTCTGCTACACAAACAAATCCATATTTTGTGCTTGGTATTACTGAAGTTCTCAGGATATAGAAGTCCATATCCAATTTGTTTGATAGCATTTAACATAAATTTCTTCAAGCCCAGTTTTTTTATATAGAGTCCATGTACCCCCCTGAATCTTTATGAGCTGGGCTTCCAATGTCCATAATTCTCTCAGCATTCTTATCTTCCAAGCTCCTACTGAAACAGCCCACTAAGATATTCTTCCAGAATTTAAGATCAATTTTAGTTCACAGTCTCAAACTCTTCCACTTCCCGCTACAAAACCAGTTTAAAAAGCCCAAGAACTAAATGTACAGGTTAATCACAATAATAGAACCACTTCTGACCTCCTATTTCCTGTACTAGTTACTTTCTCATTGCTCTGAGAAAAAAAATAAACTCAAGAAGATGCAATTTGAGGAGTAAAGAGTTTATTTTGGCTAAAAGGTACAGCAGAAATAGCAGTAGAAGATGGATGGCAGTTGGTCACATAGTATCTACAGTCAAGAAAAAGAGAGCCATGAATGCTGTTTTCAGCTATATTTCACCTTTTTATTCAATTTCAGACCTTGAGCCCATGGAATGGTAAACCCATAATTAAAGTAGGTATTCCCAGCTCTACTAATTTAATCCCTACAATCCTATCAGACATGCCAAGAAAATTTATTGTATGGTGATTCTAAACCCTGCCAAGTTAACAACCAGAGAATAACAATAACTCATACAAAGTAGTCAAATAATATCAAATAAGGCATAAAAGAGTAGAATATTATTGTATGTGAACATAATGACCCTACAAGTCAATGTTCTACATATACAAAAGAAAAGTTTAGAGCAGTCAGAACACATTCAACAGAATAAAACCAAACTATATGCTGTCCATAAGAAGACTACCTTAAACCTAAGGATAAATATAGATTTTTAAAAAATGTGACAAAGAGCTGGGTATGGCGGTACATGCCTTTAATTCCAGCACTTGGGAGGCAGAGGTAGGAGGATCTCTGTGAGTTTGAGGCCACCCTGAGACTACATAGTGAATTTCAGGTCAGCCTGAGCTAGAGTGAGATCCTGCCTCGAAAAACCAAAAAAATATTTAAAAATTGTGACAAAGGAGCTGGAGAGATGGCTTAGAGATTAAGGCATTTGCCTGCAAAGCCAAAGGATCCTGGTTTGACTCTCCAGGACCCATGTAAGCCAGATGCACAAGGGAGTGCATGCATCTGGAGTTCATTTGCAGTGGCTGGAGGCCCTAGTGCACCCATTTTCTCGCTCTCTCTCTCTACCTTCTTCTTTCTCTCTCTCAGACAAATAAACAAGATATATTTTTAAAATAGTTTTTAAACTGTAACAAGAAGAGGCAGAACTCAGGCAGAGGTAATTATCAGAGAAAGGGGAAAATACATAATACTGAAAGAATTTGATTTCCCAAGAAGGCAGAAAATTGTTCTGTATAAATATTGATGAGAAAAATCCCCCTCAACAGGTGACGATTCTACACAACTCTATGAATAGTTGATATATACAAAAGTTAAATAGTCAATAAGGTTAAATAGTCTGGTCAGACAAACCAAATCGTACTGTTAAATTTAAAAGATCCATATTAATTTAAAAGCATTTTGAACTAAATGTAATGAAAATAAGGACAATTGAACATTTAAGTTGCAGTGAAAACAGTAATTGAAGGAAAAGTTCTAAACCTGAATATATAGATTAGAAAATAAGCAATGACAAATCTAAATTATGACTTCAAGAAATTATAAAAGATGGAAAAATTAATTTGAATGCTAAAAGAAAACAAATTCTATATAGTAGATAATAAATGAATGAAATTGAGAGATTTATGTAGAGAAAATTAAACCAATTGCCAGCTATTCACTGACATCAATCATAATCATAAGCTTCCAGTAATATTAAGATTGGAGAAGACACAAGTTGCCAAAATCAGAAATCAGAGAGAAACTCACAGTAATAATCTCATAGGCATCTTATACATCATAATTATATATGAAAACAACTCTATATTTCAAAACTTGTAGCTTAAATGAAATGAATCCATTCATTTAGAAAAAAAACTAAATGGGTATATGGAGAGATAGAATATTTGACTAGGCCTTGTATCAATTAGTTCTCATTTAGGATTTTTTTTTTTCCTATTCGGACACCAAAAGATGGAAAGAGCTTAAGGAAGGAAAGCCTTTACTTTTGGCTTACAGTTTCAAGGCAAAGTCTATCATGAAATTTTACATAGAAGCCACCACATTATACATTTGGTCCACTTTTCAAGGTCCCTATAGTTTTTATCAATCCCAACACTATTCAAAAGTCCAGTCTCATCTGAGACTAAAAGCAGTCTTTTAACTGGGAGCCATGTAAAATAAAAACATAAGTTACAAACATCTAACATTTAGTGGCAGAGTATAAACTTTTCCACTCCAAAAAGTGAGGAAGGGTAACATAGCAAGGAAATACTGGAGATAATTAAGAATGAAAACCAGCACCGTAAAGGTCTAAACTTGTAACTCCATGTCTGGCATCAGGGACACATGGTGAAATCATCATGACTCTACAAGGCTTGGGTAGCTTCGCCACTCCAGCTATGTTGCCTATAGCCTCTCCTTGGGAAAGATTTGTTCCAAGCCTCTATCTTTGCTTTATAGATTTATTATGTCTTTGCCATTGACAATATTCTGGGGCTGTTCATTGAAATGTAAAGTTTATCTCACAGCTTCACATAGTGGCCTCACAGGGTTAACCAAAGCAGCTTATGGGAAGAATAGGTGTATTTCAGTCTTACAGATTCCAGGGAAAGTTTCATTATGGCGGATGATGCTGGCTCAATTCAACATCCACAGCAGACAGAGAAAAGCCAACACCAGTAAGCACAAATAGCCAGAGCTCAGTTTGGCCGTCTACCTATTTTGGGGCTGCACTCAAGATCACCTCAAATGACCCACCTCTTACAGCAGGGATTTACCTCCTGAAGACCATGCAGGACATTTAATCAAAAGTACCAGAGTCTATAAAAGACATGTATTTGCATTCAAACATCCCTATTTTGCACCTTCTATTCTTCTGAAATAATTACTTCTGTTGTAGAAATGTGGTTTCAGGACAATGGAGAAACTAAGTGTAGCTCAGAGAGGATTAGCAAACTGAATTTTTTTTTTTTTACACTAGTGGGCTAAAAAGAGCTCATGCTCGAAATTTCTTTAACATGTAGCTCTGGTGTGTTTCAGCCATTTATAAGCCACTTAACAGACAGTCTAACATCATCGTGAGTCTTACATCATTGGTGGGCAAGTTTCTAAAGCTCCATGACTAGGGACAGTCATAAAATTCTTTGGTGACTAGTGGGTTACAAAGGAAAAACAAAAGCCATTAACTCAAGAGAAGTTTTTACCCATGGTCATGTTTTGTAAGTTATCTGACTTCTACTCAGGAAGAATCTGTGCAGGGGCATCATAAATGCAGGGTTTCAAAGTTCTTTATTTTTAGCACATGTTTTCACCTTGGAGTTTACAATGTTTAAAATCAATCCTCCATTTATATATTTTATAGATATTATAAAGAGATAGCACCTATTCTGGTATCATCATAGGTCTTAACCCTTTAATACCCATGAAGGAATAAAATTTTATTAATAAAAATTTTATGTACTCTAATCAGGAAGATATAAACTTGAGTACCATATTGAGAATACAGTGTCCAAACAGAAGGGTCATGAAGCACGTCTGCAGAGGCTCGGCAAAACAACCAGCTAGGTCTGCCAGCTACAATGTTACTCTAAGCATTTCAAGTATTATCAAGTTTTGCCTCCTTTTTTTAACCTCTCTCTGAGTAGTACCATGTCTCTGACTATCTCTGACTTTGTTTACATAAAATCAGCACTCCTTGTTTAGGAAGAGACATATTTTCCCCTTTTGTATAGTTAACCAATTAAGCCCTCCTGTCCCAGTGTTGTAGATAGCTTGACATTGGTGGGATGAACTTTTAAACCAGAGCAGGACTTTAGAATGAATCTAAGGGATGATACCTGAAACCTTTACAGCAGTTGTGGTGGGCAGCATCACTAAGAGAGGTCCTGTCTATCATGGTAGGAGAGGTTTTGCTTCTCTTGCCTGATGAAGAAGATTCCAATTTTTCTGGGGAATGGAAGTCCTCTTGGGTATGGCCAGCTAGAATCAAATCATGTTGAAGCAAGGTACAGTTGAGAGCTTGTGTGAAAAAGGCTGTCGGGTCTGTATCTAATGTCTCCCCCCAAAAGTGAAGGGTTCTTAAACACTTTTGGGAACTTCACCCAGGTCATGTAGGCTTTTCTGAGTTACAGTGTCTTTCTATTTAAAATAAAACAGTGGGGCTGGAGGGATGGCTTAGTGGTTAAGGCGTTTGCCTGCAAAGCCAAAGGGCCCAGGTTCCATTCCCCAGGACCCATGTTAGCCAGATGCACAAGGGGGCATGCACGTCTGGAGCTCGTTCGCAGTTGCTGGATGCCCTGGTGCACCCATTCTCTCTCTCTCTCTCTCTCTCTCTCTCTCTCTCTCTGTCAAATAAATAAAAAGAAAAGTAAACAGTGGCTGACAAACCAAGGCCAGCCAGAGGAAAAAGAAAGTATAAGACAATGTAAGAGCTTAGAATAGTAATCCTTAAACATATGACTATGAGACGTGTATCTCTATCATCAGGCAGGGGAGACTGTTAGCTTGAATCTTTGTTTACCCTGTAATACTCCATGTTTATACTCTCTTGCAGGCTGTTTAAGACCATATAGGCAGCCAAAATTAACTATGAATTTAATTTTTGGAGGTAAGTAGTGGCTCTGTAGGAACAACTCTTAGGTGCCTGTGAGGAACACTATGACTCTCAGCATTGTGTCTTCTGTAAGGATATGTCAAGATTGTGCTAAACATGTGACTTAATTTGGAATTATTTCTTTATTGTGACTCTCCTCTTGCATATTATACAGTGATGTAGAACCCATCTCCAGGTCTTTGTGTCCTTTGTGATAAAAAAGACAGCTGATTTGCCAGAGTTGTAGAACACACTAAAAGTTTCCTATCATCTCCTATGGCCATTTGACCTGGAAGCAGAAACCAAAATATTGGTTATCATTTTTTAACTCTGACGTTTTAAAATGGCCTTTGCTTCTACACATGGCTATTAAACACTCAGAAAGAGTGACACTAGCCTTTGAAGAACAGCATGTTTATAGAGCACATCTTATTAGCAAAACATATTTAGGTAAAGAAGTACAGAGAATATCCAGTTAATAAAACTGATCTGCTAAAGGAATTGTACAAAAGCTTAAAAATCATCTGAATTATAGGCTAGAGAGATGGCTTAATGATGAAGGTGTTTGCTTGTGAAGTGTAAGGATCCATGTTCAACTCTCCATGTCCTATGTAAGCTAGATGCACAAGGTGATACAAGCACCAGGTTGCACGTGTGCACAAGGGGACATACGCATCTGGAATTCAATTGCAGTGGCTGGAGGCACTGGCATACCAATTCTCTCTCTCTCTCTCTCTCTCTCTCTCTCTCTCTCTCTCTTTGTGCATAAAAAATGCCAGTCTGTTGGATTTGGCTCAAAAGACATTTAAAAAATCATCCTGATTAATAGCTTCTGGTTGTCAAGTGAGAGAATGAGTCATATCTAGAACACAGAAAGCAGACATATCTTTTAAGTGCCGGTCAGTTTTAAGTACATTGTAATCTATGTTACTGCTATGGAAAAATCTTTTATTAATTAATTAATTAATTAATTTGAGAGATAAAGATATTTTACACACAAGCACACACACACACACACACACACACACACACATTACACAGAGAAAGCAAGAATAAGTGGGTGTGCTAGGGCCTCTATTCACTGCAAATGAATTCCAGATGCATGTACCACCTTGTGCATCTGGCTTATGTGGGTACTGGGGAATTTAACCTGGGTCTTTAGCTTCACAGGCAAGTGCCTGAACCACTAAGCAATCTTTCCAGCCCTAGACGGAATCATTTTTACCAAACATTTAACATCCAGTATTTAAAGATTATTTACCAGTTTAACTTATAACCATTTTGTCCCATAATAACAACCAAAAATCTTCCTATTAGCCATCTTTGCTTATAGAAGCATTAACCAATTTTTATTGTATAAGCAAATCACATGTTGGTCTCATACCCCATGATATATTATATCCCCTCACTCCAACCCCCATTGTCAGTTTGCACAGAGCAAGGGAGAGAAAACCAACTTTGATATAGGTACAGCATACCTTTCAGAGTCAAAAGCCACAGAAGGACAAAGCCAGGAACTCATAGCATTAGCCTAGAGCCAGAAGTAATTTCAGTAGAAGAATCCCCCCTCCAATTGGAATTGGCCCAAACACTCTACCCCCAACAAGCTCAGAGGCACTGGCATAGATCATCAGAGTGACCTCATTCCTCACTTGCCTCCTCCTATCACCCAGAACTGTCCACTGTCAGGCAACAGAGCAGTGTAATTTTTCAATAGTCCAAATAGTGGTGCCCCTCTATCAAAACTAGACACTGGAGTTGTGTGTGTTTGGAGACAGGTGGGTATCTGGTAACAGGGATTAGGAAGAGGGGGACTGGCATTGGAGATTATGAACTGAACTGGGTTCTTTGTCTAAATCACACTCTGGGGAGAGCCTTGAATCTCTTCTAGAGACCCAGAATCCTGGAACAGCACCTTCACATTGCTGTTTGACAACCTTTTATTTTTCTCAGAGGCTTCTGATCATCCATAGTTCCCTACAGTTGGCCAAAGACACTCCCGAGCTTTACAACCCTTGGCCTCCTGTTATGGCCATCTTGTCTTGAGATCCCCAGACTAAAATATTTTTCTTTCAGTTTTGCAGCCACCATGTGCATGACCTTAGTTGGAACCAGGCTACATAATGCACAGGTAGGGAAGTTGGATGTTTACCCTGCTCCTTATGAGGTTATTTTTAAAAACAAAACCATGCCCAAAACGTGACTCACACAACTGGTGATAATGTGAGTGTGGCACCATGGCTGGCAAGCTGCCCTCACTGTGGGTCCCTCACACTCTGTTTCTGGAGTGCCAAGAAGCTGGGACCAACATACTGAGCCTGGCACCTTCCACTGAATGGGCTACCTCCTCCAAGGAACAGTCTGGGCACAGGCTGGGCTCAAAGACTTTACTACCTCTTCTTGGGAAAAAGAGAAAATGGTTGGCATTTCCCACACCTCAAAGCTCTGTGGCCAGTGCTATCAGCACCTGACTTTTGACTCTGTGCTCCCTGAAGTTGAATTTTCCACTGTATTGTTGTTGCAGAACAGAAACAAAGACAAAGACCTCCTGTGCATTGCTGAAGACATTAACGGCTCACAGCCTCATGGCTGTCACACACACACACACACACACACACACACACACACCCCTTTTCAGAAGCAATTACACTGCCTCCCCCACTCCACTTCCTACCACTTCTTTTGCAGACAGAACAGGGCCAAGCCTACCCCTATTCCACATACTCGTGGGACCATGGTTTGTCTCCCAATGGGAGGCTTCAGAACCTTCTCCCTTATCCAGAGTGAGGACCTCTGACCTGATTAAAAACTGAGAACCAGGTCTTACCTAATTCTGTAATAATGTCCCTATGAGTTGGTCATGTTGATTTGTTCCACCCCCACCCTAGAATCCACTCAGATAGGGCCACCTGGAGAGGCAGAGTTCTAATGTGAGGATGACCAAGTGATTAATTATTGGAGAATGTGCCTCTACCTTCATCCTAAGAGCTCCCTCTTCACGCATAGCAGGCCATCACAGACCAGGGGCTCAAAAGACCCAAAGGTTTGGCCTACCACCCCAGAGCCCCCAGAGATGTGATGGAAACTCAGGTTCAAGACAGCAATAGAAATCCAGTGTCTCGCTTGGAGAGGTTTGGAGAATACAAAATTTATTACACCCGTGCATAGAAGAGAGTTCATGCTCCAAATTCATTCACAACATAGCTCTAGTGTGTCTGAGCCTTCTATAGGCACTTTGGCAGACATTATGACGTCACTTTGAGTCATTTACAGAATGGGTGGTTAGGTTTATAAAGATTTGTGTCGAGGGACATAGACATGAAATTCTTCAGTGATTAGTGGGATACAAAGGGATAAACAAAAGCTGATTAGCTCAAGGGGAGTTTGTACTAATGGTCTGTTTTATTTTTTTAAGATATCTCACTTTGGCTCAAGCTGAAATTGTGCTGGGGGATGATAAACACATGTCTTTAAGGTTATTTATTCTTAGCATACATTTTCTCAGCTTGGAGCTTGAAGCATTTAAAATCTACACTGGATGGCATGGATGATGCTGTGAAGATGTGCTGTTAGAGTGTGATGATACCTAGTGCCCATGAAACACAACTAATATTCTCTATATGCTGATCTTAAGAAACTTCTTTTAACATTCTCCCTCCAGGCATTTAGCTAGTAAAATAATTTACATTCTTCTAAGATTTATCCATCAGTGGGTTGGGTTTTGCTCTCAATGCATACTTCCTATTGCCTTGTACAACACATGTGACTTATTGTTAATGTAAAGTGGCTACAGTCTGTGGACCTGGGATGTAAAACTTGCTTATATTTCTTTCTGTGCAGGACTACAATTTGCATATCTTTCTCAACTGTATTTTCCTCTACTTTATTATAGATTTAAAGCAAACAAGAAAAAAATCATCCTACAGATTAAGTGTAATTTGGCTTTGAAATATCCCCCACCAAACATATTAGCACATTACTCTTTAATTCAAAACACTCAATTTCTCAAGATACTACTAGAATACAAACAGCTCCTTTGATTAAATAGCACATGAATTTCTTGTAGATCAGGTCCTGATAAAGTCCTTTTTGCCCTTTCAAAATTCATGAGGAGGCTTCCACAGTCCATGTTTCCCTTGGCCTTCTGTTTGAGCAAAATCCCACAACAATGCCCCAATAAGCTCTGATTATAACACTGTCAGGTTTCTCTAGTCCAAAGTTCCACATCTTATTGCCTGCAAACCAGTTCTCAAAGACTAAGAACCACATGGTTATGTTTCTCAAGTGTCATCCCACTCCTGGTACCAATCATCTGTGTCACTTGCTTTCTCATTGCTGGGAGGGACAAAATAGTTTATCAGAAGCAGATTAAGGAATAATATTTCAATGGCAAGTCTATTATAACAGAGAAAGCAAGGCAGGCCTCTCATCTACAGAGAGGTAGTCAAGAGAGAGAATGAGCTGCAATAAGGACTGTGATGCAAAACATCAAGTCCCAACACATGTGACATATTTCCTCAAATAAGGACCCATCTACTAAAGTTTGTTCCACTTTCCAAAACAGGAAAATCATGGTAAAAACACATGAATCTATGGTGGGCATTTTACATTCAAACTACCATGGTCCTATATTTGTGAAAGAAATTAAAAAAAAAAACATAAATCCTGAGTGGATGGAGGTGCTCATTTATGGAGCCTTGTGGCCTGGCTTAATTGCCACAGTGCCAATATGGAACCAAATGCATAGGATGATGCATGCATCTGGAGTTTATTTGTAATGGCATGAGGTCTTGATACACTCAGGGCCCACTGATGCAAATAGATGAATAAAAATAGCATAATACATAATCTTCCAAGGCAGAAAAGACAATCCCAAAATGGTACACTTGAGTCTTTGACTAAATGTTTTAGAACAAACAGAATCAGTTGTCTACAATGTAGGCACATGTAAAATTTGGGAAATTTAAATTAAATCAATTAGATATTACTTAATTTCTATTACAATAAAAAACCCAAAACACTGACAAGATTAAATATTGTGGAAGATATTGAAGAATAGAACCAATATGCAGTGCTTATATGCATAAAAGTTTGTACTGCCTTAAAATTATAAAGTTGAGAGCATCACCAAAATTAAATATATTAGGATCATATCTTCCAGCAATTGGATTCCTAGATATTCATCCATGAGATAAGAACTATATGTCACCACAAAACCTCCATGCAAATGAACATAGTTGCTTCATTAAAAATCGTGAAAATATAGACAAGGCCAGAATATCTCTCTAGAAATGAATTTACAAATGTGTGCTACTTACACAATAGTGTTTGATGGTAAAAGGAAAAGACTTATTAAAGCATGGGAATACATTTAAAAGGCCTAAATGCATGCATCTATGTGAGAGTAGGCTATCTGGAAAAGGTAGGCTGTCTGAGAAAAAAAAAAAAGCCACCTGCTATATAACTGTACCTGTGTGACATTTTGGAGATGAAAAAAAATATAAAAACATTTACAAAATGTAAAAAAAAAAAAAAACATACTGTCCTTAAATAATTTGTGTGAATGTTTAAAAACTCATAAAAATATGACAAATTAAGTGTCATAATATGAAATAAAGAAAATGCATCATGCCACTTGAATAATGTAACTACCAATAAACAAGCAAAGAAACTTATAAGAGCATAGCAATGTCAGATTGCTGATCAATAGTAACAGATAATTGTGCTTTTAATTCTATGCCTTCTGCTGGTATATATTTCTGAGAACATTTCTATTAAAACAGTTTCTTATCTAATGCCTCTATGTATGAAAGTTTAAAGAGGATCAGGATCTGAAAATAGTACACCAAGATAAAAAAAGAGTGAATAGGGCTGGAGAGATGGCTTAGTGGTTAAGCGCTTGCCTGTGAAGCCTAAGGACCCCGGTTCGAGGCTCAACTCCCCAGGACCCACTTTAGCCAGATGCACAAGGGGGCGCACGCGTCTGGAGTTCGTTTTCAGTGGCTGGAGGCCCTGGTGCGCCCATTCTCTCTGTGTCTCTCTCTCTCTCTCTCTCTGCCTCTTTCTCGCTCTGTCTGTCACTCTCAAATAAATAAACTTAAAAAAATAGTGAATGATTATGAGTTCTAGGTCAATAAATAATGCTATAACATAAAAGGTATACCACCTGAACTGCATAAGGTGACTCTCCCCCAGGATGAGAAAAAAAGGAAGGGGCAGGGGCCAGGTAGTATAGATGAGGGAATAAAATGGGGTAGGAATAGAAAAGGTGGTGATAATTCAAGGTCCCAGGCACAAAAGAAGATAGACCCCATACTGCTTTAAGCATATATTATTAGAAAGTCCCAGTAATGGCTACCTGAAGAAAATTGCTGTCTTACTTCCTACTGAGGACCCTAAACAAAATGAGATAATGGTTCTGAAAACCTTTGACTCCCCCAAGAGGGAGACTTCCCAGTCTACTGTAGAGTCAAGTGAACAAATTCCTTTTTAAAATATTATTTATTTATTTATGTGAAAGAAGTAAATAATAAGAGATATATTTGGGCAGAGCAGAGCCTACTGCTGCTGCAAAGAAATCCAGATGTATGCTCCAGTTTGTCCATTTGGCTTTATTTGGGAGTTTGGGAATAAAACCCAGGTCGTTAGGATCTGTAGGAAAGTGCATTAACCACTGAGCAATCCCTCTAGCCCCGAAAGGAAGAAATTTCTGTGCGTTGCCTGAGAACACCAGTCTCCCAGAACAAAAGAGGACTAGCACAGATAAACACCTGGGATTCCAGTTGAAGAACCAGGGCCACATATATAGGGGGTCAATGGAAGTGGGGGGTCCCTGATTTCCAGTGTGGCTGCCCAAGGAGATATAGCTTATTTTCAGTGGCTGGAGGCCCTGGGATGCCCATTCTTCTCTCTCTCTCTCTCTTTCTCTCTCTCTCTTAAAAAATAAATAAATCTTTAATAAAAATAAAAATCTCTTTGAGTTCCCACCATACTCAATTGGAGATTCCTTTAATCCTTAGTATGAGAGACAATCCCTGTAGTAAAATGACACTTTAGGTTTGAAAGAGTAGGGTACACATGTAGTTGGAGTGTCCAGTAGATTGTGGGATGTTTTGTCCTTTGTTAGATGTTGCCCCCACCACTTAACAAAGGTCCTCTGTGTGAATATTCTCATGACACAGAACACTACCCCTTCAAGATACAGCCTTTAATTACCTGATACCATTTGGTAGGATTAATGGATTGTCTCATGTGAACATAACCACCTATGGTCTAGCATGGCTGAAAGTAGATAGATTTATGTCTTTTATTTTAGAGATTTAAAGAACATTCACTTTGGCATTTTGAAATATAATGTGTTTTAGTTGATTCTTGCTTACCTCCCCTTATCATCAGTTCCCCTCTCCTAGTTGTCCTCATCTCCCAATAACCTCCCCTGTCTGTTTACATATCTCGTGTCATATCACCCTTCCCTCCCCTTCTTACAGCTCATCTCTTTTGATTACCATTATATCTTTACAAGTTTGACTGATATTTCCCCCTATACATACATACTTACACCAAATGTCCTAATGAAATAACAGACAATTCACAGCAAAAAGGAAAACAAATATTGAGTATGTACTGAAAAAAGTGTTCAAAATCCCATGCATCCTAGAAATGCAAATTAAAACCACTTTTAGATAAATCTTACTTGATTCAGAATGGCTATCATCAAGAAAACTCACAACAAATGCTGGCATGGACGTGGGAAAAGAGGAACACCTATTCACTCTTGATGGGAGTGCAAAATAATATATCCACTATAGAAATCAGTATGGAGGTATTTCAAAATATTAGAAGAAAGGAATTTTAAAGTGTATGAATTCATCGGTTCATTCAGTCCTAAAATTATATTTTTTTATTTTTTTCTTCATTTATTTATTTATTTATTTATTTGAGAGCGACAGACACAGAGAAAGAGGCAGATAGATAGAGAGAGAGGGAATGAGTGTGCCAGCGCTTCCAGCCACTGCAAATGAACTCCAGATGTGTGCGCCCCCTTGTGCATCTGGCTAACGTGGGTCCTGCGGAATGGAGCCTGGAACCGGGGTCCTTAGGCTTCAGAGGCAAGCGCTTAACCACTAAGCCATCTCTCCAGCCCTCTTTTTTTTTTTTTAAGGTAGTATCTCATTTTATCCCAGGCTGGCCTGAACATTTTATATAGTCTCAGGCCTGACTCAAACTTGCAGCAATCATCCTAGCTCTACCTCCTGAGTGCTGAGATCAAAGGCATGCACCACATGCCTGGAATTCCTCAAGTTCTTTATCTGGACTTGAGTGGTACAGAATTTCTCCTTGTGGTACAAGATGCTGCCAACCTGGACAAAATTCCAGGTCTTCTTAAGATGCCAGAAAATGAAGTTGTGGGAGTCATAATGCCAGCATTTCTAAGTCTCAAGAGGTGACACTAGGAGCAAGGCATTATCTGATCTCATCAGTTCTGGGAGGAATAAGTACTTCATCCTTATTGATGTCATCTACTAACTTGATTCTGTTAGGTTCTAAAAATTGTAACTCTATCTTCTTAGAGCATTGTACTGTTATGGGAACATTTAAACAAAATTTAGAGACTCTATAAAATGTCACATGTTATCCCTCTCATAGCATCACATAATAGTAATATCTTATAATTGAGAACTGATTTCCATAGCCCTACATTACTTTCATATTCTGTTTTCATTTTAATTCTAACTGAGAATAAGAATTGGATATTTGACTATGATTTATTTTGTTTAACATGTTGATTTACATTTTCATTCACTGTACATACTATAAAATGGAGATTTTCTCTGAAAGAATGTTTGCTAATTTTTTGTTTGCTTTTTTGTCATGAATTATCTCCCAGGGTTTTTATTTTTTTAGAAAGAGCAAGAGAGAGACACACACAGAGAGAGAATTGGCATGCCAGGGCCACAGCTACTCAAATCAAACTCCAGACGCTTTCACCACCTAGTAAGCATGTGTGACCTTGCGCTTGTGTCACCTTAGTGTGTCTGCCTTACATGGGCTATGGAGATAGAGCAAACATGGATTCTTAGTCTTAACAGGCAAGCGGACTTAACTGCTAAGTCATCTCTCCAACCACTCTCAGGGATTTTTGAACACCCATCAACATAATCACATGTGTTTTCTTAGTTTTTTTCTTTTCTTTTCTTTTTTGGGTAGCAGTGATATTGAAAGGAAAATAATTTCTAATGTGATGTTATCTTTCTATACTTTGGATATATCTGTTTAAAATTAATGCCCTGCTATGTCAGATGTTATATCACATTCTATAATATAGTTAGACATTGTGAGTAAACTACCTCAAGTGTTAATTTACAGCAGGAATATAATAGTCTGGCCTTTGTACCAAAGGAAGGTAACCTATTAAATGTTCTAGTGTTTTGTAATGTTTTTTGCATGACTTGAAAGTGTTTCATGAAATGATGATTTTCTCATTTCTTAGTATTTTAAGTATTGAGCCTGTAAATATTGATTATCTGCAATATTTTAATAGTGACAGATATGAATTACTATTTGGATTTCTAATATGGAAATGAAGATTTCTAGTTCTCTCTGGACCATTATATGACTTAATATTTTGCTGAAAATTGGACATTTTAATTTGTTGTTCATACTCACAGGCATGATATCTATAATAAAGTATTTCAGTTTCAATATTCTCAAATATATAAATATATATATGAAATAAACAAATTTCCTGACATTGTTTACCAACAAGTCCACTTTCAATGAAAGGTTTTTTTTTTTTTTAATTAGGTCATGAGGCTTTACAGGCAAGTGCCTTAACTACTAAGTCATCTATCCAACCACTCCAAGGGTTTCTTGAACAGGTTTTTCTTGATACCCATCAACATAATCACATGTGTTTTCTTAGTTTTTTCTTTTCTCTTCTCTTCTCTTCTCTTCTTTCTCTTCTCTTCTCTTCTTTCTTTCTTTCTTTTTTTTGGTAGGCAGTGATATTGAAAAGTGTAAGGAAAGTGTAAGAGAAAAGCAAAAGAGAACACTGGACTTTGATCTCTACAGACAGTTTATTTAGAGAGAACAGCTAGGGGCAGCAAACTTCCCACAGAATGGAGGCTGAAGCACTGAGCCAGGATAGGGTGCAAGTTTATAAGGAGGATCCTAAGAAAAACAGACTGTACCACGTGCAGTTGATAAGGAAATTGTAGCTGTTTGTATCCTTGTTCAGAATAGGTTTCTTCAGCCAAGAATTTCTAAGGGAGGATAATCAGATGGTCTCTGGTCCTCAAGGCCATCTAGGCTAATGGGAGTACATCAATCAGGAAAAGGTACCACACTTAATGAGACCAAATGCCTCTTTGCCTTCTTTATTGCCTGTAAGCTTTAGGGATATTTACTAACTCTTTAGTTCCCTTTAGTTTTCAGGGAAGGCTACTAACCCTTGCAAAGGAAAATAGTTCCTAATGTGATGTTTCATTTCTATACTTTGGGCATACTTGTTTAAAATTAGTGTCCTGCTATGTCAGATGTGATACCACTTTGTGTAATATATTTTGATTCTGTAAGCTACCGCAAGTATTATTTTATGGTGGGAATATACTGATCTGGCCTTTGTATCAAAGGAAGGTAACATATTAAAATATTCAAGTGTTTTATAATCTTTTTTGCATGACTTGGAAGAGTATACATGAAATGATTATTTCTTCATTTCTTAGTATTTTATGTATTTAGCCTTTAAACATTGATTATCTACAATATTTTGACAGGGTGAGATATAAATTACAGTTTGGATTTCTAATATGGAATTGAAGATTTCTAGTTTTCTCTGGACCATTATATGACTTAATATTTGGCTGAAAATTGGACATTTTAATATGGTGTTCATACTCACAGGCATGATATCTATAATAAAGTATTTAAGTTTCAATATCCTCAAATATATAAATATATATGAAATAAACATATTTCCTGACATTGTTCACCAAGAAGCCCACTTTCAATGAAAGTTTTTTTTAATTAGTAGTTACACTATACATGTGACTCTTTGCCCTTCTCTCAGATTCACAAGGTCTCTGATCTCTTGTGATGTCAGTAGTCTTGACTTATCCATTCTTCTGTTAGGACCTGCATGATGATAATTCTCTGACAGTAAAATTTCTTTGAGATTATTACCTAAAATTCTTTAGGTAGAATCACTTCATTGTCCCCCATTTATTTTTAATTATGCTCTAAATATTTGGGTTTTTCTTGTTTGTCTGTTTGATTGTTTGGGAGGTGCTAGGAATTGAACCCAGGACATTGCACATACTAGGAAAGTAGCCCTATATCCCTGATCTATATCACCAGCTGCTAAAATTGTTTGTATAAATCATGTAAACAACTGGCTTTCAGTAGGTCTTTTCAGTATTTTGTAATTTGTAAACTTTGCATTTTAAATATATTATTTATTTATTAACAGAGAAAGATATAGAGGGGGCAGATAAAGAGAGAGAGAGAGAGTAAGAGAGAGGGAGAATGGGCACAGCAGGGTCTCCGGCCAATGCAAAGAAACTCCAGATGCATGCACTACTCTATGCATCTGGATCCAAGTTGGCACTGGGGAATCTAACCAGATTTGTAGGTTTTGCAGGCAAGCACCTTCACTACTGTACCATCTCTCTAGCCCCAATTTTTGAATTTTTAATTATTTTTTCCTGCTTCCTTTTAAAGTGTGTGTGTGTGTGTGTGTGTGTGTGTACACCACGGTCTCTTTTTTACTAGAAATGAATTCCAGACCCATGTTCTACTTTGTGTCTGGCTTTACGTGGGTGCTGAGTAATTGAACTCCATCCAGCAAGCATCAAACTGGATGGCTCTGCAGGATGTCCAAGAAGAACACTAGGGAAGAAACAGAGGGAAGCAAACTCACTGAGAGGCAACAAGCAGAAGAAGGAGGGAGCTGGGATGGTCCAGGATGGGCCTCCTGAGGTGAAAATACTAGAGGAGAGACAGCTCTTTAAGGAAAATACAGCCTTCCAACATGTTGATGTTTTATATCAGGTGCCTTGGTTAATAGGGACCCCCTTTCCCCTGTCACCAGAAAGAGAAATCTTTCTTTAAAAATGAGCACAATTTCATTATAGTCAATATACTAAGGGTATATACATTTGCCTAATATGAGGTTATCACTAAATACTGGTCATCTGTGTGTATTAAAGATTTGAAAATTGAGGCCAGGTGTGATGGTACATGACTTTCATACTAGCACTAAGGAGGCAGAGGTAACAGGATTGCTGTAAGTTCAAGGCCAGCTTTGGACTACAGAGTGGGTTCTATGGTAGCCTGAAATACAGTGAGACCCTATCTCAAAAAGAAAAGTCACAAAGAAAATGATTTGAAAATTGAAACCTGAAAAGGCTTGCTGAACCCCACAGCTGACTGCAAATCAACCTGCCTTCCTGGCATCTGCACCCCACCTCCAACAGGAAACATCACTAAATATTTTACCAATGAGTCTGTTAGCAATTAAAAGTGTTATAATACTCCTTCAATGCTAGAATGTTGGGATCTTTTGTGCTTTGTTTAAAAATTGAAAGGTTCTCTTCTATATATTTTATATAAACCACTTGCATAGAAATTTCCACCCAATTGAAACATCCTGCCCTGGAGGAAGGGTCCAGAAGACTCAGAAGTTAAGTCTTGGGAAGCTGAAACTAACAAGGTCACAAGAACCCCCCACCCACCCACCCAGGTTATGGAAGCAGTAAACAACTTCTTTATTTTTAATTTTTAATTTTTTTATAATTTAACAACTTACATGATTGTAAACAATATTCCATGGTAATTCCCTCCCTCTCCCCACTTTCTCCTTTGAAACTCCACTCTCCATCATATCCCCTCCCCCCTCAATCAGTCTCTCTTTTATTTTGATGTCATCATCTTTTCATTCTATTATGATGGTCTTGTGTAGGTAGTGTCAGGTGCTGTGAGGTCATGGATATCCAGGCTATTCTGTGTCTGGAGGAACACGTTGTAAAGTGCCCTACCTTTCTTGAGCTCTTACATTCTTTCGGCCACCTCTTCCACAATGAACCCTGAGCCTTGGAAGGTGTGATAGAGATATTGCAGTGCTGAGCACTACTCTGTCACTTCTTCTTAGCACCATGATGCCTTCTGAGTCATCCTAAGGTCACTGCCATCTGAAAAGAGAAATTTCTCTAATGAAAATGTGAGAGTAGTATTAATATATGGGTATGCACCTTAAGAGAATTGCTGACTGGGCAATTTGATGAGCACAGTGTATACATTTAGCCAGACAATAGCAGATGTTACACCCCTAGGGCTCATGACTACCCCTGTTGTAGGTTTTCAGTATCAGACTTGTATTCCCTGCCACGGAGCAGGCCTCCAGACAAATTAGAGGGCAGCTGGTTTCCCACAAACAGACGTGTTAGTATTCTACCTGTTGGCTCATTTGACCTGTTTGGCTTGCAGTATCCACTGTGGAGTATCTTCACTGGTGATTTCTCTCTTTCCCATTGAGCTTCATACAGTGTGGCTTTTTCCAGCTTTCTGTCAGATGGTCTACATGGAGGAGATTTCCAGCTCAGTTCCAGCAGGATTTCTCAGTGATCTTGCAGCCCAAGTATGTGGAGTATTCAGCAATAGGGTCTTATCATCTCTTCCTGGTGGGAAACCAAGGGCCTCGGCAATGGCCTGTAATGCTTTGGGGCAGCAGGGACCTCCCTGGCCAACAACTATTCCAATGTCCAGAAAAAGTAGGTTTCCATATGATTTATTTATATCCTCTTAGATTTTGCTTAGCCATCTTTCCTTTACTCAATCTCTTCCCCTGACCTCACTTAGGCCTTTTCACCCTGATTAATCTATTCTTCTACTTACATATAAACAATACCATCCTATTAAGTCACCCTCTCCCTCCCTTTCCATTCCCTTTATCTGGAAAGGATTATACTAAGTGAGGTAACCCAGACCAAGAAAGCCAAACATTGCATGTTCTCTCTCATATGTGGATCCTAGCTATAGATGATTGGACTTCTGTGTGAGGGGGAAGAAAACTCAGTAGCAGAGGCTAGTAAGCTAGAAAGGAGATATGAAGGGAATAGTAAAGAACTTCTGAGGAAGCATTCCAAGGAAGCACCTGAGCCATCTGTGTTCAATATCTCATTCATTCTCTATTTTCTTGATTTGCTTGCATATATTAAACACTTGTCCCTCTTTAATTTTTTTTATTTATTTGCAAACAGAGAGAATGGGAGAGAAAGAGATAGTGAGAATGGGTGCACCAAGGCTTCCAGTGGCTGAAAATGAACTCCAGATGCATGCACCACTTTGTGCATTTGGCTTTTTGTGGGTACTGGGGAATCAAACCCAGATCATTAGGCTTTACATGCAAGTGCCTTAACTGCTGAGCAATCTTTCCAGCCCAAATATTTATTTATTTGTGTACTTGTTTAGTAGTTATCACTAGGGTCGTGTGTGTGTTGTGAATGTGTATGTGTACATGTGTTTCTGTGTCACTGCATATGTGTACAAGTCTAAGTACAACCTTGGGTCCTTGGCATGTTCATTCTTTCCACTTTTACCTGCTTGAGTCTGGTCACCCCTGTTGTATTAGTCAGCTTCAGGTTCACTGAGATGAACTTCCAGACCAGGCACAGTTATAGAGGAAGGGATATTTATTGAAGCTTACAGATCCAGGGGAAGTTCCACAATGGCAGAAGAAACTGGCCTGCCTTCACAGGCCCAAGCAGAGAGAGAGAGAAGTACAAGCCTAAAGGTCAAAAGCCACAACACACTTCAGGAACTCCAGCTAGGCACACTTTGCATATCTTTAGATTGTAATCTGAAACCCACCACCACACCTAAAGATCCACACAATGGCATTGCCTCCAGCCAGATGGCTAGAGATGCAAACTACAAACAAATAAACAACTGAATATATTGGGGGCCATCTATTCTATTCAAACCACCACATTCCGCCCCTGGCCCCCAACAGACTTATAACCATCACACATTATAAATTGTACTCAGTTCAATTTCAAAGGTCCCCACAGTCTTGACCAATTTAAGATATGAAGACCTGTAAAATCAAACAAGTTAAACACTTCTAACATATAATGGCACAGAGTAAACATTTTCAACTGGTATAAGGCACAGCAAGGAGAGACTAAAACAATGCAAACTCAACCACCATCAAACACACATCAAACTTCTGCAGTTCAAGTTCAATATACCCAGAGACTAACAGTCTCCAGACTTTCCAATTCTGCCCCTCCATCTGGGCAGAGTACCCGGGGAACACTTCCATCCCAGGCCAACAGTGTGCTCTATGGTAGCCCTTGCACAATCCTGGTATATACAAAACATCTTCAGGTCTTCATGCAAACCATGGTCCATCTTCCAAAGGCTCTTTCAGCCTATCAGGGCATCATGCCCTGCCTCATGCCACATCTCAGCAGCAGCTCCTGGAACCATGTGCAATTCACGGCCACTCCTCACATTTTTCATGCTTCTGAAACCAATACCAGGTGTGCAGGACACAGCCATATTCTTAATTCAGGGACGAAACAAATCATAGCCTTGAAAAGCAGGTTCCTTCTCCAGTCAACTCTTTCCAAAAGTGTTTGCATTTCTATGATAGTCTTTCCTCAGGCATCCTTTCCATTGTTTTAATGTAAAGCAGTTGGAACATCTTCCTTAAGATTGCTAATGTGTTTGAAAATAGCAGGTTCAGTAACCTAAAACCAGTCTCTGTGCCTGTAATTTTAACTTGCTTGAGGTTTTCCAGCTTAAAATCTTAAATCTCTCAGTCCAATATCTCTAGCCAAGCACATCAGTCCATTACAAATTTAACCTTGATCAAACACTCTGGGCCTGGGCAGCAGGACGCAGCCAGCCCTTATGCCAGTAGCCCAGTTCTAACAAAGTCCTCTGCAGTCTTTCCTTCCCCTTAGAAAGCTCATAAGCCAATCCTCGAAGTTCAATGCTGTCTGCACTTAGCATTCTCAGACTCTCATCAGAATAGTCCATAAAACTTGGCTTACCACTCCAGAAGACATCTTCGGTTGTAAGCACCAAATCCACGCCTATTCCTCCAAAACAAAGGTTCCAAAAGATCAACATCCACATGGCCAGGTACATCTCAGCCCACTCCTCGGTACCAAGTTCTGTATTAGTCAGCTTCAGGTTCACTGAGATGAACTTCCAGACCAGGCACAGTTATAGAGGAAGGGATATTTATTGAAGCTTACAGATCCAGGGGAAGTTCCATAATGGCAGAAGAAACTGGCCTGCCTTCACAGGCCCAAGCAGAGAGAGAGAGAAGTACAAGCCTAAAGGTCAAAAGCCACAACGCACTTCAGGAACTCCAGCTAGGCACACTTTGCATATCTTTAGATTGTAATCTGAAACCCACCACCACACCTTAAGATCCACACAATGGCATTGCCTCCAGCCAGATGGCTAGAGATGTAAACTACAAACAAATAAACAACTGAATATATTGGGGGCCATCTATTCTATTCAAACCACCACACCTGTTTTCATTTTTTGTTTGTCTTTTATTGCATCTAATGTGTACCAGTCCACCTGAGGCATGAGTTAATGGATTTTCTTCGTTATACTTCTGGTGGTTGTGAGTGTACATGTACACACGTGAGTACATGCATGCAGTTGTGCATCTCTATACCACTCTGCATCCAGAACTATGTGGATTCTGGGGAACTGAAATCAGGCCATGAAGCTTGAAAACAACAATCTTTATTTGGTAAGCCATCTCATTAGGCACTTGAATTTTGAGAAATTTCTCCTTTGTGGCCCAGGCCACCCAAAACCTCACTGTGTATGGGCTGTAGGGAATGACTTAATGTTTAAGACACTTGCCTACAATGCCTTAGGAATCAGGTTCAACTCCCCAGTACCCATGTAAAGCCAGATACACAAGGAGGTAGATGCATCTGGAATTCACTCACAGTGGCTGGAGGCCCTGATATGCCTATTCTCCCTTAATAAATCTATCTATCTATCCATCCATCTACACACCTATTCCTCATTGCAATATAAATTTTAAAAAAACTCACCATGTAGCCCAGGTTGCCCTTAAACTCTGATTTTCCAACTGCATCTGCCTCCCAAGTGTTGGTATTATAAGCAAGACCATAAAGTGTAATTGTATGTCTAGAAATAAGCACTCCTAAGAGGGCCACTTGGGCTAACTACAGCAATAATACAAAGAGATTTCATATGTCAGACTTAAACATCTTACAAGTTAAATATAATGCTTTCTTAATGCTCTATATGATTTTCAACACATAAATGTACATGTATCCACCAGGTATTTATGCACACAAGAAAAACTAGGAGAAAAGTATAAGTATTAAAAAGAAGTTTGTGAATCCATAGGGTCTTCTGCTATATTCTGTCTGCATTATTGATGATAGTAAGTGTAAGGAAAGTGTAGGAGAAAAGTAAAAGAGGACACCAGACTTGATCTCTACAGACAGACTGTTTATTGAGAGAAACTGCGAGGGATAGCAGCCATCCCATGGGATGAAAGCTGAAGCACTGGGCCAGGCTGGAATGCAAGCTTACAAGGAGTTTCCTAAGGAAAACTGACTGTACCAGCTGCAGGTCCAAGACAAGTAGACAAAGAACTGTACTTATTTGTGTCCTTGCTCAGAATAAGCTTTTTTAGCCAAATTGTCTAGGGAGGATAACCTACTAGACAGTTTCTGTTCCCCCAAGGTTTTCTGAGTTAAAGGAAGTTTATCAATTGGGAGTAGCCGGTCAAGGCTGCATATCTCTGTGATTTCTTTATCATATGCTACTTTTAGGGAGAGTTATTAACTGTTTAGCTCCTTCTAGTTTCCAGGGAAGGCTATTAACACTTCAGTCTGGACTCTGGAAGGATAAAAAAGATTGGGGACAATTGGGGAAGTGTGGCGATCTAGGTAGGACTGCATTGGCAGGAACAGGAGGTGATGACTAATTTCCAGTTACTTCAAGCTGAGGGGGCAATAGATCTCTGGGAGTGTCCAATGCAGCCCTGTGGAGGTTGTATGTGCAGGAGCTGATATTCAGTAGCCATGAGGAATTCAGTGACTTGTTGTGAAGTGAAGGCAAAGATTTTGTCTTGGGGGAATTTAGTAAGCCATCTGAGTATGTAAGATCCAAAAGAAAGGGTGAACATTATCATACTCAGAGGAATAAATTACATTGTCAGAGACAGGATAGGTTTAAGTTGAAGGGAGTAGACCTGTGAGACTTTTTAATTTATAGCAACAGATATTTTAGTTGGTCACAGAGAGATGTCAGGTCACATGTAGAGTAATATTATTGGCCATTACAAAGACTAATATAGTCCAAAATATTATTGGCTCTAGACTGGTAACATTTACTTCTCTACAATCATTGTAGTCCATCTTTGAAGTTTTGGTCACAAGGGTGTGGATTTTGGGAGTTTCAGATTTTAGTTTTCCATTTTTTGCCAAACTTCATTTTGTAGTGTGTGTACCTAGTAGGCTATTATCTCACATTGACCTTATGAACAGACAAGGAGGCAGCTCTTTAGGAGAGTGATAGTTATCAGAGCCATTGGGAAAGAAACACCTAGATCATGTCAAACCTATTAGCCATTATTATCTGGTCATTATCCATATATGAGTATCCTTGCATGTGAAATTTACACATTATATGAACATTATATTTAGGGAGAAAATAATAATAATATAGGGGATAGGTAAGGAAGAAGGAGTTGTTATGTTGGATGTTAAGTTAATTGGAATTTGTGGAAATATAAAGATTTGCTTTAGGTCAAGTAGGAATTATAAGAAATTAGTATTGAAGCAATATTTGAAATAACTTAAATTATTTTAAATTCAAATATTATAGAAATTAAGAAGTTAACTAATTCCAAAATTTACATTTAAAGGGTTGTGTATGTGTGTGAGTCTTTAATATAGAAGGTTCATGGTCTTTACTTAGTTGGTCCCAAAGATCAAAAAGTCCTATCTTTAGGAGAACTAATGAAAGTATGTTAGGTTGAAAGGCTAAAAGTTTGCTTAGTCACGATAATTTGTTATTATCAGTTGTTTATTTTATAAACATAATGAAATTATGTTTTATATAATTATGTTAGTTATATAATGCAATGAAATATATTTTATATAATTAGGGTCAGTTTTATTTATTATTATAAGTTCAATAGCAAATAAATAAAAGTCTTACCCAATAGGAAAACATATAAGTATAGAACACTTAAGAAACCTATTGATGTAAACCAGTGTCCTACACAACAAAATAAAGGCTTAGCTTTGATTTTCATGTTACATTTGCATAGATTTTAAATAAATTGAAAAAACTAGTTAAAATATCTTGGCCTTTTTAACCTTGATATTGACATGGGAAATTAAGGCTTACAGAACCAGCACCAGAGATGGAGTGGAGAATCAGTCTATTTTAACATCAGCATGAGTCCAAGGGAAATCTCTTCCAAAGCATGAAAAATTGGTTAATTAGTAGCGAGATATCTGTAGCTGTGTTATGGAGTTAAAAAGAAACACAAGATAATTTTAGTACTTGCCAGAAGCTGTAATACAAACTATGGCCTTTAAAATAGTACACACACACACACAAAAAAAAAAAACCCTACAGTGTCAGTACAAAACACTACGTAGTATGGGACATAATTAGCATAAAAGTTTATTACAGTACAAGACATAACTTTGGGCCAGAAACCTTTAACTTTTCTTTTATTGTAACATGAGTTATGACTTATAAATAGATTTATCATCTTATTATAGAGAATTAAGTTTGAACCATATAAACAAGGCAAGAGAAATACAGAAAATCAGCCTTTTAGGGGTAGGCATATTTTATTTTTTAAATATCTGATAGTTATAATTACAGGCAGAACATGTCAAGTAAGATAGCATAAGGTTTTGGCATTTGTATTTGGAAACATCTTTGATTAGTTTAGATACTTGTGTGGGTACCAATTATCCCACAAACTAGAAGCAGAACAGCAACATTTAAGATCATTTTTCTAGAGCAGGGAATATGTCTTACATATCAATATATCTATAAGCAATGAAATTAAGATACAAGAAATGAGACAATTACTTAAGTAAAACCTTGACTGAGACTGATTATACATAACTTAAGAATAAAGCCAAACTTGGAGATTGTTGAGCTAAATTATGTAATTTTAACATACATTGGAGACATCATGATGGACATAAAGTGATTTCTTCATCAACTACCTTTACTCATTGAACCATTTTTAAGTTTACCACAAGGCAATATTTATAACTGGTAGAATATATGAAGCTTAGACAAACTATATTAACATTTTTTGTATATTGCAGGCTTTCCTAGGACAGGAGTAGTTTCCTAAGAATAATGTCACAATGACTAAATCACGTTTTTATTTTATTTATTTATTCAATTTTTGTTTTTGGTTATTTGAGGTAGGGTCTCACTCTAGCTCAGACTGACTTGGAATTCACTATGTAGCCTCAGGGTGGCCTCAAATTCACAGTTATCCTCTTACCTCTGCCTCCTGAGTGCTGGGATTAATCATGCCTGGCTAAATCAAATTTTATAAAATTTCGACAATAATTTCAGTGGTAGTCACCCAGTAAAACAGCATGAACAAGACAGGAACCATCTTAAGGTTACAGGGTTTTGTTTGTTTGTTTGTTTATGATATAATAATCATATTAAATAGTAAAAGGTTGACAACTAGAGGAACATAGCAAACTTGGTTGACAAACTTAAAGCCAGTCTTTTACAACCATTACCATGACCAGATTAATATCAATGAGTTAAAGTTTTTAAGTTTACTATCTGAATACCATAGCATCCTGTTACCAGCCAGGGCCATCCTTTGTTAGTTTGATATAAGCCCTAGGTTAATTGTCACCTTATATATCTCAAGGAGTCTGTAATCTGATCAAGTACTTTATGACTTAGTCAACTTTGTCTTTATCCTTCTGTTTAAGCTTACTCATACCTTCATCTACATACTTTACTCATATATTCATCAATATACTTTACTCATTCCTTCACCTACATACTTTTACCTTACAATGTATGTAACCACTCTGTAACAATCACTGTCATCAAACATTTATCAACATTTTAAGTTTCCTATCTAACTTATTTTCCTTAGTCATTTCATCTCACAACTATCAACAAAAACTTTCATTGCCCTTACCATAACACTTTTTTTTTGGCAACATTCTATTTATTTATTTGTTTATTTATTTATTTATTTTCTTTATTAGTCAGTTTTGTATTCAGCGAATACAGTAAGTTTGGTACCATTATTAGGCTCATCCGTGGCCCACCCCCTCCCCTTGGCCCCCCCTTGTTGAGGTATATGGGTCATGTATTGTGAAGTTAGCCCACAGTTATGGGTAAGCTAAATGTCTCTGCATATCATGACCCAACATGTGGCTCTGACATTCTTTCCGCCCCCTCTTCCGCAAAATTTCCCTGAGCCATGTTGGCTTCATTTTTGGTCTGCTTCAGTGATGAGGTGTTGGGGGCCTCTGAGGCTCTGGCTCTCTGATTTGGTAGGAGTTGATTTTTCTCTGGGCTGATCTCCTTCCCCCTTGTGCTGGTGTCCGGTTCATCAGGAAAACAGCCCCAAAGGCCCAAACAATATAGGCTGGAAAAAAGACAGCATCTTCAACAAATGGTGCTGGACAAACTGGATAACCATATGCAGGAAACTGAAACTTGACCCACACATCTCACCATGCACTACACTCAAGTCCAAATGGATCAAAGAACTCAATATAAGACAAGAAACTCGTATACTACTGGAAGAAAAATTAGGAAGTACTTTCCATGATATAGGAATGGAAAAAGACTTCTTGAACAAAACCCCAGTAGCTCATGAACTTAAACCATCACTCACCCAATGGGATCACATGAAGCTGAATAGTTTCTTTACAGACAAGCATACAATAAGCAAAGCCAATAGATTACCCACAGAATGGGAGAAAATATTTGTGGGTTATCCAACTGATAGAGGCCTAATCTCTAGAATCTACAAAGAACTCAAAAATCTAAACAGTAAGAAGTCAAACACCCCACTCACAAATTGGGGCAAAGAGCTGAACAGGCATTTCACAGAGGAAGAAATAGAAATGGCAAACATACACTTAAGAAAATGTTCATCATCTTTAATCATCAGAGAAATGGAAATTAAAACAACTATGAGATTCCACCTTACCCCAATAAGGATAGCAAACATCAAAAAATCAAATAAAAATAAATGCTGGCGAGGATGTGGAGAAGTAGGAACACTCATCCACTGTTGGTGGGAATGTAGGATGGTACAACCACTTTGGAAAGCAATATGGAGACTTCTGAGAAAGCTGAGTATAGAGATACCAACTGACCCAGCTATTCCCCTACTGGGCATCTACCCTAAAAACTTCAAACCACAGACTAAAGAGATTTGCTCAACCATGTTTATAGCAGCTCAATTTGTAACAGCTAAGAGCTGGAATCAACCCAGATGCCCATCACTAGAAGAATGGATAACTAAGATGTGGTATATCTACACAATGGAATTCTATACACCAGTAAGAAAAAATGACACAATTAAATTTGAGGAAAAATGGATGAACCTGAAACAGATCATTCTCAGTGAACTTACCCAATCACAGAAAAAAAATCGCCACATAGTCTCACTCATCTACAGTGCCTAACCTGAATCTACCCAAGATACCTTACATATCCAGCAAGCATCTTGTGGACTAGACACTAGGATGGAAGCGGAGGGAGGGGAGGGCATCAAAGGGGTGGGAAACACAAATCTAGACCCAAACGGCAATGGTACCATAATCTTCTACTTACTAAGAGACAGAAGAAATGGCTGATCCTTCACCAGGCCCTTACAGGGAACACCTGAACCACAAGACACTGGAGAGGGTAAGATTAAGACTAACCTTAATCTCCTACATCTTCCCTACCTCACTTCCCCTCTCCCTCCCTCTCTCTCTCTCTCTCTCTCTCTCTCTCTCATCTCTAACTCTTGTATATTAGTTATCTTTTTCCTCATTTTCTTAGTGGGCACTGACCTGTAACTCCCAGATACAGCATGGGGCTATCATCCACAATGAGCTTTTGATCAGAGAGACCTAGAAGGTTTCCTAAAAGACAGACAAATTTCTGTCAGAGTACTTGATGACCCACCAAGGGCTAGTGGTAAGACCCTACTGCTGAAGACACCTTATATGATTGACATGCAAATTAGAATGGCATGGCTGGAAGTTGGAAGAGAGTCAGTCCCCAGACAGTCAGCGCGTCTAGTGCTAGAAGATGCTACATGGGCGACTTGGGGAAAATGACCAATATCTGTCAAAGCAATGCATGGTCTAACCTACTTAGCAGCAAATAACTTGGTGTGATGCCCACACAAGTGCAGTGGTGGCACACAGCCATGGTGGGGAACCAACTACTCTCAATTTGGCTAACTGATGCCCTCAGTGGTATGGGACCCATAGCTGGAGCTGGGAAACAAGTCAGAACCAGATCCAAACATAAGCCCACTCTCCAATATCAAGCTACCATCAATTGTGGGCTACAACAGGGCCTACACCTATTAAATTCTCTATTAAAAAAAAAAGTAAGGGTTATCTCATGTGTCCTGATGCTAACTTACTCTCCGTTGGAGAATCTGCTTCTCTTTTTCAGTTTGATGTAGATTCTAAGGAGAGAGCCACCCCATCATACCTCAAAAGGGCCCCGGCTGAAACTAAGAAAAATTGGAGAAACCATAAGACTTTTAATATGACCATTTAAGTTTCTTTTTTAATTCTGCTTTTATGTTTTTTTTTTTGTCCCTATGGTTAATTATAAATAGACTGTCTGGATTCTGCTAGTATGAATTCCCATTTTCCTGGACTAGCAGTTTTCTTAGGTTCCCCCTTTTTTAATATTTAGAAGTTTAGTTATATGAATTTCATATTTTTGACTTTTATGTTACATTTAGATGTGGTTTAAATAAAACAAAAAACTTATTAATATGTGTCTTGGTTTTGTTAAACATTTAGTTTTTCTTTTCTGTAGTTTAACAGTAGGAAATATAGGTGTAGCTCAATTTAATTTTGATTTGAAACATGACAATATAAATAAATTCATCAACTTTCTACAGAGTAAAGTCTGAACTATATGAACAATTAAGCTGAGTAAAAATATGAAGAATGAAAACTTTTAAGTTAACCCATTTTACCACAGTCAACCCAAACCTTCTTCAGTTTAAGTCCCATAACCTTTTCATATCATTTGCATATCCTTTTAACAACATACCTTACAACAATCTTCTACCTTATAAAATCTTTTGTGATCCAAAAACATATCTCTTTATGTAGAAGCAAGATAAGAATTTGGTATACAAATATGTATATTATTATAGTAAGCATGAACAAGCATGTTGTCAAGAAAACAGAGATTAATCATAACAAATATATTGTAAACCTGGTTTTAATAATTTTACATTATCTTAAAATAGATGAGCATCAGAACATTTAATGGCCATAAGCACTGGAACAATTAATAACCATAAATTTCATCATACATAAGGACAGACTACATGAAACATAGAACACATGACATGAAATGGTTGGCTTACATTATAAATGACAACATGAAACATGGAGAGACATACTTTAAAGATTCTAGTTATGTTTTAAATTGGTGAAGACTTAATTTTGACAGGAAAACAGTAAGTAGTTTGAATTTTAAGTTGACATTTTTTCTTTGGTGGTTTGCAATGAAAAGAAGGAGGAAAGAGAAAAGAAAAGAAATAAGCCCTAGAATATGTACAGTGATTTTAACTTTTAGCAAGGAGAGAAAAATTACATATCCATATGTAGAAGAATTTAAAGAGGCCCAGTAAAGACAGGGGTTTCTTTAAGAGGGCATAGTTTTTATTTGATTTGGTGAGTGTGGTGGTTTGATTCAGGTGTCCCCCATAAACTTAGGTATTATGAATGCTAGGTTCCCAGCTGGTGGAGATTTGGGTGCCTCCTGGAGGGAGTGTATTGTTGGGGGTGGGCTTATGGGTGTTACAGCCAGTTTCCCCATGCCAGTGTTTGGCACACTCTTCTGTCCCTATTGTTCACCTGATGTTGGCCAGGGGGTAATGTCCACCCTCTGCACATGCCAAGATTTTCCCTGCCATCATGGAGCTTCCCCCTTGAGCCTGTAAGCCAAAATAAACCTCGTTTTTCCCAAAAGCTGCTCTTGGTCAGGTGATTTCTGCCAGCAATGCAAATCTGACTGCAACAGGGAGATTGCTTGAATTTGGAGTAAGAGGGAGAGACACTGAAAAGTCATAGCCAGACGGAAGAACTGTGTGTGAGAAGGAGAGTTTTAGAAGTGGCAGGATTTTAGAGGGTTTTTGGCTACAGAAGGGAATTTGATAAGGCAGAACAAGAAGTACAAAGGGAAAGGCAGGAATGGAGGGCAAAGAAGTCCTGAAGGCAAGGACCACTTGCCATGTTTTCTAAGGAAGTTATCAAGATAAATAAGAATATTAAAACCAAAAGTACCAAATTAAGGTCAGTGGTGGCCATTATTTAAGTAATATTGTGGTCAGATTTGAATAGAGAGCCAGAGTAATTTGGGAGGCAGAACTTCAGGAAATTTGAGTTCCTTTAAATTAGCCTTGAGACATGCCAATGGAGTCTTTTGCAACAGATAATTTAGAGCCCATTTTGAGGACAGGGACTAGAGTGGCTAATCCCACCACTTAGTACTTATCCCAGGCACAGAGAGGGCAAACAAAACCCAAGGATTAGCAGGGAGTGTCCCCACACTCATAATGTTTGGGGTGTCTGGTGGAACATCATGTGGGAGGTTTCCAGAGTCTCTGTCCATGGACTGAAAAGTGAGAAACATCTGGAGTTTATAAGGGTGGGGTGCCTCTACCACAGGTAGAGAATGAAAACCTTGTCCCCATGTTGGAATATGATGAGGATGTGTATGCAAGCAGATCACATGGTGAGAGGCCTCTATTCTGGAGTTCAAAAGTCCGGTGGGAGAGGGTGAAAAGAAGAAGAAGTAAAAGAAGCCCTCAGGTATTAAGCTGGAAATATTGGAGGTTTCAGGTCACACGTGCCTGTTTAGTTCAGAATACTAAGCACAGTGAGTTTTTGTACTGCTGAGGGAGTGAAACATTTGCAGGGAGGCAGAGAGGAGAGAGAAAGAGAAAAGGAGGGCATAGCCCAAAACCATCAGAGGGCTCTGATCCAATTCACAGCACCAGAATGGAAGGAAAGGGTAAGAGAAAAGTAAAATAGAACACCAGACTTGATCTCTACAGACAGACTCTTTATTGAGAGAAACAGTGAGGGGCAGCAGCCTTCCCATGGGATGAAGGCTGAAACACTGGGCCAGGCGGGAGTGCAATCTTATAAGGAGGATCAAAGGAAAAACAGACTGTACCAGCTGCAGGTCCAAGGGAAGTAAAAAAGGAACTGTAGTTATCTGTGTCCTTGCTCAGAATAAGCTTTTTTAGCCAAATCCTCTCAGGAGGATAACCCACCAGATGCTTTCTGTTCCCTCAAGGTTTTCTGAGTTAAGGAAAGTTTATCAATCAGGAGTAGCCTGTGAAGACTACATGTCTCTGTGACTTCTCTATTGCCTTCTAGATTAAAGGAGAGTTATTAACTATATAGTTCCCTTAGTTTTCTGGAAAGGCTATTAACTCTTTGGAAAGAGATTTGATCAAAAAGATCTGCTAGTATCAGATGGCATTAATTTTTTTTTCTTTATTAGTTAGTTTTGTATTCAGCAAATACAGTCAGTTTGGTACCATTATTAGGCTCATCAGTGACCTACCCCTTCCCATTGGGCCCTCCTTGTTGAGGTATACGGTCATGCATTGTGGAATTAGCCCGCAGTTATGGGTAAGATAAATGTCTCTGCATATCATGACCCAACATGTGGCTCTGACATTCTTTGTGCCCCCTCTTCTGCAAAATTTCCCTGAGCCATGTTGGGTTCATTTTTGGTCTGCTTCAGTGATGAGGTGTTGGCGGCCTCTGAGGCTCTGGCTCTCTGATTTGGTAGGAGTTGATTTTTTCTGTGTTGATCTCCTTCCCCCTTGTGCTGGTATCCAGTTCATCAGGCAAACAGCACCCTTGCTTGTTTCGCCAATTTTTCTTAGTTTCAGCCGGGGCCCTTTGGAGGTATGATGGGGTAGCTCTCTCCTTAGGATCTACATCTATCAGAAAAAGACAAGCAGATTCCCCAATGGAGAGTAAGTTAGCACCAGGAAAAAAGAGATAACCCTTACTTTTTTTATAGAGAATTTAATAGGTGTAGGCCCTCTTGTAGCCCATGATTGATGGTAGCTTGATATTGGCAAGTGGGCTTATGCTTGGATATGGTTCTGACTTGTTTCCCAGCTCCAGCTATGGGTCTCGTACCACTGAGGAGATCAGTTAGCCAAATTAGGAGCAGTTGGTTCCCCACCATGGCTCTGTGCCACTATTGCACTTGTGTGGGCATCACAAGTTATTTGTTGCTAAGTATAATAGACCATGAGTTGCTTGGACAGATATTGGTCATTTTCCCCCAGTCGCCCATGTAGCATCTTCTGGCTCTAGATGCACTGACTGTCTGGGGACTGACTCTCTTCCAACTTCCAGCCATGCCATTCTATTTTGCATGTCAATCACATAAGGTGTCTTCAGCAGTAGGGTCTTACCACTAGCCTTTGGTGGGTCATCAAGTACTCTGACAGAAATCTGTCTGCCTTTTAAGAAACCTTGTAGGTCTCTCTGATCAAAAGTTCATTGTGGATGATAGCCCCATGCTGGTACTGGGAGTTACAGGTCAGTGCCCACTAAGAAAATGAGGAAAAAGATAACTAATATACAAGACTTAGAGAGAAGAGAAAGTGAGAAGAAGAGAGAGAGGAGGGAGGAAATGTAGAAGATTAAGGTTAGTCGTGATCCTACCCTCTCCAGTGCCTTGTGGTTCAGGTGTTCCCTAGAAGGGCCTGGTGAAGGGTCAGCCATTTGGTCTGCCATTTAGTAAGCAGAATTTTATGGTACCATTGCCATTTGGGTCTAGATTTGTGTTTGCCATCCCTTTGATGCCCTCCCCTCCCTCCCCTTCCATCCTAGTGTCTAGTCCATGAGATGCTTGCTGGATATGTAAGGTATCTTGGGTGGATTCAGGTTTGGTGCTGTAGATGAGTGAGACTATGTGGCGATTTTTTTCTGTGATTGGGTAAGTACACTGAGAATGATCTGTTCCAGGTTCAACCATTTTTCCTCAAATTTCATTGTGTCATTTTTTCTTACTGCTGTACAGAATTCCATTGTGTAGATATACCACGTCTTAGTTATCCATTCTTCTAGTGATGGGCATCTGGGTTGATTTCAGCTCTTAGGTATTATAAATTGAGCCACTACAAACATGATTGAGCAGATCTCTCTAGCCTGTGGTTTGAAGGATTTAGGGTAGATTACCAGTAGGGGAATAGCTGGGTCAGTTGGTATCTCTATACTCAGCTTTCTCAGAAGTCTCCATATTGCTTTCCAAAGTGGTTGTACCATCCTACATTCCCACCAACAGTGGATGAGTGTTCCTACTTCTCCACATCCTCGCCAGCATTTATTTTTATTTGATTTTTTGATGTTTGCTATCCTTATTGGGGTAAGGTGGAATCTCATAGTTGTTTTAATTTCCATTTCTCTGATGATTAGGGATGATGAACATTTTCTTAAGTGTATGTTTGCCATTTCTATTTCTTCCTCTGTGAACTGCCTGTTCAGCTCTTTGCCCCATTTTGTGAGTGGGGTGTTTGACTTCTTACTGTTTAGATTTTTGAGTTCTTTGTAGATTCTAGAGATTAGGCCTCTATCAGTTGGATAACCCACAAATATTTTCTCCCATTCTGTGGGTAATCTATTGGCTTTGCTTATTGTATGCTTGTCTGTAAAGAAACTCTTCAGCTTCATGTGGTCCCATTGGTTGAGTGATGGTTTAAGTTCGTGAGCTACTGGGGTTTTGTTCAGGAAGTCTTTTTCCATTCCTATATCATGGAAAGTACTTCCTAAATTTTCTTCCAGTAATATTCGAGTTTCTGGTCTTATACTGAGATCTTTGATGCATTTGGATTTGAGTGTAGTGCATGGTGAAATGTGTGGGTCAAGTTTCAGTTTCCTGCATATGGTTATCCAGTTTGTCCAGAACCATTTGTTGAAGATGCTGTCTTTTTTCCAGCCTATATTGTTTGGGCCTTTATCGTATATCAAGTAGCTATAGTTGCTTGACCCAAAGTCCGGGTCCTCAAGTCTATTCCATTGATCTATACTCCTGTTTTTATGCCAGTACCATGCTGTTTTTATTACTATGGCTTTGTAATATAGCTTTAGATCAGGTATGGTGATGCCTCCAGAGGTATTTCTTTTGCTGAGGATATGTTTGGATATGCGAGGCCTTCTGCCTTTCCATATGAACTTGGAGATCATTTTTTCTATCTCTGTGAAGAACACTGTGGGGATTTTAATTGGAATTGCATTAAATCTGTAAATTGCCTTTGGTAGGATTGTCATCTTCACAATGTTAATTCTACCTATCCAGGAACATGGGAGGTCTTTCCATTTTCTCAAGTCCGCCTCAATTTCTTTTTTGAGTGTTTTTATGTTTTCATTGTATAGATCTTTCACTTACTTGGTTAACGTTATTCCAAGGTATTTTATTTTTTTTGTTGCAATTGAAAATGGGACTATGTCCCTTATTTCTTTTTCTGTATCTTTGTCCTTTGCATAAAGGAAGGCTACTGATTTTTGTGCATTGATTTTGTGTCCTGCTACTTTGCTATAGGCGTTAATCACTTTCAGGAGTTTTGGGATGGAGTCTCTCGGGTCTCTTACATATATAATCATGTCATCAGCGAATAAAGCTAACTTAACTTCCTCCTTTCTAAATTGTATCCCTTTTATTTCCTTCTCCTGTCTTATTGCTTGAGCTTGGACGTCCAGTACTATATTAAAAAGCAGAGGTGAGAGTGGACAACCCTGTCTTGTTCCTGATCTTAATGGGAATTCCTCCAGTCTCTCTCCATTAAGTATTATCAAATGCAATAAAATCCAGTTAGATCACCCAATCCCACAATGAATACATCTAACCAAAACATAGAAGAACCAATAGGACCAGAACACCAAATTGAAGCTATGAGCAATGCAACTCTGACCAACCTATTGGTAGAACTTGCAGGAAAGCAACAAAGGGCCGACAATCGTGTGGATGCTGCCATCACTAAACTAGAACTAATAGATAAGAAATTGGAAGGATTAGATAAGAAAATGGAAGGATTTCAAAGAGAGTTAAGAGATTTGAGGGAGAGTGAAAAAAAAGAAGACCTTAAAAATCAGCTGGCCATGCTAAATGAAGACATAAAGAAATGCAAGGATGAACTCCAAGAATCATCAAGAAAATCAAAAAATGATGTGAAAAGGGAGCTTGACAGAGGGATGGAAATTATACATAGAAAAGTAATAGAAATTGCAAACTTAATTCAACAAGTCCAGAACTCACTAGAAGCTCTCAAGAATAGAGTCAGCCAAGTGGAGGATAGAAACTCTGATCTGGAAGACAAGATGGAAGAAACAGTTCGGGAGTTCAAAAATTTCAGTAAGTTCAAAAGCTCCTGTGAACAGAACATGAGGGAATTGTGGGATACACTTAAACGTCCCAATATCAGGATCATTGGAATACCAGAAGGAGAAGAAATCCAGACCAAAGGCATGGAGAACTTATTTAACAAAATAATTGAAGAAAACTTCCCCAGTCTCTTAAAAGAAAGGCCCATCAAGATGCAAGAAGCCAATAGAACTCCAAACAGACTGGACCAAAGGAGAAACTCTCCAAGACATATTATCATTAAGACTCTAAACATTGACACCAAAGAGAAAATCCTAAAAGCAGCTAGGGAAAAACAGCACACCACCTTCAAAGGTAACCCCATCAGAATTACTTCAGACTTCTCAATGGAAACCCTGAAAGCTAGAAGGGCCTGGAATGAAACACTGCAAAGTCTAAGAACCTATGGCTTCCAACCCAAACTACTCTACCCAGCAAAAGTATCTCTAATAATAGATGGTGAAAGAAAAAACTTTCCATGACAAAACTCAGCTTTACAATTATATGAACACAAAACCAAACCTACAGAGAGTATTTCAGGAAATTCTCCACAGAGAAGAAAAAAATAATCAAACACAATTGCCTACAAGAAGCAGATCACAACAACCAAACTCAGAGTAGGAACAAAAAACTTCAATCTCCATGAAAACTCCAACCCACATTTACCATCACAATATGGCAGGGATCAAATCAAATCTCACAGTCATTACCCTAAGTATTAATGGCCTTAATTCACCCATCAAGAGACACAAGCTAACAGGATGGGTCAATAAATTAGACCCCTCAATCTGTTGCCTTCAAGAAACCCACCTCACCATTAAAGACGGACATCTACTCAGAGTAAAAGGGTGGAAAACAGTATTCCAAGCAAACGGGAATAAGAAACAAGCAGGTGTAGCTATATTAATATCGGATAAAATAGACTTCAAACCAAAAATAATCAAAAAAGACAAAGAAGGCCACTTCCTACTTATGAAGGGAATGATCCATCAAGAGGATATTAGAATCATAAATCTGTATGCACCAAACCCAGGGGCACTACAGTTCATAAAACAAAACCTACTTGACAATAAAACAGAAATAACCACAAACACCATCATAGCTGGGGAGTTCAATACACCATTATCAGTAACAGACAGATCATCCAAACAGAAACTCAACAGGGAAGTAAGAGAGCTCAACAAAACCATAGATCACTTAGACCTAACGGACATCTACAGAACCTTCCATCCCAAATCCACAGATTATACATTTTTCTCAGCAGCCCATGGAACATTCTCTAAAATAGACCATATACTGGGTCACAAAGACTGCCTCCACATATTTAGGAAGATTGACATAATTCCCTGCATGATATCAGATCTAAATGCTATATTGCTAGAAATCAACAACAAAAGACCCACCAAGAATCCCAAAGGCACCTGGAAACTGAACAGCACACTTTTAAACAATAAATGGATAGTGGATGAAATAAAAAATGAAATTGCAAAATTTCTGGAATTGAACGACAATGAGAACACATTGTACCAAAACTTATGGGACACAATGAAGGCGGTCCTCAGGGGAAAGTTCATAGCACTCAATGCCTTCGTAAAAAAGACAGAAAGGTCCCAAATCAATAACCTAACCATCCACCTGAAGGCACTGGAAAAACAAGAAAAATACAACCCAAGGAGTTCCAGAAGGAAAGAAATAATTAAAATCAGAGCAGAAATCAGTGAACTGGAAATGAAGGAAACAATTAAGACAATTGACAAAACAAAGAGCTGGTTCTTTGAAAAAATAAACAAGATTGACAAACCCCTGGCCAATCTGATCAAGCAAAAAAAGGTGAAGCTTCAAATTAACAAAATTCAAAATGAAAAAGGAGAGATCACAACAGACATAAGTGAAATTGGGAGAATCATCAGGACTTATTTCAAAAACCTCTACTCCACAAAACTGGATTATGTGGAGGAGATGGATAAATTCTTGGACGCATACCATCTACCAAAGCTAAACACAGAGCAGATTAATCACCTCAATCAACCCATCATACTCATGGAGATTGAAAAAGTAATAGAAAGCCTCCCAAAAAAGAAGAGCCCAGGACCAGATGGCTTCTCAGCTGAATTCTATCAAACCTTCATGGAAGAACTCAAACCAATCTTCCTCAAACTGTGCCACACAATTGGTGAACAGGGAAAGCTACCCAACTCCTTTTATGAAGCTAGCATCACCCTAATTCCAAAACCAGGCAGAGATGCCACAAGAAAAGAAAACTACCGGCCTATTACCCTGATGAATTTAGATGCAAAGATCCTAAACAAAATCCTTGCAAACCGAATCCAACAACACATCAAAAGCATTATCCACCTTGACCAAGTGGGATTCATTCCAGGAACACAGGGGTGGTTCAACATACGGAAATCTGTCAATGTAATACACCACATAAACAAGGTTAAACATAAAAACCACATGATAATTTCGATAGATGCAGAAAAGGCCTTTGACAAGATCCAACATCACTTCATGTTCAAAACATTGGAGGGAGTTGGCATGGTTGGTTCATATCTTAACCTAATAAAGGCAATATACAAAGCTCCGAAGGCCCAAATAATACTTAATGAATAGGCATTTTTAATTGACCATTTTTATGCATTTTCATGTTGACAAGAAAATTGGCCAGCATCTTCAGAGAGAGACTGTAAACTGTCACATCTCTTCCTCCACAGCTTCTCTTGTAAGGAACAGCTTACATTAGAGCAGGGCATGTTTTCTAATAAAAGAACTAATATTGGTGTCTTATTATTAAGTGAATCATATTATTATTCACTTTTTTGTTGTGCATTTTATGAGTCTTTAAAAATATATGACATACATCTACCAGCATAGTGTCAGAAAGATGGATTCACTTGTTCATTATTTTCCTCATATAACTGTTTTCAGAGTTTTGTATGCTTCAAAATGTCTAATGCATTCATAGTATTCCTTTTCTTATATTTACTGTCCATGAAATCATTTATGCTCTGCTTTGATCTGATTTTTTAAAATATTTTATTATTTATTTATTTAATTTGAGAAGGGGGACAGATGAGGGAAAGCTAATGGGAACACCAGGGCCTTCAGCAACTGAAAGTGAACTCCAGATGCAAGCTCTACCTTGTGCATCTGGCTTACATGGATACTGGGGAATCAAACCTGGTTCCTTAGGCTTAGCAGGCAAGTGCCTTAAACAGTAAGCCAAATCTATAGCCCTAGATTTTATTTTTTATATTATAATCTTTTGCATTTCCCCTTCTGAATATGGCTGAAAGTTTATCAAGCTTATCAATAGAATTAAATACTAGCATTCACTGATTCTTCTATATCATCAGCTCTCTGTTTTTCACTTTCAAATTGTTTTGTACTTGTTTTCTTATAATTTACTCCAGTAAATTTTATTGTTTACATTAGCTAGTTCATGTTTTCTAAAATGTGTATTTAGTAATATAAATTCCCCTTCAACTACTGAGTTACTGCACTGAGATTCTTTGATGGATTTATTTTCATTTTATGTAGTTTAATATGCTTATCAAAATTTTTCCCAATTTTATACTAGTGTGTGGAGGCCAGAGGAGGCCATCATGTGCCGTCCTGTATTAGTGCTGCTCCTGGCTTTTTTATGGGTGCAAGGCATTTAAAGAAGATCTTTGTGCTCACATAACAAATGCTTTTGTAACTGTGTCATCTCCCCAACCCTAAAAATGATTTTGAAGAAATTTCCATCAATAATCTTTTTCCTTATGTGATTTTTTTTTTTTGTAGAATCATGGTAGTATCTTACTTTATCCTAGGCTGACCTGGAACTACTCTGTAGTCACAAGCTGGCCTTGAACTAATAGCAGTCACCCTGCCTCTGCCTCCCAAGTGCTTAGATTAAAGGAGTGTTCCATCACACCCAGCCAGCATTCAATTGCCCAGTTCCTACATAAAGTCAGATGCACTAAGTGGTGCATGCATCTGGAGTTCAGTTGCAATAGCAAGATGCTATGACATTACCATTCTGTCTCTCTCATTTTCAGTCTCTTTCCACCCCTCTCTCTACTTACAAATAATGAAATAAAATATATTGAAATAATTAAAATAAAAATATTTTGAAAAAAGAAGAAAGAAATGCAGATTTCTTGCCCAAGATGAGCTAAGGGGGGTTCAGGAAAACAGAAAAGCCCAACCAGAGACCAAGACTGTGGTATTATAGAGGTTAAATGCAGTAAAGAATACAACTTTAGTAGACACCTTGCCTGGTGAATGTAGTTATGTTCTTTTTTATTGACCATTTCCATAAATGTAGACAATACTCTATGATCATAATTCCCTCTCACCATATCCCTTTCCCCCCTCCTAATCCCTGTATCCACTGAATTCCTTTTTTTCCAATTAGTCTCTCTTATGTTTTGATTCATAATATTTCCCCTTATTATGCAGGTCTTTTGTATAAGTAGTGTCAGCCATGGTGAAGTCATGAATATCAAGACCACTTTGTGTCTGGAAGATGGCATTATAAGCAGTACCCACTTTCCTTTGACTCTTATGTTTTTCCACCACCTCTCCCACAATGGGCCCTGAGCCTTGGAGCGTGTAATAGAGATGTCTTACTTAGTGCCAAATGCTCTGCTTTTACTTCTCTTCAGCACTATTGTGAGTTTTCAATCATCCCAGTTGTCACTGCCATCCTCAAAGAGAAGCTTCTTTTACCAAAAGTGACAGTAAGCTTAACATAAGTGTTTAGAGAGTTGGTTGGTGGGCATAATATATGCATTTAGTCAGATGACAATTATAGTTTCCCCCCTGGGGCTTATGCCTTCCCAAACCATGGGCAATTGGCTAGATTTTTAGTACCAGGAATGAATTCCCTACCATGGAGTGGGCCTCAAGTCCAATCAGAGAGTAGTTGGTTTCCCCCAAAACAGACATGCCACCACTGCACCAATTGGTGCCTTTGGCTGGCCTGGCCAGCCATAGAGCTTGCAGTATACACTGCCGATTAAAGTCGTTGATGACTTCTCTCTCCCACGTAAGGCTTCATAGCTCTTTCCAACAACCTGACACTAGTCAAGTGCACGGAGGGTTCTAGCTCAGCTCCATTTTGATTTCTCAATGTCCTATAGCCCAAGCATATGGAATCTTTAGCAACATGATCCTACCATCTAGTTCTGGTGGAAAGATCAGAGACTGGGCAATATCTTATAATGTTTTGGGGGCATCAGGGGAGGCCTACCTGACCAGCAACTCACTGGAAGATATTCTCTTCCCAGCACTGAAAATTTTTCTAGTAACAATCTATGACATCTGGGCACATTTTCCACCTCCATAGGTTACTTTTGCCTAAACTCCCTTGTTCAGAATATATGTATTATTAGCTCAAGAAGAAGTAGATTTCCATATAGCTTATTCATAAGATCTTAAATGTTGATTAACCTTCCTCCTTCCCAATGATCTCACTTCCCTGATGTTAGAAAAATCCTCACAAAGTTTATTCAGCACATTTCTTATCAAGAGAAGTAGAGTGTGTGATGTTATTCACCTTTTTATAACCTACACTAGAAGCTAAAAGGCACTGTGAGAACAACCATTGTAAGTTCATTGTGTTTGATAGCAGAATTTGTTTGCTTGTTGTGCTAAGTTTTATTTCCTTCTGGTTTTCTCAGAAAACATCTTCTGTTTATAAAGACAACTCTTTGCCACATTTTCTTCCTAATATGGAAGCTTTCTTCATGAAGCCAAAAAGGACAGAAATAGTTAAATACAATACAGCATCTAATAAAATATGCATTATGAAGAGAATGTCAATGTTAATCTGGCCTATAGTATGTTATGGTTACTAAAAGGATACCTCATCACCTTTGTTGCATTTTATTCTTTAGAATCAAATCAATTATCCTCACAACAGTTAGGTTGTGTGAACTCAAGTTATAAACATAATATTCTCCACATGACAAAATTCTTGTTGTGGAGACTTTAGGATAAGAAACTGTAACTTAAATAGGATTAAGGTCTGTCTATATGGAATAGTTCCTTATCCACATTCTACTCATGATTACATGAATAAGCACATATTTAAAAATTTCAAAGAATTACCAGTATGACTTAAGCTAATTTTATATCTCTGTGACATAGTACCAGAAAACATGAAATTAAAAAGGAAGGATTTGTAAATAAATACATATAAAAATATTTTTAAAAGGAAGGTTGTTGCAATCAGGTTTACATTGCTGGTAGAAATCACCCAACCAAGAGCAGCTTCTGGGAAAAAGAGATTTATTTTGGCTTACAGGCTCGTGGGGAAGCTCCACAATTGCAGGGGAAAATGATGGCATGAGCAGAGGGTGGACATCACCCCTTGGCCAACATAAGGTGGACAACAGGAACAGGAGAGTGCGCCAAACACTGGCATGGGGAAACTGGCTATAACACCCTTAAGCGCGCCCCCAACAATACACCACTTCCAGGAAGCTTTAAATTCCAATGGCTATCAGCTGGGAACCTAGCATTCATAACACCTAAGTTTATGGGGGACAACTGAATCAAACCACCACATTCTGCCCTGGCCCTCATAAACTGACAACCTTACATGATGTAAAATGCAGTGTATTTATCGAACTTTAAAAGTTCCCACAGTTTTCATCAATTCCAGTGATGTTCATACATCCCCATGGTCCAAGATCTTTAAACTGAGCCAAAATACCACAAAATAACCTCAAAAAACCCATAATGGAGATGGGTGTGGTGGTGCATGCCTTTAATCCCAGCACTCGGAAGGCAGAGGTAGGAGGATCACTGTGAGTTCAAGGCTACCCTGAGACTATATAGTTAATTCCAGGTCACCCTGGACCAGAGTGAGACCCTACCTCAAAAAACCTAAAAACCAAAAAGAAAAACAAACAACAAAAAAAAAAAAAAAAAAACAACATAATGGCACAGAATAAACATTCACACTGCAAAAGATGGCATTAGACATAGCAAAGAAATATTCAACAAATACAAGATTTAAAACAACCAGGGCAAACATCAAACTCTGTATCTTCAAGTCCAACAACCCTAACCAGTGACAAATCTCCAGTTCTGATAATATTAACCAGCAACAAGTCTCTGGCATTCTAATTCCACCACTCCAGCTAGGCTACTCACAGTCCTGGAAAACTTCATCCAGGCTGGCAGCTTTCCTTAGCAGCCATCTCGTGGTCCCTGCATCTCCACTGGGTCTCCACTGGAATCCACAGTTCATCCTCATGACCTCATGGGGTCTCCATGCAGGCATCCAGCAAACCTGCTTCACACTGCCCATGGCCATTTCCAAAACACAAGGCCACGTTGCAAACTCAGTGACCCTCTCTTTCCTGCAGTTTTTATACTCCACAATACCAGGTAGGGTGCCAGTTTGTTAATGCAGGGGGGGGGAATAAAGCAGACTGTGAAGAACAGGACACTCCTTGAGCACTCAGGCCCCTTCAAAAGAGTCTACATCCTTCCTGTTGCCCCAGTGCGGGTCAGCTGGCTCAATCTCAAATGTTGTAATTTCTCAATTGCAGCTGAACGGGCAGCAATTCACCCAATTTTTTCCCCTTTTTTTCTGTGCCATATCCCTCTGCTCACACTAGTTCATTCCTACTCAAAGCAACACTGCACAAGTTCTCAGGACCTGGGTATAATAGCAAGCTTCCCACACAAACTACTAGCCCAGTCCAGGCAAAGCTCTTTCTTACCCTCATAAGCCAAACCTCACAGTCCATAGTTCTTACTGCATTCAGGCCTTTCAACTCTGACCAGAATAGTCCATCAAGCTGTACTTACAACACTGCAAAATGTCTCTTAGGCCAAGGTTTCAAATCCTTCCACATTCCTCTTGAAAATCAGCTCCAAAAGGCCAAAGCCACACAGTCAGGTGTCTAGCAGTAATCACACTCCTTGGTACCACTTTACTGTTGCAGTCAGGTTCGCATTGCTGGTAGAAATCACCCAACCAAGAGCAGCTTCTGGAAAAAAAGAGGTTCATTTTGGCTTACAGGCTTGAGGAGAAGCTCCACAATGGCAGGGGAAAATGATGGCATGAGCACCCCTTGACCAACATAAGGTGGACAACAACAACAGGAGACTGTGCCAAACACTAGCATGGGTAAACTGGCTATAATACCCATAAGCCTTCCCTCAACAATACACCACCTCCAGGAAGCTTTAATTTCCAATTTCCATCAGCTGGGAACCTAGCATTCATGACACCTAAGTTTATGGGGGACACCTGAATCAAACCACCACAAAGGTGTTGTTTCTACTCATCGTATGAAAGTTCTATTCTGTGGCCAGCTGGCTCCATTGCCATGGCCCTGTGTTGAAGCAGAGCATCACTGTGGAGAGGGCGGAGTGGAGGGTGCTAGGACACAGAGCAGCTCAGTTATAGCAACTCATAAAAGACACACTAAGGAAAAGTATCTAGGGACATGATACACTTCATAGTTTAACCCACAATGACCTACTTCTAAAACTAGGCCACATCACCTAGTTTTCTAGACCTCCTGATAAGGCAGTAAAATTATGAATCCATTAATCTCCTCATGGTCCATTTAGCTCTCAGTAACAACTATGGCTGAAGGCAAGCCTTCAATAACGTGAGTGTTTGGGGTAACATTTCTTATCTAAACTATAGCACTATCTTCCTGCCAAATAGATACTGTTATGGTTTTGCAAGGTACATTAAGCTGCAGTTTAGTTAATAATGTTATCCAAATGTAATTTTCTCAGTGCAGATGCAAGCGCTTCTTTGTGTAAACATATATTTATTTCAGTCTGGGACAAGTTTGTTTATACACAAACTTGTCCTAGATTTGTTAATATATAAACTTATTCTTGTACTCATTTCATAATTTCCAGTTCTAAAATTATTGTTATAGGACTAAAAGATTCTACAACTCCTGATATATTGTCTAATGCTTACTGATGTTCAGTTTTTCTCCCCTTTTTAGTTCTGATTCCCATTGCAGTTGACTCAATCATTTAATTAAATTATACCTTTGAAAGAGGAAGCAACATAAAACAGAACACAGAGCTATACAAAGCAAGTGTGATAGGATGGATTGTCTTATGTGATCAGAGATGGAGAGGAAAACATAATGCTTGGGTCAGTTTTAAGGTGGGGAAGATCAAAATAAATGATAGAAAATGAAAATCTGCTAAGTAGAGGCTTTATCAAGGATGGAAAAATTATCCATATTGCTTTCAACGTTTTTGACAATTTTCCTCCATGGCCATTTGCAAAGAGCCTTTCAGTCTATGTTTTCTGGTAACACAGGCATCTCCTCATTCAAAACTCACATTTCAAATAGTAAAATACAATAACTATGTTAGCCTAAATCTTGTAAACTTTATGGGAATGACTATACCCCATCATTTTATAAAACATAATTAAACACATAAGAAGGTCAAGTTATTACAATAAGATTGTGCTTGTTGTCTACATTTTGTAAGTCATGTACCTTTTAGATAGGCAATAATCTCCACTTCCATATAATAGAGTATGGTGAGTCTAATATAGAACCCTGAAAATTCTGACAAAAAAATACAGAATTGTAAGGTAGAAGAGATTTATTGTCAGAGAGACATCTATAACAGCTCTCCCAAAGGAAGGCAGAATGTGCTCAATATAGAAAAATTTGTTCATTTCCACAAAGATATATAAGAAAATAAATGTGACTTTCTGGTGTTGCATGGGAAATGTGTAAAATTGAATATGACACAGGAATTGGCATTGTTTTGTTGATATCTAAAATTATAGTTCACTCCTCATTCAAGTGTATATGTGTGTGTGTGTGTGTGTGTTTAAAAGTAAGGTGTGCATGTGGAAGACTTGTGGGTAAAATAGACTGGAAGCCTCATCAGTGCAAATTGGCAAAATAAATCAATCAGGATAACACACAGTAACTTATATTCCTGAAAGAGACAAATGAATTTATTAGGCTAGTTGAGATCTGCACAGGGAATGAAGCAGGAGAGGCAGCAGACCAAGTGCTCACCTTAACCACATGGCTCCAACCAAGGTCAGTGTAATCCACTGGGAAAGTGCTACTTCACATACGTACTTGCAGCACTAGAACTAGTAGTCTGATGGCCAGGTGCTGGACACACTGTTGGCACCAAGATCCCCAAACTGAACAGCCTGCATGAGAAATTCAGCCCCAGGGACTCAGGCTGAGGTCAGGAGGGACTACCAGACAAGATCTTCCTACCCCACACACTGGTGCCTGACAATCAGCAGGAAACGGAGCAGCTGTAGAGCTGGGATCAAGGTCTGGGTACATATACATAGTGGGCACAGAGGCTGGGGCTCATTGCAGGCTGAGGATCCTGGAACTGAAATGTGAGCTGTGGAAGAAAATCTCCTTGTGTGGCTCCCTCTGAGGTAAGCAGAAACCAGAAACTAGTGTTCCCATGCTCCCCTCCACTAACACCTCTGCCCCAGTGGTGTGGCATTCCCAAAGAGTGTCAAGCTGTGCAGAAATAATGAAAGGCCAGGGCTGTAGACATGGAAACTGATTTGTGATCTCCAGTGCAGTTTGTAGGATTTCCCTCCCTGCCTCCGGGAGCAACAATATGGGAACTGAAAACTACACTGACCAACTTTGTAGACTTACACTAGAAACTCAGTACAGTAGGTAATTCCTTTAAAATCCACTGGGTGACTGTGTACTCCAAGTGTGGTTTTACAGATTTGAACTATAGTTGCAAACTGTATCTCCTCCACCACAACTTCCTACATGAAACATCACAGAGTGAAAATTCAGAACCCTTCTACCAAGGAAGAAATGTTGACTGATGAGATAATATTATTTAAGTACATGATACTTTAATTTTATTTTGTTAATATTTTGTTATTTCATTTTTTGCAATTTATTTTTCATTGTAGTCATAGTAGAAGTATGAAAAAATACTTGAGCAGTGGAAAGCCTCAAGATGAGATAAGAACAGAATGAGGAGGGATAACTATAGCAGCTGCCCACCACCCCTCTCCCCCACCCCTGACTGTTTATTGCCCTTGCCCCTTTTGAAGTTTATTACAGATTAAACCTTAATTACCACTTATACCCATTGTAATTTGTGTTTCCTAAACTGCTACATTTAAAAAAAATTGTAATCCCCTTCCTGAATTGCTCAACTATATGGTACTATTGTAACCAAAGCTTGCTTATATTATAAAATCCATAAGAAACTTGAGTTCAGGGCCAACACCATTACAAAGAGACCTGGGTGTCACTCCACCAGTGTAAATAAATTTCCTTTCCTTCACCTGAATCTGTGGCTGGTCTCTTGACACCCAGAAATTCCCATGACAGATGTTTATGATTATGATCATATTTACCAAAATTATCCTGTCTTATACCCTTCCCATTCCTGCTGTTGAGCCCATTCTTCTTTCCAACTAGTTCCCCTGTGACTTTCACATCTTTTTTGCAGAGCTGAAGCAGACATATACAGCTGTTGTGTGTGCATGATTGCAGTGACCATGTAATAACTACATGACAGCATTTCCTACCACTCATCCCCATCCTATCAATCTTACTGTCTTTCCACCTCCCCTTCCATGAAGTTCTGTGGGCTTCGGGGTGAGTAGTCTATTTACTGGGCTGGGCAATATTATTTCAAAGTCTGTCCACAGTGACACACCTCCTGCATCAAAGCTGTATTTCCAAAGGGCCCCATAACTTTTCCAAATTTCTACCTGCTCAGGACCAAGTATTCAAGACACAAGAGACTATGGGTAGTATTTCATTCATACCACCACAGTTCTTTTTTTTCATTTTTGTATTATTGACAATTTCTATAATTATAGATAATAAACTGTGTTAGTTCCCTCCCCCCCCTTTCCCCTTCACAATTCCACTCTCCATGATATCCTCTCCCCCTTTCAAGCACTCTCTTTTATTTGGATGTCATCATCGTTTCCTCCTCTTATACTGGTCTTGTGTAGGTAGTGCTAGGCACTTCATGGTCATGGATATCTAGGCCATTTTGTGTCTGGAAGAGTGCATTGTAAGTAGTCCTTCCTTTGGATCGTACATTCTTCCCACCACCTCTTCTGCAATGGACCCTGAACCTTTGAAGTCGTAGCTCATTTCTTGCTTCCTGGCGTCTATAGACATTCCCTCCACCATAAACACAGAAATCTAAAAATTCAAAGCTAGAACCCACGTGTGCAAAATATATATATACATGGTTTATCTTTCTGGGTCTGGGTTACCACACTATATATAATATTTGCGTGTTCCATCAATTTCCTGGAATTGGTAAAATTTCATTTTATATACAACCTTTTTGTAATCCGTTTATCAGGGTATGTAGATCTAGACTTGATTAAACTTACTAGCTAATGTAAATAGAGCAGCAATGACAATGAATGGTCAGGGATCTCTGATACAGGTTATAGAAGCTTTGGGGTGTGTGTAAGAATAGTATACAGCAGAGTCATCTGGTAGTTAGTTCCATTGTGAACTTTTTGAGAAACTTCCATAGTGATTTCTATAGTGGCTTCAACAGTTCATACTCCCACCAACATGGCCACACACAAACACCAGGTCACATAAAAAGGCAAACACATCAGAAATACAGTGGATTTCTCACCCAAGCCCTAAAAGGCAGGAGAACTAGAATGGTGTGATCTAAGCCTTGAAAGACAATAACTGCCAATACATGCTACTATATATAGCAAAACTATCATAAACTGAAGCAGAAAGAACAACATTTCGTGATAAAAACAAACAAAAGGAATTTAGGACCACTAGATTAAGAAAAAATAAACATATCTGTGAAGCTATGGGAAAGGACCAACCATGCTATTCATGTTTTAACCATGAGGTATAAATAAAGACTACAAAATCAATAATATGACAGGAATGAATGCTTGCCTAAAGTACACTATTTCACAATATCCACAGATATACTTGCACATCAGCATTTATTGGCAGCAATATAGTTACTGAACCAAACTAGGTATACTTCTAAGAGGAATTGCTAAAGGAAACATGCTGTATATACACAATAGAATTTTTTCAGCTAAGAAGAATGAAGTCATGTCATTCCAAGGAAAACTGATGCAACTGGAGATAATAATATTAAGTGAATTACGTCAATTTCATAGGGATGAACATCACATATTTTCTCTCAATGGTGTTTTTCCTTGATTTAACATAAAGTCAGGAATATACATATGACAAGAAAATCCAGTCAAATTTACCTCTAGAGGAACAAAGTAGTCTAATGAGAGGGGCATGGGGGACAAAAGGGAAGGTACAAGGTATGACTTCAAATGCTCCAAGTATATTACATAGTTGTACGACAATGTTCATATGAAACCTATTCCCATGTACAATGAAAAGACTGCAATTAAAATATGATGATAAAAATTGTATGAAACGCAGTGTATTTGTAATAGCTAAGAGCTGGAATCAACCCAGATGTCCATCACTAGAAGAATGGATAACTAAGATGTGGTATATCTACACAATGGAATTCTATACAGCAGTAAGAAAAAATGACACAATGAAATTTGAGGAAAAATGGTTGAACCTGGAACAGATCATTCTCAGTGAACTTACCCAGTCACAGAAAAAAAATCGCCACATAGTCTCACTCATCTCCAGCACCTAACCTGAATCTACCGAAGATACCTTAAATACCCAGCAAGCATCTCCTAGATTAGACACTAGGATGGAAGGGGAGGGAGGGGAGGGCATCAAAGGGGTGGGAAACACAAATCTAGACCTAAACGGCAATGGTACCATAATCTTCTACTTACTAAAAGATAGACCAAATGGCTGATCCTTCACCAGGCCCTTACAGGGAACACCTGAACCACAAGACACTGGAGAGGGTAAGATTAAGACTAACCTTAGTCTCCTACATCTTCCCTCCCTCACTTCCCCTCTCCCTGTCTCTCTCTCTCTTATCTCTAACTCTTGTATATTAGTTATCTTTTTCCTCATTTTCTTAGAGGGCACTGACCTGTAACTCCCAGAACCAGCATGGGGCTATCATCCACAATGAGCTTTTGATCAGAGAGACCTACAAGGTTTCCTAAAAGACAGACAGATTTCTGTCAGAGTACTTGATGACCCACCAAAGGTTAGTGGTAAGACCCTACTGCTGAAGATACCTTATGTGATTGACATGCAAATTAGAATGGCATGGCTGGAAGTTGGATGAGAGTCAGTCCCCAGACAGTCAGCGCATCTAGTGCCAGAAGGTGCTACATGGGCGACTGGGGGAAATTGACCAATATCTATCGAAGCAACGCATGGTCTAACCTACTTAGCAGCAAATAACTTATTGTGATGCCCACACAAGTGCAGTGGTGGCACACAGCCATGGTGGGGAACCAACTGCTCTCAATTTGGCTAACTGATCCCCTCACTGGTATGGGACCCATAGCTGGAGCTGGGAAACAAGTCAGAACCATATCCAAACATAAGCCCACTCTCCAGTATCAACCTACTATCAATTGTGGGCTACAAGAGGGCCTACACATATTAAATTCTCTATAAAAAAAAAAAAAAGTAAGGGTTATCTTATTTGTCCTGGTGCTAACTTACTCTCCGTTGGAGAATCTGCTTCTCTTTTTCAGATAGATGTAGACCCTAAGGAGAGAGCCACCCCATCATACCTCAAAAGGGCTCCGGCTGAAACTAAGAAAACTTCGAGAAACAAGCAAGGGGGCTGTTTTTCCTGATGAACCGGACACCAGCACAAAGGGGAAGGAGATCAGCATAGAGAAAAATCAACTCCTACCAAATCAGAGAGCCAGAGCCTCAGAGGCCCTCAACACCTCATCACTGAAGCAGACCAAAAATGAACCCAACATGGCTCAGGGAAATTTTGCGGAAGAGGGGGCGGAAAGAATGTCAGAGTCACATGTTGGGTCATGATATGCAGAGACATTTAGCTTACCCATAACTGTGGGCTAACTCCACAATGCATGACCCGCATACCCCAACAAGGAGGGGCCAAGGGGAGGGGGTAGGTCACGGATGAGCCTAATAATGGTACCAAACTGACTGTATTTGCTGAATACAGAACTGACTAATAAAAAAAAAAAAAATTGTATCACAAAAAAAAAAAAAAAAAAGAAACGCAGTGTGAAAACTATAGATTTGAGAAGGTGCAAGAAAAGAACAACAAAAGATAAAACAAACCTATCAGTGAGACCCACAAAAATAGTATATTAAATATATAAGTATGTAATGTGGAGAAATATGGAATGACTTTTGTTTGCTGGGATGAAATTCTCACTGAAAGCTGGTATGATAGTGTTTATACATAGACTATTTTGTGAGGGCCTACTTGCTGGTTTAGAGGTGGGCATTTTCTACTGTTTTTGGATAATGTTAGCACACAGTAAATTAATAAAATATAAAATGACTCTTAGGTAATTGCACTTCTAATTAATATATCTATGTTTTCTATAACAGAACATACAAATCAAAATATTTCATCAGTGCTGGAGATATGGCACAGCAGTTAAGGAGCTTGCCTGAAAAGACAAATGTCCCAGGTTTGATTGCCCAGTACCCACATAAAAGCCAGATGCACAAGGTGGCATATGTGTCTGTAGTTCTTTTGCAGTGGCTAGAGACCCTGTTATGCCCATTTTCTCTCTATCTGTCTCTTTCTCTCTCTCAAATAAATTAGTAAAATGAATGAAAGATAAAATATTTATTAAAATATTTCATCAACCATAGTGAATAATGAGTGATTGAAAGAAGGTCCTTGTCCAAAAAAAAATAGTGCTTATGGATAAGCACTATTTATTATTATTATGCTATTATTTTAATAAATAACCAACAAACATCATATATCAGGAGAAATTTACTTAAGCATTGTCAGGAGTGTTTGTGGATGGAAATTTATGATAGAATCATTTTGAGTACAGGAAATGCAAATGTAAGAACACAGCTTACAAGTGGAAAAATAATATTTACAGAAAGATAAACTTAAATCATGAATCACAATTCTGTTTACATGTTATTTCTTTTGTGAAAGATACTCAAGAATTATTAGGACTACTGTGTTGATCACTGTTTTGTTCTATTCAGAAGAAAATGTTTTATCTTGTAATATTCTTATGAAAATAAATTGGTTAAAAGGCATATTTTGAGGTTCTACTTAGAAAGGCAACAACAAAAAGTACATATTTATAATTTATATTTTCTGGCAAACACATAATCGCCACATTTGTAATATTTAAAGTCATCAATGTTATTTGTTGCTACCAATATAATTGTCATACAGACCTTCATATAAATACATTATTCAGTCATGTAAGGAAAATATGATGTAGATACAAATATACTTACATGATTTTAAAATATTTTGATGTATTTATTTGTAAGGAGACAAGGAGAGAGAGAGAGAATCAATATGGGTGTACTAGGGCCTCTTGCCACTGCAAAAAAATCTCTAGATACTTGTGCCACTTAGTGAATCTGGCTTTACATGGGTACTGGGGAATTGAACATGGGCCATCAGGTTTTGCTAGCAAGTGCAATCTCTCCAGCCCCTGATTTCTTCTTTTGAAATGTAACTTGAAACCTTTTCTGGAAGGAGTCTTTTAAGTTGGGTGAGCAGACATAAGCTGATACTTAGATTTTAATTTTACTCCCTTCTACAAATGGCACTCTAGAGTATGTGCTCATTTTTGGTATCATACTGGTTAATTTTAGGTGTCAACCTGACTGGGCCATAGGGTATGCAAATAGTCACACATTATTGTGGGTGTTTCTTTGAGAGTAACTTTGGGTGAGATTAACACATGAACCAGTATCACGAGTAAAGCAAACTGACCTTCCTTGATTATGTGGGGGTCAGCCTAAATAATACAAAAGGATAAATTCTATAAAAATGTTTTCCAGTTGGATCATTAGGGATTTTTATAAGCTGCCTTCAGGTTGTGACTGGGTCTTGAACTTGTCAGCCTCTTTTCCCTATGATTTCAATTTTGGAGATCCTGTGACACCAAAATAAATGGGACTTCTTTCATATAGTAGAAGCTATTAGTCTCCATATATATTGAGCTAATTCTTCATTTTATAGGCATGTATGTATGTATGTATGTATATATATATATATATATGTTTGTATGTATATATGTACATATACCTACATATTTATATATGAATCAATAATATATGGACATATGTATATGCACAATGTGTATGTAGGTATATACATATATTCATATATCTATTCTTGACTAGTGGTATGCAAATATATATATACATGGATGTAAATCTACTCATTTTTGTATAAAAGTCAGTTGATTTGAGCTACTTTAAACAGCAAAATTGTAATTATCAGGCTTAGTGGTTAAAGAATTTCCCTGCAAAGCCTGCAAGCCAAGGTTTGATTCCTCAGTACCCACATAAGCCTGATGTACATGGTGGTGCATTCATCTGGAGTTCCTTTGCAGTGGCTAGAGGCCCTGGTACACCCATTCTCTCTCTACCAAATAAATTAATAATAATAATAATAATACCCTACAGCCCAAACTCAGGGAATCCAGGCAAACTCAGGCACTTTTCATATGTGATTCAGGCCCGCCAACAGTGACACCTCCTCCAGCCAGGTAACTGGAAATCCAAGCAACTTTAATAAAACTCCTGAAACTAGTGGGGACATCTATTCAAACTCCCACAGTAGGCAAATACCTTAACCACGTTGCCATCTCTCCAGCCCCTTTAAAAGCATTTTTAGTGAATTCAGTGTATCTGATACTGACAAGTTCCTTTCATGGAAGTAATTGTTGGAAAATACTGCTGTCCATTGAGAGGGGTGTTTTCTTTTTTTTTTTTATTTTGTTGTGTTTTTACTGATTCATTATTTGTGTATACTGATGAATAGAGGATATATATTATTAAATAAATATTCTTCAATAAGCTGCATAAATCTAGGATTCTTTCAATTATACTAAAAGAAATAATTGAAAAATACTATTTTATGATTCTGTTTTTGTTTTCCCTGCATACTGTGAAACATTTGCTGTGGGGTTCCTTCACATCCCCCCTCCATTATCATGCTATCTACTTCTGAATCATAAAAAAATATTGTTTACATTTGTTTTACAAGTACTAAAACTGCATCATTCAAGCTCACTTAGGAAAAACTCTAAAAACCCAATAAAGATATGCACTTATGTCACTCATTTAAATAGAAAAGCAAACAAGTCATTTATTTGTTATGCTATTCAATAAAGTTTGCATTCCTTAGAACACTTAATACTCTCTGCCAAGAGAAAGTAAAAATGCTCTGCAGATCCATGAAAATTTGGGTGGCGATGTGGGACACTGAGGATGAGCCATGGCCTTGGCAACTGCACTAGACCAGCTGTGGATCTCCTTGATGCTTCCTCTGATCACTTTTCATACAGAGATGGGAAGGAAAAGGGGAATGGTATCATTGGTCTGGGTGAAACCTTCCTAAAATTCATCTGGGCAGTTTCAGAAAGAGCTCTGGGATGTCACAGAAGTCTTTGCCTAAGGGATCACTGTCTAGCATCTGATAGTATTCCAGATACTTTTTACTTGATGTGAACGTTAGTAATTAGCTTTCAAAGCACTGCAAGACTAAGTGGTTCCTCCTACCATATATCATGTAATCTTAGCATTGTGGTTGCAGAGGGAGGAGATCTCAAGTTTAAGGCCAGTGTGGCTATATAATGAGACTTTATCTAAAAGGGAGGGGGAAAGAGAGTAAGAAGGAAGGAGAGAGAGAGAGAAGGAGGCACTACGGAAAACATACCAAATATTAATTATATGGGCATAAAACTTTCAGAGGAAATACAGAGAGTACTTGATGACCCACCAAAGGCTACTGGTAAGACCCTACTGCTGAAGACGCCTTATGTGATTGACATGCAAATTAGAATGGCATGGCTGGAAGTTGGAAGAGAGTCAGTCCCCAGACAGTCAGCGCATCTAGTGGCAGAAGGTGCTACATGGGCGACTGGGGGAAAATGACCAATATCTGTCAAAGCAATGCATGGTCTAACCTACTTAGAAGCAAATAACTTGGTGTGATGCCCACACAAGTGCAGTGGTGGCACACACCCATGGTGGAGAACCAACTGCTCTCAATTGGGCTAACTGATCCCCTCACTGGTATGGGACCCACAGCTGGAGCTGGGAAACAAGTCAGAACCAGATCCAAATGTAAACCCACTCTCCAATATCAAGCTACCATCAATTGTGGGCTACAACAGGGCCTACACCTATTAAATTCTCTATTAAAAAAAAAAAGTAAGGGTTATCTCATTTGTCCTGGTGCTAACTTACTCTCCGTTGGAGAATCTGCTTCTCTTTTTCAGTTTGATGTAGATCCTAAGGAGAGAGCCACCCCATCATACCTCCAAAGGGCCCTGGCTGAAACTAAGAAAAATTGGAGAAACAAGCAAGGGGGCTGTTTTCCTGATGAACCGGATACCAGCACAAGGGGGAAGGAGATCAGCACAGAGAAAAATCAACTCCTACCAAATCAGAGAGCCAGAGCCTCAGAGGCCCCCAACACCTCATCATTGAAGCAGACCAAAAATGAACCCAACATGGCTCAGGGAAATTTTGCGGAAGAGGGGACGGAAAGAATGTCAGAGTCACATGTTGGGTCATGATATGCAGAGACATTTAGCTTACCCATAACTGTGGACTAACTCCGCAATGCATGACCCATATACCTCAACAAGGAGGGGCCAAGGGGAGGGGGTAGGTCACGGATGAGCCTAATAATGGTACCAAACTGACTGTATTTGCTGAATACAGAACTGACTAATAATAAAAAAGAAAATAAACATAAAAATTATCAATAATTGTAACAAATGAAAACATGCTATGAGTTGAAAGAGAAAATTAATATTATACATTTTTTCTCTGCATTAGGGAGATGCATCAGAGTTAAGGTTGGTTAAGAGTGCTTCTGGTTGTAAGCATGAGGGCCTGAGTAGGCCAGAGACCACTGGAGTTCTATTGCCCAGAACCCACAAAACTGAGTAAATATAACCACACTTTGTAACACCAGTCTTGTGAGGAGCAGAGAGTTTCTGGGACTGATGAAAACTGGCAAACTGCCAGAATTGACTCTGTGTCAATGAAAAGCAGGTGTGCTAGCAATGTAGGAGGGCACACATCATTCTTTCCAAGCCACAACAGTTGCATGCATGGGACACCATATCAGCACTCACTACACACATCACACATTGTAGGTACACACCAAGAAAAGCAATTTTATCTTTTAAAGAATTAATGCAATGATATCAGAAAGAAAAATGAAAATAAGTCATAAATCATTTTCACTGCTATTTAAAATACTATTATTTGAAAAGTGGTATTTGGAACCCCCCCCTTAAATTAGCAATATTGTATCTATTCACCACCACCAAATAGAACCTATGAGGGAAACAAAGTGTATGTTATGAGACACTTCAAAATTAGCAAAGTAAAGGTTGCTTCTCCTTGAAAATGGAGGAATAAAGTAGTCTGTAAAAATGGTGGAGTAGAGAACTCAACGTGTATTCTTTTGAAAATCTGGTTTTCCCTCCTTATTTGCACAATAATATCCCCAATTGACATGACTAAATTGAATAAACTTGTAGTTTCCCAAATGGAGTTGTCTGAGAATTGACATTTAACTGCCACTTGAGTGAGATTATAAATTTGTGCCATCATTTTGCCAGTATTTCCTTTCATGGTCCCTTATGTCTAACAAATATTTCCATTTCATTGTAACATTATATATATATATATATATATATATATATATATATATGTTTACATATCCTTAAAAACAGCACTAAAGGGTCACAATAAGAACCTATATCAATACAATTTTATGTTGTTCTGGATCACAAAACTAGAAGACAAGCTTATCAATTTATTAAACATTATTTTTAAATCCCATCATATCCAATACATAGTAATAATTGAACAAACAAGTAATTTAGAAACTCATACCCCCAAACTATTTAAACAATATAGTACAAATAATTTTGAAAAATAAAGAGTAGAAAGTGAGGAAAATATGAAGAAAATAGAGAGAAAGGGAGGGAAAGGGAAAATGAGATTTGTAATGTTTCCTATGTCATAATCTAAAGACGCTGTACACCTTTGGTGAAGTACGTGACCACCATGGAGGAATGCTGGATATCAGGGTTAGGTGGTAAAGGCTGTCTGCTCCATCGACAGCAGAGTGTAGCCTTTAGAGGAAAACATAATGAAGAGCTGACCATTAGATCAGGCTCTAGAGGTGGAAGAAGAGCACACTGGGAAATCTCACAGTAAAGATGCAAGTACATCATGCAAGGCATTATGGGTATATAGAATATCAGATCATGGACCATGATCTTCAACTCACTGCCATACTCCTACATCAGCCTCCCAAGTGCTGGGATTTATATAGATTTGTTTTACTACTCTGTGTACCAATGTAATTGTATTGCCTTAGAAGCATTTTGGAATTATGAGAAAAAATACTCTAAGAGACAGAAGGTCTGTTTCTGGTTGAGGAGTGGACCTTTAAACAAATACACATCAGAATACTAGTCCAGCTCTTCTTCCATCTACCAGATGTATGAACTTGAGAAAACTGAAAGTTCATCAGCTGCTAAATGAAGTTGCTAAATGCTACTTAGTACTTTCCTGCACTATGAGGTCTGGCCATTGGGACCTAGCTTCCTTCTAAATTCCAGCATGACCTCTCGATATTCTATGTCAGCAGTTGGTGGCGTCCTCAGCAATAGGCTCTTAGTTTTTAGGACTTATGGGTAATTAAGCCTACCTTGTTTGGGGGAACTCGTAGATCTCTCCATAGCACAGTGTGGGGTGTAACTCATTTGTGTCACTAAGAATTACAAGCCACAGTCCGTTCCGTGGTTATATGATGAGGCTTCCTCCCACCCTCTCTGGAACCCATCTGCCCAGGTGATTCCCCCCACCCCCGTGACACACACACACTCTATTGAGGGTCATATGTTTTAATTTGCTATCTAGGAGACAGGTTTCTATGGCTCTAATTCATGTCGACCTTACTTTGTGTATATCTCTTCCCACAACCTGCCTTTCCCTCCCCTCATACCCTCCACCCACACTATCTGTCCCTCAAGTCAGATATGCATGCACCTCAATATGTTCCAGGTTAGGAGCTACATATGAGGGAAAACATGTGGCCTTTGTCTTTCTGTGCTTTTGAGAGTTCTCTTAGTATGATTCTCTTCAAAGACCATCCATGTTCCTGCAAATTTCACATGTTCTTCCCACTGGGTAGAGTTCCATTGTGTACTTGTGCCACACTTTCATTAACCATTCATCTGTTGATGGGCATCTGGGCTGATTCCAGTTATCAGCTATTGTGAATAGAGCAGCTAAAAACATGGCTGGGCAACTGTCTCTGTAGTAAAGAGTAAAGTCTTTAGGATATGTGATCAGTAGTGGCATATCTGCATCAAACGGTAGGTCTATTTACAGCTTTTTGAGGAGTGGCCTTATATTTGTCACTTTCAGATTCTTTTGGAGCAAATCATAGATTTCCATTTACTTGGGATCATTTTCCTGAAAATTAATAGCCAGTGTTCTGCTAAGAATTTTTGAATTTATGTTCATGAGAAAGAAAAAAAATGATAAAAAACTATTTTCACTTTTCATCACTCCTCATGCATGCTCTTTCATTCAGCCTAACTCTGTTGACATTCATTGAGTCACTGACACATTGACAGAATATAAGCCTAGGTTAAAGTTTGTCAAATGAAAATTGATACTACCTAATAGGAAATGCTTTTTTGTATGCAGTAGGATCTAATTTTCACAATTCAAAGTAAAAAATAATATCAATGTGCTAGCTTCTGTGCACCTTAGGTCGTTCTTGCTTATATTTCTCAGAAACTCTTTGAAGAGGATATGAATAGATCTCTTGCTTTGCACACTGCATTCATCAAAACTGTAAGCAGAATCCCGAACACTTTCCCTTCCTGCACAAGTGGAGATTTGTCTCCCACATACAATCTCAGGTCAGTGTCTTAAAGCAATTTGCCATAATGGAGTGGAAGTGTTTACTACAGAGGAATTGCTATGGTAAAGCCCTATTTCAAAAATATGATGAGAAGTAACTATGCTGCAATTCAATTATGTTCTGAGAGTCAATCCTCATTTTGGGATTAGTACCCCATAATGAAAAGGAGAGTAGAGTGAGTACAGTGTGCTCGCTCTCTCCCTCTCTCTCTCTCTTCTTCCTCCATCCCTCCACCTAGTCTCCTTGGTAAGTGGTTATATTGCTCACTTTCTCATGAGTTTCACACCCCCTAGAACCATGGAAATGTCACTAGTCCCTGCTGCATGATATGTCATGAGAACAGCCATCACTGACTTAGAGGATTTTGTCCCTCAACACTGGCACTTACACATGCCTTTAATCCCAGCAACTTTGAGGCAGAGATAGGGGGATCCCCGAGAGTTCGAGGCCACCCTGAGATTGCATAGGGAACTCCAGGTCATCCTGGGCTACAGTGACACAGTACCTCAAAAACCAAAACAAACAAACAAAAGAAAAACCCACTCTGACACTTCATCTGAAGACATGACACTTACCATTTTCTCATGCAATTATCCTCACCTACCAATATAGTATCAATCAAAATTACACTCAATTTTGGGAAATTCTCTTTTCAAAATTTCCCAACTGCTTGCTTGGCTCAGTGGATTTCCAATTGATTGCTTTCATAGGAAACTACTTCACTGCCTTTTTTCACCTTACCCTAAGTCATAAAGGGGAAACCAGCATCTTACTGGTGTAACTGCAGTTCCTATGCTAAAAATTATAAAAGCTGATCCAAGGTATTTGTTTATACTGACATCCAAGTATTAACAAAGGCCTTGCAAGGAGGAAGAGAGAGAGTGAGAGAATGAGAATGGGTGCCACCAGTGTCTACAGCCACTGCAAACAAATTCCACTTGAATGTACCACTTTGTGCATGTGGCTTTATGTGGGTATTGAGGAATCAAAGCTGGGTCATTAGGCATTGCAGGCAAGCCCCCTAACCACTGAGTCAACTCTCCAGCCCAAGACTTGCCTTTTAGACATTATTACTCACCCCTATTACAGCCATCTCTGCATAGCATAAACAAGTGCCATTCACAGTAGCACAGAAATCTCAAGCTTCCATCCTGGCATGGGTTCTATGTCTCCATCAATGAGACCCTTATCTTGATTTCTGTGTATGGAAGAGTTACATCCATATGCAGATTTGAGGACTCTGTACACACATTAGGATCCTTCTATTCCTGAGTGCTCTTTAAAGAAACTAGCCCCACAATTTTCTTGGGTCCTCCTTGGACTGGTCGGAATAGGAGGTACTAAGCTCCCCTTTACTGTCCTGTCATGGATAATTTTGCCAGAATTGAGTCAAGCTTCCTGTTGTTATTGCCTGCAGAAAACTGTCCTCTTTCTGTTGCTATTCTAAGTTCTCCCTCTCCTCATATGTTGGCCTTCTGGTCCCTCAGATCATTAAATTGGAACAGCTGTCTCAAGTCTCCCTTAGCTTCATGTTTAGACATCTGGGACACATATATGTGGCCTTAGAGGATATCACCACTTAAGTTTCCCTGAATTTTCTCTTCTTTATGTGGATAATGTCTATCTATGTTGAACCTCACCTTCCTAAAACCCTAGAGGTATAAATTAGCCTGCATCTCAGCTGGCTGAATTGTCTCAGAGCTTCCCAAGTCTAAGAACAATGGCAGGCATTTTAGGAGAAACTGTCTCCTAAAGGTATCTACAACTGAGAAGGAACAATATAAGAGCTTTCTGAGCAGAGGAGGTGACGTTTTCTGAGGGTGACTGAGATTGAAAACAAAGGCATAGTCTCTTTTATTTCTAAGGTGGGAGAATGACTCTGTCTACTATATAAAAGAAAATTTTGTTTAGAAGTTTTTTTTTTTATTTATTTGCAAAGAGAGAGAGAGAAAGAGAGAGAACAAGCAATAATATGGGTATGCCAAAGTCTTCTGCCACTGCAAAGACATCCAAATGCATGTGCAAGGACACTGTATATTTAAACCCAGGGCAGCAGGCATTGGTAGCAAGTGCCTTTTATGGCTGAGACATCTCCGCAGCCCAAGCCTGTCTTTTGATCCTGGCTGAGATGAAGAAGTAGGACATGGTTCTGAGGTGGTCAGTGTCTGAGAAAAGGGCTTCATTGGAATTGCCTTACTTGCCTAAAAAGTGAACCTGAGACTTGCCTCTTGCTTTGGAACAGACAACAGCTTTAGACAGATCAACAACTGCTCAGCATCCAAAGTGCCCTCCAAACACTGGAATGCTATGGCCAAGAAAGATTCCTGGAGAAAGGCTGTTTTCAGACGCCCTCACTCTGATGCCCCCTCTGGTCTGGGGTATTTGAGTTGTCCATCTTATAGAAGTCTGTATGTTTTGACATTTTGCAGCACTTTAAGCTGCTCTCCCTCACTCCCAATTAATTCCAGGCTCATAACTTTCCTAGATCCTGTTTGGAAAAGATACTACGGCACAGTAGGCTCCATCCTGTACATGTAAGTATGAGTGAAGTGAGTTTGGAGCACCAACCAATTGAGTTTTCTCAGTTGATAATTATCTAGATACTCATTATGGCTCCCATTTCCTTATGGAAAGAATTCCCAACTGCTCCGTTCTTACAGATCCCTGAGTGTTCACCTCCTGGAAAAAGCAGGGGTGTCTGTCCAGAGTGCTGGGAATTGGCCAGGCAAAAGATGAAGGCAGAGTTCTTAGACTAGGAGTAATGTTCAGAGAATAGACATACTGATGCATTCCTTCTCTTCTTCTCACAAACTCAGTGCTTTGAATCTGCTTCTGCCCAGAATCATTTCATTACTTCTGGGAATTGGGTGAGCTGTACATTTTGGCAGATCCCAATCTTTTCTTAAAAATTATGTATTTATTTAGATAGAGAATGGGCACACTAGGGCCTCCAACCATTGAAAACAAATTCAAAATGCATGTACCACTTTGTGTATCTTGCTTACCTAGGACCTTTGGAGTTGAAACTGTGATCCCAATCATTTGAAGTAAAGTGACAACTATTAGAGCCAAAAATTCTTTTCCACATTTTTTTGTTCAAACTGGTCATTTGTTTTGGTGTTCTTGCTGCTCTTGTAATGGATCTCATCCATACTACTGACAGAAAGTACTTTGGACAGTCAGCTGAGATATGCTTAACAGTGGGGAGGAGAAAAGTGAATAAATGTCCAAAAGATCCACTTCATTCTGGGAGAAGTGGAATAGCATGGGCCACAGATTTATCTGGGTCAGATTATTTACTGCCATAAAATATGAGAGTTTTGTGACTTTACTGGCAGTCACTTGCATTTGATAAGCCTTACTATGAAGTCAAAGTTTATTTTCCACAAAATTCATAGGTGGGAACATGTATTGTCTACATGCGTTCTATTTTGTGGCACTGGATATAAACCAGGGCCTTGCGCATGCTGGGTACACGCACTAGGACTGAACTCCTTTCCCTACCATTGTGCTTCCATTAATTTATTTTTGGTACATTCAGACACTCTTTAAATGTTTCCAAGGCTAATTTTGAAGTCACTTTGTAGCCCAAGTAGACCTCCTCCCTGAAAGCATGCATCACAAATACTGGAAAATTCTTTGTATTTAAAGAATGACAAGTATAATGATTTTTACAAAATCACTCCCCATTTTGTCTGGGAATTAACTTTATAAATGAAAAGTATGCCAGATAAAATGAAACAAACATAAAAACAGCCAAAATTTTTCCAATTAGGTCATGCATCACTTAATTCGGATATGGGGGATTATGTTCCACCTAGGTACAACTTAAAACTTTTAGGATGGGTCAAGGGCCAACTTCTTGGGTGCAAATCTAATAAGCATTCATATAAACTACATGTAGTTCAATTCACTTGTTCCCCACAAAAATCTAGCCTGCCCTTAAAATTTGCCAAATTGAACTCAATTTACCACAGCTGTTATACCCTTTGCAGTGTAGCAGTCTCAGAAAAATAAGGACAACCCAGTGGATTCTGTTTATTTCACTTCATGGGAATGTCACCCTTCCTTTTGGGAAACTCCAAGAGAATCTGTCCATAGAACACTTACTTTTAGGTCTCTGTTCTACTGCCTTAAGGAAAGGTAGATATTTTCTGTTCTTTCTTTAGGTATTATTCATTTTTTTGCAAGGAGAGAGAGAGTGAGAGAGTCAATGGGTACATCCTGGTCTCTTGCAACTTCAGACATAGTCCATATGCAGGCACCACCTTGTGCATCTATCTTACATGGGTACTGAGAAATTGAAATCACTTGTAAGCAAATGCCTTTAACTGATAATCCATCACTCCAGACCATCTCCTGCTCTTGTGTGCTATGGGATGATTTATTTCCTCCTTTCCCAACATTTGTGGTATAGAACTAGTGCTCTGTACCCCAGTATGTGCATTCTTTGGAAATGATGTTCAAATTAAGCCATTAAATTACGCACTAATATAATAGGTTGGAGGAACCATGTATGAAAATATTAGGAAATACAAAGAGATATTCATGAGGGCCTCACACTAAAGAATCATCATTTGAAGATGCAACAACATTCATCCCTTCAAAAGCCAGAGACAGGTCTCACAGGAAACATGATGCTGGCATCTTGAGCTTAGGACTCTAGCTTCCTGAACTGTAAGGAAATACATGACTCTATTTTTAAGCCAACCACTCTCTGAAGTTTTCATGATAAGCTAGCATGCTAATAAATTGTCCTCAATGGATGCTTCTTTCAGGATTAGCTCTCATTCTGACATAAGGGATGTTATAATGTTAAGTTCATAAGGGATGATATAATGTTAAATTTACTCCTTTGTTGAAGAAGGAATTTCCACGGTGAGGATTGTCTGAATTCAGTCATACAATACTAGGTTCCATGGATTTTAGATTGAAATAGATTCATACGCGAGTTCTCTCACACTCTACCACATCACATGCAGGATAAGTCCACATGAAGTTGTGGCCAGAATATAAGTAACCAAACAATGTTTGTGGGAGGCAAAATTCATAAATCAATGAAAGATAATGTCTATCGTCCATGAAAGGATATGCTTTGCTTGTCTTAATACTTCTAGAGCTGGTTAAAAATCGAAGCCCAATTTTAGGAATAAGCAACTTGTGTGTCTGGTCCTCTGCAGGCACATGCTATTCAGCCAAGGGATATAAAAAACATATAGCATATAGAAGGTACTTGAACTTAGTATGTTTGATGTTATGCAAGTTCCATCAAGTAACAAGGCAGCCCATAATATTGGATCATAATATTATGTTTTATTCTAGAGTTTAGTTTTCTGTCCAAATGTCTTCTTTCTTAATGTTGTGATATGTCATTTAATGGCCCATCTTCTGTTGGCCTGTCATATGGTCTCATATAAATTATGAGGCAGCTTAATTTAAAGATACATCAAATAAATTGTTTGGACATTTGCAATATTGAAATTGCCTTGGTTCAGTAAATTAACCCTTCTTCTCTGCCAATCTCTCTATGTTTATGTGAACCCTAAAATGGTATGTGATGTATTCTTCATTTCACTGTAGCACCCCAGTTTAAAAGTTCCATGGACAAAGAATGGATCGTTTTCTTTTCTTAAAATACATTTTTTTGTTTGTTTATTTGTTTATTTGAGAGCGACAGAGAGAAGGAGGCAGAGAGAGAGAGAGAGAGAGAGAATGGGCGCGCCAGAGCTTCCAGCCTCTGTAAATGAACTCCAGATGCGTGCACCCCCTTGTGCATCTGGCTAACGTGGGTCCTGGGGAATTGAGCCTCGTACCGGGGCCCTTAGGCTTCACAGGCAAGCGCTTAACCACTAAGCCATCTCTCCAGCCCAGAATGGATCATTTTCTGAGCATTACTAGTAACAGCATAGAAACTCCCAAACAAAAGACACTCAACTGATACTTGAGAATAAAAGATGTCATAATATGCCTAAATTATTTAAATATAATTATATTTACATTTTATTTTATTATTTGAAAATTTTCATATAGGAAAGAATTGCAAATTGGTCATATTATGCCCTTCTCTCTTCCCCAATTCCCATGAAGTTCCTCCTCAGTGGAATTCTCAGTAATCACTGTGTTTGTCTCTGTTGGGGGCAACGCCTCACAGCACATCTTTCCAATCTGTGGCTCTTATATTTTTTCTGCCCACTTTTTCACAGTGTTCCCTAAGTCTTCAAGAGCATGATTTAAGTCTCTCTTAGTGTGGAGCTTTCAATATCATCTAATTTTCTACTTTGATGGGCCTTCAGTCTCCTTAGTGTCCACTGTCCACTCCGTGGAGGAAGTTCTCAGGCTAGCAGAGAGTAGCACTCTTGTTCAGTCTACCACTTCCTCTGTAATGTTTCCTGGGTGCTAGCACATGTGATAAAGACGACTCTCCTTGTGTTAGGCAACTGGCTTTCTTTTCTTGTCATTCTTATGGGTATGGGGTCTCCTCAGTATTCACTGCCATCTGTAAGAAGTAGATTCTGTAGCCAAGAGTGAAAGTACGTTGGATAAAAGGGAATAAATATAGACACTTAGAATACATTTTCCAAAATTTATTTATTTATTTCCAAGGAGAGAGAGAGGGAGAGAATAGCTACTCCAGGGCTTCCCCCTGTGGCACACAAACTCCGGATGCATGCACCACTTTGTGCCTCTAGCTTTACATGGGCACTGGGGAACTGAACCCAGGTTGTTAGGCTTTCTAGGTAAGCGCCTTGACCAGTGAACCATCACTCCAGCCACCTAGATGAGCTCCTTTTAGCCAAGAAATAGCAGAAAATTCCCTCTAGGTTTTGTGACCTGTCAAGCCAAAGGCTGGTTACTTGATTCTCAATACCAGGTAGAAATTCACTCCCACTGAGTGGGCCTTATATGCAATCAGATGGCAGCTGATTATCCCCATGTTTTAGTTACCTTTTCATTGCTGGGCTAAACACTGAACCAGAAGCAGCTTATGGGCAGAATGGGTTTACTTTGGCCTAGAGTCTCAAGGAGAAGCTCCAACATGGCAGGTGAAAATGGCATGAGCAGAGAGGCTGGACCTCACATCTGCCACAACAGTTTGAAAACAGTAGCAGAAGAGTGATCTGAACTAGCAAGAAGTATCTGGCTATGACACCCCTAAGCCCACCTCCAGCAACACACTTCCTACAGCAAGGCTCTATCTCCAAAATTGCCACCAGCGGGGGACCAATCGTACAAACACATGAGTCTATGGGGGACATCTTATCCAAACACCACACCCCATAACCTCACTATTGTGCTGGTGAGTACATCTGCCCTGGAAGTTTGAATTTTAGCTTTAAGGATTATCTCTCTGTATACTCTGTTGGTGAATTTTAACCCCCAGCCTCTCACATAGGAAGTGCTAGCACTATGAGCTAGCCAACAAAGAGCTGACTTCCATCTCAGGCGCACCATTATCTGTCAATGTCCTGCCACTACAGACTGTGGTGTCTTCAGCAATAGAGTGTTATTATTTAGTTCTGGTGTGTGGCCATGTGCTTTAGCAATGCCCTGAATTGTTGTGGGCACCTAAGGAACCTCACTGACCAACAGCTTGCTGTGGAGGCAACACCATTATAGTTCTGGGAATTACTACCATTAGCCTCTTAATTTAAGGTAGTGCTTTCACCACTCCTGCTGGATGTCTCTGCCCAAACTACTCCTCTCTTTTTAAGAGAGATATGTATTTCCATTAGGTAACAAAGTATGTTTCTATGGCACGGATCCATGCCACCATGCCCGGCTTTCCTTTCAGATGTTTACTGACAATTTGGACTGTTTCCTTTAAAAAAAAAACTCACTTTTTAATTCCCTGCCTTAATATTAAAGCGCGATATTTTATCTTTATTGCTTAGTTCTTTTGAATTCTTTGTATATTTCAGTTATTGAACCACTGGCACATCAAATGTATAGTGGCAGAATATTTTCTGTCATTCTGTACGTTGGATTTCCTTAACGGGACAAGAGATCATAACAATTTCCCTAATTTCATTGTTATCTGTTGTAATATCTCTATCTCTTTAAGCATTTACCATTTCTTTATAGTGAAAACATTCAAAATCTTGTAGCATTGTGAAATTATAGTAGCTTGTTATCGGTAGCCACCAAATGGTACAAAAGCACACCAGAGCTTCTTCCTAACTACAGCTTGTTACCTTGAGATGAACCCTGTCACATCTCTTATGCCACCCTATACTCCCAAGCTGTCGGTTGCTACCATTCTACTCACACCTTCTATGACTTCAAGTGTTATGGATTTGAAACATGAGAGAGATTGCACAATACTTAAGTGAAATAAGCCAGGCATAGAAAGATTTGATTTCAGGTCACACATGCAAAAATGTCTCATATTGAAAGAATTTTCTTCCAATTTTAGGTCACTCATGCATAACAAAATTGCTATGTTCCTGGCAACACTGGACAACAGTTGATGGGATATGAGCCTTAGAGCCTTACCTCAGCCTTCTACATCTGAGAATGCACCTGGCTAGAGTTTCTATGACTTTTTGTTGTTGTTGTTAAGCAGCATTTGTCTCTTGGGGTTTTCATCTGTGTCAGTCCCTGTACCTTCTATGGGAGGCTTTCGGGAAAGGCTACAACACTCCAATGCCTTGGTTAACAACACTTCAGACCCTGCCGTGGTCAGGATGTGTTTGCAAGAGTGATGTGCAATGGGGTAGCTGAAGCATGAAGAAGAGATGTCAAGACAGGTCAAAGCATTATGTTCTATACATTGTCTTTGCCAGCCAAGGTTAGCCTCTCAAGTAACTTCTGGGAAAGTACACATACTTTGTATAGGGAACAAGGTAAGGATTGTGATTTCAAAAGTAATCTTTTGATGATTACTGGCAATAATATTGTTAAGTAATCTATTTTATTTTCTTGTGAAGCAGTTTGTGCTATGCAGCCCATGCTGGCCTACTGGCTGGCTTGGAACTCACAATCATCTTACGTCTGTCTCTCTCTTTAACCTCATTTCACATTTACTTTGGCATGTTAATTCCTTATCTTTTGGGATCTGTTTTACAATAGTATAGAAAATGAATAAATGGCACTATGTCTGCCTCAAGCTTAGTGCAGCAGTATAAACGTTAGCAGAATTCAAAATTAGAATCTTGTTCAGCTGTGCATTATACTACTCTAATAGACTTAAAAGTCTGCAGGTTCTTTTTGTATAAATTCAGCAAAACCTGTAGCATAAGATCTAGGTATACAATACATATAAATCATCCTACATAGTTTTACACAAAGAACTTTAAAAATTGGCGGTAACACTTATTTTCATGCAACCTAACAACCTTGCCTCGCAGAATCTTGTTTTCAGAATATGTTGGGCAATGTGCAAGTCCAATGGCATAGATTAGGAAAATATAAAACTAGTTTTTACCAATTATTTAATGATATTTAATAGGTATGAGGTTGTTTTTTTCCTCAGTGTAGGAAAATCAGCATTCCCTTTTAATATTTCTCATAATCTTCCTCCTAAGTTTTATCAAAAATATACTTTTTAAAAAAAACATTATGTTGTTTGCACAAAGAGAGGGACAGAGAGACAAAATTGTGTTTTTATGTCTTTCTTCCTCACTCTGAAACAGAGCACTCCACAAGTTAGAAAAAGTAGATTTAAAATAATCAAAATGTCCTTTAAGAAACATTTTTATTAAATTGCAAGCAGAGAGACAGACATTGGGTAGAGAATGGCCACTCCAGGGTCTCTTTCCACTGCAAACAATCTCCAGATACATGTGCCATTTTGTGCATCTGGCTCTACATGGGAACTGGGAATATTGAGCCTGGGTCATCAGGCTTTGCAGGCAAATGCCTTAACCGCTGAGCCTTAGCTCCAGCCCCTAAATGTCTTTTTGAATAGTCCATATTACCATGATCAGATCATTTATGCTTGGCTCATTAAAAAATATCATCTTCCACATATCAACTAATTCTCTATATTTTTAAAGCCCACCTAATCACTAACTGGATAGCTACTCTCATAAAATGAAATCCTATAAACAGTGGCTGTGTCATCTTTTTCTTGCCATCTCCAGTGATATTCAATGGGAATGTCTTCCAAAAAGAACTTGATCACTTGATGTTTGAGAAACAATAATGAAGTGGAGCCAGGCGTGGTGGCTCACGCCTTTAGTCCCAGCACTCAGGAGGCAGAGGTAGGTGGATCGGCATGAGTTTGAGGCCACCCTGAGACTACATAGTGAGTTCCAAGTCAGCCTGGACTAGAGTGAGACCCTACTTCGAAAAAAAAAAAACAGAAGAATGAAGTAATCAATAGTGAATCAGAGGTTACATTTGTAGCAACTTCTTCCAGTTTTAGCAGACCAAGCAGAACCAAGTTTATAGCAATTATTGATATTACAAGATAAATGCAATATATATATTATACACATATATATGTATGTATGTATATGTATATATATCCAATTATGAATAAACCACTTAGTTTTCTTATCAACAGCATGTGAAACCACATTTCCATGAAAATCACTTTCCCAGTGACATGTTACCTTATCCAGTGGTCAAAAGGAAAAAATACAATAAAATACTGCAGGCTCTTACACTGCTTGCAAACCAAACCTTTATTAGTAAAAGTGGTAACACTCAATGCATGTGTCAGGGATAGCATTAAGCTACTTACACTATGAAACAAATTACCGTTCAACGAAATGAAGATTTGCACAATAAGTTTTATAAGTATCTTATATATACTTTGCACAGGTGTAAGCAAAAAGACATAAATTCCCACATCCATGACATAAAATCTTAACTATTTACAAGGCTGATGGGTCTTCAAAACACAAAGTGAAGAATTTAACTGGGGCACAGCTGGATGTTGGGATTTCTCCTGGACTTTCAGCTAGCATGACCAATGCCCCTGGCACCCGTGCCATCCCCAGATTCACCTTTCTTCCCTGCTCTCTCTGCCTTTTCCTTAAGAGCCTGCTCATATAGAATAGGGTAGGCATCAGGGGTGGTATCATTCATCTTGGCTAAAGCTTCTAGAACCTTCAGCTTGGTAGTTTCAACATGGGCTCTGGGACCCCAGAGGAACTCATAGCGTGGGGGCACACTGCCTGGCACCAGGTGGTACTCCAGGTAACTTTCCTCTACCAGATCTTTGGTGATGATCTTCCGGGGCTCTCCAAAAATGGGGTGCCTTTGCCCTGCATATAGACCCAACAAATTCAGGAATTCCCAGACTTGTTGCTCAGTGGCACGGTTGCCATTCAGTAAGACCACACCAAGAAGCATCATCAGCAGACCCTTCTTTGACAACTCTTTTCTGCTTCTGAGATTTTCCCCAGGGGAGAGACCCATCTTACTAACAAGAGAATAGGAGAGACTACTAGGATTGACTTGTTTCAACTCTAGCCCATAGATAAACTCCATCTGCTCAGTGGCTTTCCTCAGGATGCCAGGGAAATGCGTCAGATATTTCCTGCCGATCAACTTCACCATATCAGCATGCTTGATGGGCTCCTTCTGCTCGTACTTCTCCAGCAGGAAGTGCAGCAACATACTGGCTTTTCTGCTGATGGAATTTTTGCCTATAGGCTGAGCGGAGGCTGCTGCCTGAGACACGCTCGAACTTTCCTCTTTAGCCCCTACAATAGAACCCCCAGCACCTACATCAGAGGCTGCATCAGGAGACCCAGGGGATGCAGCTCCCTGGAGAGTGCAGGCAGAAAGGGACATGGCAAGGGCTTCGTGGCCAACAGGAGGAGATCCTGCTTCCATCTCTGGAGAAGGTTCAGCTCCCTGGACACTCTCGATCTCTGCATGTGCCTGGTGATGCTTGGCACGGGAGCGGCCCTTGTTCTTGTGGCTCCTAGGCATGGTGGTTGTCTCAAGGAGGAATACAGGCAAGAAACTGCCAAATCTGGAGAGGAAAAAATGACAGTGTCAGTATCATACCTTACCAAGTAGAGAGAGAACGTGCTTTAGATAAGGCAACCTGGCCTATTTTTTTCCTGGAAGGCAGTTTCTGGAGACACACAACTCTTTTGTTTTTGTGGCCACTCTGCTTCCTGTCAACACTGTGGAGGAAATAAGAGCTTGTCAGGATAATGCATGATGGCTCAGTTTGTGGTCTCCTGAGATGAGAGCAGGGCATGTGTGCCAGAGTCCCGGTGTTGAGGTGTCTCAGTCCTACTGGTTTACCTTAAACACTTTTGGCAAGGTCTGGCTCCCTGCTTCCCTCTGCTGTTCTGAAGTTGAAGAAACAGTCTATACTTCTACCACATGGTATGTGGGGTCGTGGGTAGGGGATAAGAACACTTCACACCTGGCAAATTCGATGGACACCATGCGGTCTAGGCTTTATTTATCAAGCCCTCTCTGCTGTCTTCCAGCACGCACTGCACTCTGAGTGTTCCCGGGTCCTTGTGCAAATCTCCCACTTTGATGATTTCCCAACCAGCAAGTATTTAGCCCTGCCTTGACCCTTCCCGGCCGCCGTATTGGAGCCGATGTGTTTCCCCACCCGCTTCTCAGTAAGAATCTTCCCGAGTCTTCAAGACCTCCTCCCCACTACTTCAGTTGAGCGGAAAACGCCCCCCGTGCTACAGTGGTGGTCCTCCACCCGCCCCCCCCCCAAGGCCTCCGTTCATGGAGAAGCCTGCTGGGGCCATGCAGGCCCGGCCTCGGGGCATAACGTCCATATCCGGGAACTCTGGAGAAGAGTCCCGAGGCTAAGAGGCTGCGCCAATGTGGCCACCAGTTCACAGGGTGCCCTGCCGGGGTTGTGTTTAGGATCTGTTGTGGGTTTTCCGGGGTTATATTCATTCGTAACTTAGCTTGCCCCACAAGGCAACTCGAGAGCCCTGGGAAGGTCTCTCACCTCTCCACCTCACAGACCGGACCACAGGACACGTCTCTCAGCAAGTGCCTCAAGCACAGAGGGCTCGATAGGAAATCACAGCCGGCTCCATAGGAAATCAGGATCCCCACTTCCGCCTGCCCCATTTATGGGTAGCTGGCTCTTCAAACAGAATACCGGGTGTGGATCTGTGTCAGGCCTCTTTTGTTCCGGGACAGGAGAGTTCTCAAAGAGCTCAAGGAAATTAATTGCCTGGATTTTACATTAGACTGGGAAGACTTCCTTTTGAGGAGTTACTGGGTTTCAGAATTATCACCCCATTTTGTTCCCACTCCTCAGGTACGACATCAGAGGGAACAGTTTTCATTGCTTGGTCCATGCCAATGACCTGCCAAGTTTGAATGCATCAAGTTCTATTGGATCAGTCTTATTCTTATGCCTGGGAATCATCACCCTCTTTTCCCCTTGCTATCCCAATTCCTTATCTCCACTTCAATACCTTCCCCTCTCCTCTCGTGCGCTCTCTTGTTCTTCGTGCAGCTTCCTTTCCTTTCCTTTCCTTTCCTTTCCTTTCCTTTCCTTTCCTTTCCTTTCCTTTCCTTTCCTTTCCTTTCCTCTCCTCTCCTCTCCTCTCCTCTCCTCTCCTCTCCTCTCCTCTCCTCTCCTCTCCTCTCCTCTCCTCTCCTCTCCTCTCCTCCCGTCCCCTCCCCTCCCCTTCCCTTTTTCTTTTTCTTTTTCTTTTTCTTTTTCCTTTTCCTTTTCTTTTCCTTTTCCTTTTCCTTTTTTTTCTTTTTCTTTTTCATTTTTCCACTCATCTTGTGGCAAGGCCTCCCTATGCAGCACAGGCTGTCTTGCCACCCACTACTCCAGGCACATATAGAACATAAGACTGTCCTGCTTTAGCATCCCCTGTACTGTTGTTATTGTTTCACTATTTCTGGCAGGGGTCATTTTCCAATGTGACAGCACGTTCATTTATTTAATTCAGAACAGACCACTCTCTCTTATAGGATACCGTTGGAATCCTACATTGTTCAGAATGGCTGGGATGTCTCAGCTTTGAGGTGTGGCAATGAATCTGAAACCAAATATTTCTGTTTCATCAAAATAATAGTAACAACTAACATAAACGTTCAGGTAATGTTTAAAATAAAAAAAACAATGAATATTGCCATTGATAAAATTATTTTGCTCTCCAAACTCACATATTGAAATAGTAGCAAGTGATAAACCTTTGCAAGTACATGAGTGACAAGTGTTGAGTCCTCAGAAATAGAATTACTGCCATATAAAAAAAAGTTCATCAATTACTTTCTTATTGATGGGTCAAGATAACCAACCAGAAGCAGCATCTAGAAGGAAAAGAGTTTAGTTAGGTCTACAGTTCCAGATGGTAATAGACATCGTCCTGAGGAAAGCATGACAACTGCAGAACCGAACTCACATTGCCACACCAACATCCAGGAAGTTCAAAGAGAGCCACACAAGGGGTCCTGCTATTACCTCATGTCCCACTCATAGGGTTATGCTTCGAATAACAAAGTTTTGTTTGGAGAGATGGCTTATTGGTTAAGGCATTTGCCTGCAAAGCCAAAGGACCTCGGTTCGATTAACGAGGACCCACATGAGCCAGATGCACAAGGTGGCACATGCATCTGCAGTTCACTTGCAGTAGCCGGAGAACCTGGTGTGCCCATTCTCTCTGTGTCTATTTCAAATAAATAAATAAATAAATAAATAAATAAATAAATAAAATATTTAGAAAAAAAATCACTGGTCTACCTCCTATAGGGTCCATAACCATGCAGAATAGCACTACAATCAGGATATTAAGTATAAAAGTATACGAAGCAATTGGGAGCATTTTATATTAAAACCATATCTGACCCTGACCACAAGAGCTTCATGACCATCTAATCATATAAAATGCGGTCAATCCAACTTGTAAAGTTCCTACAAACTTTGCTAGTCTCAACAATATTCAAAAATCCATTCCCATAGGTAAGGAACTTGGACATATCAAGTAAAGATTAGACCAAAACCAAACAGGGCAAAGACCAAGTTCTTCAGCTCCATGTCTGGTATCTGGGACACATGATTAAATATTCTCATTCCAAAAACCTTGGGTAACACTTATCCTCCAGCATTGCTACTAGTGTGCTCTGTACTGGGACAAATCCACTATAGTTCCACAGGGTACACTTGTGGACATAGCATGGTCCTGCCTCCACTAACATCCTGGGCTCTCCAGACTACATAGGGTCCACCTTTACCGTTTCAGTCAGGGGCCTCTCATGGCCTATAGACAAAGAATCTGACTCCGTCTCACATTGCTTCGCCTCAGTTCTTCCCTGTATTAATGATGAAATGTTCTAAGACAAATATATCAAGCACTTTTCATTCTTCCAAACTGAGTATCATGTTGGCATGCCTACCAACATCATGATGAAGCCTGGTACCCACAGTACACAGCTGTAGAAGCCTCCATATGCTTCCTTTCGAGAACAGGAAACTCTTGCATTGTCACTTCAGACATTAACCATTCAAAAGTATTTGAAATCTTAATTGCTAGAGTTTCAAGAGGTTGGATCTTGCCCTCAGGGCATCTGTCCTATTGTCCCAATGAACAGATAGGGTTTATCTTTAATGGTGGTGGTATTTTTTTAATAATAAAAGCCTAAGTGGAAGCAGTTTCTGTAACAAGAACTTTCAATTTGCTAACATTTCTTTAAATTTCCTTACATTTATCCCAGCGTCAAGCTTTTCATTTCTTTTTTCTCCCTCTTTTTCTTTTTAACTGCAGATATGAAAAAAACAGTCTCTTAAAGAAGTCATAACACAACCCCAATGCCCTTCTGCCTTGCAATTGTCTCTGCCTAACACATAAGTCTATTACATTTGTATTCAGCTTTTCATTCATGTTCTAAGGATATGTGTACGATGCAGCTAGTTTTTTTTTTTTCCCCATAATATGACATGAAATTCCTAGCCAGAACTTCTCATCCAAATCCTGTTAGTGTCCTTGTTCCCTTCTGGGACCTCAGGAGTTGAATTTTCACAGTCCACATTTGTCTCAGCTTCCTAATCGACCAAAACTTCCACCAGAGTGACCCGTTAAACTCTACTGGTAGCACAGTAAGGCTTTTCTAGTTCAAATATCCAAATTCTTCCCCATTCCTCCCCACAAACTAGTTTCAAAAGACTAAGATCAACACAATGAGGTTTATGACATCAACAGTCCTGTTACTCTATGCACATTTCCTCTGTCAGTTACAGTTTAATTCCCTTGTAAAAATGCTCAACCACAGACAGCTTACGGATAGAAAATGTTTTAATTTGTCTTACATTTCCGTAAATTCCATCAAGGAGAGAAAATCACAGCAGGGAGAGAAACCAAGAATTGTAGGCCAAAATAAACCATACCTTCCTTACACTGTTTTTGTTTGTTTTTTGTACTTCCCCATAATTTGGAAAGATAACTACACTAGTCAGTAAGGATATCGCCTGTATTTTTGTCACTTATAGCCTTCATTATGTTGAGGTATGATCCCACTGTGTCTAGTTTCATCAGCACAAAGACATGTTCAATTTTTCAAGGCCTTTTCTGCCTATATGGAACTGTTGATCCATGCTTCTCTTTATGTGTTGTCTTATTCTTGTTGACTTGCATACATTGAATAACCCGTTCATGCTTATTATGATAGGGGGCAATGGGTTTTTCATTCCATTTGTAAGATTTCACTAAAGATTTTTGCAAATAGAGTCAGTTAGGGTATTAATAAACAATGTCCACACCTTATGTGACCTTCCCTTATTTCAGTATCCAAATAACAATGGCTTCTAACAACAAATTTGAAAGTATGGCTTCCTTTTGTTTCATTTCAGAACCATTAACCTTAGTTCTTCATGCATAGTCTGATAAAAATCATCAATGAAACCATCCAATCCTAGGCCTTTCATTGTTGCGACTTTTACATGTTTCTAATGTATGTTAAAATCAGACTAATTTAGCTCAACAATGATAAGGTTTGGCTTTATTCTTAAGCTATGTATGATAAGTCTTAATCAAGGTTTTACTTTAATAATTGTCTCATTGCTTTTTTTTGTTTTTGTTTTTGTGTTTTGAGGTAGGCTCTCACTCTAGTCCAGACTGACCTAGAATTCGCTATGTAGTCTCAGGGTGGTCTTGAACTCACAGTGATCCTCCTACCTCTGCCTCCCAAGTGCTGGGATTAAAGGCGTGTGCCACCATGCCTGGTTCTAATTGTCTCATTTCTTGTATCTTAATTTCACTGCTTATAGATATATTGATACATATGTTATCTTCCCTATTCTAGAAAAATGATCTTAAACACTGCTGTTCTGCTTCCAGTTTGTGGGGTAATTGGTAACTACATAGGTATACAGACTGGCCGAAGTTGTTCTCAAACACAGATGTCAAATTTTTATACTGTCTTTTCTTTTTCTGACATAAAGTTTCTAGATCAAATCAATTGATTTAAAGTTGTGGATAAAATATTGTTTCCAGGACTGCTAACATGTTCTGCCTATACTTATAACTGACAGATACTTAAAAGATGAAATGTGTATGTTTTCTATGTTCCAGATATAGCTCACACCATCACCTGAAAACTAAATTAAATGCTAATCAGAATGATTAAACTATTGTGTCATTCTCTGACCAGATCTGTTTCGTTAACCAGACATGTTCTGCACCTTTATAACTAAATTTGTTTTGCTAATCAGTTGTGTACAGTTTCTCTGAGTGACTAATAACCATATGTAGAAGCCAAGGTAAATTAGAAACATCAGAGTTAAAAGGATCACCAATATTTTAGTTCCTTCTCCAAGACAGAAGGCCACAGGAGAAGTTGAGACACTTGCTAACTTCTAGCCTCTGGCAAGTTGCCTGTCTTCTTGATCAGGGAAGACCAAGAGAATGAGAGGTGGACCCCAAATCAATCTATCTGCAACAGGAGAGTCACATTGGAGGAAAATCAGTCCTACAGGCTTCCCAAAAGAGGGAGGCCTACTTGGTCAACATGGCCTTCACTTATCCTAGCAGATGACAATGCTGAGAGTCATACAACTCCTCACTAGTCCCTAAAGCCTCTCCTAAAGAGCCATGAATGACCTCTAAGGTATAGTATAATACATAGTTCATTTTTGCTGCGTATGTGGCCTTAAACACCCAGTAAGAGAATATAACTACAAGACATTACAATACAAACCAAAATTCAGACAAATAGGTTGCCCTGCCTGATGCTGGCTTACAGTACTAAACTATAAACTCATGCCTTCTGCCTCTGTCTGGACCTGACTATTCACCCTCCATTTGCCTTTAAATCAAAGATCTAAAATTGTCATCACTGATTATGTTTACCTGATAGTTATTGATTTATATTAGTCCAATCTCTCCTTGATATGTCTTATTCAAAGGAGGTATTTCACTAAGGGCAGATCTCAGAGCCAAGCCCTAAAGTACATTTAGGGCAAATCTAAAGCCTAGCCCTAAGATGTAAAGTCAATTTAAAATTCTCGTTGTCTGTACTTGTTGGTGGTGCTGGTTGCTTGATGGCATCTCTTTGCTTAGATTTATAGAAGTAAACCATATTCTGCTACCACTGATGATGCCTCCTTTAAATTCATAAGACAAGGAGACCCACATCCCATTGTGGAATTTGGCTCACATCCATCAGTCAAGTGATATAAACTCATCACACTGAAATCAAGAAAAGAGTATCCTCAGCCAATTGTAACTGCTAACAGGTCATAAGGAAACCAAAGCGTCTCCTCAAAGTCAAGCACGGGAGTGCATTTGCCCCTACCAGAAATACTGTGGCCCTTCTACACGCACGACAAAAGCCTGAGAATGGCCACATGGGATGCCAAAACATCAGACACTTGTGTAGAATCCAAACTCCTTCCATTTGCTGGCCCAATCAGCTCATTTAATAATCTCATGGGATCCATAGAGAAACTTTGGTTCTAAGAGAGTTTTATGTCTTTCACTTCTGAATACATGTAGTTCTTTACTATTGCCTTATATTATATCCCTTTCCTTACACAAGAATATCTGTTTCCTTGTGAGGAATGTGATGCAACCCTCCTTCCCTCTACTTCAAGAATGTCCTGTGCTCTCCTCCTTACAATAGGATTAGTCACAGTACTCCTGTTGACTAATCTTGTACAGAGAATGCACTATTGGCTCTCTTTCTTTGGTTCTATTTTATTATAATAATTCTCTTGTATTGCCATCCATATTTTCAAGGACAATAATCAAGAACCAGTTCCTGCTACTGAAAATTAAATACAAGATTTAATGGTAACTATGTCAGAATTCGCAGTGACAACTGATACACTCTTGCCCCTCAAAGTCATGCTTACCCAAGACTCTGGAGGTCTTACAGTTGATGTACCCCAAACCTTGAGCCTGCGTCCTATGTGGACTACATGGAGATACTGGCTAGCTCCTTTAATGGGGCCTCTCATAGTAATTATGGTGGAACTCATGTTAACAATCCTATGTTCTAAGTGCTCTGTCCAGGTTCATTCAGTCTAAAATAAAAATAATTAAAATACATGTGAAACTCAAGATATACCAGTCATTACCTACAAAATCATAAGGTGTTATGATGGTAAAGGGAGTGAATGTGGTGGAAAAAAATCTAAAAGTTGAACTGACTCACTGAATTACCGTAAGAGTTAATTGCTGAGGAGTGAAAACTTATTTTTGTCAGCAGATGATAAAATCCCAAAGAAGGCCAGAAAAGGACCCAAAGAGATGATATTTAAAAAAAAATACAGTTTGGGGGGCTGGAGAGATGTCTTAGCCATTAAGCACTTGCCGTGAAGCCTAAGGACCCCGGTTCGAGGCTCAATTCCCCAGGACCCACATTAGCCAGATGCACAAGGGGGTGCATGCATCTGGAGTACGTTTGCAGTGGCTGGAAGCCCTGGTGCGCCCGTTCTCTCTCTCTCTCTCTCTTTCTCTGCCTCTTTCTCTTTCTCTCTCTGTCACTCTCAAATAAATAAACAAAAAAAAAATTTTAACATACAGTTTAGGATTAAACAAAGTAAAATAGAGTAAATTGTTAGGGTGGCCTGACCACAGAAATGATTGATATGCAAATTGTCACATCTTGTTTGTTTACTTACCTCTCTCCTTGGAAATAAATACTTCACAATAAAAATGAAATCTCAACTTGGGGCCAAAGCTTCTTGGAAGGTCTACCTCAAGCTTTTTGGCCCCCAGGTAATTAACACTTCTACATTCATTCATTCTGGCATTAGAGTGATATTTCCAGAGAATTTCTACAACATTAATACATCCTTCCAAAACTAATTTTATTGGACATGTGAAAAGATCTTGATATATAGCATTGACATATAAATAACATGTCGTTGAACATAATGACCAAATAAGGGTTATACTTGAAGCAAAACTTTGATAACTAATATTGGTAACTAAGTTAAAACTTGCCTTTTAGTATGGACACACATATTGTATGTAAACAAATAATAGGTTATGTACTTTTAATACTTTAAAAAAAATAACTTAAGTATTGTATCTAACTTTAAATTTTCTTCTTTTTGTTAACTTTATAAGTTTTCAAAGTGATGAAGTTCATAATGGCTTTTTCTTTATTTTGCTCGTTTCATGTACAACTGGATTTTAGGTAGACATGAAAAATGTGCAATCATGACATTTGAAGTAAAATGTGTCCAATAGCCAGATATCATGTTAGGCAAAATAAGCCAGACTCAGAAAGGCAAATTCCACATATTTTATTTCATATACAGAAGGTAGATTTTAAATTAGCTGTGTGTATTTATATGTATGGTAGGGAAAAAGTAAAAAGTGAATCAGGAGAAGGAAGAGATCTTAAGAGAGGTGGGAAAAAGGGAGGCTGTTAGAATTCATGTAATATGAATGGAGGAGAAATAAGAAACTGGAGGGGAAAAAAGAACCAGCTGGAGGGAACCGTGGGAGCAGTGGAGGAAGGGACACTCTGGTAGTCAAGACCATCTACAAATGAAGCTTCTCTGACAAATGGTGAGAGTGACACTAATCTCTGAGAATATACACCAACATCATTATCAGTTTACAGTTTTGCATGAGGCCCTTGAGATCTGAAAATTGGCAGGTGTTGATCTTTCACTGATTACTGCATTCTAGGCACTTGACACCATGTTGTGTAGTAGATTCCCAGGAATTGCAGAGGAAGGAGGGTCTGATTCAAGAATTCAAGTCAGAGGGGCAGGAAGTTCCAGAGACTCAGAACATGAACACGTCTGGGAGAGGGTTGCAGTACCCCACCCTAAGGGGAGAAATAACTGCTTGGAGATGAGACACCCTCAGACTGAGCTACTTCCAAGGGGTGCAGTGTGCTCCTGTCTTTCACACTGAGCTTCCTGAAAGTGGTGCAGTGTTCTAGAGACTCTCCAACCAGCTGAGCTACTGGCAGGTTGTGCAATGTGCTCCCGATCCATAGCTTCCATGAATTGCACCTATGCTGGGGTGGGCTTTCTGCTGATTCAGCTGCCTTTGAGTCAGTGCAGCAATGGGGAGGTCATCATCCAGGAGGCTTTCTGTGGTGTGGCTGCCTTTGACATCTATTGCTCCTGTAAGTAACCCTTTACACTGCTCCATAAGTAACCCCTCTAAACTCATAGGCTCACCAAAGTGGTTTTGGTATAAATGTCCTTTTGTCTGTCATCTGTACCCTATCTGGGAAGAAGACATATCTTTGCATCAAAACAGGGGAATAAGGTTGCCCTGTGACACACCAGAGCCTTAATTTATGAGTTCTCCCTGTTGTTTCTATTCTGTTTAATTTCATGCTGATAGCAGCCTTTTCCCCTACCTTCAAACAACTGAGCAACATCCCTATGCAACCCTTGTGGTGATGGGCCCTGGGTCCTTGGCTTCATGGGAAATGGAGATGGTTTTAGTAGAAGGCTAAGTTCAAGGACAGTTGATCTTTCTTCACTATCCAGAAGTAGTACAGCTTCAAGTGATATTCAGAAATTTATATTAAATGTGATATATGGAAATGCATGGTTGAATGCTAGCAATCAAATGAGTTACAATTATATGATTATTTTATTTTTGGTGTGCTTTGAAATTTCCTTATGATATAGTAAGGGACAAATGTCACTTGACATTGAAGATACCTCAAGCATTTGGAATAAATTAAAAGCTGAACTCCGCTTCTAAGCATTTCTAGTGAGCTCATTCTCTCTTATAAGTGCTTGTCATAGTGTTAACTTAAACTGTTAAAGTAACACTCTCTCACTTAGTTTAGTTTCCCTCTCTTTTTGTTTGTCTTTGCTGACAATAGAAAATAGGCAGTATACTAGGATAAAATGCAGAACAATTGTTAATAATTGTGTGAATCAAGAGTCTTCCAAAGCCAGATCTTTGTGATCAATTTTGAAACTTTCAGTTGATCCTCTCCTCATTGATGGTGTCATACCAGAACTTGGGTAGCAGAGAGAGATGGATCTCAAGTTTTAAGCCTGTCTGAGATACATTGTGAAACCCTGGAGGGGGCATATAACTCAGAAGGAGGGCCAACAGCAGCAGGAAGGCACAAGAACCAGGTAGTAGAGTTGGGGAAAGAGGATCAACAAAGCACGTGTACAAATCCTATAATTAAACCCATTATTTTTCATGCAATGTAAAACACTGATAAAAATAAGAATAAACCAGGAATAAAGTCATGAGTTATAAAATAAAAATGTATAATAATTTTTATCATTTATCACATTCACTGAAATCAGAAGAATACTGAAAAGCTGCAAGTTAGTGACAGATTTTATGTTGTCTGAAATCCTACTATTTACTGAGTGATGTCGTGCAACTTCTTTCTTTAATCCATCAGGAATGGAGCCTCCTAACATCCCTATCTGGAGCATGCATCTATGGAAAAACAAAATATATGTTGAGAAATCCCTTAGAAACATGGAAATTTAGATGAGATGAAAGAGGTAGGAGGGAGAAGCAAAGGATACAGGTGACATGCAACCAGAAGGAGGGAAAATGCAGATTGGAGGGAACTGGGTGAACAGGATTGAGGTTTGTCACAGTAAGTGTCACACTGCTGGGGTCAACCACCAAACCAGGCACAGTTTATAGGAGGAAGGGCCAACATAGCTGCCAGACATGTGCCAGGCCCATTTCATGTTTTGACATTCCTTTGGTGTGCAAAGCTTTTAAGAAGATCCTAATTTTTGTTTTTTACCACGTCTTGAATGACTTACAAATTATGAGACTAACCATTTACTATTTCTCCTAGTCAAATGCCTTTGTCTTTAAGTTTAACATATAAGATGCTGGGTTCTTTGTTCTATCATCTTTTATTATTATTGACTAATTAGTAGATTGTCACATGCTGCTTAAAGGTGTTACAAGCTGGTTGTAAGTTCAGCATAAAGTGCTTCCCTGTCTCAGATCCAAGTAGATTCAAATAAATTCGTATGCTTCCCAACACCTTCTCATAGATCAGAATTGACCATCAGATAGATGACCAAGAAAAGAAAAAAAAAACCTATCACACAGGTAATATTAATCTATATTTTCTCTCTTGCATTTGGTCACCTAAAAACACTTCTGACAAGAAGGTTTTCACTAGACAGAAATATAAAATGGGTAAATTGATTTGTAAGAATAAGAAACCCTAACTATTTACAGGGTACTATGTCATTCAGATTATAAAACTATGTCACCATGCCTCAAGATGTTAAGATTAAAACTCCAGCTCACTAAATTCAGTTTGTTCATAATAATGGCTTTGAAAACTCACTTCAAAGTGCTCAACCAAGTTTGTTATGTTCTCCCATCTGTCAAGCTTTTAACTACTGGGGAAACTGATTCTTGAGATTGATGTTTACTCATTGATGCTAAATTTTCTATTATAAGGTGATGATGTCAGTGAGCATTGCCCCTTTAAAGATAGCACCTGTCTTGTTCATGCTGACTCTATCAAATGATCTTCACTGGGCTTATCATTTAAGTTCTACAGAAGAAATAATTTACTTTCAATAATTGTAGGTTTTGCTTAGGGGACTCCCCACACCCTCAGATAACCTCTATATTTAAATTCATGTTAAATGTTCCTGTCCTTAGTTCCTGAGACAAAGTGAGTTAACCACAAGCTGTCACACTAAAACATGCTGTCTACAAAAAAAGTTGGTATTTCTTGCTTAAGCTTCATCTATTGTAACAGTCATTGCTAAACCATGAAATTGCTTTCTTAATCAAAGCATTTCTAATGTACATCATATTACTGGCTAATTATTTCTCTTTCGAGATTAAATAAGAACAAAAAATTAAACAAGAACTTTAATTGTCCACCTGTTTTTCTCTTTCAAAGCCATTTTGCCAAAGGCTGTATTAAAATCACACCGTTTTTAGTTTACCAATGACTATGTTCTATTCTGTTCTGAAGCTATGTATAATCCAACAGTCTTGTTCAAGAGTTTTCTTGAGTAATTTCCTCAGTCCTGATAACTCAAGTTCATTCCTTACAAATAATTTAACTCTCAAGACATATCCCATGTTCCAGGATACAATCTCATACTCAATCTTTATCTGAGAGAGATGATTTTGAGGTCTAATATTTCACTTGGTAAGTGGTGCACACTCAGGGTACAGAATAAACAAAACTGCTTTCAAACATAGATGTCAAGACTGTATACTATCCTAAGTGCCTTTTCCTGACAGACAATTTCTTGGTCAAATAAACTAATTTACACTTCTTGGTTAGGAAAATTGTTTCCAGGTCTTTACCATGCTTTACCTGTACTTATAGCTGTTGGATACTTTAAAGGATAAGACATGTCTGCCCTCTATGCCACTGGGCAATCTCAACTTGAATGTTAGACATGATGGCTTTAAACATTTGTGCCATTTATTAATCATATATTTCCTGAATGATACTATATATCCACACCCTTATTTAAGACTCGTATAACTGTCATTCTGAGAGCTTAATATCCAAACCTGAAGACCAAAGCCAACTGGAGACACTGGAGTTTAAAAGGACCACCAATGGGTTGGAGGGATTGCTTAGTGGCTACGAAGCTTGCTTGTGAAGCCTAAGGAACCAGATTCAATTCCCCAGTACCCATATAAGCCAGATGCACAAGGTGGCACAGGAGTCTGGAGTTTGTTTGCAATGGCTAGAGGCCCTGGCATGCCCACCCTCTTTCTCTCTCTCTCATAAATTAAAAGAATAAAAATATTAAATTTTAAAAGGACTAAATTTTTGTTCCTGCTCCCAGGTCAAACAGGCCACAGGAGACAACAGGGTCTAGTGTGTCCTACAACAGTGGTAAGCCACATGTCTTCTTGACCACGGAGGGCTCTGAGATCCAGAGATGGAACTCCAATTCAGTGCACAATCTGTAAGAGCAGTGTCACAATCGAGGAATGTTTCCAAGGGAAGCCACATGGTCAGCACTGCATTGTCGTATCCTAGCAGATGACACAAAGCTGAGAGCCATAGAGCTCTTCATACGTTCCTGTCTCTTCACTTCTGTAGGGCCACTACTGACCTTCAAAGCTATATAATACAGTAAATTTTTGGCTGCCTCCATCGTCTTAAGCACCAGCAAGAGGGTATAAACCAAAGTACTACAATGTAAAACAAAGGTTCTGGCTTACAGGATCCCCTGTGTTAGGCTATGTGTGGATGTCCATGTCTTTGGTCATGTGGTTAAAGCTTATAATACTAAGCTCTTATTAAATTGACTTATCCTTCCTTCAAGTGGGAAAAGATCCTCTTTGGTGATAACCTGGCTGTTTTTGTTAACTACATATCTTTTATAAATGCTACTCCAGGTTCAAAAGAAGGGACAAAAATCAAAGACCTACATACAGATGGTCATGAAATGTCAGTCTGATTCACAATAACTAGCCTAGCTATTTTGGGCCTTTAGATGATGACTCTCCCCTGAAGAACTTTGAACTGCCATAGTCTACTATGCTACTTAGCCATCGTTCCATTTCCCTAACAACAGAGTTTCTTCTTTGAAGGATGAATGAAGGCGAATCAGTAGAAAAACAGGTTTTCATAGGCAGTCAGCCAGCAAAAGAGGCCCAAGGAGCACATGGGTGCCACCTTGTCTATCTTGGCAGAGAAGCATCTGATCCAGTCTCACCCAAGATGGCACAAACGACTCTCCCTGGCAGCAAATCCCTGCTTCTTCCTCAGTCTAACACACCTAGGTGAGCTGGCCCCTCGTGTCTCAGGTGCTTGAGTCCACCAACCTATCACATCTCTCTCTTGCACACCTGAGTTTGATGGCAAGGCTCATTGTAATTGAAGGTCTAACCCATTGAAATGGGCCTGCCATGTGTTTGTAAAGTTCTCTTGAGCCTTTTTCTTCTGGTGCCTGAATCTACCGGTCCTTGCTTTGGTAAGCTTTCCCCTTTCCACCTTGGCTGGAAAAGAAGGGGGATTTCTTCTCCTTGGGACACTGTCTTGTCTTGTTTTGGGGTACTTTCTTGCCTTGTTACACATGTGATCTCTCTTTAAGCTCTGAGCCCTTAACTGTGCTGTCTTAGCTCTGTTCTATGTGAAGGTGAAGATTGTGTTCTCATGGTCTGCTTCCCAGGTGTGTATGTGTGTGTGTGTGTGTGTTTTGGTGGCACTTTGTGTTTTGCCTTCAGTGTCCGTGCATTTGTGCATGTGTGCACATTTCTTCTCCAGAGGCTATTCCTCTGAGGATTACACTAGATCTTCTCCATTTCCCCTCTTCTTTTCTAGGCAGTCAAGCAGAATGCCCTACTGGAGTGAGTTTTCCAGATACCCTTCCCCTGGATCCTAATTCTCTCCAAAACAAAACTTATAATTCATAATTTACCTCCTTATAGTCCAGTTTTTCAATTTTTGCCAAGTCGGATAAAGACTCAAAAGCTGGAGTTCATAGGCCTGGAGTCTCCTGCACACTTCCTTACTTGGAGCAGAAAATCCTACGTCATTTTCATTTTCAAATGTTCCCCTTAGAGTGTTACTGAGGTCAGGTCTGGATTCCAGCTCAAAGGTATGTTAATAGCCAGCTTGAGCTTTGGCTATTCTCTCTGCTGTGGATATATGATGACATGAGCCATACACTTCCACCATGAAGAACATTCCCCTCAAAACTCTAAGCCTGAAATAAAACACATTTCCTCCCTTTAGCTGATCTTGGTTGGGTGTATTTGTCCCTGCAATGAGAAGGTAACTACATTCTTTCTCTTAACCATTGCTAATAATGTTTGGAGAAGTGTTTTCTGAAGGGAAGATACACAGGAAATCCTTAGGAAATTAGCTGGCAGTGATAACAATTTGCAATGAAGCTGTTAAATTTATTACATTAACCTGCAACAATACACTTTAAATAAAGGAAGCAAATCTAACTTTATTTAAATTGACATTGAAAACTAAGAGCACAAAATTACCAGACAGCATGAATTAACTGCATCACTTTTGATTCACCATGTGTCATACCAAATTTCAATGAAACTCCCTTTTCCAGTAGTAATCCCATACTCTAGTCACAGAAATGTAGAGATAGTTTTCAAATGATTCAAATATAACAAAGATAGTGGTGATTGAAACAAAACATGTGAAAGAAAATAATTTTCAATTGGAAAAAATATTATCAAAGTAACAAAGAAAAGAAATACAAATGATCTGCACTTGTGTAGCAGGAGGAGCCATACAGTTTATAAGGTCCATGACAAAAAATCGCCCTCCCTTAGAAGGCTGACTGAATTTGAACCACAAAATGAATACTATCTTCTGCCCAGCTAGATGGGTTTTCCAAGGCCAGAGAACAAGGTTGGGTGTTGTCCCCTCAGATGCTGTTAAACTTTTTGGAGACAGGAACTCTCATTGGTATGAGGCTCTGCAAACAGGCTTCACTGATTTATCAGTGAACCCCATGTGTTCCCCTGTCATTGCCCTCCTCGCTGCTGGGATTATAAGCATGAACCACCATGTCCAACCTGTGTTTTGACATGGGTGAAAGGTCCAATTTACGACCTCATTGTAGCACATTACCATTATGAATGTTAAGCCCCCTTTGCCCCCAAGATGAGAGTACTTACTATTTTCTTTATGCCATTTCCTTCTCCTTGTTTCACTTTCATTTGATAAGAGATTATGTTTCTCACCCAACACACACACACACACACACACACACAGACACACACACACACATACACACACACTTTCATTTTGTAGTACCAGTGATAGTTTTCCAGCATACATGGAAGTTCAATGCTCTGCCACTGAGTATGCTCATTTTCTAAAATTATTGCCATTGATCTATTTTTCTACCATTTTATAATGTTTAAAATTTTCATTTATTTTCATTGTTTTCTACATGCTGCTTCACTGTTTCTTAAATTGTTTGAGCATGTGAAACAATTTTTATGAGGTATTTGTTTCATAATTTGGGGTCAATGCTGGGTTTTTGTGATCATGTTTTCTTAAGGGGTTCAGACAATTCAGGAACAAACTATGAACACCAACATGGCTTTGACCTCTGATCTTTCTGTCTCTTTACTTGAAAGTGAGAGAAAGAAGGAGAGAGAAAGGAAGAGAGAATCTCTGAATCTGAATATATCTGTGAAAGAACAAAGGAGTAATAATCAGTAGTTCAGTACAGAAAACTAGTTGCAAGATGACTTACCAGTGTATTCTACTGAATGTTTAAGTACAAACAGAATCAGATCTACCCAACTTAACTACATGAAAATTCATAATTTGGGAAACTTAAGTTGCTAGAGGCAGATACTACTACATATCTGCTATAGTTGAAAAATCCAAAAGAACAACAAGATCAAATAATGTAGAGGATATTGAACAATAGACTCACCTGAGATGAAATATTTGTGCTTATATGGATAAAATAGGGTATTGTCTCATAATTAGCAGATTCAGTAGTATTGTTCAGAATTAAGTATTCTTTGACAATCTCCTCAAACCATTGCATTCATAGATCTTCATCAATAGGAGCTAAAAACTATGTCTATACCAAAACCTACATCCAAGTGTGCATGACAACTGTATTCAAAATTTCAAAATTATGAAATAAAGCCAGATGTGGTAGCACACACCTTTAGTCCCAGCACTTGAGAGCTTGAGATGAGAGGAGTAATATGAGTTTGAGGCTCATCTGGGTCTACAAAGTGAGTTGCAGGCCATTCTAAGCTAGAGTAAGACCCTACCCCCCAAAAACAAACCAAAAATGTTAAAACATAAGAGAATACAGGACAACATTTTTCAGATGATTGGGTAAATGTGTAGTACATACAGAAAAACATTGTTTATTGATAGAAAATATATGACTCATTGGAACATACAATGTCACAGAGGGTAAGTGAAAGTAGGCTATATGAAAGAGGCTACTTAGTGTATGATTGCAGCTATGTGATATTCTGGAGATGGGAAAATATTTTAAAAAATAGAAAAAGAATATTCAGGACCATGGGAGGATGAATGAATGTGTATTAAACATACAGGGACTTTACTGTTGTGAAACCATCTCTGTGATACTATACAGGTTGATACATGCCATACAAGTTTTAAAAAACCCATAGAATATATAACACAATAGTAAGTCATAATATGAAATGTGGTTTTAATTAAACCATAATGAGCAATATTACCCTATTGTTATAACTTAGGTAACATTAGTAGAATGTATTAATATCAAGGGAAACTGGGTGGGGATGAGATATAGTAGTTTATTCACACAGTTTATTCTCTGAACCTTTTTCTAACATTTCCTGTCGATGTTAAAATGGAATATATATGTGATTTGAATTAAAAACCCCAACTGTTTTGTGTACTGCAACTAGAATCTGTTTTCCTGGGTAATCCATGAAGACTTTCAGTTGGCCAATTGTTTTTATTGATTTTCTCAAGTGAGACCCTTCCAGTGCTACAAAAGGAAATGTCATCTGTCATGAGAAGGTTCATTTATTGTAATGTCTTCTACCATTTATAAGTAAAACAGAGCAAAAGACACCTGAGATTCTAAAACTTCTTTTGAATAATTCTACTTCTGAAGCAAAAGTTTTTTTTTTTTTTTTTTTTTTTACTTTCTCTTGGGCTTTTGTGAACAAACAGAAGCACAAAATGAATACAAACATATTTATATTTCTAAATTATCCAACAGCATTATGAAAAATATTTTAACTAGTAAAATGATTAAGCATGACACATGACATCCACATGTACTATTGTTGTAAAAATCCCAAGTGGCACTCACAAGAATCTTCATTTCATTAAACATACTTAGATCTGCACGTTGTTGCACACTCTTCTAATGTTAACAATTGGGAGGCTGAGGTAGGAAGATCTGAGATCAATGCCACATTGGACATCAAAATGAGTTCCTGAATGGCCTGATCCACATAGGGACACACTACCTTAAAAAAAATCAAGAATCATACCAAACAAACAAAACATATACATTGAAAAAAAAATGTTTAACATGTTCAAACAATTTTAGAAACATTGAAGCAAGAGGTATAAATTAATGAAAATTGATCACTTAAAAATAGTAGGAAAAAGTCACAATGGAAGCAAGTTCTTATGATCGATGCCAACAACTTTTTTTTTTTAGGAAAGGAGGATATTCATTAACAGAGTACTGAGCTTTCATGATGGTACTTGGGTTCCCAAACCTACAAACTTAGCACTAATACTAGTCTTTCAAGAAACACAAATAGTGTGAAGTAGGGAGAAAGAAATTATGTCTAATCAAATATAAATGAGGGCTGGAGAGATGGCTTAGCGGTTAAGCGCTTGCCTGTGAAGCCTAAGGACCCCGGTTCGAAGCTCAACTCCCTAGGACCCACGTTAGCCAGATGCACAAGGGGGCACACTCATCTGGAGTTCGTTTGCAGTGGCTGGAGACCCTGGCATGCCATTCTCTCTCTCTTTCTCTCTCTCTCTCTGCCTTTCTCTCTCTGCCTGTTGCTCTAAAATTAATAAATTAATAAAAATAAACAAATATAAATGAAAAAAGCAGATGTAAATGACATTTAGAAAACAAAGTACATAAATTTTGGGTGTCAAAGGGCATTTAGCATTATAATGTTATATTTTACATGAGTAAACATAAATTATGATGCAAGAAATCATGGAACCTGAGAATTTTTCACTGAAGGAAAGGCAGATAGGGTTGGGGGGATGCCTGAGTCAGTAAAGTACAAACATGAGGATCTGAGTTTGACCCCCTCAACCCAGGGAACAAAAAACTGGACTTGGTGGCTCATGTACACAATAAGATGAAATTATTCTCTTTATTTGTTTTGTATTTGCAGAACTGGATTTGAAGTCTGGTCTTCATACGCTGAATATAAGCACCCTACCACTGAATATAACTAGACCCTAAAATTAACCATATTATGAAATGCCTATTTCATGTAGAACAATGACCCACATTATCTCATTTTCATAAGTTATATGTATGACATTCATCAACCAGTAGAGTATCACACAAATGTTATCACCACAATAAAATCCCTCTGTGCTCCATACATTTATGCTGCTTAACAAGCCCATGGAATCTCATCTCTTTGAATTTGTTTTCATGTTTTTGGCATCTTCAGAAGGTCATGCAGCTGTAATCATACATCAAGTAAACTTTTTCAGCCAGCCTTTCACTTAGTCCATGTTTTTAGGGCTCTCAAATTTCTCTTTCTTCCTTCCTTCCTTCCTTCCTTCCTTCCTTTCTCTCTCTCTCTCTCTCTCTCTCTCTCTTTCTTTCTCTCTCTCTCTCTCTCTCTTTCTTTCTTTCTTTCTTTCTTTCCTTCTCTCTTTCTTTCTTTCTGTCTTTTTTTTTTAAAAGGTATGGTCTCTCTCTAGCCCATGCTGACAAGGAACTCACTCTGAAGTCCCAGGCTGCCTTCAGACTCATATCAATCCTCTGACCTCTGCCTCCCAAGAGCTGAGATTAAAGGTGTATGCCTCCACATCTGGCTCCTATATTTCTTTTCATGGTTTAATAAGTCTTTCCACAAATTTTAAACATGAAAGTAATATAATTTAATGATAATATTGTACCAATATTTCATTTTCACCCTATCTCACTTATTTCTTTTCATGGAACTGATTGTTCTTTCCAGCAATACTCTATTTCAATGACCTACATTCCATCTATCCTTCCTTCCTTCTTTCTTTCTTTCCTTCCATTCTTTAGCTTGTTTTCTTTCTCTCTTTTTTCATGTGACCTCTTCCATTATCCATGTGAAAATGTTGATGTGCTATTGTTGTTGCAGATTTGTGTAGGTAGCAAAAGCCTTTGTAAGGTTGTAAGGTAATTGTTATTTCATGTCCAGAGATAATGTTCCAAAGTTTCCTCCTCCTCTTATGACTCTTATATTCTGTCTACCTACTGTTCCCCAATGTTTCCTCAACCTTGGAGGGGATGTTATAAATATTTTAATTAGCACTGAGCACTAAAACTTCAATACTTTGTCAAAGTTTGCATCTCCCCAATAGTCACTACCATCTGCAAAATGAAATTTCTCTGCACATAGGTGCAATCAACATGTGATGATAAAAGCAATGAAAATATTTAGAGGTAAATTTAATGTGCATAACATACCCATATTTTCAATCAACACGGTGCCTTTTCACTGATGTACTATGACCATTGAAGTCTAGGAATTATAGTAGTTTTCAGTGTTAAACATGTACTTTTTCACATGATGTGAGCCAAAGATCCAATTAGAGAACCCATTCTTACCACAATACCCATTATGCCACTATTGCTCCTGTGGGTGCGTCTGTACTGTCTAATCAGTTGTGGATTGTTCAGTGTTGTTCAGCAATTGGCTAAGTCTGTTGAAGGAATGACCTCACCTAGTAGCCTGTATAGCACCTTCAATCACTATGCCAACTAGACGTGGAAAGAGGGATGAATAACGAGTCTTTCAGTACAGTTCCAGCTTGAATGTTCATTGTCCTATTACTGACACATGTGGTGTCTCCAGCAATAGTGTCTTACTATGTAGTTCAGGTGGTCATCCAAGACAATTCAACCAGTCATGTGGTGTCCAGGTTCCACCTTCTTTGTTATCCTTCTTTGCAAATTGATGGTAGCATTTATTTGCATCTGACCATGCAAAATAAATACAAGACTGTGATCTACTACCATGAGTAAAGTGCCTAGAACTACTGATTTGTACCTCCCTATAGAAATGTTTATTCTTCAGTATCTGTTCTTTATGGATAATGGTTAATGACCATATTATATTCTTGGATTAAGTCCCTCAACTCAGAGACATAACATTTTAGATCATATGAAAGGTCATCTAGCCTACAAACTTCCCTCAACAACTGCAGAAATATACTTAAAGTTCAGGAAATTAAAACCTACAGCTTCTAAATTCTCAAAGAGAAATATCTAAGGATAATTTCATATACCTATTTTTTTATTATGGAGATGCCAACCTTATGAACTTTCTTAAAATCTTCCTTCTGAACTACCATTATAACTGACAAACTTCCAATAACCCCTAAAAGAGCAATGATATCATCAACAAGAATAGGATCACGGGGCTGGAGAGATGGATTACTGCTTAAGGCACTTGTCTGCAAAGCCTAAGGACCCACATTAAACCCATGAAAGCCAGATGCACAAGTTGAAGCATGTGTCTGGAGTTTGTATGCAGTTGGTAGAGTCCCAGATTTGCTCATTCTCTGCCTCTCTCTCAAATAAATAAATAAAATAAAATAAAGATTACTGGCAGTCATTTCAAAAAATAAGAATAGGGTCATGTTTTCCACAGAATCAAATAATCAAGTAATATTCAGGAAAAAAATTTGCATGTTGAAATTCCAACTCCCAATGTGAATTTCATCTCTTTTGAATGTATTACATCATTAGGGTTGAGGTCTGCTGAATACGATTGATGTCCTATAAATGGAAAAGTATCAGTTACTTTCTTCTTATGGGCAAGATGGTAAACTGATGCTGCTTATGAAAGAGGAAAAAATGTTTAGTTTGGCTTATGGATCCAAAGGGTGTGGCCATCATGTTAGTCAAGGCATGACAGGAGCAGGAAATTGGCATTACTTGGTCATTTCAGCCAGGAGGACATATATAGAGGGAACAGAAGCTCATGGGCACTAAGATAACCTCAAGAACAACCTCTAGTGATTAAATTCCTCCAACAAGGCTGCAACACCTATAAGTTTCACAAATTTCTGACTGTACCACCATCTTGGAATTAAGTATTCAAAAAAATGAGCCCGTGGAAAAAGATATATTTAAATGAACAAATTCCACCCCTGACCAATATGAGCTTCATGGCCATCTTATAGTGTAAAATCCATTCCATCTAACTTTAAAGGTCAGATTCTTTACCCATGTTAACACTATTCAAAAGCCCAACATCTCATCAGAGATTCAAGGCATTATTTTAACTGTGAGCCCTATAAAGTCAAAGTCAAATTATGTTTTTGCAAAATATAGATAGTAGGAGAATGAGGGGCATAGCAAGGAAAGACTGGGCCCAAACAAGTTTGAAACCCAGCAGTGTATATCCAAATCCTCCAGGTTCATCTTCTCTCATGGGTTCAGGCTTGTCCCCATGGCATCCTTTCTATTGTCCCTGTGCAATGCAGATGGCTCATCATTAATGTTGTTCATACCTTTAAAAATTATAGCCTGACTGGCAGCACTATTGGTGCCAAGGATTTTAAATTTCCTCACATTTCTTTCAGTGTCACCCTTTTGATTTTTCATATCTTTCTGCTCCTTATTTGGTCTCCTTCACTGTAAATCTCATTGTGATCAACTAAGGGAAGCCATGCCACAGACGCAACGACATTTGCCTTAAAATTTCCTACATTAAATACGTTTATCCATTACATTTATATACCCCTCACTCACGTTCCCATGGCTCATGCAAAATACAGCCAGACAACTTTCCAAATATCACATGAACTGTAGATCTCTTTTTTCCCCTCCAAAACTTCAAGAGCTAAGCTTCCTTCATTTATCTTGGCCTTCTGATCTTCCAAACTCCAGAGTGTCTCATTAAAGTTGGTTACCCCATTGTAAGTCTTTCCTAGTCCAAGATTCCAAATCCTTTCCCATTGCCACCAAAACTGGATCCAAAAGACTAAGAACATCATTTGGCATGTTTATGACAGACACAGCCACAATTCAATATACCATTGTGGTTTTTTTCTTTTTTTTGTGAATGTGTATCAGATACTTTCTCAATGCTGAGACAAAATAACTAGCTGAATCAATTTATGGGAAAGGGTTTAATTTGACCTCCATTTCCAGAGGGTAGAGTCTATTTGGTTGTGGAAAACCTGGAACGTGGAGTTACATGGTCACATCAGCAAAAAGGAAGTTGAGAGAGAACAGCACATAGTACTCTACTATAACTCCCAGTGAAAAATTCCTTCCTCTAAGTCTTCATATCCTTAAGTTTCTACAACCTTCCAGGAAGGATCCACCAGCTGGGGATTAAGTGTTCAAACACAAGAACTTAGGTGGTTCATTTTATATTTAAGCAACCATGCAACAGAAGACAGATTTTGTCTGTTCTCACTGTGGAGTGGGTATGACCAACTGTCTCAAGTTTCTGCTAACATTCATTCCCTTTCATGATGGACTGTAACTTGAAACACTAATCCAAAATAAACACTTCCTCTTTGAACTGATTTTTTTTCAGGTATTTTGACTTAGCAAAATTAGGGTAACTAAAACAAAGAATCGGTACCATGAAGCCAAGGTCATTGTTGTGGTAAACATGACCATGTCCTTCAAGGATTTTTGGAATGGGTTTGCAGAAGGAATCTAGAAGGATTTGGAATTTTGGTAAATATCACTACACTACAAGCCTTACAATATCCCATGCTGAGTTTAAGGGACAACTTTGATTGGATGTTTGAAGAACAGAAACCTAACAATAGTGGGTATAGTGAAGGTTTAACTCATGAGCTTACCGAAGGACTCTATAGGGAACTGAGCCTTAGGAAGAAAATGTAAAATTCTGTCAAAGAGATTGCTTGCTTTCTCCCACTCTCCTGAGAACTTGAATTTACTTTAATTTAAAAGTAATAGACTAGGGATTGAGAAATGTCTAAATAGTTAATGCACTTGCCTGTAAAACTGGAGGACCCAGGTTTGCTTCCTCAGGACACACATACCCAGATGCACAAGGTGGCACATGTGTCTGGAGTGTCTTTGCAGTGGCTAGAGGCCTGGCATTCCAAATCTCTCTCTCTCTCTCTCCCTTTTTTCCCTCTCAATTACATGAAAGTTTTACATATATATATAGATAGATAGATAGATAGATAGATAGATAGATAGATAGATACATACATACATACATACATACAGACATACAGACAGATAGATAGATAGATAGATACATAGATACATAGATACATAGATACATAGATACATAGATAAATAGATATAGATATAGATATAGATGAAAAACCAAATACATATATTTGGTTTTTCATGGCAGGGTCTCTAGCTCAGGCTGACCTGGAATTCACTATGTAGTCTCAGAGTGGCTTCAAACTCATGGAGATCCTCCTACCTCTGCCTCCCAAGTGTTGGGATTAAAGGTGTGTGCCACAAAGCCAGGCTGAAATATAAAACTATTTTAAGAAGACTAATGTGTTTGACAAATTAAATTCAATTTCAAAGAATCATAAGATTGAATCTATGGTACGAATTCTATTGTCTACCTTAATAATATCTGTGGTAGTTTGTGATCACCTCTCCCCCATACCTGGGAGATACTTTTGATTAAGTTTGCAACTTGAATCTCCAGCAGGTAAAGTCCTGCCTGAGGAGATGTCACTGGAGGCAGCTCTTGTAGTCTAGCCCTAAGGTGTGTTCAGGATAGTGTGAGCTCTGGATGTTCATCCTTGCTCGCAGATGGTGGTGCCCCTTTGCTATGATCTATGGAAGTGAACCAGCTTTTCTGGCCATTGAAGGAACTTCCCCTGGATCCTATAAGCCTAAAACAAACCCTTTGTCCCATAACCTGTTTCTAGTGAGGTGTTTGTCTAGCAATATGCAGGTAATTGAAACAATATTTAAAGAAAAATTGAGAAAAAGGAAAATCACAAAGATTTAAAAAATGTGGTCTGGCATGAAAAGATAAGTGAGCAAATTACAAAACCGGGCTTACCTAGATATAGTAGCCATTCCATGGGAATGGTTAGAGAGAGTCCTGCCATTAAAAACAAGCCAACTGTGAGCCAGGCGTGGTGGCACACACCTTTAATCCCAGCACTCAGGAGGATCGCTGAGAGTGAGTTCAAGGCCACCCTGAGACTACATAATGGTTTCCAGGTCAGCCTGAGCTGCAGTGATACCCTGCCTCAGAAAAAAAAAAGTAAATAAATAAATGAATAAGCCAACTGCTATGTACTGAGACCATAGTAAGGGTGCCCTAGGGTAAGAACCTAAGTCTTGAAGGCTGAAGCTAGGAAGAAGTTAAATTCTTTTGAAAGGAAAAGGCTGCAGAAAATCATAAAGATCAGCATTTTGAGGTTGCTAAAATTGTGTTTCATGTGCATTCACCTTTCTAGTGATCTGACAGAAGATCTTGGAAGCATCATTCATGTGGTGCTGACTGGTTTTGGAAGAAGGAAAATGACAAGATATAAATCATCATGGAATATTTCACCATGGTTACTGAGAGCTGCTGTGGGTAAGAAATTAATGTGAGACAAGGTTGAATTACCTGCACAGAAGCCTTGAGAGGCCAAATCCTGAAACTATTGAGGTGAACCACAAGTTGAAATGGAGACTCCAGGATTCTGGATGTGCCAGGACTATTGGACATCGGCCAAGAAATCTCTAGGCATGGAGTTGATACTGCCTACAAGAGAGGCTAGAGACAACATAGTAGAGGGACAAAGCTACCAAAAACTTTAAGAATACAGAGGATTTCATCATGACTGTAAGATTCCAGACATGGAACATCAAATGTTGAAGTATTTTCTTCTAGATTTCAGTCTCATTTTGGTGTGATTGTTCCTTATTATGACCTCATTCTTTGCTTTTGGATTAGGAATGTTTAATTTGTACAAATTCATGTTGGAAATATCTAACTTATTTTCTCAGATCATTTTAGTCCACAGTTTTGCCTGGATCAAAAATGGGCTCTGTGCTTTGTGTTTGAAACCGTGTTGGACTGGTTAAAACTATGAGGATTTTGAAGTTTGCATGAATATTACACTATTACATGGAAATGAGCCTAAGGAGACAATAGGTAGAAGTTGATGATATAAATGAGATATGTTTGCTTTCAGGATGTCCAGTGACATGGTTTTGATATTTTATGCTAATTGTCAACTTGATAGGACCTGCAGGAGACTATGGACAGGTTAGTATGTGTACATGACTGTGAGGGATTATCTTGATAGGATTAGTTGAGGTATGGAATTCCACCTTAACTGTGGACAGCACCATACTGTGGGCTGGAATATATAAACAGGAGAGATCTGACTGATCCACACTGATCTCTACTTCCTCCCTGTTGGCGTGACAATGGTTTTCTGCTCCTGCAGTGCTTTTCAAAAGCACCATGAGGGATTCTATCCTCTGATTATTAAGGTGAATTAAACCTTTATCTTCCACAAGCTGATTCTGGTTGGTGTTTTGTCCCAACAATATATATATATACATACATACATACATACATACATACATACATACATACATACATACATACATACATACATACATACATACATACATACATACATACATACATACATACATACATACATACATACATACATACATACATACATACATACATACATACATACATACATACATACATACATACATACATATATATATATATATATATATATATATATATATATATATATATATATATATATATATATATATATATATATATATATATATATATATATATATATATATATATATATATATATATATATATATATATATATATATATATATATATATATATATATATATATATATATATATATATATATATATATATATATATATATATATATATATATATATATATATATATATATATATATATATATATATATATATATATATATATATATATATATATATATATATATATATATATATATATATATATATATATATATATATATATATATATATATATATATATATATATATATATATATAATTATGTATACATATACATACATACATACATACATACATACATACATACATACATACATACATACATACATACATACATACATACATACATACATACATACATACATACATACATACATACATACATACATACATACATACATACATACATACATACATACATACATACATACATACATACATACATACATACATACATACATACATACATACATACATACATACATACATACATACATACATACATACATACATACATACATACATACATACATACATACATACATACATACATACATACATACATACATACATACATACATACATACATACATACATACATACATATATATATATATATATATATATATATATATATATATATATATATATATATAATTATGTATACATATACATACATACATACATACATACATACATACATACATACATACATACATACATACATACATACATACATACATACATACATACATACATACATACATACATACATACATACATACATACATACATACATACATACATACATACATACATACATACATACATACATACATACATACATACATACATACATACATACATACATACATACATACATACATACATACATACATACATACATACATACATACATACATACATACATACATACATACATACATACATACATACATACATACATACATACATACATACATACATACATACATACATACATACATACATACATACATACATACATACATACATACATACATACATACATACATACATACATACATACATACATACATACATACATACATACATACATACATACATACATACATACATACATACATACATACATACATACATACATACATACATACATACATACATACATACATACATACATACATACATACATACATACATACATACATACATACATACATACATACTGCCACCCACACCTGGCTCTACTCTGATTTTAATTGGGACTGGGATGTGTCCCGCTTGAAGAACTTAGTGCATCTCAAGACCATTATCTCCTTTTATTTAGACGCCTTTGTAGAGAAAAAGATGGAGCCATTTTGATGTCTATGTCCATGCTTGGGACATCTCAGTATTGCAAGTCCAGGGCTCTGTGGGATCTGTCCACATTTTAGATATGTCCTAGAATCTTAACACTCTTGTCTCTTATTCTCACATTTTTTTCCTCCTCTTTGTTTCCTTCCACTCCCTCTCGTACTATTCCTGCTATTCTATTCCCTTTTCTGCTATTCTTCTGACAGGTTCTACATAGGTATTTCATATTGTCTTAGGCTTCACTATTGTGCCAGGGTTGCACAGAACTTTGGAGTCTCTGACCTTAGAATCCCCAATAATGATATTCCAGGCATGTGCCATCATCTCTGACAGTACTCATTTTCCTCATTCAAAAGAAGATTTTATTCTATTTGATGCTTTTTTTTAGTTTTTTTTTTGAGAATATGACTTTCTAGATCTTCATTGCTACCCCTGAAGTCCTCCTATGCAGTCCAGGGTGGCAAGAAACTCTCAACACTACTGCCTCAGTATCTATAGTTCTGTTTAGAATCAGGGACCACATGCCACATCCTCATCCCACTCCTGTCAATAGACTTCATTATGTTTCTTTTAAAAATATGTTTTGCTAGAGAGAGAGAATGGGAGCACCAGGCCATCCTAACTCTGCAAACTCCAGACATATGCACCTCTTTGTGCATCTGGCTTCATGTATGAACTTGGGAATTGAACTTGGGCGTGCAGGCTTTGTGAGCAAATGTTTCTGGCCAATGAGTCATCTCCCTAGCTCTTATTATTTTTCTTACCTTTATTAGAGGAGGTGCTCAGTGTCCTGTCTTCTAGTGATTTGACATCATCCATTCAGAACAGGAGTGCATGTATGTCAGCTCTCCTAGTTCTACAAGAGTGGAGTTTCCAGAGAATTCCCAGAAGAGCCATTCTGAGGCCAGAAGGCATGGCAGGGACTTCACCATGAAGTAAAATAGGGCTCTATGGTGTCTATTTTTGGTGATTTAGGATCTTTTTTTTTTTTTTGAGGTAAAGTTTCACTCTGGCCCAGGCTGACCTGGAATTCACTACAGAGTCTCAGGGTGGCCTTGAACCCACGGCAATCCTCCTACCTCTGCCTCCTGACTGCTGGGATTAAAGGTGTGCACCACCACACCCGGCTGTGATTTAGGATCTTTAATCAATAAATTTTTGTCCTGTGCTCTCCCTTCCATTCCTCCATTTTTTAAATTCCTAGGCAAAATCCCCCTTTGAAGAATAATCAGGCAATAGGCTTGCCTGGATCTCAGGATCCTCCTGCCTCAGTTTTACATTGATGTGTTAAAAGGCACACACTTCAATTCTTGGTTTCTCCCATGCTTTTCTATGATTGGATCATTTTTGTTTTCCTTTTTGAGACAGAGTCTCAGTTTCTCAAACACACCTTGAAGTATTGATGCTTAAAGAGAGAGAGCAGAACAGTGGTCCCTGCTATAACAACATATGTCTTCCACAGTGACACACTTCCTCTAAAAAGGCTCCACTTTCTGATGGTTCCATATCCATCCAGAACAGTACCACCAGCAATGGAGTAAGTATTCAAACACATGAGCCAATTGGGGCCTTTTAATATTTAAACAACCATATTATGACCCTAACATGGGCTCCATGACCATAACATCATACAGAATACAATGAATACACCTTGAAACGTCCCTATAATCTTTCCAGGTATAAACAGTATCCAAAAATCAAGTGTCAAAATTCTCCTATGAGACTCAAGGCAGTCTATTAATGGAGAGCCCTTTAAAATTAAAATATAATGTACATATAATGCAATTCATATGCCTCCCCACAGTATAAATATACCCATTCAAATAAGGAAGGAAATAAGGTATAGTAAGGAAATATTGGACCAAAACAAGATTGAAATCTAGTAGGGCAAGATCAAATCCTTCAGCTCCATGTTTGGTATCTAGGACTCGTGGTGAAATCTTGTTATTGCAAATGAACTGGGTAGAACTCACACTTCAGTTTTTCTGCCTATAGACCTTCTTCTTGGTGGCCTCCACTACAGTCCCACCGGGTTCACTCAAGGATTTTCCATGGTTCTACCAATGTGAAAATTATGGGCTCTCCAGGCTACACATGGTCCACCTTTACCACTTTACTCAGTGGTCTTTCATGGCCTATATTCAGAGGGTCTGACCTACTCTCACATTGCTTAGCCTCACTTCCTCCATGAAACCTATGTGTCACACTTTAAATTCTGTCAAAATGAGTATCATGTTGGCATGCCTGCTGAGATCACAATGAAGCCTGGTGCCATGGAACACACTTGTAGTAGCAGCTTTTGCATGTTATCATTAGAGGAAATTCCTGAATTCTTACTTCAGACCTTATCCTTCCAAAGAAGTTGCAATTTTTACCAGCCAGAGCCTTCAAGAGTCTGGGTGTGACCCTCAAGACATCCTTCCTATTGTCCAGCGAAGAAGAGCACTTGTTTTAATCTTTAGTGGTGTTAATCACATTAACAGTAACAGCTTAGGTAACAGCAGTTTCTATACAAGGATTTTGAATTTGCTCATATTTCTTTAAATTTCCTCCCATTTCTTCCAGTGTCAATTTTTTTAATTCTCTTATCTTTCTGTTCCCTATTTTGTTTTCTTGTATTGTAGATATGAAAACAACAAATGACAAAACACTGGCTAAAACAAGCCATGCCACAGACTCAATACCATTCTGAATTGAAATTTCCTCTGTGGAACACTTAGTCAATTACATTTGTATTCAGCTTCACTCAAGTTCTAAGGACATGGGTAAGATGCAGCTAGATTTTTTGCCAAATTATCACATGAACCTCCTGTGTTTCAGATCCTAATAAAGTCCTTGTTTCCCTACAAGACCTCACGAGCTGTACCTCCTGAACCCATATTTGTCACAGTTTTCTGATCTTCCCAAACTCCCACCAGAATGGCCCATTAACCTCTGCTAACTACATTGTAAGGCTTTTGTAATCCAATATTCCAAATCCCTCCACACTTCTCCCACGAACCAGTTTCCAAAGGCAAAGAACCAAATAACCAGGTTTATCACAAAAATAGCCCCACATCTCTGTAAATTTTTTTCTGTCAATTATTTTCTTATTCTTTGAATAAATACCCAAACAGAAGCAGCTTATGGATAGAAAGTGGTTATAATTTGACTTATAGTTCCATAGAGTAGATTCTATCCCATGCTTTTGATTCAATATGGCATGTAATATGTATCAAAAAGTTTATCCATTTATTGTAGATTTTCGAATTTAATGGAATATATTTGTTAAAAATATACCTCAGTGAGCCTGGCGTGGTGGCGCACGTCTTTAATCCCAGCACTCGGGAGGCAGAGGTAGGAGGATTGCCATGAGTTCGAGGCCACCCTGAGACTACAGAGTGATTTCCAGGTCAGCCTTAGCTAGAGTGAGACCCTACCTCGAAAAAGCAAAAAAAAAAAAAAATTATACATATATATATATACCTCAGTGATCATTTAATAATCAGTAGCATAACATAACATTTAATTTTACAACTATATATATACTAATTTGCATTTCTATTGTTTCTTTGGGTCAGAATGGCCAATAGTTTGTCCATCTTATTTATCACAGAACAGAACCAAATTTTTGTCATTAATATTTTATTTTTTGTTGTATATATTTTCTAATATTGAATGTACTCCTTGTTATTATTACTTACTTTTATATTGAATTGTATAATACTTTGATATGCACAATTACTTTAATTAATGATATTTTTCTGATTTTTAATATAGGCTATTAAAGCTAAAAATACCATTTTAAAACTGGATTAGTGTTTTGCCCATGAATTCTATATGTTTTCTTTCCATTTTCAATTCATTGCTGTAATTAAAAAAATAATTTCTCCCTGGTTTCTCCAAGGACCCCCTCCTAAGTGTTCAATCTGTATGTGTTTGAGTAGTTTTAATTACTGTTAATTTCTAGATTTATTTCATTGATATTTGAGAAGACTGTACACATATGCTTCACTTTTCCCTGTTTAATTCACAATGAGGCTTCATAATATTATATATTTTGAAAAATGCTTCCTATAGTACTGAGTAGGATTGTGTATTCTGTAGATGCTGAGTTTGTTATGCCCATATGACCTATAATATGACTGAACTCTAGATTTTTGTTGTGATTTTGTCCAAATGCCTAATCTCATAACAGTGGGGGTATTGGCACCATCCACCATTATTATAATTTGGCCTTAACACCCATTTATTTCTCAAAATGTTTCATGAAATAGGATGCACCAGGATTGGTAACATATTTATTTTAAACTCTTATACTTTCTTTTAACTTTTTTTTCCTCTAACCATACAGTTATTTTCTGTATTTCTTCTGAATAAATTTGGTTCATAGTACATATTGTCCTATATGAATTGAGCTTTCCTTGCTTGCAGTCAGATTATATGTGCTTGAATACTCTTTTCCATCATGTTGATGCAGGATATGGGAGTTCAGGAGGGGCCTTCCAAACTTATGCACTAATTGTGTGTCCTTATCCTATTTTTTAACAATGAATTGATAGAATGGAATTGAGAAGGATAAACTATGATTATTGTGTTAATTTAGGGAAAAATCATAAAGTAAGATGTTCATTTAAGAGAACCTGGGATTCTGGAGGGATGGCTTAGCCGTTAAGGCATTTGCCTGCAAAGCCAAAGACCCAGGTTCAATTCCCCAGGATGCACATTAGTCAGATGCAGAAGGGAACACATGCATCTGGAGTTTGCTTGCAGTGGCTGGAGGCCCTGGTGTGCCTCTCTCTCTCTCTCTCTCTCTCTCTCTCTCTCTCTCTCTCTCTCCCTCCCTCTTTATCTGTCAAATAAATAAATAGATGATAATAAAATATTTTTAAAAAGGAGAAATTAGGATTTAGGAAAAGGCTGGATCAGAGTCACAAGAATGTGGAAGACATGATCTAGAAGCCCATGTAGAGAGATTTAGAAGAAAGGCACTCATGTGGGAGGCACAGCATTCACTCTGAATGGGAAAATAAACTTAAAGATGAAGGGGTGATGGCTTAAGGAAAACTAACAGAGGGAAAGTACCAAAGCAGAGAGCAGGAAATTCAAGTTGTTTGAGTGTTTCCTAATTCTTACCTGATATCCATTCTTTAATGGTGTTTATTTATTATTTATTTACTGAAAACTGAGTATTGTTCCTCTTCCTCTACCTCATGTGTATAGGCTTCCTTGAACTATCATCAATAATGCTGGTTTAGCAGTCATGAATTATTTCACTTTATGATCATAATGACAAGACTTCACAATCCATACTTTTCTCTGCATTTCTCTGCCATTCAAATTCTCACCTGAAATGGTCCACCAATCTGCTTACAGTGCTGCAAGGCTTCATTATTCCTAAGTTCCAAACCATTCCACACTCCTTTATAGCAGCAATGAGTCCACAGAACCAGTTTTCTTTTTTTCTTTTTTTTTTTTTTTTTTGGTTTTTCGAGGTAGGGTCTCACTCTAGCCCAGGCTGACCTGGAATTCACTATGGAGTCTCAGGGTGGCCTCGAACTCACGGTGATCCTCCTACCTCTGCCTCCCGAGTGCTGGGATTAAAGGCGTGCGCCACCACGCCCGGCTCCACAGAACCAGTTTTCTAAAGCGTTTACCTTCCCATTACTGAGACAAAACGCCCAGTCAGAAGTACCTTATATAAAGAAAAGGTCTAATTTGGCTTACAGTACAGAAGGGAAGCTTGATCATAGTAGAGAAAGCATGATAGATTCATCAGCCAGATCTTCATATCTTGTCATAGCATCAAGAAGGAAGTAGTCTAAGTAAGGTAGTTTTGAATACCCAGAGGACTGGACTAATCAAACCCAAGGCCAGCCCCCAGTGATATACATCCTGTAGCATGGCTCTGCCTCCAAAACAACCTGTCAACTGAGGATCAAGTATAAGGCTTTATCACAAACACGTGAGGCTAAAATGGGCATTTTATATCCAAACCACAACACTGGACTTCTGGCTCATTTGAGGCAGGGTCATACTTATTCTTGTTGTTCATTATTGCATTTACCGGGCTAGCAGTTCCATGAACTTCCAGGTAAATTCTCCCATTTCCACCTCACTCCACGTTATATCTGCTGATATTTCCAAAGCTTGCCTTGGCTGCTGTTTTTTAATTTAATTTAATTTTTATTTTATTTTATTTATTTTATTTTATTTTATTTTATTTATTTATGAGAAAGAAAGAGAAAGATAGAGAGAAAGAGAATGGGCACTCTAGGGCCTCTAACCACTGCATACGAACTCCATACACATGTGCCCTCTTGTGCATCTGGATTATGTGGGTCCTGGGGAATTGAACCCTGGTCCTTAGGCTTCACAGGCAAATTCCTTAACTGCTAAAACATTTTCACAGTTCCTGGCTGCTGGTTTTTATGTGTGGTCCAAACTCAGGTCCTCATGCTTAAGGAGAAAATCTTCATCCACTGGACCATCATACTAAGCCTCTTAATACATTCCATCAAGAGCAAATCTGTTAGGTGTGTGAAAGAAAATCTTGTTGGAGCACCTTAACATATAAGTCAACTGTCATTCAATAGATAAAACCATAATGACCACTCAGAGGTAATTCTTGACATGGTTAACTAAGTTGAGTTTCAGTACAGTACAGACAGACACATTGTATGCAAATAATTAATAAGTTTTGTCTTTTCAATATTTTTAAAATTAATATTTAAATATATTTTAATTTTTTCATTTCTTTAGCTTGTTAAATACTTGAACTATTTGAAATATTCATTATAACATTTTATTTTTCTATTTTCATGTAAGATTAAATTTTATGTAGCCATGAAAACATGATGTTATCCATAAAAAGGGGGCACCAAGGATCTGTCACATTAAGCACTCAGAAAAGCAAATACTATATGTTTTCTTTGATATGCAGAAGCTAGATTTTAAATTATCTTTGTGTGTTTATACATATGATGTTGCAGTAACTTATCATTGCTGAGAAAAACACCCACAAGAAGCAGCCTATAGGAGGAAAGTGTTTATTTCAGGCTTCAAGATTCCAGGGGAAGCTTGATCATGGTGGAAGAAGCTTGCCCACTTCAATGTATGTCCATAGTAGGTATAAAACAGCTGACACCAGTAAATACAAGCTGACTCTGAACACATACCTAGAGCTGAACTCAAGATCCTTCTCCACCAGTACACCTACTCCAGCAGGGTTCTGCCTACTGAAGACTAAGAAGGAAGCTTAATCAAAACACCTAAGGTTATAGGGCTATTTACATTGAAGCTTCCGCATGTGTGTTTTGAGAAATTAGAAAGAGAGTCATGAGAAACAATCTTAAGGGAGGTGGCCAATGAGAGGTTGGTAGAATGCATGTATTAGAAAAGCAAAAGGAGGTACAAACTAGGGGGAGAAAGAACACCAGGTAGAGGGAACAGAGAAGAGCAGTGGGGGAAGGGAAATTATGAGTACAATTTACATGTATGAGGATGTCATGGTAAAACCCATTCCTCTGTATGCTTACCTAAAATATTAATAAAATGAAAGCCAAACTAAATTTCTGAATAAAAGTGCCTAAGACTTCAACACATTCTCTTGTTTTAATTCAAGAGAGTTTGTGATGTTCTTCCTTCCTTAGAGTTGAGGGATTCTCCCCATAGAAAGGATCAGGACGTAGTGGCTGGGGAGAGAGTTCAGTGGTTAAAAGAAATGCTGAGACACTGTGACTTCCAATTGTGGATGGAAGCCATCCTTATTTGACCATAGCTGCCTGTTTTCTCCTAAGAGAATAGCTGTCCCATGCAAGTTGGGCCCCCACCATGATTAGAGCCACATACATTTTCTCTAATGATCCTCTGTGAGGCTAATGGGAGGGTTTACACAACCTCCTTCCTTTGTCTTAGTACTGTTCCCTTAGAAAGAGGACATTATTTGTCTCTCAGGTTGAAGAGACAACTGGTCATCTATTTCAGCATCTCCCAGCCTTGACTGTTCAGAATTTATAATGTGTTCCATGGCCCAGAGGTTCATCATTCTGACTCATGGTTAGAAATGTTTCCTGAACTAAGTCAGCCAAAATCACTTTAAGGCCCTTTCTATCATAAGACACCAGAGGCTGAATTCAGAATGAGCACTATTAAGCCATTGCCTTTGGAAATCCAAAGATTTAACATCTAAATAAGGTCCTATGGGATCCTCTATACTGGGATTAGAGATTTTTTAAAATCTGAATCAGAGTACAATATCATCCATATAGGGACAGGAAGCTGTCAGTGCTGGATAAGAACGAGGCACACATATAAAGGAAGAATATCAGCTCTGAAAAGGAGAGGTCATTGTGTGATATTCTTGTAGCAGACTACTTCAGGTTCTCTAAGATGAACTCCCAAACAAGGCAGAGTCATGGAGTAAGTGATATTTTTTTCTCAATTTTTATTAATATTTTCCATAATTATAAAAATATCCCATGGTATTACCCTCCCCCCTTTCCCCTTTGAAATTCCATTCTCCATCATATCCCCTCCCCATCTCAATCTTTCTACTTACATATATGCAATACCAACCTAATAAAAGCCCTCCTCCCTTTCTTTCTCTTCCCTTTCTATCTCCTTTTTTAACTTACTGGCCTCTGCTACTGAGTTTTTTCCTTCTCCCACAGAAGCCCAATCATCTGTAGCTAAGATCCACATATGAGGGAGAACATGTGGCGCTTGGCTTTCTGGGCCTGGGTTACCTCACTTAGTATAATTCTTTCCAGATCCATCCACTTTTCTGCAAATTTCATAACTTTATTTTTCTTTACCTCTGAGTAAAACCCCATTGTATAAATGTGCCATACCTTCATTATCCACTCATCAGTTGAGGGACATCTAGGCTGGTTCCATTTCCCAGCTAGTATAAATTGAGCAGCAATAAACATGGTTGAGCACATACTTCTAAGGAAATGAGATGAGTCCTTAGGATATATGCCTAGGAGTGCTATAGCTGGGTCATATGGTAGATCAATCTTCAGCTGTTTTAGGAACCTCCACACTGATTTCCACAATGGCTGGACCAGATTGCATTCCCACCAACAGTGTAGAAGGGTTCCTCTTTTTCCACATCCCTGCCAACTATTATGATCATTTGTTTTCATGATGGTAGCCAATCTGACAGGAGTGAGATGGAATCTCAATGTAGTTTTAATCTGCATTTCCCTGATGACTAGTGACATAGAACATTTTTTTTAGATCCTTATATGCCATTCGTATTTCTTCCTTTGAGAATTCTCTATTTAGCTCCATAGCCCATTTTTTGATTGGTTTGTTTGATAACTTATTATTTAACTTCTTGAGTTCTTTATATATCCCAGATATTAATCCTCTATCAGATATACAGCTGGGAAGATATTTTTCCCATTCTGGAGGTTGTCTCTTTGCTTTCTTCACCGTGTCCTTTGCAGTGCAAAATCTTTGTATTTTCATGAGGTCCAAGTGGTTAATCTGTGGTTTTATTGCCTGAGCAATTGGGGTTGTATTCAGAAAGTCTTTGCCAAGACCAATATGTTGAAGGGTTTCCCCTACTTTTTCCTCTAGCAGTTTCAGAGTTTGAGGTCTGATGTTAAGGTCTTTAATCCATTTGGACTTAATTCTTGTGCATGGAGAGAGAGAAGAATCTTTTTTCATCCTTCTACAGATATATATCCAGTTTTCCCAACACCATTTGCTGAAGAGGCTGTCTTTTCTCCAATGAGAATTTTTGGCATTTTTATCGAATATCAGGTGGCTATAGATACCTGGAGTTACATTTGGGTCCTGTATTCTGTTCCATTGATCTACAAGTCTGCTTTTGTGCCAGTACCATGCTGTTTTTGTTACTATGGCTCTGTAGTATAGGTTAAAATCAGGTATGGTGATACCACCAGCCTTATTTTTGTTGCTCAGTATTATTTTTGATACTAGAGTTTTTTTGTGATTCCAAATGAATTTTTGGATTTTTTTTCTATTTCCATGAAGAATGCCTTTGGAATTTTGATGGGGATTGCATTAAATGTGTAGATTGCTTTTGGTAAGATTGCCATTTTCACAATACTGATTCTTCCAATCCAGGAACAAGGGATGTTTTTCCACTTCCTAGTGTATTCTGCAGTTTCTCGCTTGAGTGTTTTAAAGTTCTCATTGTAGAGATTCTTTGCTTCCTTGGTTAGGTTTATTCCAAGGTACTTTATTTATTTTTTGTTTTGATGCAATTGTGAATGGGAGTGATTCTCTGATTTCATCCTCTGTATGTTTGTCGTTAGCATATATGAAGGCTACTGATTTCTGTGTATTTATTTTGTATCCTGCTACATGGCTGTAGGTTTTTTATCAGCTCTAACAGTTTGCTCCTAGTGTCTTTAGGGTCCTTTATATATAGAATCATGTCGTCTGCAAATAATGATAACTTGACCTCTTCCTTTCTAATTTGTATCCCTTTTATGCATGTCTCTTGCCTTATTGCTATTGCTAAGACTTCCAGAACTATATTAAATAAAAGTGGGGACAGTGGACACCCTTGTCTTGTTCCTGATTTTAGTGGAAAAGCTTCCAGTTTTTCCCCATTTAGTAATATGTTAGCTGTAGGCTTACCATAAATAGTCTTTATTATATTTAGATATGTTCCTTCTATTCCCAGTCTCTGTAGTACTTTTATCATGAAGGGATGTTGGATTTTGTCGAATGCTTTCTCAGCATCTAGTGAGATGATCATGTGAATTTTCTCCTTCAACCCATTTATATAATGTATAACATTTATAGATTTGTGTAAGTTGAACCATCCCTGCATCTCTGGGATAAAGCCTACTTGGTCAGGGTGAATGATCTTTCTGATAAATTCTTGTATTCTGTTTGCCAATATTTTGTTGAGAATTTTTGCATGTATGTTCATGAGGGAGATTGGTCTGTAATTTTCTTTTTTTTTTTTTTCTATCTTTGCCTGGTTTTGGTATCAGGGTGATGCTGCCTTCATAGAAGGACTTTGGTAGAATTCCTTCTTTTTCTATTTCATGGAAAAGCTTAAGAGGCAATGGTCTTAGCTCTTCCTTGAAGGTCTGGTAAAATTCAGCAGTGAATCCATCTGGGCCTGGGCTTTTTTTAGTTGGGAGATTTTTTATAACTGTTAGGCTCTCCATGCTTGTTATAGGTCTATTTAAGTGATTAATCTCATCTTGATTTAATTTAGGTAGGTCATATAAATCAAGGAAATCATCCATTTCTTTCAGATTTTCACACTTAGTGGAGTATATGCTTTTATAATATGTCCCTATGATTTTTTGAATTTCTCTGGCATCTGTTGTAATGTTACCTTTTACATCTCTAATTTTATTAATTTGTGTCTCTTCTCTCTTTCTTTTGGTCAGATTTGCTAAGGGTTTATCAATCTTGTTTATCCTTTCAAAGAACTAGCTCTTTGTTTCATTAATTCTTTGGATTGTTTTTTTTTTGGTTTCTATTTCATTAATTTCTGCCCTAATCTTTATTATCTCTTCCCGTCTACTGATTTTTGGTTTGCCTTGTTCTTCTTTTCCCAAGGATTCAAGGTGAAGCATTAGGTTGTTTACTTGCGACCTTTCTAATTTCTTAATATAGGCACTTAAAGCTATAAATTTATCTCTTAGAACTGCCTTCATTGTGTCCCAAAGATTTTGGTATGTTGTGTTCTCATTATTGTTTGACTCTATAAATTTTTTGATTTCCTTCTTTATTTCTTCATTGACCCATTCATCATTTAGTAGTGTATTGTTTAGTTTCTATGATTTTGTGTATGCTCTATAGCCTTTCTTGCTATTGATTTGTAGTTTGATTCCATTATGGTGAGATAGAATGCAAGGAATTATTTGAATTTTCCTGAATTTGTTAAGATTTGCTTTGTGTCCTAATATATGGTCTATTTTAGAGAATGTTCCATGCGCTGCTGGAAAGAATGTATATTCTGCAGCATTTGGATGAAATGTCCTGTATATATCTGTTAGGTCCATTCCTTCTATGACCTCATTTAGTCCAGATGCCTCTCTGTTTATTTTTTCCCGGGATGACCTGTCAATTGATGAGAGTGGGGTGTTAATGTCACCCACTACCACTGTGTTTGGTGTTATCTGGGAGCTTAGTTCTAACAGTGTTTGTTTGATGAATTTGGGAGCCCCCATGTTAGGTGCATATATGCTTAGGATTGTAATGTCTTCCTGTTGGAGTGTGCCCTTAATCAATATAAACTGACCTCCCTTATCTTTCTTGACTAACGTTGGACTGAAGACTGCCTTGTTAGATATTAGGATAACAACCCCTGCTTGTTTTCTGGGTCCATATGCTTAAACACCGTTTTCCAACCTTTCATCCTAAGATAATGCCCATCCTTTGTAGAAAGGTGAGTTTCTTGGAGAGAACAAATTGTAGGATCCTGCTTTTTAACCCAGTCTGCAAACCTATGTCTTTTGGTTGGGGCATTGAGGCCGTTGATATTAAGAGATATTATTGAAAGGTGTGTATTTATGCTTGCCTTTTTTTTTTTTTTTTGTGGTTCCGGTTCTACCTTTGCTCTCTTATGTTAACTAGTATTTGAGTATTGCTTGTTGTTTTCCAGGTTCCTTATATGTGTGTTTTTCATTCTCCTCAGCATGGAGGATTCTTTCAAGTATTTTCTGTAGAGCTGGTTTTGTCTTCAAATACTCCTTTAGCCTGCCTTTGTCATGGAATGTCCTTATTTCTCCATCTATTTGAATGGATAGTTTTGCAGGATAAAGTAGCCTTGGTTGACAGTTGTTATCATTGAGAATTTGGAATACATCACTCCAAGCCCTTCTGGCTTTGAAAGTTTGTGTTGAGTAATCTGCTGTGGTCCTGATGGGCTTTCCTTTGTAGGTAACTTGATTTTTCTCTCTAACTGCTTTCAATATTTTTTCTTTGGATTGTGTGTTTGGTAGCATGATTATAATATGGTGAGGAGAGGGTCTTTCCTGGTTTTGTCTGGCTGGTGTTCTAAAGGCTTCCTGTATCTGCATTGGCACCTCTTTCCCAATTTGGGGGAAGTTTTCTTCTATGATTTTGTTGAAGATGCCTACTATGCCTTTGGAGTGAAATTCTTCACGTTCTACTATGCCCTGAATTCTTATATTTGATCTTTTCATAGTGTCCCCAATATCTTGAAATTCCCATTCATACTTTTCTATTAGTTTGCCTTTCTCTTTGTTGGATTGTATTAGATCTGCCACCTGGTCTTCTAGCTTAGATATTCTGTCCTCTCCTTCATCCATTCTACTGGTGAGATTTTCTACAGAGTTTTTTATTTCATTAACTGTGTTCTTCATTGCTAGTAATTCTGACTGGTTTTTCTTTATTTTTTCTATTTCCTTATTTATGTCTTGTATTGATTTCTTTATTTAGTTAAATTGGTGTCCTGTGTCTTCTCTTATTCCTTTGATTTCTTCTTTGAGTTCATTGAACACATTTACAATCATTCTTTTGAAATCTTTCTCAGGCATTTCCTCTAACTCGTTCTCACTGGAGGTCATTTCTGAAGCATTGATACTTTTTGGTGGATTTATATTGCCTTGGTTTTTGGTGTTTCTTGTGTTATAATGTATATATTTTTGCATCTTCGATTAAGTTACTGCTAAGATTTTCCAGTTAGCTGGGTATTCTTAGCTGTATCAATTGATCTGATGTTCTATCTCTTCAATGTAGGAGATTAAGATGTTAGGTGTGGCTCTTAACACTCTCAGAGTATCTAAACAAGTGTTCCTAGGGGTTGAGTTTGCCTGCTATGGGAGTATTCAAGTAAGTTGAGTGGAATAAAATACAGGTATATTCTAAAATTTAACTAAACCCCGTACACATTCAGTCAAAAACAGCACCGAGCATTTATGCAAGAGTAGATATTATAAGAACCAGATCCTCTATCAACAAAGAGGTTAAGATTTCTGGTCAGTTGAGGGATCCAAGCCAGCTTGTGACCAAGGGAGACCCTTCCCTGGTTCAATACCAGTTACCTTTTTGGATGCTTTTGGTCTCAGTCAAGTTGCTGGCTGGGACGTTGGGCCACTGTTCTGTTTTCTGGAACTGGGCACTGGCTTTTCCTGTGGGGCAAACCAAGCCTGGCAACTGTGGCCCTGCAGATCGGCATCCCTGCTGCTGGATCCCTGCTGCTGTCGCTGAAGCTGCCGCTGCTGGGTCCACTGCTGCTGGATCTGCCACTGGAGCTGCCACTGCTGGATCTGCCGCTGGTGATCCGCTGGAGCTGCCGCTGCTGGGTACGTCGCCTCTGATCCGCTGGCGCTGCTGCTGCGGGATCCGCCGCCACCGCTGAAGCCGTTGGAGCTGCCGCTGCTGGATTCACTGCCGCTGAAGCCCCTGTAGCCGGTGCCGGAGTGGCTGATGTTGCTGTTGGAGCCGGAGTCACGACTTCCACCGCTGCTTCCACTGCCGGAGCCCGAGTCGCCACTGCCGGAGCCCGAGCCGCAGCTGCCGGAGCTGCTTCAGCCTGCCCGTGTGGGCTTTGGATCTCTCCTACTTCTCTGCTGCTATTTTAATCTCTTATACACCTCCCTTTTTAGTAAAGGTGTGTATTTTGCTGGGTTTTCTTTGGCTTTTTCTCCCCTAGGCTGCTTTGGCGTGGTTCCTATGCCGCCATCTTGACGGAAGTCCTAAGTGATATTTATTGAAGCTTACAGGGGAAGTTCCATAATGGCAGAAGAAGTTGGCCCTGCTTTCACAGGTCCAAGCAGAGAAAAAGAGAGAGGGGGGGGAGAGAGAGAGGGAGAGAGAGAGAGAGAGAGAGAGAGTGTCACAAGCCAAAAGCCAAACACCACGCAGCACTCTTCAGGAACTCCAAGTGGAACCGGGTACTTTGCATATCTTTAGAATGGAATATCAAACCCACCACCATATCTTAGGGCTGGACCCTTAGATCCACCCAATAACACCACTTCCAGACAGGTGGCTGCAAATGAAAACTACAAACTAATAATACACTGAATATATTGGAGGGCATCTATTCAAACTACAACAATTCTCCACTATGCTTTGGGTGTTGCCTGCACCATTCAGTCAGAATCTTCACAAAGAATATTTCTAGGAGAGTATCCCGTAAGGATATAGTTGCTAACTCCTACAGACTACTTGGTAGGATGAAGGGATTGCCTGATTTGAACCCAACTGCCTATGGTCTAGTGAATGCAGATGAGAGATTTTTTTTGAAATTTATTTATTGAATTCATTTTATAAAAAGGTTATACTCTTATATCTGCTCTCCCATGCCCCCATTCTACTGAGGGTCCTCGTTGGTGGGGTTATCAGAATTCATCATGGGGTCATAAAGGCCTAAATTAGTCTCTGTGTGGCTGATGGGGGAGATGGTCCCTCAGGATATTCCCACCAACTCTGAGGCTGTCACAATCTTTCCATTCCTTCTTCCACAATGTTCCCTGAGCCTTGGTGGATAATTTAAAGATCTGATTTAGTGTTTTTGTCTCTGTAGCCTCTGGATGTCTGTTTTGATGAGGTTTGAGTGGCCTCAGTGTCTGTTGCCATCTTTCTGGATTTGCTGGATTTGGTTTTCAGGATAGTAATGAAGGCAGTACTCATGTTGTGCTGCTTCTGGGCCCCAGAAGATGTGGTGGAGGTGACCAGTCTCATGGTATGCATCTATTCTTGATGCATTAATGCATCCTTATTCTCTGCAGTATTCTCCACCATCTGTAAAATAAAACAGATTCTCCAACCACAACTGAAAGCAGTTTAGATTAAAACGGATGAACATAGTTACTACAGAGACTTATTGATGTGTAGGCCTACTCTTCTGAGCTTCAGAGCAATGAAGGTTCTCTCTGGAGACTATTGGTTTCCTATCTTATGTAATCTGGCCTGATTCCCAGAACTAGATATGAGATTACAATTTCAGTGCTGCATTCAGTCTTTAAGTTCCTCAGTTTGACAACTTGAGTGAGAAGGAATTTCTCTTGGTCTTCCAATGATGCTAGCCATGTGGTAAGGCCAGCTGCTGAGAGGTCTAGAATGCAATGTTCACTCTTCTTCATTCCCAGACTTTGGTGTTTGTTCATTCATTTATTTGCAGGCAGAAAGAGGCAGAGAGAGAGCTGCAAGAGAGAGAGAGAGAGAGTGAGAGGGAGAGAGAGAGAGAATGGGTGATGGGTGTTCTTTGAGAACTCTTTGATATCACACAGATTTTTCTCAGTGGAGGGACCCACCTTGCTATCAAGCATACAGGTGTGACACTTGGGACTCCCTTTCTTTATCTCCAGGCCATACACCAGGTTGAGCTGTGTGGAAGCTCTTTTAAGGATGTCATGGAATTTTGCCTTGTACTTCTTATGTACCACCTTCTGCAAATCCACCCACAAAATGGGCTCCATCTTCTCATATTTGTCCAGCAGGAAGTGAAGCAGTATGCTTGCCTTCTCAGTGAGAGGATCTTTCCATGGATCCAGAGTGGAGGCTGCACCCCAGGATGTACTTGAACCTTGCCCAGAAGCACCTACAAAAGAAGAACCCTTACTACCCACAGCAGAGCTATCTGGAAGCCCAGGCATAAAGGGAAGCAAGATGATTACCCTGGGCAGCAGGAGGAGGGGCTGCTGCTGGCCTCTCTGCAGAGGGCTGAGCTCTCTGGAGACTATGGCGCTCACCACGAGCTGACTGGTGTTTGCCACCAAGGAAGTGCCCCTTACTCTTTAGGCCCTTAGGCATGATGACTGCTCATGGACAGTGGACAGGAGAGCTGGCAACACAGGAATCTGGAGGGAAGAGAATCAGGGCTTATGAGCAGAATACCAAAGCCAAGTAGAGAACACTTTCCCTTGTATAGAGATACCTTCATTTGCTTTCCTGGAGAGCAACTTTCTGGGACTATACTGTGTATATCATATACAGTTTTTCCCAGTTGGAGATCCCTGCTTCCCTCTGCTGATTTGAAGTCCACACTGTGGTCTACCTTCCCACAACACAGGGAGAGAGAATAAGGAGGACTTCACCAACAGTACTTCACTCAGGGACACACAGGGTTATTAGGCTTAATGACTAGACCCTTTATGCTGCCTCCCCCTAACACACTCTCCTCTATGAATGTTGCTGGGTGCCTTACACAAATATCTCCTGGGGTCAACATAAAGTGACACCTCTATATTTCATTCTGCCTTGATCCAGCCAGGCTGCCATACTTGGGGCAATTTTCTATTCCCACCCACTATTGAGGTAGAACTCTGCCCAGTCTTCAACACCACCTCCCCTCTAGTTCAGTTGGGTCTGGAAACTCCACTTGTACTGCAGTCTACGTCCTCTAGATGCCCCCACCACAAAGGCCTCCTTTCCCTGAGGACTGTGCTGGGCCCATGAAGGGACTTGCTTCTGGGCCTATTGTCTGCATCCGGGAACTCTGGAGAGGAGTGCAAAGGCACAGATGAGGTGCCGGTCTGGTTACTGAGTCACAGGGAGCTCAGGGTTTGCTTTTGGGTATCCACATTGGGTTTGGGGCAGTTACATTCAACTTAGTTTACCCCACAAAGCAATTTATGATAGCTAGAATGTTCTGTCACCTTACCAAATGCAGACCTGTCTCAAACCAACCACCTCACTCCACGGGCAGCTCTTCTGGAAATAATGGTCTGCATTTCATCTACTCCCCTCTTATATGTATCTGGTTCTCCAAATAAAATCACTGGTGTGGTCCTATGGTGGGAATGGTGTGTTCTCAGACTACTCATAGATTGCCTTGATGTTATATTAGCCTGGGATGTCTCCCTTATGAGGGAGTCAAATGATCCCAGAAAAATTTTATCACATTTTATGTAGAATCCTTAGAGTAAGACCACAACTTTCATCCCTATGTCCATGCTTGGGAATCCCCAACATTAAATGCATAGTTTTCTATAGAGTATATCTTCCTTTGTACCTGAGAACTTGAATCATCACTGTCTTATCCTTCCTGGGCCATCTTATTCCCTCCTGTATAATATCCTCCACTCCCAGCGTGGCTGAGATGTGTCCCTTTGAGGTGAACCAATGTATCTGAAACCAAAGATCTCTGTTCTGTAGATATGTTCATAAAAATTAACACAGAGCCATATTGATTTCAGGGATCATGCCTAGTACTGGCCAATGAAGTATGACTAGAGCATTTTGGAATCTATATTTTGTGACTGGGATCCTGAATCATTATTATTTGCCTCCTCTGCTTTCCACTCTCCTTCCTTCCTTTTGAATGGCTTGTACTGTAGTTCCTGTGTTGATGTGTATGAGTCATTTTGGTATGCATGTGCAACCATCAACATATATTAGAAAAGGTCTGGATCCAAGCTTCCTTCTGCTATTATCAAGTTAATACTACCATCAGTGCTCATTCTACATAGGAGGGAATTAAGAAATATTTCAACTCCACTAGGGTATTCAGTGGACACCAAGTTTGTTAGGCTTATTTCAAGGCCTGCTTTCTCAGAGGGCTTCCCCTTATAAATATAGAAGAGTACTTGGAACAAATCCCCACCTCCTGCTTTCCAGAGGGTTATTTCAGGTAGTATTGCAGTCTTTATTTCTGATTGACCCACCCTGGTCAACTTACAGAATCATGGTTCTGTGTCTGTCCCCAGACACCATAGAATATCCCCAAATTAATAACTAGCCCCTACCTAATACTCACAATTTCTCCTTCTACTCTTTGTGTCCTCCAACCTCTCACCTAGGTCCTAATTCATTGAGATGCACTGTGGAAGTGGATGGACTGCCCTCTCTGCCTAACAGCCATGTACACTAACTGTAAAGATGAACTCAGGAACTAGGGCTGTGTGGTCACTGGGTCACAGGGAGACTGGTGTTTTTTTTTTTGTGGTGGGGGAGATTTATAATGTTTTGATGGTTGTTTCTTTCAACTTAGTTTACCTCACAAGGCAACAGACTAAGGTCTCATCTAACAGGCAGGTGAATTTGAAGTCCAGATCCTCCACTTGTATACCTTCTTCAATTCTGTACCTAGTCCTCTTAATAAAACCCCAGGGATTTTAGTGTTTTGATTCTCCTTTGTTATGCAAGACAAGAGTTTAGAGAGATCTCCTGGAAAATTTTGCCTTGATTTACATGCAGCTGAGATGTCTTTCTCTTGAGAGAAACTGTGGGTTTCATAACCATTATCCAATTTTGTTTAGAGACCTTGGTAGTAAAATGGAGCAATTTTGTTACCCTATGCCTAGGATGTCCCAATAGTATATGGATAGTGCTCTGTGGGGACTAACTTCTTTTGTAGCTATAACTTTGAATCATATCTTTTTTTCCACCCTTATTCTCCAATCTCTTCTACTCCTCTTTAGTCACCTCCTTTCCCATATCCTACTACTCCTGCCCCATTCATTGTATTCCCTTCCTGTCTCTTCCCTTTTTTTCTATTCTCATGGCAGATTCTATACATGTAGTTCATGCTGTAATGGACTTAACTCTGTACCACAGGATTTCATAGAAATTACTACTCTATGGTCTCAGTATCCCCAGTACTGGTAGTATAGATATGGGCTATCATCTCTTGAAGTTCTTTTTTCTTTTCCTCATGCAAAAGTAAATTTGTTTGTTTTGTTTTAATGATAACATAACTCTCTGTGTTACTCACTAGCCTTTAACTCCTCTGTAGACTAAGGCTATCTCAAACTCTCAAGCCACCAGCCTCAGCATCTCTAGTTCTGAGTTTAGGGACAAGAAACACATCCCACCCATCCTCAAGCCAACCATAAAGCTCATTACATTTCTTATCTTTATTTGACCAAGTGCTCAGCCACATGTCCTGTATTGACTTGAGCTCACCCATTCTCACAAAGGGTGGATATTGATCAGTCCTCTTTGAAGAGGGGAGTTCCAAGAGAACTTCCAGAAATCCTTTGCCCTCTCTTTGCATGGGGCTAGGAAATCTCCCTCTTGAAGTGATTCAATGTCTCTGGGACCAAAGGTCTTTCTTCCATCAGATTCTTTCTAAAAATATTTTATTTTTACTTATTTATCAGAAACAGAAAGAGAGAATCGGCACATGGGGGCCTCTAGTCTTTGCAAACAAACTCCAAATACATGCACCACTATGTGCATCTACCTTACATGGGTTTTGGAGTATCAAACCTGGATCCTTAGGCTTCACAGGCAAACACTTTAACTGCTCAGCCAGTACCCCAGCCCCCATAAGATTTTAGTAACAACAACGTAGGTTATCCCAAGCCTAGTAGTCATGCCTGACACTACAACATTATCTCTGAATAGAGCTCCATCGAGTCTATCTTTGGTGGTTCAGATCTTGAATCATTTGTTTTCTCTTTGCTCCTATGCTCCATCCTGCCATTGTTTTTAAAATCTGATGCAAAGTTCTTCCCATGCAGTTCAATCTGGCAACAAACTTGCCTTGGTCTTATGATTCAGCTTCAGAAGATCTACATCGATGGGTTAAAAGGCATTCACTGAGCTGGAGATATTGCTCAGTTGTTAAGACACTTGTCTGAAAAGCTTAAAAACTAAGGTTCAATTACCCATTACCCACGTAAATTCAGATGCAACATGTGGTTAGAAGCCCTGATGTGCTTATTCTCATTCATTTATATTCTCTCTCTCTCTCATCTATGCAAATGAATAGAATAAAACCATAAAAATAAATGCATCCACCACCATCCTTGGTTAATTCCATATCGTCTCATGAGTGGTTAGATAATTTGTTTCCCTTTTTGAGACAAAAATCTCAATTTGTCAACTAAGATTTGGATCATCTGTGTAGATTTGGGGTGGCCTTAACCTCAAATGTCTTAGGTCCTTGACTACTAGGATTACAGGCATGCATCCCCATATCTGGATCTCTTTAAGTTCCAATTTAGTTTAGATGTAGGTACTACCATCTTCCTTACGTTGATTTTTTAAAATTCCTCCTATGTCATCTACTATACATTAAACTCCTGCTTATTTCCAAATAGTCTTTCTTCATTTTTTTTTTTTTTTTGGTTTTTTGAGGTGGCATCTCACTCTAGCCCAGGCTGACCTGGAATTCACTATGGAGTCTCAGGGTGTCCTCGAACTCATGGCAATACTCCTACCTCTGCCTCCCGAGTTCTGGGATTAAAGGCATGCGCCACCATGCCTGGCTGTCCGTCTTCTATTTTTATGTGATTTTTTTGCCCTCCTGAATCATCCATGACAGGAAGTTGATGAGCCAAATATTATGCATGTCTTGTGGAAGTAATGATAGGTGCTGTGAGGTCATGAACTCATACACCATTTGCTCACCAGGAGGCTAGTGTTTGCTTTGGGGGTTCTACATTGGGTTTGGGGAAATTATATTGCACTTAGTTTACCTCGCCAGGCACCCAAAGACAGCTGGAATGACTCTCTCACCTCAGTGACACAGGCCCTATCTCACACCAACCACCTCACAGTTAAACTGGAAGTCAAGAGCCCCCATTTCTACTTGGCTCCAATTTATGTGAATCTAGTTCTCCAAATAAAATCCCAGATATGGACCTGTTGTTCTGGTAGCAGGGAGTTCTTTATAACTCACAGCAATTGATTACCTTGGTTGTACATTAGACTGGGATGTCTCCCTCTTGAGAACAATATGACTTACAACTTTATTTTGTTGACAGTTATCAGTATCAAGTGATATGGCTCAGATTTGATCCTTCCATGCCATAATATCTCCTGCACTTAGGATACTGACAGTTCTTTAGTTGAAAAGTGAATTCTATAGGACCTCAGTAACATCTGGATGTGTGAGTAATTTGTGGACATGACCTGGAATGAACTCTTGCCTTAGAAACAGGAGCAGCCACAACTGTAGCTATCTTTTCTACTCTCTCTGTCTTTTTGATACAAACCTCCTCATACAGATTGGGGAAGACAGTGGTGGAATGGTGGTGGTCTCACTACACTTAGCTAAAACTTTTAGGACTTTCATCTTGGTCATTTCAGCAGGAGTGCTGGGAATCCACTGAAACATCTAGTTTGGAGGATCACTCTGGGTTATCTGATGGTACTCTAGGTAAGTTTCCTGCATATTATCTTTTAACAATGAGCTTTTGGGGCTTCCTAAATATTAAATTCTTCTTCTCAGCACATAGTCATAACACATTCAAATATTTCCAGACCTCTTCCTTAGTGGAATCATTGCCCTTCATGAAGGTAATAAGCAGAAGGGTCATTACAATACCTGTTTGATCAATAGAGAGGAAAACCTTGCTCATGAAGACATCACAATGACTGGTATGATTGACTTCCTTCAACTCAAGGTTAGAAAAAAATAGCACCATGAGAACTGAATATCTTAAAGTGCTCAGGAAAGTGCTCTTTGTTCTTTCTGTTGATCACCTTCAGAATTATCTACACTAAGGTCTCATTCTTCTATTTCTTTAGCAGCATTTCCACCAACATATTTGCCTTCATGATGAATGAATGTCTGTGTTAAGCTGAGTGTGGGCTTTTTTACTTTTCTTATCAGCACCTACTTCAGCTGGTGCAGGACACACTTGTATCAGAAGATCAAGGGGATGCAGCCCTCTGAGATTCCTTAGCGGTACAGGCATAATAAACAAAGCTGAGGGTATTGCTCTGGCCAACAAATGGAGATACAACTCCCCCTCTACAGTGGGCTGAGCACCCTGGAGACACTAGCTCTCACCTTCTGTATGTTGTTGCTTGTCATGGGAGTGGCCCTTGCTCTTGTGTCAGCTACGTATTATGAATGTACTCAGGGAGAACAGTCAGGCATTTTGGTGGGAGAGCTAGCATGGCAGGAATCTGGGAAGGCAAGTATCAGGCAACATGAAAGCAAAATAGCATCATTATGAAGAGAGCACTTTGGGTTAAAGGGGAACCCTTTTGCTACTTTCCTGGAGGGCACCGTTTTGAAAATGCATCAGACTTCTAGCACCCTGTTCAACCTGATTATTAAGAACTTTTTGGAGGAAGCTACATCTTTTTAGGCTATAACATATTATCCATGCTCTAGGTTTTCTTAAGTGAGAGCAAGGACTGCAGTAGTTTCCACTATGTTCAGGGGCCATTGTCTCCTGGGTTTATGTTCAGGATGTTCAGGACCATTATAAACATTTTAGATTAGTCCATGATCCCTGATTCTTCCCTCTGCTGCTTTGATGTTAACACTGAAATCTTCTGCAATACCACTCAGTAGGAAATTAAAGAGCACTTTACCCCCACCATTTCATTTAGGAGACACATTTGACTATTAACAGAAGGGGAGAAATTTGAGGGCATTTGTTGTTACTCTTAGTGTAGTTCCAACCATAGTGACAAATGTACTCACATAAATCCTTTCCCATACTCAGTACTCATCTTCAGATGAGTGAGTCATGCCCTTTAGAACAAAGTTCCCACCTCCCTATTCCCCTGAGGTCAAACTAAGGAAGTACTTCAGTCTTTAGGCCTGCTTAGTCCACCTAACACAACTTCAGTTGCAGAATTCTGTGTGTTTGCCTCCTACTCAGTTCCAGAGTATGAAATCCTCTTAGTTTTTATCTGGAACTTTCTAACTACATTGGACCCTGTACTACTTGTTCTTCTCCTGGAGTCAGCCAGCCTCCCACCAGGGCCATCATTCCCTGAAACACGTATAGGAAGTGAATCAATCCTGTACATAACTTTCACTTCTGGGAATTCAGAGGACCAGAACAGGGTGAAGCCCTGTGTGGAAATATTTTTATGGGAAAAGGTAAGTTGTGATTTTGGGATCCAACATACCAACATCTCACTTAAAGTTCTTGTTTTGATTGCATGTAGGTGCTCAGTAAATCACTTCTATTGTGCCAAAGCCTGACATTAAAACCAAACTTGAAACTTTTGATAAAAAGTACTGATATGCTTCATTTGGCCACTTTTACTTAACCCTGTTCCTGTAATTAAGTCATGATGGAAGATCTGGAATCTTGTATATTATGAGGTGTGGCCTCCAATTTTATTTCACTTCTCATTATGGATAGAGCATAGAGAGCATAGACATACAACTTTTTGCTGATACAAATTCATCTTTATTTTCCAACCATGACCTTAAATATCCCAAAGGAGAAAGTGAGTAGATTTCTTAACATGAGAGCTACCATTGCTGTTGGTTGACATCATGGTATATTCAAAATATAAGGGCTGAATTTCTACCATTGTTAAGTATTAGTCACATTAGTCACAGTAATATTTGCTGTTCAATTTCATGCTTGTAGGTATATTTTCTCATTTTATTCTGCAGATGTAGTATGCATGGTGTGTCAATGGTGGTGGTATGTGACATATATATATATATATATATATATATATATATATATATATATATACTAACGCCAGAAAATATTGGGTCTTTCTTCTATTGGCCATCAACACGATCCCTTGTGATCTAGTCTCTATGAATTCAGAGCTGCAGTTTTCACAAGGCCCAGTGGTTCTCTAGTTGATCCACACAATACTGGGGCTAGAGGCATGTGTTTAGTGTGGGTAATGGGGAGTTGAACTCAGCTGGTCTCAAGCCCTGTCAGTCCTTCATGCCTATAACAATGACTTTTACCCATTGAGCCACCTCCTAATCACTGATATATTGTCTTAATATCATAATAAATTACTGGCAAGTCCTGATTCACTAGGCAGGTTTTAGACGGCTTTAGTAGTATCACAGGACTCACACTTCCTCAACTCACTCAAATATTTGAGTTGTCGTAATATGACCCTATTTTAGAAGCAGTTTCAATTGCTATCTCACATCCCTTCAGTGAGAATAAAAAGTTGTGCTGTTGCAAGATATAGAAGAAAAATAGAGACCCAAATATAACACTTTTCCTGCATCCAATTCTGTCATCTGATTTTTTTTTTTCTTTTGCAGGCTACTGTCAAGCTTCCACTTCTTGAAAGATTTATCCACAGATGTCAGTTCTATGCATATTTAGAGGCCTTTGCTCTTATTATTAAAATAGTTTTTCTTTTACTTCTTTAATCATTCAGTGGTTGATTTCAGTCATGGGAAACAGAAGGCTGCAACTTGTTGTCCATCTTTACAGTGATATATATATATAATGTTTTCATAAGTTTCTTCATAATATTTCCTTCAGTGAAGAATAAAATATATAAACCTCTATTATTGAATGTATGGCTTCAATATGAAATCTCACCCATATGCTCATGTTTGTTATTAAGTTTCATACTCAATCCCGGGCTGGTGAAGCTTTTGGGAGGTGGAGACTTTCTGGAGGAGGTGGGTCACTATGGGTAGACGTGGAGGTTTATTAGTCCAACCCTACTGGATGTTTGCTAGCTGCTTCCACATTGCTGCTGATGTATGAAAATGTAAACTGGTTGCTTGTTCTGCCATACTTTCTCCACAATGATTAAATTTCCCATTTGAATTTTAAGTCTGAAATAAATACTTTACTCCAATAAGCTGCTTCTGATTGATTGTTTTGTCACACCAATTAGAAAGTAATCACAACAGTAACTAATTTTCTAAGTCTATCAGTAACTTTTTGTAATTCTCTCAAAAAGAACTTATACCTTTCTGTTTGGATATCTATTACATATAGTTTTGTATATTGTTACTGTTTGAATTCTATATTCTTAACATTATTTAAAAAATTTTTATTTATTCGAATGTATGTATGGTGATTTTACAATTTATATCAACAAAGGGGCTATTATTGTGATGAATATACCATGTTGGGTTAGTTTTTTTTGAATGTGTTTGTGGGAGGAATGTGGGCGGATTTGGTACTTTAGACTAAAGAAGGCTTATAGTGTTATAAGCAATTATTGATGGGTTATTCTGGTGAGAATTTGAAAATCCTAAATGCAGAGAATTGTTGACTGGGAAAATTTGGCTTATGAAGTTTCAAAGAGGAAGAAGAGAAGTTTGTTGGAACTGGAATACTAGCAGAATGACTCACTGCATTCTAGTATGCTCTGAGAATTTGATCAAAGTTGTGTTCCAAAGCAATGAATTGGTGTGCTTGGAAGAATGTATAGAACAGAAAGATATGAAAAATGTATAGTTCATCACAGGAATGAAATATCAAGTAAATTTGAAGCTATAGTCATAGAAACTGGTTTAGATTTAAGCTTCAATTATTGAGGAAATTACCACCACTAAAATTGGAATAGCTGTTTTGCATGGGGACAATGACAAAGATGCCCTGAGGGAGAAAGAAACCCATGGAAGAATCAAGCTGGTGTGACAAATTCTTTGGAGGGAGGGGGTGTAAAGGCAGATTGATGAAGGAGTATCCATGCTCTTCACAATCAATCTTCTCCTTGGATTTATAAATTTTACTATGCCACCCATCTGGTAATAGTTTTGGAAGCATGAAAAATGCAGGGAAGCAGGTTATGAAGTGCACATAGTTCAAGGAGCTGATAAGATATGACACTGTGAAGTATGGTTGAAATCCCTGTATGGAGAACCAGTAAGGCCATTGTATGGCGCTATGAAAATTAACCATGTGCTGCAATGGAGACCCAAAGAAATGTCAGGACCATAGGACAGCTGCTAAGGAAAGCCACTGTCTTGTGGTCTTGTGATGGAATTTTCCCCAGGTTGTTAGCAACCTAACTGGAAAGCAGGAATTGGAAACCCAGAGAATTTCTCATTGGTTACGGATGTTGGACTTGGAAGTGAAGTTTTTTGATGTTTGCCTGCTGGTCCAGTCACTCCTTGTTATGCCTTCTTTTTCAATTGGAATGTTTACTCTTTCTTATTATTTGTTGGAAATGTGTAACTTGTGTTTTGATTTCACACAGCTCACAATTAAGAGACAGACTCGAATATGAGATGAGGGCTTGAACTTTTGAAGAGTCTTAGTAAAGACTATGTGGAATTTTGAAGTTAGACTGAGTACATTTTACATTGTGAGGTGATCATGAATAGGTTGAATGTAGTACTTTGAATGTAAATGGCTCCATAGCCTTAGGTGTTTTTGATTAAGATTAACCTTCCTTCCTACTTAAGTCTCCAGCAGGCAGAGACCTGCTTATGGAGGTGAGTCACCAGAGATGGACCTTGGTAAAGAGTCTTTCCCTAAGATCCATTTCTGCTATGGAAGAATGATGAAGTGAGCAAGCTTCTTCCACCATGATGAAGCTTTCCCTGGAAACTGTAAACCTGAAATAATCCCTTTGGTCCCATATGCTGCTTCTGGTCAGGTGTTTGTCCCAATAATAAGAAGGTAACTGCAACAAAATGTGTGCATGTGGGCATGGTGTACCACAGCACACATATCAAGGTCAGAGGAAAACTTTGTAGTGTCTTTGCTCCACCTTCTTTTTGAGACTGGTTATCTTGCCAAGGATTTTCCTGGCTATGACTTCCAATATCTTAGGCAAACTGACTTTTTGAAGTGCTAGGGAATCTAGGCCATGAAAGCAAGCTTTATAAGCCAATGTCTTTAACTGATAAGTTATATCCCCAGCCCCATATTGCCAGTATTCTAATCAGCTACTGATTTTGTTTGACTAGGCTTCTGATGTTCCCATAGTGAACTTTTGTCCACTTTATTTCTGAATTAAATTACATAATTAAACATTTTCTACCAGAGTTAATTTTTGTAAGCATATGTTTGTTTTAGCAGTATTATTAGTATATATTTGTTGTCTAGATGAGGTATTGGATTCTGTACATGCACATCATATATTTTGATAGTATTCATCTCCTGTGGTTTCATTGCCACAGGCACCATGTCTCCCTCTACATTCTTAATATTTCCCTCTTACCTTCACATTCTTTACTCTGTTTTCAAAATTCCACTTGAGACAAATCCTTTGACACTTGCTTTTGTGTATGGCTTATTTTGCTTTGCAAAGTTAGGTGTGCTTTCCAAAAAACATGGCAAAACTTTGATCATCTTGATGGGTAAACACAACACTCACATAGTTTTTTTTCTCATATTTTGGTTTTATATTAATCCATTGATGGGCACCTAGGTAGATTCCAAAACGTGGTTATTGTGTAACGTGCCATGATAAACATGGCTATGTGATGTCTGTATTATAAGATAATTTCATTGTTTTATTTATTTACCCAAAAATGGCATAGTTAGATCATAGCATATCTCTACTCTTATTTTTTCTCAGAAAATTCTATATAGATTTCTATGGTAGCTGGACTAATAATATACATCCCTCTTACCAGTGGATATATTTTCATTTTTTCTCACATTTTGCCAGAATTTGATGGGTTCATTTCCTTAAGAAGTGACATTTTGACTACAGTGAGAGAAATTGTAAATGTAACATTTACTTGTATTATCCTAATGGCTAAAATGTTGAACTTTTACTCATGTTTTATTGGTCATTTGAATGTCTTCATTGAAAACTATCTATTCCTTTCAACTTCCCACTTATTCATTTATTTTCCTATTTGCTGTGTAGTTTTTTTTTTTTGAGTTCCTTTTATACTCAACATAGTAATACCAGTCTGATGGCGAAAATGTCTCCTCATTTTGCAAATTTTTCACTCTAGTGATTCTTGCCCTTAATGTGCAAAAGTTTTTATATTTTATATAATCTGCATTTATCAAGTCTTGATGTTGTTTCTACAGGGCCCTATTTGGAATATCCTTTAGTTTAACAATGCTTTAAATGACTTCCCAGGTTTTCCTCTACTAATGCCAAAGTTTTAAGTATTACATTATCATCTTTGATCCTTTTTTTTTTCTTTTTTTCTTTTTTTTTCTTTATTAGTTATTTTTGTATTCAGCAAATACAGTCAATTTGGTACCATTATTAGGCTCATCCGTGACCTACCCCCTCCCCTTGGCCCCTCCTTGTTGAGGTATACGGGTCATGCATTGTGGAGTTAGCCCACAGTTATGGGTAAGCTAAATGTCTCTGCATATCATCATCTTTGATCATTTTTTATTTTATTTTTCTACACAGTTGGAGATAGGATCTACTTTAAATCTTCTATGCTGGGATATCCAGATTTTCCAAACCTACTTGCTATACAGATTTGTTGTTAGCTATGATCTATACATAGGAGTCCTATTGATGTGGTGGTAAAGTGAAAGATGAGAAGGATTCTATAACACGTGATTAGTCCACAGTATCTTAGTGACCCTCTTCCCCTTGGCTGGTTCACAAGGACTTCTCAAGATTTTTTACACCCTAACTGAAGAATAAATTCAAGAGGATATGCAATGTACTATTTCACTTCTGTTCTTAGAAATAAAGAGTGTTTGGACATGGATGTTTCCTTTCTAGAAAACCACTTAAACTCTGATGAAATATATACCACATAGGCTCTGACAAATAGTTTATCTTTCAGAAGGCTATATTTTGAATAATAGGTTACTCTCTACATTAACTGTAACAGATTCTCCTGGCCCTTACCTGGCAGTACAAGGATACATATATTTAAACTTCAGTTCACATCACGAAGACCCATTAGGATTCCTAGATATAAAATGATAAAACAGGGGCTGGAGAGACGGCTTAGTGGTTAAGCGCTTGCCTGTGAAGCCTAAGGACCCCGGTTCAAGGCTCGACTCCCCAGGACCCACGTTAGCCAGATGCACAAGGGGGCGCACGCGTCTGGAGTTCGTTTGCAGTGGCTGGAGGCCCTGGCGCGCCCATTCTCTCTCCCTCTTTCTATCTGCCTCTTTCTCTGTCTGTCACTCTCAAATAAATAAAAAAAAAATTATTAAAAAAAAAATGATAAAACAATTGGACACCTATTATAGAAGGCACCATTGGAGTTCTTGGTTTTCAAATTTGTCTACAATGATAACCCAGCAAAAGCAGTTTAGGTTTTCCTATCCTGATAGTGCTACCAGCAGTGGCTTATGTCTCTGGGCTTCTGTTCTAATATGTTGGCTTTCTCTGTATCTTGAACATGTTTCTCTTATTTTGAACTCCTAACTTCTCTCAATGATATATGAGGTTTGCTTCTTTTAACCTAAACATTTATGTTATTGTTCAAAATGTTTTGGTTACAAAACTCAAAACTTTTCATGTTAAGCAAATACTAGAAGTGACTAAGAATAACTTTATGTCTAAGTTCATTATGTATATTTGCAGAATTAATTTTCTTTTGTGTATTTCAGTAAAAAGAGGTTTCTTTTGTTTGCTGATTCTTTCAAAGAACATCCTCAGTTATAAAACACAATCTGAAATTTCATGTAACATTTTTTTAACACTGCGAACCATCAAAAATCATGGCAGCTTTCTTCCTCAAGACAAGTACAACAGTAGGAGGTAATTGTTAACAAAATGACATCTTAAATTGTATGTATTATCATTTAAATTTCATCTTACGTTTGCTATGTAATGTATATTACCAAAGTGATATGCCATCAAATTTTTTATGGTCTTTCTAGTCAAATCTAATCAAAATCCCTACCGCATTTAAGGTACAAAGATACACGGCATCATTGGGGAGCTATGAGATATTTCCTTCTACAGGTTTTCTAAACACATTGCTTATGTTCCCACTTATACAATTATATACCTAAATTCACAAATTCTTCTAATCTCTAGTTCCCTTTCAATAACAGCTAAAAATATCAGATTTCATCATCCAAACAATATCCACCTAATGATGAGGCTCTGAGGCTACATGTGTTAAGTGTGCATACTATGCAAGCTATACTTTTGTGTGAAGAACAGGAAAATTTGCCTGCCCTATAATCAATGTACACTGGTAAATAAGGTAAGACTAGGGTAATATCCATTCTTGGATACATACAAACATAACTGGAGGTACAAAAGTGTTACTGAACAATATGATATCCCAATAAGCACAGGTAGTGAGCTTGTTGAAAAGAGTTCTAAGCCAAAAATTAATTATTATGACTACTGTTTCCATCCAAATGGGCTTGGATTTTACCTCATATGTCATAATTTTATTGTAGAATATAAAACATGTTTGAAATTTAGTGTATAGGATATTCATTTCTCATAATGTGACCTAATGTACTGATTCAGGTATCTGGAATTTTTATTTTAGAAAGTTCTGAGGTTCAAGGGTAAGAATATATATATATATATATATATATATATATATATATATATATATATATATATTGCATTTTAAGCTTAAGTCCCCCAACAATGAAGCAGCACACTAGCTGAATCTTTGGTGCTGGTTCACCATATAACATATTAGAACCACTGAAACCTAAAGGTTCCAACTTTCCTGGTAGACATATATATATCTCAAGACACCTTCACTTGATTACTTCGAGTGTAAACTTCAACCTTATGAAACTTTAAAGGTGGTCCCTCTCAGCACATATGAGATCCCATCAACTTCCAACTGTTCCCATTGGAGACATCCTATCATCACGAAGAATCATACAGTATTTTCGTTAAAAACTAAACAAAAAAGTTTAATGATTGGACCAAAGCATAAGACAACTAAAATATTAGTGACAATGATCTTTTTTCTTCCAAACTCCCAAGTTTAATTTTATCCCACCAGTAATGGAACTGGTGAAATCTTCAGAAAGTGCTTAGGACATGAATATAATTTTCATGGATAAGATATGTGCGTTTTGAAAAGGCAGAAGAGAATTTTTCTTTTTGTGATTTGAGGATATCCTAAAAAAGCTTCCATCTTGAAAGTCCAGTGAGTGACAATCAGCAGATCCTGGAGTATTCATACCTATATCTTCTTCTGCTAAGTTTCCTAAATTATGGTATATAAACTTCTTATTTTTAATCCATCTATGATAAATACTTTTTCAGACTTAATTTCTCTCAAATTATTGGATAGAATGACCAAGACCAAGTATTTAATCTCAGAAATATTTTAATTAGAACAGCAAAGTGAAATTTATAAAATGTGAAATCTGAACATCTTGTGGTGGTTTGAATATGAAATGACCCCATAAGTTCACATGTTTGTGAATAAGACTCATACCCAATCCCCCATGGGTGGAGCTTGTGGGAATTGGAGCATTTCTATGGGAGGTGTGTTACTGGGGGCTAGTCTGGATGAAGATTTTAGTCTAGCACAGTGTATATTCAGAGCTAGCTTCCTCATATTACTTCTGTGATGGTTTTAATATAAAAGTCCCTATAGCCTCAGACATTTTTGGTTAAGCTTTGTACTTAATCTCAAGAAAGCAGAGTCTTATGAGAGGAGGTATATCACTGGGAGCAAGTATTGAATCTAGCTCTAGGAATGTGTTCAGAGTCCCATTGTACTTGCTGGTGTTGGCTGTTGTCTCTCTGTTGTGGATGTGTGATGAAGTAAACCAGCTTCCTGTGTCATGATGAGGCATTCCTGGAAAACTGTAACACTGAAATAAGCCCTATACTCCCATAAGGTGCTTCTGATTGGGTGTTTGTACCAGCAGCAAGAAGGTAACTGCAACAAAATTGGTACCAAGAAGTGGAGTCATTAATGTAATAAATCTGATCATGTGGTTTTTGGTCTTTTGGAATGTGTTTTCAGGAGGAATGTGGAAGGATTTGGTATTCTGGACTAGAGAAGCCTTGCAGAGCTATTCTGGTGAGAGTTTGAAAATACTAACTTCAGAGAGAATTGTTGACTGGGCAGCCTTGGATTATGAAGTTTCAAAGCAGAAGGAAAGAACTTTGCTGGAACAGGGCTACTGGTTGAAAGGCTTGCTGCATTATGCCATGCTCTGAGAATTTGATCAAAGTTGAGATTAAAACTAATTGATTAGTATGCTTGGCAGAAGATAAAGCACAGAAAGATATGAAAAATGTAGTTTATCAGAGGGAAAAATCAAATTATTTTGAAGCTATAGGCAGAGAGACTGGTTTTTATATTGAAGCTGCAATTGATAGGAGATTAACACCATTAAAATTGGACAATAATAAAGATGCCCTGAGGTGTCACACTTGGAAGAATCAAACTGGTAAGAATACAAATTCTTTTGAAAGAAGGGGATTTGAAGGATGACTGATGAAGTATTATCCTGCTCTTCAAGTCAGGAATTAGTCCACCTTGGGTTTACAAATTTGGCTGTTATTCACCTGGTACTGATTTTGAAAGCATTAAAAATCCAGGGAAATAGGTCATGAAGTACAGACAGTCTCAGGAGCCACTGTTAAACATAAATGTGAAGCAGAGTTGAAATCCCAGAATGGAGATCCAGTAAGTCCATTGTATGGAGCTATGAAGATGAACTTGGGTTGCAATGAAAAATGAAAGAATTTATAGATGTCAGGTCTATAGAATGGTTGCCAAGGAGAGTTGCTGGTTGGGGATGGAGGTTTTCTTGGGATGTCAGCAGCCTAACTGGAAGGGCAAAATTGATTGCCTAGAGATTTTGAACCTGGGTACAGATATTGGACTTGGAACTTAAAATGCCTGATGTTTGCCTGCTGCTTTTGATTTTCATTGGTCTTGTCTCTCCTTGTTACATCTTACTTTTGCAATGGGAACATTGCTCTGTGACATTGTGTGTTAAAAGTATGTAACTTGTGTTTTGATTTCACAGGGCTCACAGACAAGACAGTCCTAAATCTCAGATGAGACTTTGGACTTTTGAACAGTGATAAAATTGATTAAGACTGGGCTGGAGAGATGGCTTAGCAGTTAAGCGCTTGCCTGTGAAGCCTAAGGACCCCAGTTCGAGGCTCGATTCCCCAGGATCCACGTTAGCCAGATGCACAAGGGGGGCACACATCTGGAGTTCCGTTTGCAGTGGCTGGAAGTCCTGGCGCGCCCATTCCCTCTCTCTCTCTCTCTCTCTCTCTCTCTCTCTCTCTCTCTACCTCTTTCTCTGTGTCTGTCACTCTCAAATAAATTAATAAAAAATGAAGAAAAAAATTTTAAAAAATTGATTAAGACTATAGGGACTTTTGAAGTTGGATTGAGTGCAATTTGCATTGTAAGATGATCATGAGTGGATGGGGGTATGGTGTGAAATACAATGCTTTGAAATATGTAATTCTGAATATAATTGGCCTTATAGACTCAGATAATTTGGTTAAGCTTCATAATTAGTTTCTAGTAAGCATTGCTCAGCTGGAAAAGGTGTCACGGGGGGTGGATTTTGAGTCCATCCCTAAGTGCGTGTTCAGAGTTAGTTCATACTTGCTGATGCTGGATGTTGTCTCTCTGTTGTAGATGTATAATTAATGCATTATTTGGAGGTTCAAGTGTCTCCTAGACCTGTGAATCCAAACTTTTAGGCTCTTATCAATTTTAACAGAGAATTGAGAAAATTGACTCTAAGAAGAGTAGATTATGAGTTATGATGTTTGTTTTGGGAAAATTAATACTCAAAGTAAAAAAAGAAAAAACTCAGTCCACAAGAGAATTCCTCTCTTTGCCTGGGTGGGAAGGAAGGAAGGGAGATGGAGAACATCTCACTCACAAAGAACTCTGCAGAGGGAAAAGCCTGTGGCACACATACACACAGATACGTGGAATGCAAGACATGAGAGCCTAGACCAAAAGATTCAGAGGAAACACACTCACACACATGGGAAATGGACCATGAGAAGACAAGCCCTTCAATTTTACACTCATATAGGTATCATGTAGGAATAAGAAATAGGAAAGAGTATGACTCAGGACTTAAGGAAAGATCACAAATGTGGCAGAGGGTGAAAGTACCAAAAACCAAGGTAGGAAAGTCGTCAGATGGGAAGAAACTCCCTTCCCGCTTCCCAATCTGCTGGGAAGGGCCAAATGACCACCAAAGCAGGCATCAGGAGAGTCCATTTCCAGAACAATATAGTCAAGAGACTGATTACACATATGGCAAGCCCATTCAAATAGGATGAACCTTTCCATCAGATTCAAGTGTGTAATTGAGAGATCTAATTGTTTCCTGGATTGAAGAGGGCTATCTCAGAAAGGCCAAGCTCATCTAGGTGTGGTTAGGTCAGGAAGAAGCAGGAATTTCTATTTATGAGGAATTTCTTGGAGCCATGTTGGGTGAGACTGGATCAGAGTTGGGTTCTATCATGACAAAGCAGGCAAGGTAGCATATGCTTGCACTTGGGCCTTGTCTCTGGCTGACTCTCCATATAAAAATTAACTCTTTCTTTTTTTTCTCCTTCAAGATGAAGTGAACCAGCTTTTTCTACCATGATGAAGCTTCCCCTGGAATCTGTAAGCTTGAGTAAACCCTTTTGTCCCATAAGCTCCTTCTGCTCCAGTGTTTGTCCCAGCAACAAGAAGGTAACTGCAACAATTTTTTTTTCCCTACTGCTGTCAAGATGTTATACCCAGGCTGCTGGCTCTTCCAAGCATTCCTGAGATAATGAAGTTCTCCTTAAAAGTCTAAGCAAATATAAACTCTTTCCTCCTATAAGCTGCTTCTACTTTGATGTCACTGCTATAAACTTTACTGTGTGTGCCTCTTATTGAATCCCCAGCTGATGGAACACTAGGGAAGTGTAGCTTTGCTAGAGTGGGTGTCCACTGTGAATAGCTCCTGAGATTTATTAGTGTTTGGTTTTTAGTGTTTAGAAATTGTTGTGGGAGGAATCTGGAAGATTTTGGAATTTTGGAGTAGTGATGCCATGTAGTACTTAACAACTAAATTCGGAGGGAAACATTGACAGTGAATACATAATTTATGAGGTTTCTGAAAGGAAAGATGACTTTGCCTGGAACTTGGCTGGAAGCTGTGTTCTGCCTATATCTTAAGAACTTGAGTAAATTTGAATTTAGAAGTAACGGAATAGTGTATTTGGTGGAGGACATGTGAATAGGTTTGGATTCTGTGCACAGAGGCTTCAACTGGTTCAGCTTAAATGATTTAAGTGATAGCCACTATCTCTAGGATGGGCCAGCTATTCTCCATTGAAACAATAAGGATGTGGATTCTTTTTGAAATAACAGAGCATGAAAGAAGAAAGCTAAAAGAGTTTCCTGCTTCTCAAAGTCAACTTTATACCACAGGATTAACAATTTTTTGCAGCCTCACTCATCTTGTACTCCTGTTGGAAATATGACAAATGCAAACAATAGGGACCTGAAGTACAACCATGGACAGTGGGCAGGGAGGGTTGCAGTCCCTGTATAGAGACCTATGAGGGCATGGCAAAGACATGTGAAGGCAAACTGTAGGTTGCATTAGAGACCCCAGGATTTTAGAAATGCCAGGACTATGGCATAGACACCAAGGAAAGCTGCTGACTCTGACTTGGATATATCTGCAGAGAAAGCAAGCAGCCAAGGCTATAGGGGCATAGTATGGAGCCCAGACATATTATCATGAACCCCAGATGCCAGACATGGAATGGCAGGACTGGATGTTTGCTGTGCTGATTTTGTATCTTACATGGGCCCATGCTTCCTTACTATATCTCCATTCCTCCTTAATAGAATGGGAATGCTTCTACTGTTTCAGTATTTTGGGGAACATGTAGCTTATATTTTGACTTTATTGGGCTTACATCAAGTCTCAAATGACATTTTGGACTTTTGAACAGTGTTTGAATCGGTACATATTATTAAGGCATTTAAAGTTGGTCTCAGTGCATTTTGCCTCATGTGGTGGTCATAAGTCTATTGAGGCCAAAGGCAGAATGAGGTGGTTTAAACGTGAAATGTCTCTGATGTGTTTGTGACTAACAGACTGGTGGAGCCATTGATAGGTGGATCTGTACTATAGGGAGTGTGCCAGTAGGGGTGATCCTTGAGTTTTATTGGTCCAGCCTTACTGGGTTTGCACTAGTTAGTTAATTCTGGCTGCCACATTCCAGACAATGTGACAAGATGTGATGCAAAGCTTCCACTCTGCCATGCTTTTTCCAACATGATGAAACCTCTCCTTGAAACTGTAAGCCTTAGATGAACCCTTTTCTTTCATAAGCTGGATTTGGTTGGGTGTTTGGTCCCAGAAATGTGAATATAACTCTAACACAAATTTTCCTTTATTTGTCTGGATTTATTGAGGCCAAAAATTTTACTACAGATCATTTCCTATTTCTTTCTTTTTAAAAAAACTGTTATTTTTTTCTTTATTAGTTAGTTTTGTATTCAGCAAATACAGTCGGTTTGGTACCATTATTAGGCTCATCCGTGACCTACCCCCTCCCCTTGGGCCCTCCTTGTTGAGGTATACTGGTCATGCATTGCGGAGTTAGTCCACAGTTATGGGCAAGATAAATGTCTCTGCATATCATGACCCAACATGTGGCTCTGACATTCTTTCCGCCCCCTCTTCCACAAAAGTCCCCTGAGCCATGTTGGGTTCATTTTTGGTCTGCTTCAGTGATGAGGTGTTGGGGGCCTCTGAGGCTCTGGCTCTCTGATTTGGTAGGAGTTGATTTTTCTCTGTGTTAATCTCCTTCCCCCTTGTGCTGGTATCCAGTTCAACAGGAAAACAGCACCCTTGCTTGTTTCTCCAATTTTTCTTAGTTTCAGCCGGGGCCCTTTGGAGGTATGATGGGGTGGCTCTCTCCTTAGGATCTACATCTATCTGAAAAAGAGAAGCAGATTCTCCAATGGAGAGTAAGTTAGCACCAGGACAAAAGAGATAACCCTTACTTTTTTATAGAGCATTTAATAGGTGTAGGCCCTCTTGTAGCCCATGATTGATGGTAGCTTGATATTGGAGAGTGGGCTTATGTTTGGATATGGTTCTGAATTGTTTCCCAGCTCCAGCTATGGGTCCTGTACCACTGAGGAGATCAGTTAGCCAAATTGAGAGCAGTTGGTTCCCCACCATGGCTGTGTGCCACTATTGCACTTGTGTGGGCATCACAACAAGTTATTTGCTGCTAAGTAGGTTAGACCATGAGTTGCTTGGACAGATATTGGTCATTTTCCCCCAGTCGCCCATGTAGCACCTTCTGGCATTAGATGCGCTGACTGTCTGGGGACTGACTATCTTCCAACTTCTAACCATGCCATTCTATTTTGAATGTCAACCACATAAAGTGCCTTCAGCAGCAGGGTCCTACCACTAACTTTTGGTGGGTCATCAAGTACTCTGACAGAAATCTGTCTGCCTTTTAGGAAACTTTGTAGGTCTCTCTGATCAAAAGCTCATTGTGGATGATAGCCCCATGCTGGTACTGGGAGTTACAGGTCAGTGCCCACTAAGAAAATGAGGAAAAAGATAACTAATATACAAGAGTTAGAGAGAAGAGAGAGGGAGAAGGAGAGGGAGAAGGAGGTAGGGAAGATGTAGAAGATTAAGGTTAGTCGTGATCCTACCCTCTCCAATGTCTTGTGGTTCAGGTGTTCCCTGTAAGGGTCTGGTGAAGGATCAGCCATTTGGTCTGCCATTTACTAACTAGGATTTTATGGTACCATTGCCATTTGGGTCTAGATTTGTGTTTCCCACCCCTTTGATGCCCTCCCCTCCCTCCCCTTCCATCCTACTGTCTAGCCCATGAGATGCTTGCTGGATATGTAAGGTATCTTGGGTAGATTCAGATTAGGTGCTGTAGATGGGTGAGACTATGTGGCGATTTTTTTCTGTGATTGGGTAAGTTCACTGAGAATGATCTGTTCCAGGTTCAACCATTTTTCCGCAAATTTCATTGTGTCATTTTTTCTTACTGCTGTATAGAATTCCATTGTGTAGATATACCACATCTTAGTTATCCATTCTTCCAGTGATGGACATCTGGGTTGATTCCAGCTCTTAGCTATTACAAATTGAGCCACTACAAACATGGTTGAGCAAATCTCTCTAGCCTGTGGTTTGAAGGTTTTAGGGTAGATGCCCAGTAGGGGAATAACTGGGTCTGTTGGTATCTCTATACTCAGCTTTCTCAGAAGTCTCCATATTGCTTTCCAAAGTGGTTGTACCATCCTACACTCCCACCAACAGTGGATGAGTGTTCCTACTTCTCCACATCCTCGCCAGCATTTATTTTTATTTGATTTTTTGATGTTTGCTATCCTTATTGGGGTAAAGTGGAATCTCATAATTGTTTTAATTTGCATTTCTCTGATGCTTAGGGATGATGAGCATTTTCTTAAGTGTGTGTTTGCCATTTGTATTTCTTCCTCTGTGAACTGCTGGTTCAACTCTTTGCCCCATTTTGTAAGTGGGATGTTTGACTTCTTACTGTTTAGATTTTTGAGTTCTTTGTAGATTCTAGAGATTAGGCCTCTATCAGTTGGATAACCTGCAAATATTTTCTCCCATTCTGTGGGTGATCTATTGGCTTTGCTTATTGTATGCTTGTCTTTAAAGAAACTCTTCAGCTTCATGTGATCTCACTGGTTGAGTGATGCTTTAAGTTCGTGAGCTACTGGGGTTTTGTTCAGGAAGTCTTTTTCCATTCCTATATCATGGAAAGTACTTCCTAAATTTTCTTCCAGTAGTGTTCGAGTTTCTGGTCTTATATTGAGGTCTTTGATCCATTTGGACTTGAGTGTAGTGCATGGTTAAATGTGTGGGTCAAGTTTCAGTTTCCTGCATATGGTTATCCAGTTTGTCCAGCACCATTTGTTGAAGATGCTGTCTTTTTTCCAGCCTATATTGTTTGGGCCTTTATCGAATATCAAGTAGCTATAGTTGCTTGATCTAAAGTCCGGGTCGTCAAGTCTGTTCCATTGGTATATACTCCTGTTTTTATGCCAGTACCATGCTGTTTTTATTACTATGGCTTTGTAATATGGCTTTAGATCAGGTATGGTGATGCCTCCAGAGGTATTTCTTTTGCTGAGGATATGTTTGTATATGCGAGGCCTTCTGCCTTTCCATATGAAATTGGAGATCATTTTTTCGATCTCTGTGAAGAACACTATAGGGTTTTTATTTGGAATTGCATTAAATATGTATATTGCTTTGGTAGGATTGTCATCTTCACAATGTTAATTCTGCCAATCCAGGAGCATGGGAGGTCTTTCCATTTTCTCAAGTCTTTCCTCAATTTCTTTTTTGAGTGTTTTTATGTTCTCATTGTATAGATCTTTCACTTCCTTGGTTAACGTTATTGCAAGGTATTTTTTTTTTCGTTGCTATTGAAAATGAGACTATGTCCCTTATTTCTATCTCTGTATCTTTGTCATTTGCATATAAGAAGGCTACTGATTTTTGTGCATTGATTTTGTATTCTGCTACTTTGCTATAGGAGTTAATCACCTTCAGGAGTTTTGGGATGGAGTCTCTCGGGTCTCTTACAGATACAATCATGTCATCAGCAAATAAAGCTAACTTAACTTCTTCCTTTCCAAATTGTATCCCTTTATTTCTTCTCCTGTCTTATTGCTTGAGCTAGGACTTCCAGTACTATATTGAAAAGCAGAGGTGAGAGTGGACAACCCTGTCTTGTTCCTGATCTTAATGGGAATTCCTCCAGTCTCTCTCCATTAAGTTATTTGGGCCTTCGGAGCTTTGTATATTGCCGTTATTATGTTAAGATATGAACGAACCATGCCAATTCTCTCCAATGTTTTGAACATGAAGTGTTGTTGTATCTTCTCAAAGGCCTTTTCTGCATCTATCGAAGGGATCAAGTGGTTTTTATGTCTAACCTTGTTTATGTGGTGTATTACATTGACAGATTTCCATATGTTGAACCACCCCTGTGTTCCTGGGAGGAATCCCACTTGGTCTAGGTGGATAATGCATTTGATGTGTTGTTGGATTCGGTTTGCAAGGATTTTGTTTAGCATCTTTGCATCTAAATTCACCAGGGAAATAGGCCGGTAGTTTTCTTTTCTTGTGGCATCTATGCCTGGTTTTGGAATTAGGGTGATGCTAGCTTCATAAAAGGAGTTGGGTAGCTTTCCCTGTTCACCAATTGTGTGGCACAGTTTGAGGAAGATTGGTTTGAGTTCTTCCATGAAGGTTTGATAGAATTCAGCTGAGAAGCCATCTGGTCCTGGACTCTTCTTTTTTGGTAGGTTTTTTATTATTTTTTCAATCTCCATGAGTGTGATGGGTTGATTGAGGTGATTAATCTGCTCTGTGTTTAGCTTTGGTAGATGGTATGCATCCAATAATTTATCCATCTCCTCCACATTATCCAGTTTTAGTGGAGTAGATGTTTTTGAAATAAGTCCTGATGATTCTCCCAATTTCACTCATGTCTGTTGTGATCTCTCCTTTTTCATTTTGAATTTTGTTAATTTGAAGCTTCTCCTTTTTTGCTTGATCAGATTGGCCAGGGGTTTGTCAATCTTGTTTATTTTTTCAAAGAACCAGCTCTTTGTTTTGTCAATTGTCTTAATTGTTTCCTTCGTTTCCAATTCATTGATTTCTGCTCTGATTTTAATTATTTCCTTCCTTCTGGAGCTCTTTGGGTAGGATTTTTCTTGTTTTTCCATTGCCTTTAAGTGGATGGTTTATGTCATTGATTTGGGGCCTTTCTGTCTTTTTTATGAAGGCATTGAGTGCTATGAATTTTCCCCTGAGGACCGCCTTCATTGTGTCCCATAAGTTTTGGTACGATGTGTTCTCATTGTCATTCAATTCCAGAAATTTTGCAATTTCATTTTTTATTTCATCCACTGTCTATTTATTGTTTAAGAGTGTGCTGTTCAGTTTCCAGGTGCCTTTGGGATTCTTGGTGGGTCTTTTGTTGTTGATTTCTAGCAATATAGCATTGTGATCTGATATCATGCAGGGAATTATGTCAATCTTCCTAAATATGTGGAGGCAGACTTTGTGAAACAGTATATGGTCTATTTTATAGAATGTTACATGGGCTGCTGAGAAGAATGTGTAGTCTGTGGATTTGGGATGGAAAGTTCTGTAGATGTCCCTTAGGTGTAAATGATCTATGGTTTTGTTGAGCTCTCTTACTTCCCTGTTGAGTTTCTGTTTGGATGATCTGTCTATTACTGGTAACGGTGTATTGAAGTCCCCAGCTATGATGGTGTTGGTAGTTATTTCTGTTTTATTGTCAAGTAGGTTTTGTTTTATGAACTGTAGTGCCCCTGTGTTTGGTGCATACAGATTTATGATTGTAATATCCTCTTGATGGATCGTTCCCTTGATAAGTAGGAAGTGGCCTTCTTTGTCTTTTTTGATTATTTTCGGTTTGAAGTCTATTTTATCCGATATTAATATAGCTACACCTGCTTGTTTCTTATTCCCATTTGCTTGGAATACTTTTTTCCACCCTTTCACCCTGAGGAGGTGTCTGTCTTTAGTGGTGAGGTGGGTTTCTTGAAGGCAACACATTGAGGGGTCTAATTTTTTTGATCCATCCTGTTAGCTTGTGTCTCTTGATGGGTGAATTAAGGCCATTAATAAATACGGTAATGACTGTGAGATTTGATTTGATCCCTGCCATATTGTGATGGCAAATATGGGTTGGTGTATTCATGGATGTTCAAATTTTTTGTGCCTACTCTGAGTTTGGTTGTTGTGATCTGCTTCTTCTAGGCAATTGAGTTTGATTATTTGTTTCTTCTCTGTGGAGAATTTTCTGAAGTACTCTCTGTAGGTTTGGTTTTGTGTTCATATAATTGTAAAGCTGAGTTTTGTCATGGAATGTTTTTCTTTCACCATCTATTATGAGGGATACTTTTGCTGGGTGGAATAGTTTGGGTTGGAAGCCATAGGTTCTTAGACTTTGCAGTGTTTCATTCCAGGCCCTTCTAGCTTTCAGGGTTTCCATTGAGAAGTCTGAAGTAATTCTGATGGGGTTACCTTTGAAGGTGGTGTGCTGTTTTTCCCTAGCTGCTTTTAGGATTTTCTCTTTGGTGTCAATGTTTAGAGTCTTAATGATAATATGTCTTGGAGAGTTTCTCCTTTGGTCCAGTCTGTTTGGAGTTCTATTGGCTTCTTGTATCTTGATGGGCCTTTCTTTTAAGAGACTGGGGAAGTTTTCTTCAATTATTTTGTTAAATAAGTTCTCCATGCCTTTGGTCTGGATTTCTTCTCCTTCTGGTATTCCAATGATCCTGATATTGGGACGTTTAAGTGTATCCCACAATTCCCTCATGTTCTGTTCACAGGAGCTTTTGAACTTACTGAAATTTTTGAACTCTCGAACTGTTTCTTCCATCTTGTCTTCCAGATCAGAGTTCCTATCCTCCACTTGGCTGACTCTATTCTTGAGAGCTTCTAGTGAGTTCTGGACTTGTTGAATTAAGTTTGCAATTTCTATTACTTTTCTATGTATAATTTCCATCCCTCTGTCAAGCTCCCTTTTCACATCATTTTCTTATTTACTTGATGATTCTTGGAGTTCATCCTTGCATTTCTTTATGTCTTCATTTAGCATGGCCAGCTGATTTTTAAGGTCTTCTTTTTTTTCACTCTCCCTCAAATCTCTTAACTCTCTTTGAAATCCTTCCATTTTCTTATCTAATCCTTCCAATTTCTTATCTATTAGTTCTAGTTTAGTGATGGCAGCATCCACACAATTATCGGTCCTTTGTTGCATTCCTGCAAGTTCCAGCAGTAGGTTGGTCAGGGTTGCATTGCTCATAGCTTCAATTTGGTGTTCTGTTCCTAATGGTTCTTCTATGTTTTGGTTAGATGTATTCATTGTGGGATTGGGTGATCTAACTGGATTTTCTTGCATTTGATTTTTCATGTTATTTCTTTTGCACTGTGTTCTGCCCATGACAGTGTATGGGCATGTAGGTGGGCGTATCAGCCTGGGCTCAGGAACAATGGGAATCTTGGGCAGCCTGGGGTAGTTGCCAAGCAGCCTGGGCTTTCCCTCTCACTTGCCAAAGCCGCCTATCTACTGCCGGGCAGGTGCGCCTAATTGCCTGAATTCTCAAGTGGTAATGTTCCAAAGCTGCTAAAGTTCGAGCTACGAGTGGCACTGAGGCACCAAGCACTAAAGCAGCCCAAACTCTTGCTGGGAACACTGGGACCTGGAAGCTGTCTGCGCTCCCCCACCACAGGACAATGGCGGATGGCCGGCGCAGCCGACAGGTAGGGGATGGCACCTGAGCTGGCGCAAGTGAGAGACACAGTCTGTGCTTGCATGGCAGTTGCTGTGGGACTGGGCTTGCTTAGTAAGTGGGAGAGTGGGCGAGTCTGTGGAGTGGTCTGAGCTTCCGCAAGCAGGGATTCCCAGTTATTTGGGGGGAGGGGTGGGCTACCCACCCGCGAGGGGATCCGCGATTCCCTGTTTCCCCCCGCCTCTGAACCCTCCCAAATTTCTCTCCCCTGAAAGCCCCAATGAACCCTAAATATCTTGCCTGTCTTTCCCCGAGATTCGCAGCGCAGCTAGGTGGTTGCTATCTTCCCAGAATCCCCCTCATTTCCTATTTCTAATGAAACACTTCAACACAATATTTTGTCAAATCATTAAACACTAAGGCAGATTTCCTAACTTAGTTTTCAAAATAGCACAGCACTTAACAGTGAGGTAAGTGTAGAATCAATGCCGTGGTTCCTAAAGATGTATTTTAAAGCCATTTAAACATTTTATGAAAGGGAAATAACATTTACAAATTAACTACAGAAAAGAGAATGGAAATATGGGAAGGATAAATGAAGGGAAGAAGGAAATAAAGAAATAAAGAATGAAGGCAGTAATTCTGATCATTGCAAAACTATTGTCTTGACCTAATCATCTTCCAAATGCTCCAGATCAAATAACTAATGGTTATTGCTGATTTGAATATTCACAATATTTTAATGAACATATGTAGTTTGTATATGGGACAGGAAGATTTCTTATATTTTCTACTGACAGTTTATACTTTTCTGGTTACTGGTTAATAAAATAAATTTACAAGGAATTCAGATACATACATGCATATGTATCTGCCTATGTAAATCTAAATACTTCAAAGTGTTTTCATCCAGGATTTTGTTCTTCTATATTAAAATATTGGTGGCCTTGCAGTTTGAAGACATTTACATTTCATAATAATTTAAGTTGTAAATTGGGAATATTAATAAATATGTGTATGTGATACATGACAATATATTGGACATTAAGCTTTGAAACAGAGTGATTCTTAAGGGACTGAAAACAAATAAGAATGAGCCTGTCCTTGCCTCAGCATGTTCCCTTGAGCTCAATGTAAACATGAATAAGAATGAATTCACAGTATATGCTATCCAATCAATTTTCCATACATGGAAATAAATACGTTTAATAGATACAACTGAAAGTAGGTAGTAATAATTGAGTATATTTGGGGGCATATATTTTTATTGTCAATTAAGTAAATTAATTATTGATAGTTCACTGGATTATCAGGTCCTAATGGAACTAGGATTCATGTAATTCCAAATACTCAAAAAGCTGACACTCACAAATGGCAAGATACTCACGAGTGGAATGTATTTGTGGACTATAGAATGATTTCACAACTAGATTTTGCTATTTAGGAGATCATGTCTCAAAATAATAGTAAACTTAAGGACTGGAGGGTTGGCTTAATGGTTAAAGCACTTGTCTGCTAACCCATGTTCAACACCTCAGGTCCCATATAAGCCAGATGCACAAAGTGGGACATGCATCTGGAGTTCGATTGTAGTGGCTGAAGGCCCTGGTGCACCAATTCACTTCTACTCCCTCTCTCATAAAAAATAGTAAATTTTAAAAAAAGTTGTGGGCACAGCTCAGAGGTAAAATATTTCCACAGCATATATACTCTAATTACACATTATATATTATAGAAAAAAGATTACTTAAACCATGAATTTTTAAGAATAACATCATCTTTATAGCTACATAATTGGACTGAAAAACCTTAGATTCAGATTTAAAAAACTATTCAATATATTAATTATTTTACTATAAGGAAGTTTGCTAAATTAATGAAATTGTATAAATTTTGCTTTTTTTATTTTTATATATTATTATATATGGACATATTTTATATGTAAACGTCACATGTTGGTACCATCCTTTCCCTCTTCCATGCCACTTTTATGAAGAGGCCTTCCTCATTGGCGATTTCGGTCAACCCCATGGGTATTGTGGGTCATGCATTATGGGGCAGCAGTCAGTTATGGGGGAAAGGCAGTATCTCTGTGCAAAATGTCCCAACTTGTGGTTCTAACAATCTTTCTTCCCCTTCTTCTGCAAAATTCCCTGACCCATGCTGCGAGTATTTTAAGTCTACTTCAGTAATGAGTGCTTAGGTGCATCTAGATATCTGGTTTGGCAGGTGTTGAGTGTCTTCAGTATGTATCTCCATCACCCTTGTGCTTATATCAGCTTAACTAAGATTGCAGAATTCTTGTTCATTTCCCCAATTCCTCTGTGGTTTCAGCTGGGGCTGGGGCTGGGGTGTGATGCACTGGGACATTTATCTCCTCAAGTCCAGTTCCCTTCTGAGAAATAGAAGCTGATTCTCCAATGGAGAGTGAAGTCAGTGCCAGTTAAATGGGATAACAATTATTAATTTAGAGAGATTTATAAGGGTTTAGACACTTTTATAGTGTAAGGTTTGTGGGAGCTTGACAATGGAAAGCAGAATAATTATCTGGATATGATTCTGATATGTTTCCCTGTTCCAGATATGGTTACCTTTCCACTGAGCAGACATGTTAGCCAATCCAAGAGCAGTTGGTTACCCACCATGGCTGTGTCCCACTATTGCACTTGTTTGAGCATCACGCCAGGTTGTTTGCTTCTGAGTCACTTAGACTTTGAGTTGCTTGGACAGATGGTGACTACTTTCCCCTGGTAGCTCATGTAGCACCTTCCAGCACTGGATGGGCTAATTATCTGAGGACTGACTCTCCTTTGGATTCCAGGCAGGTTTCTCCATTCTCCGTGCTGACAGGATTGGTGCCTTCAGCAGTAGGGTCTCACCATTAACTCTGGTGGGTAATCAAGTGTTCTGACAGAAGTCTGTCATGTTTGTTTCGGGAGATCTAGTAGGTCTCTCTGGTCAACAGCTCATTGTGGATGTAGACCACATCCTGGTACAGGGAATTAAAGGGCAGTGCCAAGGGAAGACAAAAGAGCAAAATCCAGGGAAGAAAGAGAAACAGGAAAATTGAGGTTAGGTTTAGTCTCACTCTGTCCAGGACCGTCTGATTCAGTTGCTCCCTCTAAGGATTGCTTGAGGGTTCCCCCTTTTAGCCCGATGTCCAGGATATAGGATTCTATGGTACCAGTTCAACTTGGGTTCAGATTTTGTGTGCCCCACCTTTTCCCTTCCTCCAAGCCCTACCTTCCCCATTGTCCAAGCCTCAAGATGCTATTTAGGTATGTCAGCAACTTGGGCTGATCGAGGGGTAGAGTGAGATCATGTGATGATTATGTTTCTGTGATTGTGTGAGTTCACTTAAAATGAACTGTTCCATATTTGATCATTTTTCTACAAATTTCAATGGTCATTTTTCCTTAATGTTGAGTAGAATTGCATTGTGTAGATATACCACATCTTGGTTATCCATTCATCCAATGATGGGCACCTGACTTGATTCCAGTTCTTAGCTATTATAAATTGAGCAGCTATGGACATGGTTGAGCAAATATCTCTGAACTGAGATGTGGGGCTTTTAGGGTAAATTTTAGGGAAGAACAGGGTCTGCTGGTAACTCTATATTCATTCTTTCCAGGAGTCTCCTAATTGATTTCCACAGTGGTGTACCAGCTTATATTCCCTTCAACAGTGGATGAGGGTTCCTGTTTCTCCAGAACATTTCCAACATTTGTTTTCATTTGATTTTTTTGTTTGCTGTCCTTACTGGGTCAAGGTGCAATTTCATAGCTGTTTTAATTTGCATTTCCTTAATGGTTAGGGATGTTGAACATTTTCTTAAGTTTTTGTTAGCTATTTGTAATTCTTGCTGTGAGAACACCCTATTTTAGTTCTCTGTCCTACTTATGGAGTGGGTTGTTTGATTATTTTATTGTTTGGGATTTTGAGTTCTTTGTAGATTCTAGATATTAGGTTTCTGTCAGTGTTATAGCTGGCAAAGATTTTCTCCCATTCAGTGGGTAACATATTGGCTCTGCTAATGGTATGCTTATCTGTGCAAATGCTTTTTAGCTTCATGAGATCCCATTGATTGAGTGCTTATTTAATTTCCTTGGCTACTGGGGTTTTGTTCAGGAAGTCTTTGTCCGGTCTTATATCGTGGAGAGTGCTTCATATTTTTTCTTCCAGTAGTTGAAGTGTTTCAGGTTTTATATTGAGGTCTTTAATTCATTTGGACTTGATTTTTCTGTATATTGAAATGAGTGTATCTAATTTCATTTTTTGACATATGGTCATCCAATTTGTACAACACCATTTGCTGAAGATGCTGTCTTTTCTCCAATCTACATTGTTGGCATATTTCTCAAAGAGCAAAGAGATGTATTTGCTTGCCCTAAAGTCTGGGTCTTCAATTCTGTTCCATTGGTCTATGTTTTTGTTTTTATTCCAGTACCATGCCTTTTTTGTCACTATGGCTTTGTAATATAGCTTTAGATCAGGTATCAGGATACCACCAGAGGTGTTTCTTTTGCCGAGAATATGGTTGGATATCTGAGGCCTTCTGCCATTCCATATGAATTTTGAGATCATTTTTTTCAGTCTCAGTGAAGAATGATGCTGGTTTTTTATTGGTATTGTGATAAATCTGTATATTGCTTTTGGTAGAATTGCCATTTTCACAGTATATAGAGCCTTTATTATGTTGAGATATAAAGCCTCCATACCTCTTATTTCCAGTGTATTGATCATGAAGAGCTGTCATATTTTGTCGAACACCTTCTCTATATCAGCTGAGATGATCTTGTGGTTCAGTTTATTTATGCGGTATATAACATGGACTGATTACCATATGTTAAACAATTCCTGCATCCCTGGGATGAAGCCTACTTGATCAAGGTGGATAATGCTTTTGAGTTGTTGTTGAATTTGGTTTGCAAGAATTTTGTTCAGGATCTTTGGATCTAAGTTCATTAGGGATATAGGCTTATAATTTGCTTTCTTTGTTGCATCTCTGTCTGGTCTCGGTATTAGGGTGTTGCTAGCTTCTTAAAAGGAGTTGGGGAGTATTCCCTGGTCTCCTATTATGTGGAATAATTTTAGAAAAATTGGTTTCAGTTCTTCTATGAAAGTTTGATGCAATTCACCTGAGAAGCCATCCAGTCCTGGACTTTTCTTTTGGGGCAGGTTTTTGATTACCTTTTCAATCTCCATGGATGTGATCAGTTTGTTTAGGAGATTAACCTGCTATGACTTTAATTTTGGTAGGTGGTATGTGTCTAGGATAGGAATTCATCCATTTCTACCAGTTTATTTAATTTTGTGGGGTACAGGTTTTGGAAGTATGCCCCAATGATTCTTCCAATTTCATTGATATCTATAGCAATCTCTGTTGTTTCATTTCTGATTTTGTTAATTTAAGATTTCTTTCTTTCTTTTTTTTTTTTTTTTTTTTTTTTTGCTTGATCACTTTGGCCAGGGGTTTGTCAATCTTGTTTATTTTTTCAAAGAATCAATTCTTTATTTCATTGATTTCAAAAAATGTTTTTATAGTGTCTAATTCATTAATTTCTGCTCCAATCTTGATTATTTTTTTCTCTCTGGAGCTCTTTAGGTTGGATACTTCTTGTTTTTCCAGCACCTTTTAGCAATCAGTTATTGATTTGTGATCTCTCTGTCTTTGTAATGAAGGCATGTAGGCTTTGAATTTTCCCCTTATGTCTGCATTCATTGAGTCCCATAAGTTTTGGTAGGTTGTATTTTCATTATCATTCAATTCTAGGAATTTTACAATTTCTTTTTTTGATTTCTTCCACTACTCCTTTATTGTTTAAATGTGTATTGCTTAGTCTCCAGAAGTTAGTGGCATTATTGATGTGTCTCTTGTTAATTTCTAGCTTTAAAACATTGTGATCTGACAAAGTGCAGGAAGTAACTTCAATTTTCCCAACTTTATGAAGGCATGCTTTATGGCCTAATAATACAGCCAATTTTGGAGGGTGTTCTGTAGGCTGCGGAGAAGAACGTGTATTCTGCAGAGTTGGGGTGGAAAGTTCTGTAGATATACTTTAGGTCTAGTTGATCTATAATGTTGTTGAGCTCTATTATTTCCCTGCTTATTTTCTGCTTGGATGATCTGTCTATTGATGATAGTGGAGTACTGAAGTCTCCAACTATGATGGTGTTGGTGTTTATTTCTGTTTTATTGTAGAGTAGATTTTGTTTTATAAACTGTGATGCCCCCGTGTTTGGGGCATGTGTATTTTTGATTGTGATGGGCTCATGTTGGATCATTCCCTTGATGAGTACAAAGTGGCCTTCTTTGTCCTTTTTGATTACTTTTGGTTTGAAGTCTATTTTATCAGATATTAATATAGCAACACCTGATTGTTTTGTATTTCCATTTGCTTATAATATATTTTTTATTTCCATTTGCTTATAATACATTTTCTAGCCTTTCACCCTATCTATCTTTATTGGTGAGGTGGGTTTCTTGAAGGCAGCAGATAGAAGGGTCCAGTCTTTTTTATCCATCCTGACAATCTGTTTTCTTTTGATGGGTGAGTTAACAACATTAATATTTAAGGTTATTACTATGAGGCTTGAATTATTCCCTACCTTGATGAGGTGTTTTATGTGGTTGGATGCTTACTTGTGTTATGTACTATTTTGAGCCTGGTGTATCTTGGTTATTGTGATCTTATTCTTGGCTCCTGAGATTGGTTGTTTGACTGTTCTGTTTGGAGTATTGGCTCAAGCATTCTCTGTAGATTTGACATTATGTTCATAGAATTATAGAGTTGGCTTTTTTCATGGAAAGTTTTTCTCTCATCATCTATTATGAGGGATACTTTTGCTGGGTAAAGTAGCTTGGGTTGGAAGCCATAGGTTTTCAGACTTTGAAGTGTTCCATTATAGGACCTTCTGGATTTCAGGGTTTCCATTGAGCAATCTGATGTAATTCAGATGGGATTGCCTTTTTATGTTGTGAGTTGTTTCTCTCTTGCTGCTTTTAACACTCTATATTTGTTTTCATTGTTAAGGGTTTTAACTATACTGTGTCTTGGAGAGTTTCTTCTTTGGTCCTGCCTGTTTGGTGTTCTGTGGGCATCTTGTATCTGGATGGGCTTCTGTTTTGCAAGACTCAGAAAACTTTCTTCAATAATTTTGTTGTGTATGTTTGCTATGCCTCAAGTCTGGATTTCCTCTCCTTCTGGTACTCCCATGATCTTGTTGTTTGTCCACTTTTTAATGTCCCACAGTTCCCTCATATTCTGTTCACTGGATTTTTTGAACTTAGCAAACTTTTCTAACTCCCAATCAATTTCTTCTGTCCTATCTTCCTGTTTAGAGGTTCTGTCTTCCACATGAGTAACTCTGTTGGTGAGTGGTTCTAGAGAGGTTTTCATAAATTCTATTTGAATTTTGCTTTCCATTGTGATTTTTGTATAATGTCCATTTTTTTTAATTGAGGTGTGATTTCAATTTTAAGTCTAATGTTCTTGATGCTTCTTATAGTTCATTATTGCATTTGATCAAGTCTTCATTAAGCTTAATCAACTTCTTGTTGAGGGCTTCCATTTATTGACTTACTTTCAATTTATTTGTATCTCTTTGGAGGGTTCTAACATTTTCTTCCATCAAGTTAAGTCTAATGTCAAAAGCTGAATACTCTAGGAAATGATTCTGTTTAATTTCATTGATACAATTGTTGGTTCTTTGATAATTTGCTTCAAGTTCAGCATTTTTTTAATCAGGGTCCCATTGGTTGTTGTGTTTTCATTTTGGGAATTAATTTCTCTTGATTTCTCTATGATTTCAATGGAGGCTTCCATAGTAGGACTAGGCATCTTTCATGGAGATATCTCATTTTTCTGATTTTCCTTGGCTTTTTTGCATTGTTGTCTACCCATTTTAGGAAGACTCTTTATTTTATTGAGAAGGAAGCATGTTTGTGTCCTTTGGCCTGTTCACCCTCTGACTCAGGGGAACAGGGATGTTGGTACTTTGTGTCCAGTCAAGATACCAGAGCAAAAGGTCTGATTCCACAATTCACACAGGGTCCAGGCCTCCCAGTTCAAGGCACAATGGGACCTACCAGGACAGGGGGACTCGGAGAAGTAAGGGAACAGGGATCTAGCCTACTTCTTGCTGAGCCCTCCAGGACATGGGCTAGTGCAGGCAACCTAGACTGGGGAGATGGGATGAGCCCACACACTACCCAGGCATTGAACTCAGACTTGGGCTATGGAAGGGACCAGAAATGAGTCAGGCCTACTCACTCCAGTCCACTGTGCCCACCTACATGCTGTCCTTGCAAGGTACTCAGACCCGGGCTGTGGGAGGGGACCAGAAATGGGTCTGGCCTACTCACTCCAGATCGTCGTGCCACCCTCACACTGATCTTGCAGGGAACTCAGATCCAGGCAGTGGGAGGGGGCAGAAACGGGGCAGGCCTACTCACTCCAGAACTCCCCACCCACCCTCACACAGACTGTTCAGGGAACTTAGAACTGGGGGGGTTGGGAGAGGGTAGAAATGGGTCTTGCCTACTCACTCAAGACCACTGCACCCACCCACACACTGACCTTGAAAGGAACTCAGACCTGTGCTATGGGAGGGTAACAGAAATAGCTCTGGCCTACTCACTCCACATCTCCTTGCCCTCCCACCTAAATTTTGCTTTTATTTTTACTATACAGTTAGAATTATTTGGAAACAAGGATATGTTCCCAAGAGAATTATTCCCAACAAGAATTATTACAGTAATTAAAACATTTATGTTTAGCAACAGAAATACCCACCATGTACTAGATAAAGTAATTGTTGATGCTAGAAAGAAAATCTGAAATACCAATAGCTTACCATAACATTTTATTTCTTAATAAAGGCTGTCAGACATGGGAATGTGAGTTGGTTGTAAAGCACTTGCCTCATATGCATTAGACCTGGGTGTAGTCAGAAAGACTATCAAAGGAAGGCAAAGGGGAAGATCAATTTAAAAAGCAATGATTGGAATTTGTTATGAGAATAAACCCATCCATATATGTATTATTTTGAGAGTATATTCATGTGGTGGCTGTTCTGTTAAACAAGAGCATATCAAATTCTCAACATGTAAAGGCCCAACTTCATAACTAAGTAACATCTTTCTAAACTGACCTCTGAAGCTAATTCTAGTCTCAATAAGATAAGAATATATCCTTCTCTCTGTGTACGTAATGAAAATCTTGAGTTGTTAATCTTGCAGACTTGTACATGACAACAGGAAGGATTCATTCAACAATGATACTAGGCACAAGGAAAAATCAAGAGTTTTCCATGGGGTAAGTACTGAGGTAAGAGGCAACAGAAGAATGAAGTATTTTCATCATTTCTATAAGGCAATAGGTCTGTGGTATCAGTCAATTTTCTGTTACTGTAAAAAAAAACAGCTGAGTTTGCGCTCTTCATTTTATTTTGTAATTAATTATGAACTTTACTGTATGAACAAATCCTGTTTTGTCCCCATGACCATTCTGTTATCCTCTTATATCCCCTCTTCCTGCCACCATTCCACTGAGGGTCCTCCTCAGTGGAGTTGTTGGTATTCACCATTGGGCCATGAATGCATCTGCCTCTGTAAGCAACACAATGCCTCAACATACTCCTTTCCATCCTGTGGCTCTTGCAATCTTTCTTCCCCCTATTCCACAATGTTCCTTGAGCCTTGGCAGGTGTGTTGTAAGTTTACTTAAGGTTGAGCTCTCTGCATCCTCTGGTTTTCTACTTTGATGAGTTATGAGTGTCCTCAGTGTCTATTTCTATTGCCATCTCCATGGAGCAGGTTGTTAGGTCAGCACCGAGAGCAGCACTCATATTTAATTCCCCATTTCCTCTTCTGTGATGTCTCCTGGGCCCTGGCAGATATTCTATAGGGCCTCATCTCATGGTAGACAGTCAGTTGTATTTTCTTGATATATTGACTGGATATGCATTCTCCCTGATTTTCACTGTCATCTGTTAAAATGAAACAAAACAAACAAATAAACAAGGACCATTCTCCAGCCAAGAGTGAGAGCAGCATAAAGGGGATAAGCAGTATTAAATGTGAGACATATTGATGAGTATAGCCCCTCTTCTTGGCCAAAGACTAGTGGGAGCTTCTCTCTGGATTCTATGACCATCATATTCCTAGGATTCTGACCTGGTTCTCAGTACCAGGTAAGCATTCCCTCCCACTGAGCAGGTCTCTTATCTAATCAAAGAAACATTGATTACCTGTATAGGCTGTGTGGCACTATTGCAGTGGTATGTACATCTTGTTTGGCAGGTTGATTTCATAGCTTGCAGGATCCCCTGCTTGTTCATAATGTTGGTGTTCATTATCCCCCACAAGTTCACATAAGTCTTTCCAGCACTATGTGGGCTACCCAGCAGAGAACTGATTTCCTGCTAAGTTTCTGTGTGGCCTCTAGATGTCCTGCAGTCTGCAGAATGTGCTGTATTCAGCAGTAGGGTGTTGCCATTTAGTTCTGGTGGGTAACCAAGTACTTTGGTAATAAATTGCATTGTTTTGGGTGCCTCATAGGTTTCTCTGATCAGCAATTCACTGTAGGATATAAACCATTCTGGGTACTGGGAATTATAGACCAATTTCTGGGAATATGATTTTTGAATTAGGTTTTCACCCCCCTCCCTAGGGCCCTTTTGCCCAGTTTATCCCTTCTCCCTCTTATTATGGGTTATATCTTTTAGTTTTCTATCCTGAAAGGAGTTATCTATGATTCTAAGGAATTTAGGCTTACTGGATATTACTACATAGTAAATTTATGGATACTTTACTTATTTCCAATGTATCAATGTGGTTATGAATACTCACCACTGAGGTAAGTTTAACCATGTGTATCTGTGATCAAGGACATGTTTCAAACAAGTCTTCCATGAAACTTATTGTGTAAAGTTTGGTATTTTACAGATTTCCTATTTACAGGCCATGTGACAAAAACAATTACATTCTCTGCCATAGCAGATTCTATTGTCATACCCAATTGGATAATATTTTGAGTTTGCAGGAATCACATTGGTAGTAAAAATTTTATTGTTCAAAGTGACCTTTCTGTTGAGGGGCCTTATGATGTTATATCTTTAATATCAACTTCACCGATTTGGAATCACCAAGGGGATACACCTCTAGCCATGCCTGTGAGAGCATTTCTAGGAAATTTTAACTGAAGAGGAAAGACAAAGCCTGAATATGAACAGCACCATCCTATCTGTTGAGTTTTAGACTGAATAAAAATGGAAAAAGAGGAAGTGAGCTGGGCAGTTGCATTCACCTCTCTGTTCCATGACTATAAGATGCAATATTACCAGGTACTTAACACTTCTACTGGCTTGCCAAGGTGAAATTTAGTCACTATAACTACTTTATTTTTCAATGGCATTAAAACTGATTCCTTTATTTTCCTTGGCTACTTCTTTAAGCATCTGCATTTGTCTCACTGTCTCTTTTAAAACTTTCTTTTTCCTATTCTACCTCTTTCCTATCTTAGAGTTGGGGTAGACATGGACAGAATTTTTTGTCTCTCCAAGCAAAAACCCCAAGTACGGAGTTGTGGTTCATCACTGTAGACAAGAACTGCAATGCCCTCCAAGATGAAATGTTCCTGCTGTGGATATGGTACGGAAGGGCAGGTGCAGGACTCTGTCTTCCCCTAAGTCTTTGCATATGGAATTCTAATACTTGGAAATTTACCTACTTGATAATAGCTTGCATTCCTTTCCATTCTTAAAATATTGGTGATTCAGTTCTCTGTGCTTTATTTACTCTGTTGTCTTCGTTTTTAAGATCCAGTTCAATTTTGATATAGTGTCATTGCAGTTAAATACTCTTTTAAATATATAATCTTAGTATTTAGTATTTTGACCCTGATTGCCTTCAATTACCTTGCTATAGCAGGATCATATGATAGTTGTATTTTTAGGTTTTTGAGGAAAAATATACTTATTTCTATAGTTGCTGCACAAATTTTTCTTTCTGTCAGAAGTGTATAATATTTCATGTTTCTCTCCAAATTTTGCCCTATAATTAATAATGTTGTTTCTTGATTTTATTCATTCTGACTGTAGTACATTTGAAGAACAATATAGTATTGACTTGTATTTTCCTGATGCTAAATATGTTGAAGATGTTTTCTTGTATTTATGGCCATTTATATTTCTTCATTTGAATATTGTTGATTCTCTTTATAAATTTAATAATTTTTTCTATTGGTGTTTAATTTTTTGAGCTTTTGTCAATTCTGTATATTAATCCAATATCAGATATGTACCTCATAAAGATTTATCCTATTCAATAGGCTTTATCTGCACTCTGTGGATCTTCCCCCTTGATGCACTCTCATTTTTTTAATTTTTGGTTTTTCAAGGTAGGGTCTTGCTCAGGCTGACCTGGAATTCACTATGTAGTCTCAGGGTGGCTTTGAACTCACGGTAATCCTCCTACCTTTGCCTCCAGAGTGCTGGGATTAAAAGCATGCGCCACCATGCCCGGCACCACAGGGATTCTTTTTATTTTACAGTGCTTTTTCTGATTCCACTATGATATTGTCTGATGCAAGAAATTTATTTACTATTTATAAGTATGCTTTATTTTGGAGAAAGTTCCCTAGATGCTAAAATGTTGGCATTTTCTTGACCTTTTCAATTAACTATGTTAAGTCCATTTGTTATATAGTATAGTGAGGAAATCTAGTGTTCTTTTTTGAATGTTTTTAAGGTTAATATATTTGTAAAAGTGGGGTATTGGCACCAATATGCATTATGGTGTCAGGGTCTGTTGTAGCTACCTTCTCATTGCTGGGAGAAAGTGCCCAAACAAAAGTAGCTGATAGGAGGAAAAGATTTATTTTGACTTCCAGTTGTGAAGGAAAACTTCATGATGGTCAGGGAAATCTGGTAGAGCAGAGGCTGGGACATAACCTCTTTGCCAACATCACATTGGGCCACTGCAGCAGGAAGGTGAGCCATACTAACACTGGTGAGCTAGGATTAATAACACACCTCCAGCAACATACCTCCTGCAGAAAGTTTCAACTTCTTAAACTGCAAAAACTTATAAAGCACTTCAAACATTAAACAGTAAAAAAGTCTCTGAACAACCAGTTGCTAGATCTACTAATGAAATGAACAGAGAGTTCATGAACAAAAAATTACAATTGGCTAATACACTTTTTTTTTAAAGAGTTGAACATCCCTAGCCACCAGGTAAATGCAAATTAAAATTAGAATGGCAATCATCAAGAAAATTGACAACAAATGCTGGGGAGGGTCATTCACTGCTGGGGTGAGTACAAACTAGTACAGCTATTATGGAAGTCAATATTGAGATATTTTAAAAACAGAAATACAACTTTTGTATGATGCAGCCACACCACTTCTGGCCATATATGTTAAGGACTCCACACTCAAATACAGAGATACTTGCAATTCATGTTTACTGGTGCTCTATTTACAATATCTGAGAAATGGAGTCAGTCTTGATTCTAATTGACAGATGAATAGATAATTAAAATGTGGTACATATGCACAATAGAATTGTACTCAGCAGTGAAGAAAAGAAAATAAATCTGAAACTCGAGGAAAATACATGGGTGGCAGAAGAATTATATCAAGTGAGTTGGCCCAAACTCAGAAAGACTAAAACCACATGTTCTCTCTGATATGTGGATCCTAGCTTATAAAATACATAAAAAGGGAAACAGTCATGGGTAAAAACTAAAAAGAATGCTAACGAGGGTGGGAAATAAGAAATGACAAGGAAGAAGATAAAGGATGGGCAAAAAGACACAAGTGACATGTAAACAAAAAGGATCAAGATAGGATAGAAGAGATAGAGTGATAGAGGAGATGAGGAAGGAGAGTCAACGAGAAGAAATTATGTTTAAAACTGCCACAGTAGCAGGGCATGGTGGCACATGCCTTTAATCCCAGCATTTGGGAGGCAGAGGTAGGAGGATCGCCGAGAGTCTGGGGCCACCCTGAGACTACATAGTGAATTCCAGGTCAGCCTGAGCCAGAGTGAGACCCTACCTCAAAAAAACAAAACAAACAAACAAACAAACAAAAAAAAAAAAAAACTGCCACAGTGGAGATGGAGAAATGGCTTAGCGGTTAAGGCACTTGCCTGCAAAGCCTAAGGACCCAGGTTCAACTCTCCAGAACCCATTTAAGCCTTACACGCAAGGTGATGCATGTATACAAGGTGACACAATGTCTGGAGTTCAATTGCAATGGCTAGAGGCCTTAGTGCGCCAATTGTCTCTCTTTCTCTCTCTCTCTGGCTCTCTCTGTCATAAAATAAACACTAAAACATCTGCCACAATAATACATAAAATTTTGTGTACTAACTGAAAAACAAATAAAATTTTTAAAAAATCCTTGTAGATTATGTGGAAACCCTTTAGCAACACTATTAACAACTATTATTGTTATTATTATTTGTAAATAGCTTTTTCACTTTAGCCATTTCTTAGCCTTTCTTCAACTTTGTTTTAAGTCATTTCATTAAATCTTGCGTATTAAATACCTGTTGTTTCAGTTACTTTTTGTCCCTAGGACAAACATTCAGCCAGAAGCAGCTTATGGTAAGAAAGGGTTTATTTTAGGCTTACAGATTCCAGGGCAAGTTCCATCATGGCAGAAGAAGCTGGCTCACTTCTATAGATTCATAGCAGAGAGATACCACCAGCAGCCAGCAAGCACCAATAGCCAGAGTTCAAACTCATTCTGAACACACTTTAGGTTTGGTCTTAAGATGCACCCCTAGTGACACACCTCTTCCCCATCATGCTGCTGAAGGCTTAAGTAGAAAGCTTAACCTTCACCAAAAATCCCTGAGGCTATGGGGGGGGACATACATTCACATTCAAACCACTATATTAAAAGTAGTAGTGAAGAACTGGGTTTTCTGGAACGCTTGGAGAATGTCTACAGTAGGGCATCTCTGAGAATTATCTTCCAAAACAGAAGAAAAGTAGGTCAGATATTCTTGCCTTCCTGCTGTGACTAAGCTCTGAAACTTACATGACATTTCTCATGAGTATCTAGTTTATTCCTTTGTTTGTGAGGCATACCTTTAGTAAGTAATAGTAAGTGAGACTGTGTTCTGGTAATTTAGGCACCTGATGGAAGGAAAATTATACTTGTAACTGGTGAGATTGTTAAAGGTACTTCCTTGGAAAATAAGTTCATGTGAGCCATGTATGCCAAGCTAGTCCATGGCAGCTTTAATTGTTGCCTACTATGCAGGTTTCTATGAGCCTCTGCATAACTACAGAGACCCTGTAGATCAAGACACAGTAAGTATAGGGCTACATCCTGCCATCCTTGACTGAGGCATACCCAGGTAAGAGCAAAATCCAGAATTTTGGCTCCTTGTTTTCTGGATTAAATTGTGCTCTACATTTGCTTTTACTGTAATCATGCTAACTCTTAACAGGATTCAAGAACTCTTTCTGACAAAGATAAATTGAAAGCACAGGAGGTAAGGGAATGGTACCTCAATATACCACCCCTGGCAGGGATTACCCAATGCTGAACATTCTGGAAGACCCTTTCTGTTGTGTGATCGTTCATTCATAGTCCATTTTCAGAGTTGCAATCTTGGCCTCTGGTAAATCATAGGATGAAAACTTATACTCTTTGGTAGTTTCACCTTCAGGCTACAGAAAAGTCTTTCCTCAGGGTGAAATAAAGAGGCAATAAGATAGGCTCAACTGTCCAGTCTGTCCTGGATATCAGATGATGGCAACCTGGAGATGGGCAGGATTTTATTTTCTCATCTATTGCAGTGGGTAGAGGAGACTTGTCTTAGTCTGATTTCTATTATTATAACAGTACGCTTTTGAACAATAGGGAGTAATTTACAAGAATAAAATTTGCCAGTTTTTGGATCTAGAGCATGATATGCTAAAATACAATATCAGGTGAGAGATTTGCTGCTGGAGGGGAATTTCTAGACACTTAAATAGAAGAGTACTTCACTTGGAGACAGGAAGCACATTCATTAGACAGAACCACACTGACTTTTCCAAAGGTCCTCTCTTCGGATATATATGAATATATCACTCAATTACCCATGGACAGATTAATCCATAATCACTTCTTCAAATTTTCATGTGGTCACCCCTCTTAATAACTGAGAATTAAATTTCAACATGAATTTTGATAGGGTCCTAATATATATAAACTATATTAGGTGTGATCCCATAAGTGTTTAGTCAGTGTTCTTAATGTGCCTCCTCGGTGAGACTCTAGCATATGTCACCTAACTGAGACCATCTCTTCACAATAAGAACCTGATCTTTCTGAGGTCCACTCAATGGTACCATATGGAAACATTTCTTGGCCATAAGTACTTATAATCTCCTCTTACAGAAAGCTGTAGCAGTCAAGCCTCACCATGGTTGCCCTCATGGGTCATCTCCCAGATTCTTCAGTGAAACTCACTGGCAGGCCAATAATTTCTCCCTATCTCTATTATTGTCACCTTAGTAGAATGCCCAGTACATGGTGAAGGAGCTCTTACCAAGGAGATGGAGCTTGTCTGATCCACTTACAGCAGCATGTGGACTTCAGAGGAAAAGGGAGTTAAGAGCTGGGCAGCAGGTCTTTCTCTAGAGTTGGAAACAGCAAACATTGGAAAGTATCTCTAGAATTGGAAACAGTGCACATATTTATCTATTTTTTTTTTGCAAAGCAATTTAGGTCTACTAATTTTGTTTGTTTGTCTGGTTTTTTTTGTTTTTTGAGGTAGTGTCTCACTCTACCCCAGGCTGACCTGGAATTCACTACGTAGTCTCAGAGTGGCTTTGAACACACAACCATCCTCCTACTTCTGTCTCCCCAGTGCTGGGACTAAAGGCACGTGCCACCACTCCTGGCAAGGTCTATTTTTGCTCTATTTGGCAGCATTTCTATATCTCATAGGATGGACATTATAGGCATAAGATAGGTAACTGAATTATCTACTCCTTACTTGACTTCCCCATTCTGATTTCTGACTAACCTGGAAATGTTCTCTATGTTGATTCAGCTAGGCCCTTAGCATCCTCACACTGAATAGTCTCATGATATAGAGGCATATGCCCTTATAATATAGTTGTTCCTAGTTTGCTAAAAAATAAACTTATGAGGATGAGTTGTCTCGTATGAACATAGATGCCTCTCAGCATGTTTGAGAATATAGAAGAGTTTCTGTGATGTCTTTGATTTGAGTATTATTTTCAGTTTTTAGATTTTTTGGCTCAACTCAAGGCAAGATCTGGCATTCCTAATCTTGATGCGTTAGAAACTGTCCAAGTGAAATTAGGAGCTTTTTAGCTGAGCTTTTTACTCTTGAGTGAATACACTCAGTATTCTGAGTTGACTAGCCCTTTACTCTAACTCTGGTTCATTACCTTGACACCTGACCCAACCTTTCCATCATTCACTCATCTGGGTCCACTCTTAGACCAAATCATCACCTTCTAGGAATCTCCAAATTGGAAAACTGGAAGAAGCACATCTGATGTCTGCTGTTTAGGTTCTTAAGAGGGATGACAGTGGGGTAAAATTATGAGATTCTACTCTTTTGGAGTCAGAGGTTCCTCAGTCTTCTCTACCATTACTTAACATTGACTTAGACAGTGAGGTGAGACACCTGCCTCTATTGTTATGAGACTGTGTGCCTAAGACCAAAGAAGCAAAGAGATAGAGTCCACAGTGTTACATTTAGCCTACTCTTGCCTAGTATCCCTGTCTTGTTCTCCATTTTGTGAAGGGGTTACAATTCATCATCTATTATGTCATGTTGCATCTGTAACTTGGAAAGAATTTGAGAAACTTCCCTGAGGTCAAGGCTTTTATCATATAGCCATACCCTTTTTACAAATATAAAAGTCCTACTCTTATACTTGATAAACAGTACTTAATATGTAATGAAATGACTCACAAGCTAATGCCCATCAAATCTTTCAGAAATAATTCTGAAAAGTAATGGAGGGTGTATTTGTGGAAACAAAAAAGGGAGATTTGTAATATGTCACATAAGCATGAATCGGAAGATGCTATACATCCATGGTGACAAAGCTCTTACCAAGGAACTGGAGTGTAATCCATCACAGGGAAGTGGTAGGAGATTGTGTGATCCACTGACAGCAGAGTGTGGACTTCAGTGGAAGAGGTAGTTAAGAGCTGGGTAGCAGGTCTGTCTCTAAAATTGGAAACAGTGCACACTGGAAAGCTTAGAGTGTAATGGGACAACATATGTAGAAATAGGCAGACTATAAGCTTCTGGGATGTGTTAGCTTTCAGTTTGCATGCACCTAAAAGCAGTAGACTCCTAGGAAAATGAAGACCAAACCAAGAAATAGATTTTGTTTTATTTTATATTTACATAGTCTTTATGATCATGTTTTTATTACTTTGACTAATAATGAATTTCAACTGGAAAAGAGAAAACTAAAATGAATGCCGAGGCAGAAGCTCTGCCTCAGGTAGGAGGTGTGGAGAGTATGGACACTACAAAAATGCAGATAAAGGCTGTAGTCCAGCTCTTCTTTTGACCAGTCTTATGAAGTTAACACTGGGAGTTCAACATCCAACAAGTGAATTTAGTAAATACCACTAACAGGAATGCATGAGCTATGTAGCTCATGACTAGTAAATAGGACCAAATATTTGGTCACTGATGAAACATCTACTCACATTTGGAATTTTTTAAATTTTGGAGATGTCACTGAATATGGAATAGTCTTTGATAAAATACACTAAATCAGCCAGAACTTCATCTTAATAAATAAACATGTAAAATTTCCCCTGAAAGCACTGGTTTGAGTGGAAGGTGGTTTTTTCCATCTGACTGTAATTCAAGGTCCTAGAATTGGTTTCAAGACACAAGTTTGTCCATAGATCCCTACTCTCATGTCATTCTATTCAATTAGAATTTATTTGCATTCATAGTAGCTCTTACAAAGTCTAGCTTCAGTGAAAGTTTGCCAAATGATAGTCAAAATAAATTTATATTAAATGTGCTTTGCATGCAATAAAATCTAGTCTTCCCAGCTAAATGCAAGAAGTGTCAATGTAGACGCCTTTGTGCATTACATGTTAAAGGACATTACACTTATTTAGAAATATTTTATTTTTACTTAGTTATTTGACAGAGAAGAATAGAGAGAGAGAGAGACAGAGACACACACACAGAGAGAGAGAGAGAGAGAGAGAGAGGCAGAGGGAGAGGGAGAGAGAGAGAGAAAGAGAGAGAGAGGATGGGCACGCCAGGGCTCCAGCCACTGCAAACGAACTACAGATGCATGAACCCCCTTGTGCATTGGGCTTATGTGAGTTCTGAGGAATCAAACCTGGGTCATTTGGCTTTGCAGACAGGTACCTTAACTGGTAAGCCATCCCTCCAGCCCTACACTTATTTAAAGACTCCTTGGAGGGAATATGTGAAGACCACCTACGGTACCATGTGTGTTCTCCAGCACTGGAAACAGCTAAGAGGGGCACTATCCCTTACTGCCCAGGTGGAGATTTCTCTTCCATTAACCAACAATCTCAAAATAACATGGCAAAGAAGTTTGCCATGATGGATTGAGTATGTGTTGCCCCACAGTTTTCATATGATGAATATGTAATATCCAATGTATTCTTGCTAGAATACTTTTGATGTTAAGTATAAGTGAAGGCATAAACATGAATCACTACATTGAGATTAGTTTCCATGTAAGGGAAAAGGAAATCTCTCTTTCTCTCTCCCTCTCCATACCACTCAAACTCTCCCTTTCTCCTCTCCTCCCCTTCATGTCACTTTCAATCCCAACAAGACAGGAAGACAATTTTCCTCAGGAACTGGATCACCAGACAATTTTATCTTGGAATCCAAGAATTACAAAACTTAAATAAAATGTATGTTAACTGGATGCCACGCAACCCACTGCATGTATGATGTTTCATGGAAGATGCCAGGATATACTTACAGGACTGTGTCTCTGAACCCTGATGTAATCCATCTGAGGGAATGGCATTTGCTCCCCACTTTCATAAGTGCAACCCTTCCACTGCATGCAGGACTAAACACCATTATATCTAATTTGGAGAGTTTATATTTTCCAAGTTCCCAAACTGCCTTAGTGAATTTCCAATTGATTGCATTCATAATAAATGCCATCAACCTCACTGCCTCTTTTTACTTTCCTTAGGTCATAAAGGGTAATCCAATATTTTACTGGTGTAACTGCATTTCATAGGCTTGAAAATTATAAAAGCAGAGCCTAGGTGTTTATGTTTATTTACATTGGCATCCCAGTATTAACACAGGCCTTCAAAGGAGTGGGTGTTTAATGAATGTTCAGTAAATAATGAAAGAAAAAGTCTAGTTCATACATATTTAATTCCTTCCACATTCTTTCAAAAGCCAAGGTGAAATTTCATTCTTTTAACTTTAACTTTAACAAACAAGTATAAACAACACTTACAAATGTTTGAATACCCCCAACTGCATTAACCCACTAATTGTGGGATTATTTTATATAAATCTTAGCAAAATCCCTTTTGTGATGCTGTGTTTTCTTATATGGATGATGGAAAGGCCTCAAATATAAAGAGAGGTAGGCAAAGCTACAGGGCATTCAACCATGTGTGCTGCTCTACGTTGGGCAGGATCTCTGGGTTGGCCATCCTCTTGCTCATCTTTCATAACTTCATCATAAAGGAGTAAGAGGGAATGAAGGGAAGTTTTGTTGATCTTGGCCAAAAATCGAAGGACTTGCATCTTGCTGGTTTCAACATGGGCTTGGGGTCCCCACATCAACTCATAACGTGGAGGATTACTGTTGGCCACCTGGCGGTACTCAAGGTATTTCAGCCTCACGAAATCTTGGGTCATGAGCTTCTGGGGCTCTCCAAAGATGCTGTGCTTCTTGCCAGGGTATATTTTCTTTTTCTTCAGGACTTTCCAGACTTCTTCTTCACTGGCACAGTTGCCCCTAATGAAGACAATACCCAGGACACACATCAAGAAACCTGTCTTGGGGAAACCCCTGCCAGCACGAATTCTCCCATTGTTGGGGAGCTTCAGCTTGCTGATAAGGTTATATGAGGTGGGGCTTGAGTGGACTTCCCTCACTTCAACTGCAAAGGCTTCATCAAGCTTTTCAGAGGCTTTTATGAAGATCTCAGTAAAGTGCTTTTCATATGTCTTGGAGACAACATTCAGCAATTCTTCCTTGGTGCTGAGCTGCTTTATGTTAAAGTTGTGAAGTAGGACCTGCACCAGCTCCACCATCTTTCTGATAATAAGATCTACATGTGGATTGGTGGTAGAGAACTGGGCCTCAGAAAGTCTTTCTCCACTTCCTTCACTGTCACCAGCTAAATCATCATCAGATTCAGAAAAACAAACAAGCAGAGTAGATGTGGAAGATGACAGTGATTTTGGAGACCTCTCCAGAGTGCCACTTGACTCATCATCAGGCAGGCTCTGGGAGGAAGAAGAGGACTCTTCAGCAGCCTCTGCTGTTTCCTGAGCAACCTCACAAGCCTGAGCATCACTCTGTGTCTCCTCATGCTTCTTACGGGATTGGCGCTTACTCTTCTGACCTCGAGGCATGATGACTCTAGTTAGGGACAATATCAAAGGTGATTGACAGGAGGTTCGCAATGCTGGCACCTAGAGGAGGGAGAAGGAGACACTATGAGCACCTGTTACAAGGAGATAACTCCTTGTATTTAATTAAGGCAGCATCCACAAGTTTGCACGGGAGCCCTGCTTGAGTTCCCCATGGGGTCTTGTTGTAATCATCATGTACACTGTGAAGGAAGGCAGAGTAAGTCTCAGGCCACAGCCTGCTGTCACTGCTAATGTCATCATGGGTTCAGTGAAGATGCTGGCAGTGGAGGTTCTCCATTTTGTATTATGGGGATCCTCTTAGTTCCTAATCATAATTACCATGCCAACTGTTGACAAGCCCTAGGCCTGTCTCTTCAGATGCTCTGAAGTTGTCATTTGTAACACTCTTGCATATAGTCTTCTTAGCCTATGTTAGTCAACCTAGCTATATCTCAAAATCTCCCTAGTGTGAACATTAAGGACTCCCTTTTAGACAAAATCACTCACCACTATTACAGACACCTCTCCATAGCATGGAAGAAATGAGTGCAAGTCCCAATAATACTGCAGAGACATCTCAAGCTTCCAGCATGATATGGGTTCCTTGTCTTCATCAATAAGCCCCTTATCTGAGTTGCATCCATATGTGGACTTGAGGACACTCTATGCATACCAAGACCCTCATATTTTCGAGTCACTCCTTACAGAAATTAGCCACATTACTGTAATAGGGTCCTGCTGTTATTGATGTTACAGGCAGGTTGAGACCTCCCCTCACTCTACTATTATAGGTTGTTTCCTCCAATCTCACTCAAGTTTCTATATTAATTTCCTGCAGAGAATGGTACTACTACTACTTCTGGTGGTCTAAGTTCTCTCTCTCCTCAGTTTAAGCACTCAAGATTCTTCATATCATCAAATAGTAATAGTGAGTTCAAGGATGCAGAGACAGAGTCTTATACAAAATTTCCACTTAGGTTTCCCTCCATTTTCTCATGCTAGTGTAATATTCTGCTCACTGTGCTCAACGAGGGCTCAGCACTTTTATTTATCTTCATCTTCTGGAAACCCTAGGGTGGAAATTAGCCTGGATCTCAGCTCACCAAATTGTCTCAGAGCTTCCCAAGTCTAAAAACAAGGGCAGACATTTTTGGAGATGCATTCTAAGGATATCCACAATTGAGAACAAGGGTGTAGCCTTCTGAGGTTGACTAAACCTGGGAACAAGCACATAATCTGGTAAGAAGGCTCTTTTCTGAAAGGCACCAAATTTTACATAAAGTGTTAAGCTTCTTAATAGTGCCTAGGGGATGAGAGCTCTTCTCTGAGATTGAAAGCCACTGAAAACAAAGGAGTGGTTATGTGAAGGGTCACTTTCATCCTTTGTGGGTCAACACTGAGGATAAAGGCAAGATTAACAAAGTGGGAGTTTAGAAGAATTTCCCCCTGGTGAGAATTGTTTAGAGAGACTGAGAATAAGAAAGGAGGCATCCCAGGAGGCTCTGTTCTAATAGGACAGCTATTAAGAATAAGAGCATACCTGAGGCCTGGGTATACTCTGCTCTGAGGTGATTACTTGTTTTGAATTTCACTGGAGTTGCTTACCTACTTTGGCACTAAGTGAAAGTGAGACTTGCCTCTTGCTTTGGCCCAGTTAGTGGTGTTGGACAGACAAAGTTCATCCACTCAGCATCAAAAAGAAGCCTAGAAACATATGACTGCTATCACCAAGAAAAATGAAACATAGAAAGCCTGACAGGAAGCTCACCACCTTTGGTGCTCCATCTGGGTTGGTATGTGACTCCCTCTGTCTCACAGAAGTTTGCACTTTGCAGCATTTTAAACTGTTCTTCCTCACTCCCAATTAGTTCTAGGCTCTTATGTTTCCTATATCCTCCTTCAAAAGACACCCTGACACAGTAGACTCAATTCTCTAGGTCTAAGTATGGGTGAAGTGAGTTCTCAGCACCAACCAATGGCTTTTTCCCAGAGGATAATTATCCAGTTACTCATTATGGCTCCCATTTCCAGAACACTGCTTTGTTCTTACAAATCCATGAGTCTTGCCCCTCCTACACCTCCTGGCAAAAGTAGGTGTGTCTGTCCATAGTGCTGGAGATTGACCAGGCTGAAGATGAAGGCAGTGGCCTTAAACTAAGAGTAACCTACAGAGAAAAGATATACTTAAGATTTCCTTCTATTCATCAGAGACTCAGTGCTTTGAAAGTGCTTCTGCCCAGAATCATTTCACTACTGCTGGAAATTGGCTGAGCTGTACATTTTGGCAGATTCCAATCTTTTCACACACACACACACACACACACACACACACACACACACACATGAATGGCCACACTACGGCCTCTAGCCACTGCAAACAAATTCTAGACACATGTACCACCTTATGTATCTTGCTTATGTGGGTACTGGGGAATCCAACTTGTGATCCCAATCTTTTGAAGTAAAGTGACAACTATTAGAGTCAAAAATTCTTTCCTACATTTTGTTATTCAAACCCATCATTTGTTTTGGTGTTCTTGCTTATCTGGCAGTGGATCTTATCCACTACTACTGACATAAAGTACTTTGGAGAGTCAGCTGAGATATGCCTAATAGTGGGGAGGAGAAAAGTGAATTAAGTTCCAAAAGATCCATGTCATTCTGGTTGGAGTGGAGTAGCATGGGCTCCAGATTAATGGAGGTCAGAAATTTGTCTTGACTTCCTTATTTACTGCCATAAAATATTAGAATTTTGTGAGTTTATTGGCATTCACTTGCATTTGGTAAGCCTTACTATAAAATCAATATTTATTTTCCACAAAAATTATAGGTGGGAATCTGTAATTTTTTACACCCATTCTATTTTGTGGCACTGGATTGAAACCAGAGCCTTGCACATGCTAGATACACACACTACCACTGAACTCCTTTCTCTACCTTTGTGCTTCCATTCATTTTGTGTACTTTCAGAGTTTTTAAATGTTTCCAAGGCTAATTTTGAAGTCACTTTGTTGCCCAAGTATGCCTCATTCCTGAAATGTCCCATGCCTTACATTCATGAGAAGCTTAAATTATGGACCCATGCCAACAGGTTCAGCTTATATGTTGACGCAGGCCCCAATGTTTATATTACTCGTGATTAGGCCTTAGGAAGATGAGTGTGTTGATATGAAGACATGAGGGTAGGCCCCTTGATGCAATTAATGCTCTCATGAGAAAACAACAGAAAGTTTGTGTTTCCACTATATGCCCCAAGCAAGAAGGCAGCTCTCTGCAAGGGGACCACAACAGGTAAAAATTCTTAAGGCACACTGATCCCAAACATTCTTCCCTCCAAACTATCAAGAAAATGTATTTTTGATAAAGCTGTCTAGTCTGTGGCATTTTGTAAAGAACAGAAATAAACCAAAAAAAATTTGTTATTATTATTTCATTATAAAGTATGTAGAAATCATGTATCACAATGACTAGAAAATACTTTGTATTTAAAGAATGACAAGTATAATGATTTTTACCCAGATAACTCCGCCATCTTGTGTGGGAATTAACTTTATAAATGAAAGGTATGCCAGATAAAATAAAATGCTGTCAAATAACATAAAAATAGTCAACATTTTGTTTTAGGGAGTGAAATTAGATTTTTCTTGTTAGGTTATATGCCATTCAATTTGGGTGTAGGCCAAATTATTCAGTGCAAAACTAATGTGCTTTCTTTGAAACTACCTGTATTTCAATTTACTTATTCAGAACAAAAGTCTAGCCTTCCATTAAAATGTGCCAAATTGTACTCAATCTACCGCCGCTGGAATACCCTTGCAGTGTAGCAGTCTCAGAAAAATATGGACAACACAGTGGATTCTGTGAATCTCATCTGATGGGAATGTCACCCCCTTTTGAGAAACTCCAGAAGATTCTGTCCATAGAGCACTTACTGTTAGGTCTCTGTTCCAGTGTATTGATAAAAGATAGACATATCTTGTTCTTGTGAACTATTGGCTAAATTCTTTCTCCTATTCCCAACATTCATTATGCAATCCTACTGCTCATCAAAGTGTGCATTCTTAGGAGATGAGGTCTCTAAGTTAAAATTAATCCATTAAAGCAAGCACTAATATAATAGGTCTGGTGTTTCCACATATGAAGACATTAGGGCACACAAAAAGACTATGAGGATGTCCACACACCAAAAAAAAAAAAAAAAAAAAAAAATCACTCAGTGAGGAAGCAGCAAAATGTTACTCTTTGTAAATCCAGGCAGAAGTCTCACATGAAATCTCTCATGGTGACACCTTGATCTTAGGACTTTACCTTTCAGAACTGTGATCAAATATTTTATTGTATTTTAAGCCAATCAATCTATGATGATTTCACAATAGGCCTACCTAGCTAATAGATTATCCTGAATAGATGCTTCTTTCTGGATTATCTCTTATCCTAACACAGTTCATTAAGTGTGTCTTAATGAAGAATTTATTCTACTTCTGAGGGATGAATTTCATGGTATTATTTGGTAGAATCCAGTCATACAACACTAGGCTCCATCCAGTTGAGAATGAGAATAATTAGTCATTCATGAATACCCTCATATTCATAGATAAAGCAATATCATATCACATGCAACCTAAGTCCACATGCAGCTGTGGTCACAAACAAAGTAATCAACAATGCTTATGAGGGACAGAACTTGTAGATCAATAAAAATAGTGTCTTTGTCCATGGTGGGATGTACTTTATTTGTTTAAATAAATCTACATTCTGGTAAAAAATGGAAGTCTAGTATTTAGGAACAAGCAGATTTTATGCCTGGTCCTCTGAAGGAAGATGGTTTTTTATCAAGACAAAGATACTAGGAGGTAGAGTATAAGAAGAAACTTTTTCTTATGTCTTTTGTGGTCATGATGGCTTCACCAAATACAATGTTGGACCATAATATTATGCCAGTGTAGGTTTCCATTCAAATTTCTTCTCTGTCAGTGATGTGATATGCCATTTGAGAGTCTGGCCTGTGCTCACTAGTCTCATGGTTTCATATAAATAATTATGTAGTTTAATTGAAAATTACAACAAACTTGCATCTACCCAGAACACTGTACACATTACTACAGAGATACTTGCTTGTTCATGTTTACTGCTTCTCTCTTCACATTAGCAAAGAAATGTAATGACTCTACATGTCTTATTACCAATAAAAAGATAATGAAAATATGGTAGATATACACAAAATAATTCTATTATGCAATAAAGAAAAATGAAATTTGTTACAAAATGAATAGAACTGGACAATATTATATTAAATGAGGAAGCTCAGGGCAGAAAGACAAGCACTTCATTTTCTCGCTCATATACAAATCCTAGCCTCAAATCTATCCACCTATCATCTATCGGTCTGTCTGTCTGTCTATCTATCTATCTATCTATCTATCTATCTATTATCTATCTATCTATCTATTATCTATCTATCTATGTTTATATAGTGGTAAGAGTGCATAGATGCCATAAATTAGAAATGGGTTCATAAAAGCAAGAAAAATGAGGCTTCAAAAGACAGGGGTAGGGAAGGCAATAGATCTTAATTGAGATGAGAGTCAAATGGGAAGTTCCAGGAGGTATGGGAAGGGGGAAGGGAGATAGGAGAGAGGAAGCGCAATGGGAGGAGAGAAATAAACATTAATTAAAATTGTATCAAATTGTATTGAATTGAGCATTCCAAATTTCTAACTGCATTACTTCTAGAATTTACTCTCCTATCCAATTCAAGGACTGAAAGTTGTGTGGGGATTTTTGTTGTAGTTTTCATTTTTGTTTAAATTTTTTTCACCTGTATTTTCCAGAAAAATTCATTAACATCTTGTTGGTAGCTTAAGAATCATATTCACCTGCACTGAGGAAATAAACAGATTGTGAATTCTTTCCTGAGGGAGTTATTCCTGGTACCCTCGAATTCCAAAGGAATAGTCAAGATTTGTTTCCTCTCCCAGGCCCAGTCTCTCAATTTTGAGGTGTGTCATCCATGGATCCAGACACTGTTTATCACTCCCACAGCCTCACCCAGACCACTGTGTAACCTCACTTAAATTACCTCACACTGATGGAATTATAATTTCCTAATGCTCCAAAAACACCTTGAGCAGAGAATTTATACTAGCCTTGCAAGGAAATAGCCTCTTCCTCATAATATTCTTTCTAGGTTCCTTTTCTATCTTAAATAATATCTTACCCTCTTCTTATGTGCAACTGCTCCCAGACTTGTGAAGTCCCATTGTCATCAGCTGCACTGTTTTCTTACCATGTCCAGACCAGTTGTGGGGAAGGGCACTTCCAAAGATCCAATGCCCAATTAATGCTTGGAAAAATTAATAAAGTAATAAAAGGATTAAGAGGTATAATTCGTTAAAACTTACTGTCTAATGAGTTTGAGTAGTTTTAAAATCCAAGTTTATTTCAATTGGTATTACAAACAAAAGGCATAAAGTGTACAACCAAGTAGTAATTTGCCACTTCACTTTTGTTTCACCATTTAAGATACCACATTTCCATTAACATCACTTTGCCAATGCAATGCTACCTTTTGCAATAGATTTTTTTAAAGCAAGCTTTGCCCATTGGTTTCAAAGTAACAAAACTGAGTCATAAATTGACAGAAGATTTCCACATTAGGCACTATTAAGAGTCATAGATTATAAAACCAATTAATGTTTAATCAAAGGAATATTTGGAAAGTAACAATGAAGAAAAAAAACAGTTACACTAATTTTCTCAGATATAACAGGCAAAGAACACATAACATTTTGTTCTCAGTATCCCACAAACTATTCACTACTTAAAAGCCTGATTACTCTTCAAACACAAAGTGGAAACTGTACATCAGACACAACTATTTGTGGGATGAGATGTTGGAGGTGGCCTTGGGATGAGCCCTGGCCTTGCCAACAGTGCCAGCATGAGCTGCAATGCTCCTTCCTTCTCCCTTTGCCTGATCGCTCAGAGCCAACTTATACAGATTGGGGAAGGCACTAGCAGTAGTACCATTGATCTTCGCTAAAAGTTCCAGGACTTTCATCTTGGTAGTTTCAGCATGGGCTCTGGGGCCCCATATGAATTCATAGCATGGGGGGTCACAACCAGGCACCTGGCGGTAGTCTAGGTAATTTTCTTGCACTAGATCTTTGGTTATGAATTCCCCAGGATCCCCATAGATTAAGTGCTTCTTCCCAGCACGTATCCCCATCCCATTCAGGAACTGCCAGATTTCTTGCTCAGTAGCACGGTTGCCCTTCATGAAAATGACACCCAGAATGAGCATCAGGAGACCTGTCTTGGGCAACCCCCAACTGCCAATCAGATTTCCCTCAGTGGAAAGACCCAGCTTGCCCACAAGGACATAGGAGTGAGTGTTAGGATCTACTTCCTTCAATTCAAGGCCAAAGACCAACTCTAAGCGTGCAGAGACTCTCCTGAGGATCTCAGAGAAGTGCTGCTTGTACTTCTTGTTTACTATCTTCAGCATTTCATCCTGTGTTACAGGCTCTTTCATCTTAAACTTGTCCAGCAGGAACTCTACCAACATACCGGTCTTCTTCATAAAAGGATCTTTATGTGTGGGATGAGTGGAGGCTGCTGCCTGGGAAGGATTTGAGATTTTCTTTTCAGCATGAACAACAGATCTCTCAGTACCAGCATCAGAACTTTCAGCACCTACATCAGAGGCTATGCTAGAAACACCTGCATCAGGAGACCCACAGGTTTCTGTCCCCTGAGATTCCTGGGAAATGCAGGCATCAGGGGAGTAGAGAGGATTACCCTGGGAAGTGCTGACATCAGGGGACCTGGGGGGATTGCCCTGACTAACAGGTGGAGATGCTGCTTCCTCCTCTGCAGCGGAGTGAACATCCAGGGGTCCCTGGCTGTCACCACGTGCCTGATGACGTTTGGCACGGGAGCGACTCTTACTCTTCTGGCCCCTAGGCATGATGACTTCACTCAGGGAAAGCAGGCAAGAGTTTGGGCAGAAGAGCTGGCAAGACACGAATCTGGAGGGGGGAGAATGACAACCTGTGAACACTACAACTCTAGGAGGAAGAGAACCTCCTGGATTAAATGAAGGCCCCCTTTGCTGCTTTCCAGGAAGGTTCTTGGATGGGAACTTACCAAGCTAATGTTCTCTTGATCAACTTTTTATTCTGCGAACCCTGTGGAGGAAATTAGAGTGCTTTAGGTCACTGCACGATATCACAGTTTGGGGCTTCAGGGTATGACACTAGGGTGCCCTGTGACTTATGAGGAATCAAGAGTTCCCAGACAGTACACATTGTTGCCAAAGCCCATATACCCATTTTCTTCTGCTGCTAGCACTATAAACATCCCTAATGCTTACCATTCAGAAAGGAAGAAATCAAAGAGCATTCGCCTCATGTCATTCATGGAGCTTCTAATGCTGTCAAGAGGGCTCTTTCTGCCACAGAAAGTGGTTTTCATAGTTACCAAAGTCTTATGCAGACTTTGATCTTTGAATTACGCCTAGTTTACTGTGGCAAGATCCTTTAGAACAAAGATACCACTTCAGTATTCTTTCAAGGACATAATGGAGGAACAGTTCTGTGTTTAGGCTTGCCTTGACCCTTTTAGGCCACCGTACTGGGAAGAACATCTGACGTCCGGTCCATGCCACTTTGCTAATGGCCCACCCAGCTCTAGAGCAAATATACTCAAGACCAGACTTTCTCTAAGGTAGTAAGGGCCCAACATGTCCACTTCGGCTGCCTGAGTCAAACAGGTTGCCCCCCCACACACCCCACACCTTCATTCTACCGAGTGCAATGGCGGCTCCCACAGGCCCTGCCTATTGGAACGCAGTGGTGGGGCCTTAAGCGGCAACTTTTCAGTGTATATGTGGGTAGTGGTTTGGCGGGAATCACAAATGATTACAAATCATCACAGTTTTAATGTGAATTACTCACCAAGACACCACCATGCAACACCTCTCTCAACTGAGTGAACGCCACGCCTCTCACACCAAGGCCTCGCCACAACAGGCTGACGAAACCGGAAGTTGGGATCTTCCATTTCCTGCCCCGCCCCTTCTCTTTTCCAGTCCGCTAAATAGAACTCTAGGGGTGGAACTTTGTCTGTTCTTTTTTTGTTCCGGAAGAAGGAAGTTCCTGGTTTTACGCCCTTCCATTTGATATTATAAACGCAAACAAATCCTTTCTTTCTATCACCTGCTTTTGGACAGGTGGTTTGTCCAGCACTGTGAAGCTAACTACAACCCAGGAGTCTAGGTGAATCATATGTTGCCTCTAAATCTTTTTTTGTTTGTTTGTTTGTTTTCGAGGTAGGGTCTCACTCTAGCTCAGGCTGACTTGGAATTCACTATGGAGTCTCAGGGTGGCCTCGAACTTAAGGTGATCCTCCTACCTCTGCCTTCTGAGTACTGGGATTAAAGATGTGTTGCACCATCCCCGGTGCCTCTATATGTTTTTGATAAACGGTTGTTCTTAGTTCCGTAATATTTAGACTAATTGAGATTGCTATCAACAATGTATAAATTTTCATTTGTCATTGTATCCCTGCCAGATTTTATTGTTTTCTTGATGATAATGTTCTCAATAGGATGAGATAAATCCTAAACATAATGTTGATTTGGCTTCCCTGACAGTTAAAGGTGCTTACCATTTTTGTTATTTGAATCTCTTCACTTGAAAAGAGTTTATTCAGTTACCCACATATAGATTGCATTGCTTGTGCTTTTGATGTGTAAATTTTAAGTTCTTTAGTCTCAATATTAATTTGCTATAGCATGAGTAATTGGTAAAGATTTTCTCCCATTCTCTGATTTTTTTGTCATTCTAGCAATCAGAAACCATCTTCACTCTTTATGAGAATTATGTACATATAAAATTTCTTTACTCATTTATTAAAGGTTGCACTATACAGTTAACACTATATGATTTTGGGGGCTATCATAATATTTATTATTGCCAATATTGTAGTGTTGGCAGCTATCATCCTTCTCCATTATTTCCATAGGTGATATAGGACAGTAATTGTCTGATTCCAATATTCCTTTCAGTTTATTACCTCAAATTTCTTTGGCATATCCTTTTCAATGTCTATTATTTCTTTATCAATGTTTAAAACATTAAATTACTAATGTTTGTGCATTTTATTTTCCTGGTAGCACTTTTTTGTCTCTTTCATTTGTTATGGAAAAATAGTTATGAAATTATTTGTGTCTTTAAAGAACTCTTTTTTGTTTATTCTATTTACTCATATTTTGGAGTTATAATTATTTCTTCCCTGCTTCTCTCCACTTAATATGACATTAGTTCTCTAGTACTTCAGATTGCTTGAGGTTACTTAATATTTTTCTTATAAACATGCTTTTTTGTTTTGCTATTTTATTTATTTATTTATTTATTTATTTATTTATTTATTTATTTTTGATTTTTCTAGGTAGGGTCTCACTCTAGCTCAGGATGACCTGGAATTTACTATGTAGTCACGGGTTGGCCTTGAACCCTAGGTGATCCTCCTACCTCTGCCTCCTGAGTGCGCCACCATGCCCGGAAATTTTGCTCTTTTTTGATTAAATATATCTCTGTATGTCCTAGGCTGGCCTAAGACTGTCCATGGGTTTCAGGCTATCCTTAAATTCCACATCCTCAAACATCTGCCTTCCAAGTACTGGCATTGAAGGTTTATATCTTTTGCCTGGCTGTAAATGTCACATGGGCTATTTATAGCAATAATGATTTTAATATTTTTAAAATATTTGTTATTATATTAATATGTTATATTATATATGTTAATTATATATCAATATATTAATAATTTTGATAATGGTCAGGAATGTTTCAGGATCTTGTTCCCACTTCTTTAGCTGTGGATAAATCTAGTGAATCATACCCAGAGACAGTACATTGAGGAACTTTGGTCTGTCAAGTGTTATCACTCCTGCACAACCTCTTCTTTCCAGCAGCACTTCTGCTACACCTGTGTGCTTGGACATTCTCTGAGAGAACAAAGAATTATGATGATAAACTTCATTCAGATTTTTCAACAATCCCACAGCAAAATATACATATCAAATGCAAATCTTTTATGTAATGGCTAAAAGAATGGATAATTAGATACATTTGATAAAGATGGAAAACTTCCAAAAACAAGCTACACACACAACCTGAATTTTTCATGGTTTATTTCTGGGTAAACTGAATCAACTGATTTAGAACAGAGCTTATTCCTAGAATTCCCTGGACTATGAAATAGTTTTAAATCTTTAGTTTGTTACTGCTTTTATGATTTCTATGCCACATGCTCAGCAAGAAAACATGAATAGGAGAAGCAAATAATTCTTATTATAGATTCTATAGACAAAACTGAAAGTGGAATCTGAACTGAGAAGTGAGAATTCTAGGTAGAGAAGCAGCACAGGCTAAGTCATGAGCAGTGAAGATTTGGAAATGTTAAGATGTTAAACAAGAGTGGAGCAAGGCTGGAGGAGATGAAGTTTCAGAACTGCATTTTTATATTTAGGGAGAAGTGACCAGTATGAATGCCTGTAAGGAGCATTGTTCAGCTATGTAGAAATTTTACAGGAATCAATCATGAACAATTATCAGAGCTCACCACATCACCATTCTTAACAGTTTCCATTACATAAGGATAGAATTTTAAACCTTACATGGCATAGTATACAACATTAAATTGGAAGTCAATTCAGTTTAGAAGATTGTAGCTCAGTGGTTGACTGCTTACCTGGTCTATTAGTCAGGGTTCTCTAGAGGAACAACACTGATAAAATGAATTGTATTAAAAGGAATTTGTTGGATTATCTTACAACAGTCCAACAACAGATTACAGGCCTGAGAGTCAAGGAACCCAGTAGCTGCTCAGTCCATGAGGCTGGATGCCTCAGTTGTCCCAATCCAGCACTGAAGGCCTGGAAGTGTCCTGGAGAGACACTGCTCTTCAGTCCATGCTGGTATTCAATCCACACTGAAAAGCAGCAAGTAGCAAGCAGCCAAGTGGGAGGAGGGATACTTTCCTTCCCAGAGGTTCCTTAGGTAAAGGCCCCCCCCACTCTGGAAGAGGGCTCACCATGGGTGAAGGATTTCTCCTTTAGTCAATCCTCCCTGGAAGCAACCACAGAGACCCATTTATCAGTAATGTCTGTGGATTCCTAAATAGATCAAGTTGACACAAAACTTAACCATCACAAGTTCACCCCTTGTCAACTTGACACCAAACTATATCTCTTTACACAATACCTAATTTCCAAATGAAGACACTCACAATGTCATAATTCCTCCTAACATGATATAACTATCCCTCATACAACTGGAAATGCACAATCTTCTCCCCAACACAAAGCAAGGTTCCTTGAGGAATGCTTAGTCTCTAATATAATAAGTCAAATATAAATTCAACAGCAATTAACTAGCAATATGATGTTAATCTGTATTAGTTACCTAATAGATAAATAGAGGAAAAGCAAAAGCATCTTAATATTGGTGTAAATATGTACAAACATTCTTAGAAAGGTAGGACAGAAACACGGTAATTATAGTCCTCAGTTTTTGTAAATGATCACCTGACCTTAGCTGGTATTTGTAATTACCTCCTTCTGCTACCTATTCTGTATTTCTTCCACCTTCATCAAGCACCTCAGCAGATCTTGGTTCTTTACCTGAAGGGATGAACCATGCCTTCATTCCTGAAGGATCTTGGGCCATTTATCATACTACCTCGATTAGATTGCTGCAATTGTCCATTGACTTTGATAACAGGTCATGGTAACACCAAGAGACTCCCTAAAGGATCTCCTGCAATCCAGACATACTCTTCCTTACCTCCATTGTGGAGGAGCAGTCCAATTTCCCCCTGGTACTCTGGATCAATCACCCCTGCTGCCACTGTAATTCCTTTCTCAGCCTGTTTACTCAAGGGCACCAGGAGCCCAAAGTGGCCAGGGGGAAGTCTTAGCTTCCAGTTCAATGGATTGTTCTTTGTGTCTCCAGGAAAAAGCATTCCACCCTCTGGAACCAAGACCTCTAGGCCAGCAGAGTGTAAGGCTGCAGGAACAGGAAGCAAAAACTTGGCTAACAGGTCACTTGGGGTGATGGTAAGTGGGACCATTCCCATTTGCACCCCTTGATTCCTGGACCCATGAATCTGGGCTATAGGAGAAACAGCACCATATATAGGATGCTGATTTCAGCGCATATACAGCCTGCTGGAGGACACTCTCCCAATCCTCCAAGCTATTGTCACCTAGTTGGCACAGTAGCTGTTTCTTTAAATGCTATTCCACCATTTCGCTGTTCTAGCACACCAGCTGCTTCAGAGTGGTGGGACACATGGTAAAAATAGTGAATTCCATAATCATGAGCCCGCTGTCATACTTCCTTGGCTGTGAAGTGAATTCTGTGGTCAGAAGTAATGCTGTGTGGAATACTGTAACAGTGGATAAGGCATTCTGTCAGGCCACAGATGGTAGTTTTGGCAGAAGCACTACATGCAAGTAAAACAGATGCATACCCAGAAGAAGTGTCTATTCCAGTAAGGGCAAAACACTGGCCTTTCCATGATGTAAGTGGTCCAGTGTAGTCAACTTGCCACCAAGTTGCTGGCTGGTCACCCAGAGGAATGCTACTATATCAGGGGCTCAGAGTTGGTCTCTGCTGCTCACAGATTTGGCACTCAGCAGCAGCAGCAGCAGCAGCTGTAGCCAGGTTAGTGGAAGTCCATGTTGTTGGGCCCATGAATAACCTGCATCTCTGTCACTATGGCCACTTTGATAATGCTGAGGCAGTGTCTGTAAATTGTCATGTCTCTCTCCCCCATGGCAGTCTCTGTTGATAATTACCTCTTTCATTTGCGTGGTATTTGCACTACAATAAATGAGCTAAGATCAACACATGGGTATTAAATGGAATTCATAGTTCATATTAGGATTAATCTTTTATGTATATTCCATATGTTTTTAATTTGTTTTGTTTTATTATTTGACAGAGAGAGGAGGACAGAGATAGAGATTCAGAGAAAATATGGGCATACCAGGACCTCCTGCCCCTACAAACGAATTCCAGGTGCATGCGCCACTTTGTGCAACTAGCTTTACATGGGTGCTGAGAGGAATCAAACCCTGGCAATCACGGTTTGCAAGCAAATGCCTTAACCACTGAATAATCTCTCCATCCCTATTCCATAGATTTTGAAAAATGTATGACATCTATCCACCAATACGGTGTCAAAAAAATAGCTTCACTACACTAACCCCTTTTTGTTCCACTTAATCATCTCTCCATTCAGGTACATGAATGCCTTGCCTTTTAAAATATACTTTTAAAAATAATTTTGTCTTTTCCAAAATTTCATTAAATTTATCCAAAATTTTATGAAATTTGAATCACACATGTAGCCCTTTTCAGATAGGTTACTTTCATTTAATAATATGCATTTGCATGGCTTAGTCATTCATTTCTTTTTATTACTAAAGATGTCTGACTATATGGATGTCCATCTTCTATTGAAGAACAACTTGATTTCTTCCATCACTCAACAATCATAACTAAAATAGATATCAACATTTGTTTGTAGGTTTTGTGTGCCATAGTTTCCAATTTATCCCTGTAAACACCAAGGAGTTCAGTTGCTGGATAACATGATAAGAATGTGGTTTATTCTATATAATACTCCCATACCAATTTCAAATGAGGCTGTGCATCATTGCTTCCCTAAGCACTAAATAGGGAGTTCTTTTGTTCTAAAAATTCACTATCATTTGATCTAATGGGTGTTTGGGATTTTATCCTTCCTAATAAGATTTTAAAAATATCTCATTGTTTTAGTTCATGATTACTTAATGATGAGAAATGGTATCATGGTTCATATTTAGTAGAGATGACTATTGAGCAAATTTGAGGCTGGTTTGTGCTTTAGAAGTTTATTCGTTATTTTCTGAATTTCATTTATGAAAATATGTCATTTGTGATAGTCATTCTCTGGCAATTGGCAGGATTTAGAGTCACAATGGAAACAAATCTCTTGGCATATCTATTAGTAATTTTCTCATTTAGGAAAAATCATAACTATGGGTGACACCATACCATGGGCTAGGTTCCTGCACTGAATAAAAAAAAAAAAAGCTAGCTGAGGGCTGGAGAGATGGCTTATTGGTTAAGGCATTTTCCCGAAAAGCCTGAAGACCAATATCCCATCTATCTCCACATCCCATGAAAGCCAGACACACAACGGTGAGGCAAGCACAAGGTCACACATGCTCACTAGGTAGCACAAGCATCTGGAGTTCAATTGCAGTAGCTGAGGCTCTGGCACCAAATATCTCTCTCTCTCTCCTCTTTCCTAAATAAATAAGTAAATGAAAAGGCTAGCTGAACAACAGAAGTCTTTGCTCTCTACTTTCACTTCCTTCATGCTGATGTGAAGGTATGATGCTATTTTCCTGCTCATGCCATGCTTTTCTCACTGTGATGAACTTTATCCTCTGTGAACTTTATCCTCTGTAACTATAAACAGAAATAAAACCTTGCCTTCTTTAATTTGCTTCTGGTCATTTCTTTTGTCCCAACAATGATAAAGTAACAGAAACATCTATTGAAATGTCCTATTACTCCACAAATTCATCTCAGTGTATCAATTAATGGATTCAATTTACTTAAATACAAAATTTATGGACATAGAATTGTTCATAATATGTTCTTGTATATTTAATTTCCATGGAATATCTATTGATAACCCCCTGTGATTTTTGTTCTTAGGGATTTATGTCTTCTCTTAATGTGACTGAAAGTTTATCAAATTCATTAATTGAATTAAAATATTGACTTTGATTTCACTGATTTTCTTTGTCAATGTGTTTTCAGTTCCACTGATTTTCATTCTAAACTGTGTTGCTTATTGTTGCTTACCTTTAACTTGCTCCAGTTTTTTCTCTTTTCCTAAATTAGAATTAAGACTAAATAATTCAATTTAACATTTCCTGTTTTGTAATATATGTATTCAGTGTTATCATTGTTCCTACTTTTATTGTCATTACTATATTGATGAGCTTTTTTTCTTAACTTTATTTAAAGTATTTTCATTTTAACTTCTCTCTAGATTGCTTCCTTAAACTATGTGCTTTTAGAAAGCATGTTGGTGAAATACCCAAGTCTTTTGAAATTTCTTTGTTATCACTGTTTACCACATTATAACTCTAATATTTCCTCATAGCATGCTTTATATGATTTTTATGCCCTTAAATTTGATGGCGTACATGAAATAGGACAGAATGTAGTTTATATTTGTGTAAGTATGATTCATGTGAGCTTGAAAAATGAGTTTTTAGGATAATAATTTTGGTGTGAAATATTTTACAAAATAATACAGAACTAAAAACTTGATGGCAGTTTTCAGTTGTTGAATAATTACTTTTTTATATCTTTAAACTATTCATAGAGGGACGTTGAACTATTCAACTAAAAGAATAGATTTATAACAACAATATTTGCTTTACATGACTCAATTAAATATTACACTTTTCAGTGTATACACAATAAAGAAATTATGTATTGTTTGGAAATTAGGCCCTATTTTTATCATTATTCCCCTTGCCAGCAAACCATTTCTTTGATATAAATTCTTTTTTATTAAAACAAACATGGTAAAACTTTCTTTTAATTTGTATTATAATGGTATGTACTTTCCTACCCTAGTATATTTAACCCATATGTATCATATGTAAAATGAGTTTCTTATATACAGCATGTAATTTGTTCATGTTGTTTTCTATAATTTTCTGTGTTTCTCACTGAAACTTTGTCTATTTTTTGTTATCACTTTGTATATTTTACTATTTTTATTTATATACTTCACACTTTTATGTCTTACTTGATATTAATTGAACTAAAACTGTTTGATTTTAAAATGACCCTTGATTGATTTGTTTTGAAACCTTAAACATAGATGGGCAAGAAATGTTCTTTGTTTAATCCTGAAAGAGATATCAGTAGGAATTAATCTGATATATATTGGCAGCACTTTGATTAACATAAAACTAATTTTCTGTTTACACATGACTATTTTACATGGATAAAGTTTGTGCAAGATATCTAACAGTTTATGTCTAATTTGTATATTTATTGATTTGTGTTTGTGAGTATGTATTCTATGAAATGCATGTGAAGGTCAGTGGACCACATTGAGGTGTCTGTTCTTTCTTTAAGACAGGGCCTCATGCTGCTGCAAAGGATCTGCCAGATGATAGTAAAGTTATACTTACAGGCTCAAGATCTCTAGATTCTTCTGGCTTTGACTCACATTGTCACAGATGCAAGGCACAAATGAATGTGCCAGTTTTTATCACAAGTTATATGAGTGCTGAGGAATTGAACCCAGGCTGGCAGGCTTTTCAAACAAGTGCCTTTAACTGCTGAGCTATCTCCTCAGCTTCACTGTACCAGTTTGCTTATTCAACTATTTTATTATTAGAAAGATTTAGTGACAAAAATCTATTTTAATACTGAACTAGATGTGACAAGGTTTCTTCATCTGTATTCACTATGTTTGTTGGCAAAATTCCATGGATGAGGAATTTTTCATCTGTTTACTGATTTGCTCAAAGATATACTCAGTTCTTAAACATAACCTGCAGTTTTCTGTGACATTTCCCTCTCCATAAGGCATCCAAAACCATTGCAGCTTTCTTTCTTAAGATAAGCAGCACAGCAAGATTTAATTGAGAGTCTCATAGTGTCTTACATAATGTACATTATCAGTAGAATTGATATAAAATGTAGTGCATTTACCAAAGTGACATCTTATCAAATATGTCTTGATCTTTCTCTAAGTTTCAAATCAAAGTCCCTTTATACATTTATAATAGACAACATAAATGGGCCAGATAAATGGTTAAATGTGCTTCTCTGCATAGTTTGACGGCCCTGGTTTAATTTTCCAGTACCAACATAAAGCCAGATTCACAAAATGGTGCCTGCATCTTGAATTTGTTTGCAGTGGAAGGAGGCCTTGGCATGTGTCTGTTTCTCTTTGTTTCTTTATCCCTGTCAAATAAATAGCTAAAATATATTTTTAAAAATGGTAGACACAAGTCATTGCTAACAGGAGGTTACCATCTCTGGAGCTATGAGATACTTTCTGCCAGTTTTCCTTCCAATCTCTACTGCTTATACATATGTTATAAAAATATGTTTATCTCTTCTAAAGGCCTTGTAAATGCTGATCTTGAGACAGAACAGGGGAACCCACCTCTCCCTTGGTACAGTGCAAATGTAAAACTTTGTTAAAATCACTGCTAGGGTTAATGGTATTTCAGATTATATTGTAAACACTTTTGTTCATTTTTATGTAAATAAGCAAAGATACTTTTATGTAACTATAGGAAAAGTCCAGTTCCTTGCTATGCTTCCTGAAGTATCAGACCTAGGTAAGAGTATTTGAAAGTTTGTATTAGATATTACATAATTACAAATATCAATGAACTATTTCCATCCTGGCCTGAGAAGGAGCACTTCTTCTTTTATTTTTTATTATTTTTTCTTGTTCTTTTTGTTTTTCGAGGCAGGGTCTCACTCTAGCTCAGGCTGACCTGGAATTCACTCTGTAGTCTCAGGGTGGCCTCAAACTCATGGAAGCCCTCCTACCTCTGCATCCAGAGTGTTGGAATTAAAGGTGGACACCACCACATCCAGCCAGGAGAAGAACTTCTAATGGTGGAAGGCCATAATTGGTCCAAAACACAGTAAGTAAGATTAGTGGTAAGAAGCAAAGCTGTAATAGGTCCAATGAATGTTGTTGGTCCAAATACTCTTTCTCAGAATATGTATGCAAGCTAATTTTGGCTCATTTCATGAGACCCATTTCATGGGAGATACTTTTCTGTACTAAATTTTCTCGGTTGAGCTCAAGGAATGCTTATCATAAGTAGTATTTTCCTGACTACTTCAAGTAGTGAAAGTGTAACTGATAATGTGAAGAAAGATACAGCAGAGAAGGAAGAGAGCCACATCATGCAGGAAGATGTCAGTGGTTTCACAGCTAAAAGAGAGCAGGCTTCAGGACTTAGCTTGAAAGTGAGGATCCCATGGGCCTGTATAGCTGCAGCAAGATGAGAGAACATGTAGACCTTGGTTACCAGAAGAGTTTCAGAAATCTATTAAGACCTCAGGGCCAAGCTGGATATGGTGGCCCACACCTTTAATCCCAGCATTTGGGAGGCAGAGGTAGGAGGATTGCCATGACTTCAAGGCCAACCTGAGAATCCATAGTGAATTCCAGGTCAGCCTGTGCTAGAGCAAGATACTAACTCTAAAAACCAAAAAAAAAAAAAAAAAAAAAAAAAAAAAAAAAAAAAAAAAAAGAAAGAAAAGAAAAGTAAAGAAAACTTCAGGGCCAAGGGAAGCTCCAATACTGGTGAACACCAAGGACTGCTCCTCTACCTGCCCACTATTGCCACTCACTCTTGCCAAACACTAGAGGAAATAAGTGATGTTAGAAACCAGCCTTTGAAGGGCTTCTTGCCAACCCACAATTTTTATTCAGGTTGGAAAAAGTAACATCCAGTTAGCAGATTATTGACAAGCCCATCCACCTGAAAATTCAGATTTCACTACGTGTATATGTATATATGTATCTCAGAACCACATGGCATGGGTAGTATGAATCCCTATGGTGAGTATATGGTTTTAGGAGACAAAAGAAGTGACCTGTCCCAAATTCATTGTGCATAAGATAGTCATAAGATAATAGATATAAACTTTATTAGATACATACAATCATGATTGGAGGTACAAAAATGTTATTAGACAATTTGAGTTCTGAAATCCATTGAGTAAAGGTAGTTAGCTTATTGTTTACATTTCAAAGCCTGAAAATAATTACTATGTGTGTAGATTCCATCTTATGGAGGTTTGATTCTATCTTCTGTCATCCTTCTTTATTTTATTTTAGTTTAAATTAGCCTACAAAGTAGTGTATTTCTTGTGATATTTACATATAGACTTAGTTTTCATCGACATTCCTCTCAGAGCCTCCTCTTGACAACTCTCTGCCCCCCCCCACTTACCCCCTTCAATTTCCATTATTCCCCCATCTACATTTGCATCACTATGTTCTAGCACCCTTCATGCCCCCTCTCTTAAAGCTGTTTTTTCCTCTACTTTTCTCGCATCTACACACTCTTACTCCCATGTAAACACATGTATATATATAAATTCTAAATTAGCAACCACAGATGACAGAGAATGTGCAGTTTGTCACACACACACACACACACACACACACACAATTTTCCAGTTATATCCATTTTCCACAAATTTTATAATTTCAGTTTTCCTTATGGCTGAGTGCTATTGTGATCTTTTTTTGTGTGACTGTGGTGAATGTAAAAGGCCCTCTCCACACACACACACACACACACACACACACACAAAAAAAAAAAAAAAACCTCATACACTATAATACACTATAATACATGATTTCCAGCTGGTGGCACTGCTCAGGAAGGTTGTGATACCTTTAGAAAGTTGAGCTTTGTTAGAGGAAGTGTGTCACTAGGGGGAAGGGTCTTGATGTGTTAAAGACCAGCTCCATGTCCTGTTTCCTCTCTCTCTCCTTCCTGTGCTGCGATGTGACATGGCCTCCCTACTCCAGCTTTCCATCCCTTCCAATAAAGATGAAACTTTCCTTCAAAATTGTAAACTGAATTAATCCTTTCTCCTTCCATAAACTGCTTTTGGTTGGGTATTATATCACAATGAGAAAGTAACTAGCGTGAAAAATTGGTACCAAGGATAGGGACCACAGGTATAATATGGTTCCTAACTTTTGATAAGGAAATTTGAGGTGTCTTTGGAAACAACTGAGCCTTTTAAAAGAAAAGTTTATTTTTTTTTATTTATTTTTTTTTTTTTTGGTTTTTCGAGGTAGGGTCTCACTCTAGCCCAGGCTGACCTGGAATTCACTATGGAGTCTCAGGGTGGCCTCGAACTCACGGCGATCCTCCTACCTCTGCCTCCCGAGTGCTGGGATTAAAGGCGTGCGCCACCACGCCCGGCAAAAGAAAAGTTTATTATGCTCACCTATCATGGCAGCATGGTCCAAGTGGTACAGGTTTTTGAGGCATGAAAAATGCAAGGTGCATTAGGTCGTGGAGTGTTTCACCATGGTTCCAGACAGCTAGCTGCTCCCTACCTGGATATTCTGACAGGCCACTGCATAAAGTTGAGAAAGTAATCCCTAAATAGGAATGAAAAGCACAGGATATTAGAGATTCCAGGACCATAATAAGCCTGTCAATGAAAGTTGTGGGCTTGGGGTGTATTTAGTCCACAAGAGAGGGTACAAGCAGCTGACCTGGAGGGGTGGAGACACAAAAGCCTTTTGTATGCCCAGTCGTTTAGAACAAGATGATTTCATCAAGCATCCCAGATACTGGACATGATGTACAGGATTGGTGTTTATCCCATTAGTTTTAAGTATTTTTTGTCCAATATTTCCCAGTAATTCCCCAATTTTCCCCTTTTGGAATTGGAATGTTTATTCTATGCCCCTATATGCTAGGCAGCCAGGCTGTCTTTTCTTGTTGTATTTGCTGGATCTTGGTTCTTGCCATCATTCCCTGCCATCTGTAAAAAGCAACTTCTCCAACCAAGAGTGATAGCAGCATGGACCAAAGGGCATAAATTTTGTCATTTAAAAGATTTTTGGGAAGCCAGGCCCATGTAAATCCAGACATACATGGTGGTTAATGCATCTGGAGTTTGTTGGTAGTGGTTAGAGGCCCTGGTGCACCTATTCTCTTCCCCCCTACAATAAACAAATAAAAATACAAAATATATATAATAGACTTTTTGAAGGACATACTCTCTTCTTGGACAGAGAACAGTAGGACATTTTCTCCAGAGTCTATGACTTTCCTACTCATAGGATTCTGAATTGGTTTTTAATACCAGTTATGAGTTTCCTCCCAATGAGCAGGCCTCATATCCAATAAGAGAACATTTTATTACCTCATAGCCTTTATGCACAGGTATGTACATCTTGCCCAACTGATTGATTTTGTATCTTGAATGATGCCCTCCTTGTTCATGTTGTTGGTGACCATTATCCTCCAGAAGCTTGCATAGCACTTGATAGCACTATGTTGACTAGCCAGCAGGGAGCTGGATTCTTTCTTAGTCCCATCATGATCTCTCAATCTCCTTTAATTGCAGCCTATGGTATCTTCAGCATTAGGGTCTTACCATTTAGCTGTGGTGGACAATCAAGTGCTTTGGCAATGGCCTGCATTGTTCTGGACATCCATGGGTAACTCACTGTTAGAAGTATCCCAGGCCTGACACTAAGATTTATCAGCCAGAGCTTATGGCTTTTATTTATTTGGGAAAGACAGAGAGAATGAGGGAGATGTATATATGGAGAATGGGTGTGCCATGGCCTCCAGCCATAGCAACTCCAAACACGCACCACCTTGTGTATATGGCTTATGTGGGTACTGGGGAATCGAACCTAGGTCCTTAGGCTTTGTAGGCAAGTGCCTTAATAATTAAGCCAACTTCCTAGCCCAAGATCCTTTGGTTTTTAAGTTAGGCTTACTCCACATGCTACAGGACAATTCTGCCTGACCTTCTCTCCACTCCACATATTAAGAGTTATATCTTTTCATTAGCTAACCAGGAGGAGGTTTCTGTGGTACTGATTCATGCTATCATTAGTTTTGTGTGCTTCATCCCCTGTCACTTAACCCTATCCCTCCCTAGGCCCTTCCACCCCTGTATTCTATCTCTCCACTTGCTTAGCAAATATTCTCTCTTCTCATTCTTCTTTCTTTCCAGCCTCTAAGCTTCATTCTAGTTCCTTTAAAATACTGCTGAAGCTTACTATGACTTAAAAACAAAACAAGCTGTTCCATGTTAGGAGCTGCATATTAGATAGAACATGAAGTTTTTGTCTTTCTGAGCCTGTTTGGCCTCACTTGGTACAATTTTTTTTCCAAGTCCATACATTTTCCTACAAATTTCATTATTTCCTTTTTCCTTTCAGATGAGTATGATTTCATTGTGTATATGTAGCACATCTTCATTATCCATTCATCATGGGTATATGGGCTGATTCCAATCCCTAGCTATTGTGAATAGAGCAGGAACAAACATGTCTGAGCAAAGATTTCTATAATAAAGAGTAGAGTTTTTTAAGAGTATATACACAAGAGCAGCTATAGATGGACCAAATAACAGATTTTCAGAATTTTGAGAAGCCTCCATAATAATAACCATAGTGGCTATACAAGTTTGCACTCTCAACATCAGTAAATAAGGGTTCCTTTTCTCCACATTCTCACCAACATTTGCTGTCATTTGATATATATACATATTTTTTTGGTGATTGCCATTTTGACTGGAGTGAGATGGAATGTCAAAAATATCTTGGGGGCCAGGTGTGGTGATGCATGCCTTTAATCCCAGCACTCGGGAGGCAGAGGTAGGAAGAATGCCATGAATTCAAGGCCAGCCTGAGACTACATAGTGAATTTCAGGTCAGCCTGGACTGGAGCAAGACCCTACCTCAAAAGAAAACAAACAATATAAACACTGGAGAAAGAAATTGGTGAAGACATGAGAAAACGAAAAGATCTGTTTTTCTCTTTCAGCTCTAAATATTCTCTCTTTGTTTTTTGTGTTTTAACTATAATGTGGCATAAGAAATTTTTTCTCTAGTCATGTCTATTTAACATTCTGTATGCCTCCTGTAGCTTCATGGGACTCTCTTTTGTAAGATTCAGTAATATTTTATTTATACTCTTTTTGAAGATGTTTCCTATTCTCATGGCTTGTAGTTTTCCCCCTTCTTGTATGCCTAAGTTTCTGTGTTTGATCATCTTAAGGTGCCCCACATTTCCCTCATATTCTGTTCACATGTTTGTTTTTTTAATTTATTGATTTTGAAATGCAGATCTATTTCTTCTGTCTTGTCCTTGAACTTTGATTGTCTGTCCTCCACATGACCTATCCTGTTGGTGAGGGTTTCTTGGGAGCCTTTTAAATGAGTTATTTCATTTTTTTGTTTTCCATTACATTTTTATTCAGCATCTCCATCTGTATTGAATTCCAACTTCCTTCTTTGATATGAATTTCTTATTGCCTCTTGGAATTCATTCCTGCATTTGATCATGTCCACACCAAGTCCACTGACCATTGAGTTCATTTTTTGGTGATTCTCATTCATTACATTCAGCTGTCTATTAAGTTCTTTTTGATTATGTTCCATTTTACTGAGATATCTTTTGAGATCATTTCATTCTTTTTGTTTGTTTCTCTTCCATTTCTTCCAGCCATATATTCATAGCTTCATTACATTTGTTGAATAGGCTGATAGTAATTGCATTTTGGACTTCTGTGTCCGGAGTTATCTTTTAAGTTTTCATTGGATGCTTCCACTATGAGATGAGGCATTCTTGGTGGGGATATCTTGTCTTGGTTTCTGGCAATATTTGCTTGCTTTGGGGTTTTCCCATCTCAAGATAGCCCTTTTAAAGCCGGGCATGGTGGCACATGACTAATTCCAGCACTCAGGAGGCAGAGGTAGGAGGATTGCCAAGAGTTCGAGGCCACCCTGAGACTACATAGTTAATTTCAGGTCAGCCTGGGCCAGAGTGAGACCCTACCTCAAAAAACAAAAACAAAATAAACAAACAACAACAAAAAGATAGCCCTTTTGTCTTGCTAAGAATGTAGCAATACTAACTCTTGTTGAGCCTGTGTTGAGTATCCTGGCCAACTTTGATTGAGGTCAATGTGGGATGACAGTCTATACCCAAGTCTAGGCTGGGTACACTTGAATCTGAAGAGTCTCCTCTTTGTGTGTGCACTCTCCAGGCATGTCTGAGCTGCACCCTATGAAGACTGGCCTTAAGTGCCCAGCCTGTAGATGATGATCAGGTTGAAAGAGTCTACTGAAGAAGGTACAGAAAAGCAGGTCAAAGAGTGAAGTCAGCAACAAATGCATCAAACACCCAATACCAGCAACTGCAGTGAGAGGTTGTACCCATATCACAGGAACTTCACCTGGGCCCTGGTCAGCTTACTTTACTCAGTGCCCAGGTCTTTGGAGTGAAATCAGCTCTGGAGCCCATAATGGTGGCAGGAGCATCACAGGCTCAAGGGTGCATGCCTAGAAAGAGGTAGAAGCCAAGAGTAGATGACCTCCAGTCCCAACAAGTGGGGGACAGGTTTATGCCCACATGGTAGGGAGCTCACCTATGCCCTGTTATGCCTACCCTACTTTGTACCCAGGGTTTGGAATGTAATCAGCACTAGAATCACTATTGGTGGCAGCAGCAGGGGAGGCTTAGGGGGATAGGGCAGGAAAGGAGGTCAGTGCCTGGTATGGCTGATTCCCAATCCCAGAAAGTAGAGGCAGTGTTTGTATATGTAGTAGAAAATAACTCTCACCTGAGCCCTGGTGAGCCTACCCTACCTACTGCCTGGGGCTGTGGAGTACAATGAGCTCCAAAGTCCCTATTGGTGATGGTAGCCACTGAGGTTCGGGGGGGGGGGGTGATTAGTAAATTGAATATTTAGGGAACATAAATTTAATGATTCACCAATTATTAGTCTTCATTTCTTGAGCCCAACAACTTTACTGGGGATTCAGCTCATATTTTCAATGAAACACTTCTTCACAAATCATAAAATAAGAGGGAGTATCTCCCAGTTTTATTTTCAAAATAGTATAGCTCTTGCCATATAGTATTAAGACTATAGTCAATGTCATGGTTCATAAATAAACATTGTTGTGAAACAATTTTTCAAAAGGGGTTATATTTATAAATTATCTGAAGGAAAAGAGGGGAGAAAGGTAGTGGGAGAGGCAGATTTAAAGGAAGAAAGGAAGGGAAGGAAGAGAAATGGAGGAAAGGAGGAGAGGAAGGGAGGGAGGGAAAGAGCATGAGCAGGATGGAGGAACTTCTTCAAATTATTCACTAAAACAAGTATACTATGGCGATATAAAGAAACTGCACTGCTTTGTGTCCAATGCTTATCTTCCACTATATGCAAGTTTGAACAATCTCACTAGGAATGTAAAAGCCAGCTACACATGGCCCTGAAAATGCTCCAGGATTGCAATAACTCTAGGCATGACTGCAACTCCGACTCAGGATCTTTTCCCATTTTTTCTAACAGTCTTCAATTAGGGGAAGAAAGAAACAGGATCCTGTCATTGACTTTAGCAAAATATTTCAAGTATTTCAGTCTCCTTGATTTAATTTGTGCTCTTGAACCCTACAGAAATTCATAGTTGGTAGAACTATACTTTTGAATATGTTGATATTCCAGACACTTCTGCTATAGAAAATCTCTGGTCATAAGCATCATTGAATCTTTATAGATAAAATATATCATATTCTTGAATTTTCATATATCCTCTTCAGTAGTGCAGTTATCCTTTATGGATTTCAAACTAAAGGAAGTCATGAAATCAATCTTTGGTAACCTCTACCATCACACATCCTACCATCACTGAATTCCAGTTTACTGACATAGAAAAGCTTAGTAGGGTAAGTATTTCAGGCCAATGACCAGTTTCACCTACTAGAGAACCTCCACCATATCACTGGGTAGAGGCCTTTGTATAAGTATTTGGATTTTACTTTCAGCATGCATATCTTCATGATGGAATGTTTAATTTTATATTTTAGCAAAAAGCACAAAACAATGTAATATCCTTTTTATTTTTAAAATGGTCATATTTGCTTCCGGTCAAGATGGCGGCATAGGAACCACGCCTAAGCAGCCTAGGGGAGAAAAAGCCAAAGAAAACCCAGCAAAATACACAAGGGAGGTGTATAAGAGATTAAAACAGCAGCGGAGAAGTAGGAGATATCCAGAGCCCACACGGGCAGGCCGAAGCAGCTCCGGCAGCGGCAGCTCGGGACCCGGTAGCGGCAGCTCGGGATCCGGCAGCGGCAGCTCGGGACCCGGTAGCGGCGACTTGGGCTCCGGCAGCGGCACCTCGGGACCCGGTAGCGGCGATTCGGACTCTGGCAGCGGCAGCGGCAGCACGGGCACTGGCAGCTGCATCTCGGGCACCGGCAGTGGCGACTCGGGATCCAACAGCGGCGGCTCAGACCCCGGCAGCGGAAGCGGCGGTGGAAGCCGGAAGCGGCGGTGGAAGCCGTGACTCCAGCCCCCAAAACACCATCAGCTGCTCCGGTACCGGCCACAGCGGCTTCAGGGCAGCGAATCCAGCAGCGGAGGCTCCAGCGGCTTCAGCGGCAGAGGCGGATCCCGCAGCGGCAGCACCAGCGGATCAGAGGCGGAGGACCCAGCAGCGGCAGCTCCAGCGGATCAGCGGGGGCAGACCCAGCAGCGGCATCTCCAGTGGCGGATCCAGCAACAGTGGTCCCAGCAGTGGCAGCTCCAGCGGCAGCAGCGGGGATCCAGCATCAGGGGTGCCAATCTGCAGGGCCACAGTTGCCAGGCTTGGTTTGCCCCACAGGAAAAGCCAGTACCCAGTTCCAGAAAGCAGAACAGCAGCCCAACATCCCAGCCAGCAACTTGACTGAGACCAAAAGCATCCAAAGAGGTAACTGGGATTGAACCAGGGAAGGGTCTCACCTGGTCACAAGCTGACTTGGATCCCTCAACAGACCAGAAATCTTAACTTCTTTGTTGATAGAGGATCTGGTTTTTATAATACCTAATCTTGCATAAATGCTCGGTGCTGTTCTTGACTGAATGTGTATAGGGTTTAGTTAAATTTTAGAATATACCTGTATTTTATTCCACTCAACCTATTTGAATACTCCCATAGCAGGCAAACTTAACCCCTAGGACCACGTGTCTAGATACTCTGAGAGTGGTAAGAGCCACACCTAACATCTTAATCTCCTACATAGAAGATATACAATATCAGATCAATAGATACAGCAAAGAATACCCAGCTAACTGGAAAATCTAAGCAGTAACTTAATCCAAGATGCAAAAATATATACATTATAACACAAGAAACACCAAAAACCAAGGCAATATAAATCCACCAAAAAGCATCAATGCTTCAGAAATGACCTCTAGTGAAAACGAGTTAGAGAAAATGCCTGAGAAAGATTTCAAAAGAATGATTGTAAATATGTTCAATGAACTCAAAGAAGAAATCAAAGGAATCAGAGAAGATACAGGACACCAATTTAACTAAATAAAGAAATCAATACAAGACATAAATAAGGAAATAGAAATAATGAAGAAAAACCAGTCAGAATTACTAGCAATGAAGAACACAGTTAATGAAATAAAAAACTCTAGAAAATCTCACCAGTAGAATGGATGAAGGAGAGGACAGAATATCTAAGCTAGAAGACCAGGTGGCAGATCTAATACAATCCAACAAAGAGAAAGACAAACTAATAGAAAAGTATGAATGGGAATTTCAAGATATTCGGGACACTATGAAAAGATCAAATATAAGAATTCAGGGTATAGTAGAAGGAGAAGAATTTCAATCCAAAGGTATAGTAGGCATCTTCAACAAAATCATAGAAGAAAACTTCCCCCAAATTGGGAAAGAGGTGCCAATGCAGATACAGGAAGCATTTAGAACACCAGCCAGACAAAACCTGGAAAGAACCTCTCCTCGCCATATTATAATCAAACTACCAAACACACAATCCAAAGAAAAAATATTGAAAGCAATTAGAGAGAAAAATCAAGTTACCTACAAAGGCAAGCCCATCAGGATCACAGCAGATTACTCAACACAAACTTTCAAAGCCAGAAGGGCTTGGAGTGATGTATTCCAAACTCTGAAAGATAACAACTGTCAACCAAGGCTACTTTATCCTGCAAAACTATCCATTCAAATAGATGGAGAACTAAGGACATTCCATGACAAAAGCAGGCTAAAGGAGTATTTGAAGACAAAACCAGCTCTACACAAAATACTTGAAAGAATCCTCCATGCCGAAGAGAAAGAAAAACACACATATAAGGAACCTGGAAAACAACAAACAACACTCAAATACTAGTTAATATAAGAGAGCAAAGGTAGAACCAGAACCACAAAAAAAAAAAAAAAATGGCAAGCATAAATACACATCTTTCAATAATATCTCTTAATATCAATGGCCTCAATGCTCCAACCAAAAGACATAGATTTGCAGACTGGGTTAAAAAGCAGGACCCTACAATTTGTTGTCTCCAAGAAACTCACCTTTCTACAAAGGATGGACATTATCTTAGGGTGAAAGGTTGGAAAACGGTGTTTCAAGCAAATGGACCCAGAAAGCAAGCAGGGGTTGCTATCCTAATAGCTGACAAGGCAGACTTCACTCCAACATTAGTCAAGAAAGATAAGGAAGGTCACTTTATATTGATTAAGGGCACACTCCAACAGGAGGACATTACAATCCTAAACATATATGCACCTAACATGGGGGCTCCCAAATTCATCAAACAAACACTGTTAGAACTAAGGTCACAGATAACACCAAACACAGTGGTAGTTGGTGACTTTAACACCCCACTCTCATCAATTGACAGGTCATCCCGGGAAAAAATAAACAGAGAGGCATCTGGACTAAATGAGGTCATAGAAGGAATGGACCTAACAGACATATACAGGACATTTCATCCAAATGCTGCAGAATATACATTCTTTTCAGCAGCACATGGATCATTCTCTAAAATAGACCATATATTAGGACACAAAGCAAATCTTAACAAATTCAGGAAAATTGAAATAATTCCTTGCATTCTATCTGACCACAATGGAATCAAACTACAAATCAATAGCAAGAAAGGATATAGAGCATACACAAAATCATGGAAACTAAACAATACATTACTAAATGATGAATGGGTCAATGAAGAAATCAAGAAGGAAATCAAAAAATTTATAGAGTCAAACAATAATGAGAACACAACATACCAAAATCTCTGGGACACAATGAAGGCAGTTCTAAGAGGTAAATTTATAGCTTTAAGTGCCTATATTAAGAAATTAGAAAGGTCGCAAATAAATGACCTAATGCTTCACCTTAAAGCCTTGGAAAAAGAAGAACAAGGCAAACCAAAAATCAGTAGACGGGAAGAAATAATAAAGATTAGGGCAGAAATTAATGAAATAGAAACCAAAAAAACAATACAAAGAATTAATGAAACAAAGAGCTGGTTCTTTGAAAGGATAAACAAGATTGATAAACCCTTAGCAAATCTGACCAAAAGAAACAGAGAAGAGACACAAATTAATAAAATTAGAGATGAAAAAGGTAACATCACGACAGATGCCAGAGAAATTCAAAAAATCATAGGGACATATTATAAAAACATATACTCCACAAAGTATGAAAATCTGAAAGAAATGGATGATTTCCTTGATTTATATGACCTACCTAAATTAAATCAAGATGAGATTAATCACTTAAATAGACCTATAACAAGCATGGAGATCCTAACAGTTATCAAAAATCTCCCAACTAAAAAAAGCCCAGGCCCAGATGGATTCACTGCTGAATTTTACCAGACCTTCAGGGAAGAGCTAACACCATTGCTTCTTAAGCTTTTCCATGAAATAGAAAAAGAAGGAATTCTACCAAACTCCTTCTATGAAGCCAGCATCACTCTGATACCAAAACCAGGCAAAGATAGAACAAAAAAGGAAAATTACAGACCAATCTCCCTCATGAACATAGATGCAAAAATTCTCAACAAAATACTGGCAAACAGAATACAAGAATATATCAGAAAGATCATTCACCCTGACCAAGTAGGCTTTATCCCAGAGATGCAGGGATGGTTCAACATATGCAAACCTATAAATGTGATACATTATATAAATGGGTTGAAGGACAAAAATCACATGATCATCTCATTAGACGCAGAGAAAGCATTCGACAAAATCCAACATCCCTTCATGATAAAAGTCCTACAGAGACTGGGAATAGAAGGAACATATCTCAATATAATAAAGGCTATTTATGATAAGCCTACAGCCAACATATTACTAAATGGGGAAAAACTGGATGCTTTTCCACTAAAATCAGGAACAAGACAAGGGTGTCCACTGTCCCCACTTTTATTTAATATAGTTCTGGAAGTCTTAGCCATAGCAATAAGGCAAGAGACATGCATAAAAGGGATACAAATCAGAAAGGAAGAGGTCAAGTTATCATTATTTGCAGATGACATGATTCTATATATAAAGGACCCTAAAGACTCTACTAGCAAACTGTTAGAGCTGATAAAAACCTACAGTCATGTAGCAGGATACAAAATAAATACACAGAAATCAGTAGCCTTCATATATGCTAACAACAAACACACAGAGGATGAGTTCAGAGAATCACTCCCATTCACAATTGCATCAAAAAAATAAAGTACCTTGGAATAAACCTTACTAAGGAAGTAAAGAATCTATACAATGAGAACTTTAAAACACTCAAGCGAGAAATTGCAGAAGACACTAGGAAGTGGAAAAACATCCCTTGTTCCTGGATTGGAAGAATCAATATTGTGAAAATGGCAATCTTACCAAAAGCAATCTACACATTTAACGCAATCCCCATCAAAATTCCAAAGGCATTCTTCACGGAAATAGAAAAAACAATCCAAAAATTCATTTGGAATCACAAAAAACCTCGAATATCTAAAATAATACTGAGCAACAAAAATAAGGCTGGTGGTATCACCATACCTGATTTTAACCTATACTACAGAGCCATAGTAACAAAAACAGCATGGTACTGGCACAAAAGCAGTCTCGTAGATCAATGGAACAGAATAGAGGACCCAAATGTAACCCCATGTAGTTATAGCCACCTGATATTTGATAAAAATGCCAAAAATATTCATTGGAGAAAAGACAGCCTCTTCAGCAAATGGTGTTGGGAAAACTGGATATATATCTGTAGAAGGATGAAAATAGATTCTTCTCTTTCTCCGTGCACAAGAATTAAGTCCAAATGGATTAAGGACCTTAACATCAGACCTGAAACTCTGAAACTGCTAGAGGAAAAAGTAGGGGAAACCCTTCAACATATTGGTCTTGGCAAAGACTTTCTGAATACAACCCCAATTGCTCAGGCAATAAAACCACAGATTAACCACTGGGACCTCATGAAAATACAAAGATTATGCACTGCAAAGGACACGGTGAAGAAAGCAAAGAGGCAACCTACAGAATGGGAAAAAATCTTCACCAGCTATATATCTGATAGAGGATTAATATCTAAGATATACAAAGAACTCAAGAAGTTAAATAATAAGGAATCAAACAAACCAATCAAAAAATGGGAAATGGAGCTAAATAGAGAATTCTCAAAGGAAGAAATACGAATGGTATATACGCATCTAAAAAAATGTTCTACATCCCTAGTCATCAGGGAAATGCAGATTAAGACTACATTGAGATTCCATCTCACTCCAGTCAGATTGGCTACCATCATGAAAACAAATGATCATAAATGTTGGCGGGGATGTGGAAAAAGAGGAACCCTTCTACATTGTTGGTGGGAATGCAATTTGGTCCAGCCATTGTGGAAATCAGTGTGGAGGTTCCTAAAACAGCTAAAGATTGATCTACCATATGACCCAGCTATAGCTCTCCTAGGCATATATCCTAAGGACTCATCTCATTACCTTAGAGATACTTGCTCAACCATGTTTATTGCTGCTCAATTTATAATAGCTGGGAAATGGAACCAGCCTAGATGTCCCTCAACTGATGAGTGGATAAGGAAGATATGGCACATTTATACAATGGAGTTTTACTCAGCAGTAAAGAGAAATGAAGTTATGAAATTTGCAGAAAAGTGGATGGATCTGGAAAGAATTATACTAAGTGAGGTAACCCAGGCCCAGAAAGCCAAGCGCCACATGTTCTCCCTCATATGTGGATCTTAGCTAGAGATGATTGGGCTTCTGTGTGAGAAGGAAAAAACTCAGTAGCAGAGGCCAGTAAGTTAAAAAAGGAGATAGAAAGGGAAGAGAAAGAAAGGGAGGAGGGCTTTTATTAGGTTGGTATTGTATATATGTAAGTAGAAAGATTGAGATGGGGAGGGGATATGATGGAGAATGGAATTTCAAAGGGGAAAGGGGGGAGGGTAATACCATGGGATTTTTTTTGTTATCATGGAAAATATTAATAAAAATGGAGAAAAATAAATAAATAAAAATGAAAATAAAAAAATAAAATGGTCATATTTATCAGTAACAGTTAACATACCTTCATTTATTCAAGTAGCTCTATATCATATATTCAAATTGTCTCATTCAGCCTACATCATTCAAAGAATGAGATGTACTATACTTAGCCAAAGGAAAGCACTATTAGTAGAGTATGTCAAACTAATGTTGGGAACAGAAATTCATTTTCCCATGTTCTTTTGAAAGCAAATAACATATTTTCCATACCTATATATCCATTTTAGGAATTAAAATTTGTATAGGATCTTAGGTACTGACTAATTTTGAAGTTTAAAATTTTAAATTAATATAAACTTAAAAAAATCAAATTAAAACTCTCTTGCATTTGTACATGTTTTGTAGTGATGAATAAATCTATAAATTACACCAGACAGGCAAAATGAGATTGAAAGATATATTTGCGCCCTATCGTCTCTGCTTGCCAGGAGGATATGAACAATATTTGGTCATTTATTTACTATTTAATTCAAAAATATTAATCAAGCAATAGTTCTAGCACAAGTCTGAACATCATGCAAACAAAATGACAAAATGTAAGTGAGCTGTGAATTCATTTACATATTTATGTTTTGATATTTATATATGTTTTGATGTCTTTTATCACTAGATTAAAAGTATACCCTCTTTATCATGTTGTTTCAATGTTAACAGTTACCAGTCATATGTGTCTTAGAGCAAAAATGGACATTCATGATCAAAATTCACTATAATATTGAATTGAAGGGAGTAAAGGAAAGACTATTTTCCTGATACAAGTTCTCAGTGACAGGTAGAGATTCTATAGATGGGGCATTCTTCCTCTTAGCTGTTGGTATATACATTTGTTCTTTTTTATTACATAACTGCACAGATATTTGTAGCACATGGGATAATATACAGGGAGTGGAGCATAATGTGCTGCAACAATAGTAAATATTTAGGACATGACCGAAAAATTTCTTTCACAGTAATAGCCCAAGGTCCCGTTCTTACCATTATTCTCTCTACCACTTTATTGAAATCTTTCCTTTTTAACAGTAGTGCTGAGTACCAAATCATGGCCTTTTACATACTAAGCATATGCACTACCATTGAACTCTACCATCAGCCCCCAAATCTTTAACACTATTTATTTATGTATTTATTTACACGTGGGCATATTAGAGAGATTGCACCAATATATTTTGCACTGTACACAAAAGGCCATGCTGCTTTATGGGAGTGATTGACAGACATTGAAAATGAGTGACTTTACAATATGGAGACTTCTGAAAAAGCTGAGTATAGAGATACCAACAGACCCAGTTATTCCCTTACTGGGCATCTACCCTAAAACCTTCAAACCACAGACTAAAGAGATTTGCTCAACCATGTTTATAGCGGCTCAATTTGTAATAGCTAAGAGCTGGAATCAACCCAGATGTCCATCACTAGAAGAATGGATAACTAAGATGTGGTATATCTACACAATGGAATTCTATACAGCAGTAAGAAAAAATGACACAATGAAATTTGAGGAAAAATGGTTGAACCTGGAACAGATCATTCTCAGTGAACTTACCCAATCACAGAAAAAAAATCGCCACATAGTCTCACTCATCTACAGCACCTAACCTGAATCTACCGAAGATACCTTACATACCCAGCAAGCATCTCCTAGATTAGACACTAGGATGGAAGGGGAGGGAGGGGAGGGCATCAAAGGGGTGGGAAACACAAATCTAGACCCAAACGGCAATGGTACCATAATCTTCTACTTACTAAAAGATAGACCAAATGGCTGATCCTTCACCAGGCCCTTACAGGGAACACCTGAACCACAAGACACTGGAGAGGGTAAGATTAAGAGTAACCTTAGTCTCCTACATCTTCCCTCCCTCACTTCCCCTCTCCCTGTCTCTCTCTCTCTTATCTCTAACTCTTGTATATTAGTTATCTTTTTCCTCATTTTCTTAGTGGGCACTGACCTGTAACTCCCAGAACCAGCATGGGGCTATCATCCACAATGAGCTTTTGATCAGAGAGACCTACAAGGTTTCCTAAAAGACAGACAGATTTCTGTCAGAGTACTTGATGACCCACCAAAGGTTAGTGGTAAGACCCTACTGCTGAAGATACCTTATGTGATTGACATGCAAATTAGAATGGCATGGCTGGAAGTTGGATGAGAGTCAGTCCCCAGACAGTCAGTGCATCTAGTGCCAGAAGGTGCTACATGGGCGACTGGGGGAAATTGACCAATATCTATCGAAGCAACGCATGGTCTAACCTACTTAGTAGCAAATAACTTATTGTGATGCCCACACAAGTGCAGTGGTGGCACACAGCCATGGTGGGGAACCAACTGCTCTCAATTTGGCTAACTGATCCCCTCACTGGTATGGGACCCATAGCTGGAGCTGGGAAACAAGTCAGAACCATATCCAAACATAAGCCCACTCTCCAGTATCAACCTACTATCAATTGTGGGCTACAAGAAGGCCTACACCTATTAAATTCTCTATAAAAAAAAAAAGTAAGGGTTATCTCATTTGTCCTGGTGCTAACTTACTCTCCGTTGGAGAATCTGCTTCTCTTTTTCAGATAGATGTAGACCCTAAGGAGAGAGCCACCCCATCATACCTCAAAAGGGCTCCGGCTGAAACTAAGAAAACTTCGAGAAACAAGCAAGGGGGCTGTTTTTCCTGATGAACTGGACACCAGCACAAGGGGGAAGGAGATCAGCATAGAGAAAAATCAACTCCTACCAAATCAGAGAGCCAGAGCCTCAGAGGCCCTCAACACCTCATCACTGAAGCAGACCAAAAATGAACCCAACATGGCTCAGGGAAATTTTGCGGAAGAGGGGGCGGAAAGAATGTCAGAGTCACATGTTGGGTCATGATATGCAGAGACATTTAGCTTACCCATAACTGTGGGCTAACTCCACAATGCATGACCCGTATACCTCAACAAGGAGGGGCCAAGGGGAGGGGGTAGGTCACGGATGAGCCTAATAATGGTACCAAACTGACTGTATTTGCTGAATACAGAACTGACTAATAAAAAAAAAAAGAAAAAGAAAATGAGTGACTTTAAATGCTGAGTCATCTCCCTAGTTAAAAAAACAATCTTACAAAAGCCACTTGATATTTTCAAGACATAAAGCTTGACTATAGCATGGTCATCTTAATGCTCTCATAATTATGGTCATATTAGTCCTCTCTCATGCAGAACTGCATTGGTAATTGGTTGGCTATCCTATCAAATATATCCTAGGTCTGACATTTTGCACAGATATGTCAATAAAAGAGAATGAAGTAGCATGGTAGTCTAGACGTGTGGTGGAAATTCTACAGAAATTAACATGAAAACCAGGATTATGTGTTATCAGGGAAAAAGAACACTTTTTCAGTCAGATTTGTCAAGCAACCATAGATTCCATTTAAGAGCATAGGCACAAGGACCTAATTACTCCAGCAAGGCACTATTTCCTAAAGATGACATGAGTTATGAATCCATCAATAGATTGATCTACTGATTATGTCACAGACCTTATAATCCAATCACCTCTCTTTCTGTTACTGAACATGATCAATGTTATTTGTTGCTGTCATTTTATTTTTATACAATACTTCATGTGAATATGGACTCCAATCTTGTCTTTCAAATATGCTTGAGATACGAATACAAGTATTCCTTTTTAGTGATTACTTGAAATGCTTTTAAAAGGAGTCTTTCAATTTGGATATATGTTATCCAAATTAGATAATTTAGATGTTAGTATTTTGCCTCATTATAAGGGGAGGTTTAGAAACCAGAGGCTGAAGACAATCAGAGAAGTGATTGCCATTGTGACAAAACTGTCAAAGTCCACAGAGTGTTTGTTTCTGGTGTTTCCATGATGAATTTTATGTATCAACAGGACTGGGACATGGGGGACAAAAATAATTAGTGAAACATTATTGTGGGTATATCTATGAGGGTAATTTGGAGGAGATTTACATTTCAATCAGTAGACTGGTATGAGTGTACAACCTTTTGGCTTCTTTGAGCCACCTTGAATAAAAAAGTATTGTCTTGGCCATATGTTAAATACAGCCATAGGTATCACTGGTGGTTTGATTCAGGTGTCCCCCATAAACTTAGGTGTCCTGAATGCTAGGTTCCCAGCTGATGGAGATTTAGGAATTAACATCTCCTGGAGGGAGTGTATTGTTGGGGGTGGGTTTATGGGTGTTATAGCCAATTTCCCCATGACAGTGTTTGGCACACTCTCCTGTTGCTATTGTTCACCTTATGTTGGCCAGGGGGTGATGTCCATCCTCTGCTCATGACATCATTTTCCCCTGCCATCGTGGAGCATCCACCTGAACCTGTAAGCTAAAATAAACCTCGTTTTCCCAGAAGCTTCTCTTGGTTGGGTGATTTTCATGAGCAGTGTGAACTGGACTGCAACAGTAAAGTGGTAACGAGGAGTGGGATTGCTGCTAGACACCTGACTGTGTGGCTTTGGCCTTTTGGAGATCATTTTCAAGAGGAATATGGAAGGTTTTGAAACCCTGGCCTAAGAGATACCTCGTGGTGCTGTAAGTACAGCTTGATGGACTATTCTGGTCAGAGGTGAAAGACCTGAATGCAGTAAGAACCATGGATTGTGAGGTTTGACATATGAGGGTGAGAAAGAGCTTTGCGTGGACTTTGCTAGCAGTTTTTATGAGAAGCTTACTGTTATGCCCATGTCCTGAGAAGTCGTGCAGGGTTGCTTTGCATAGAAATGAACTGGTGTGAGCAGAGGGATATGGCACAGAAAAAATGAAATCTTTGGACCTAAACTGGTGCCCACTCACCTGCAAATTGTTTGAGAGATTACAGCCATTGAGATTGGGCCATCTAACCTGCACTGGGCTGAATGTATATTCTTTGGAAGGGGCCTGAGTGCTCAAGAAGTGTCCTGTTCTTCAAAGTCTGCTTTATTCCCCCCTGGATCGATCTGGTGTTGTGGAGTATGAGAAGTGCAGGAGAGAGAGCATCATTGAGTTTGCAACATGGTTTTGTGTTTCAGAAATGGCCATAGGCAGTGCGAAGCAGGTTTGCTGGTTGCCTGCATAGAGACCCTATGGAGCCATGAGGATGAACCCTGAATTGCAGTGGAGACCCAGTGGAGATGCTGGGACAATGAGATGGCTGCTAAGGGGCTGCAAGTCCTGATGAAGTTTTCCTGGACTGTGAGCCTAGATGGAGGGATGGAATTGGAATACCAGAGACTTGTTGCTGGTTAGAATTATTGGAATTGGAAATTCGTCACTGTCTAGGGTTGTTGGACTTGAAGCTACAGAGTTTGATGTTTGCCCTGGTTGTTTTAAATCTTGTATTTGTTGAATATTTCTTTGCTATGCCCAATGCCATGTTTTGCAGTGTGGATGTTTATTCTGTGCCATTATTGGTTTTTGAGGTTAGTTTTGTGGTATTATAGCTCAGTAAAAGATCTTGGACTATGGGGATGTATGAACATCATTGGAATTGATAAAAACTATGGGGACATTTAAAGTTGGACTGAATGACTCCTACCAAATCAGAGAGCCAGAGCCTCAGAGGCCCCCAACACCTCATCACTGAAGCAGACCAAAAATGAACCCAACATGGCTCAGGGAAATTTTGCGGAAGAGGGGGTGGAAAGAATGTCAGAGTCACATGTTGGGTCATGATATGCAGAGACATTTAGCTTACCCATAACTGTGGGCTAACTCCACAATGCATGACCCGTATACCTCAACAAGGAGGGGTCAAGGGGAGGGGGTAGGTCACGGATGAGCCTAATAATGGTACCAAACTGACTATATTTTATGAATACAAAACTAACTAATAAAGAAAAAAAAAGTTGGACTGAATGCATTGTATTTTACATCATGTATGGATATCAGCTTATGAGGGCCAGGGGCAGAATGTTGTGGTTTGATTCAGGTGTCCCCCTTAAACTTAGGTGTCCTGAATGCTAGGTACTCAGCTGATGGAGATTTGCAAATTAACGTCTCCTGGAGGGAGTTTATTGTTGGGGGCAGGTTTATGGGTGTTATAGCCAGTTTCCCCATACCAGTATTTGGCACACTCACCTGTTGCTATGGTCCACCTTATGTTGGCCAGGGGGTGATGTCCACCCTCTGTTCATGCCATCGTTTCCCCTGCCATTGTGGAGCTTCCCCTCAAGACTGTGAGACAAAATAAACCTCTTTTTCTCAGAAGCTGCTCTTGGTTGGGTGATTTATGCCAGCATTGCAAACCAAACTGAAACAGTATCCAACTCATGGTCTGTGAATCATAAGAGCATTTAAAATTTTTTATTGACAACTTCTATACTTACAGACAATAAGCCATGATAATTCCCTCCACTCTCCCACTTTCCCCTTCACAACTCTGCTCTCCATCATATCCCCTCCCTCTTTCTATTAATCTCACTTTTATTTTGATGTAATAATCTTTCTGCCCTATTATGAGGGTCTTGTGAAGGTATTGCTAGGCACCCCACTGCTAGGTCATGGATATCAAGGCCAATTTCTGTCTGGACAGTTATATTGTAATGAGTGATACCCTTCCTTTGGCTCTTACATTCTTTCTGCCACCTCTTTGGCAATGGACCCTGAGCCTTGGAGGGTATGAGAGGTTTCAGTGCTGGACACTCCTCTGTTCCTTCTTCTCAGCACTATGTTGACTTTTGATTCATCCCAGTGGCCATGACCATCTGAAAAGAGAAGCTTCTCTAACCAGAAGTGTATATAATGGGAAACTAATTTTGTCAGTGTGGAGATTGTGTGTCAGTTCCTTTCTCATTGCTAGGATGAAATGCCCCACCAGAAGGAGCCAGTGGAAGTAAGGGTTTATTTCCCATTATGGTTCAGAGGGTAAGAGTCCATCACTGCAACTTTGGAAAGCATTGTAGGAACAGAAAACTAGTGTCACATTATGACATTGTCATACTCAGCTTCATGTTGCTGGGATAAGCCTTCCAACCAGACACAAGTTATGGGAGGAATGGGTATATTGAAGCCTATAGATCCAGGGGAATTCCATAATGGCAGAAAAGGCTGGCCTCCTTTCACAGGTCCACACAGAGTGAGAAAAGTGACCAGCACCAGCAAAGTAAACAGACTCCAGGAACCCCAGGCAGACCTGTAGGACTCTGCATACCTTAGACTGGAGTTTAGCTCTGCCCCCAGTAAGACCTTAGCGCTAGACCCCAGGATCTACCCACAGTGATACCTCCTGCAGCCAGAAGGCTAACATCTAAGATGCTTTAATAAAACTGAATCTATTGGTCTTTTGCTCCAGCTTCCTGATCAATCAGCTCCTGGATCTCCGATTATCAGATCCCCTATACCAGAGGGAGCAAATGCAGAGTGAGTAGGCTAGAGGTCCCTGTTAGTTCCCCACATCCCAGTTCCCTGGCTTCGGTACCCCTACTGCTGGCTTGGGGTGGCCTGGACCCTGTGTGTGCTACAGAAGCAGCCCTTTTAGTCTGGCTTCCTGATTGATCAGCAACCAAATTCCTGTTCCCTGGAGCCAGAGGGTTCACAGGTTACTGTGGGAGCTGACATTTTGCTCCTGGCCCCAAACTCCTGGTTCGCCTGTGCTGAAAAATGTATGCAAGTTGATTGAGTATACCTGAGCTCCCAGTTTCCCAGGTGCTCCTGATGAACTTCCAAACTCCACAAACTGTGCATCTGCGGTTATAACCCCATCCTACTCAAATCTGGTTCACATTTAAAACATAACCCTAGGACTGGAGGGAAGGCTTAGCAGTTAAGGTGCTTGCCTGCAAAACCAAAGGACCCATGTTTGATTCCCCAGGACCCACCCACATAAGCCAGATATACAAGGTGATGCATGTGACTGGAGTTCGTTTGCAGTGGCTGAAGGCTCTAGAGCACCCATTTTCTCTCTCTCTGTCTGTCTGTCTCTCTCTCTCTCTCTTGTTCTCTCTCCCTCTTTCTCTCCCTCAAATAAATAAGTAATTATTTTTTAAAAAATGAAAAAACAGAGCACTCATGGAAGATCCTACAAGGACAAACACTTGCTTCCTCCTCAATAAAACAAGACTTTTTCCCTGAGGTGGATAGACCACAATTCAAAAATAGCCAACAAAAGACAGAAGACAGAAAACAGAGATCTCCACGCAGTATGCCTAGTCCCACAATAGAAGCCTTCAATGAAAACATAAAGAAAACAACAAAAATTGAATCCCAAAATGAAAACACAACAAGCTATGTGACCCTGATCAAGTTAATTGCTGAACTGGAAGCAGATCATCAAAAAACAATAATTAAATAGATAACTTTGAGCAGAATCATCTCTTAGAGCCCACAGCTTTTATCACTAGGCTTAACTTAGTTGAATGAAACTAGAGTGGCCTCAGAAGAGAGATAAATGAATTGAATGTGAGTCAACAGACAGAGGATCTCAATAATCAGCTGATTCAGCTTAATGAAGACATGATCAAATTCAAGAATAAATTTCAGGAAGCATCAAGGAAATCAGATCAAACACAAAACTAAATCCAAAATGAACTGCTACAATATAAACATTTATCCTTGAAGACAGACTAAAAGAAATATCCTTCAACAGGAATAAGCGGGGAGCACCTGAAAAGAAGGGCTCTGGGGAGGATGGGATGAAGCCTAACCTTATTATTATTATTATTATTATTATTAGTAGTAGTAGTAGTAGTATTGTCTCTGGCCTATAACTCCCAGTACCAGAAATGAGCAGTTGATCAAAGAGACGTAAGAAGTCCCCAAAACAAGACAGGTTTCTGTCAAAGCACTTGATTATGCACCTGAGGCATAATGTAAGACCCTATTTCTGAAGACATCATATGCTACCAACATAGAGCATGGAGAGACCTGGCTGGAATCTGGAAGAGAACCAGTCCCCAGACAGCCTATTTAGTGACAGAAAGCACTACATGAGCTACTGGGAGAAAGTAGTCAACAATGGCCTGAGCAACCAGAGATCTAAGCTACTCAGAAGCAAACACCGTGACAGGATGTACATGGCAGTGTAATCATGGCACACAGCCTTGGTGGGTAATCAATAGCTTTCTGATTAGCTAAGAGATCTACTCAATGAGAAGGAACACATATCTGTAATTGGGAACCAAATGAGAAACATGGAGACAAAGATTATGCTCTCCACTGTCAAACTTTCACTGGTCTTTGGCTAAAAGAGGGGATCCCCAGGGGAATAGGGGCAGGGATGAGAGAAAAGAGGGTATCAACACATTAGATATCCATACAAAATATGTTGGTTATAATAATAAATAAATAAAAAGAAAATCAGACCTTGACCTGAAATCATACTACAAAAGTTATATGGACATGAAAAACCTACAGAAAACAAAAATCAAATGGAGCTTTAAAAAGCCTCTCTAAGCCCCTCATTAACAGAGTCACTAATGTAGAGGACAGAAACTCTGACCTGGAAATCAATACAGAATAAATTGATCAGGAGAACAAAAGCTTCGCTAATTTCAAAAAATCATGGGAACAGAATATGAGGGGACTGTGGGATACCCTAAAATGGCCAAACATCCAGATCATGGGTATACCAGAGGGGAAGAAATTCAGGCCAGAGGCACAGAGAATATATTAAACAAAATTATTGAAAAAAATGTTCCCAATCTTACAAAAGAGAGGCCCATCCAAATAGAAGTAGTTTATAATATACCAAGTAGACAGGACCAAAGAAGAAACTCTCAAATACGCATCATAATTAAACCTCTTAACAATAAAAACAAAGAGAATCCTAAACGTAGCAAGACAGAAACAGTTTACGACATACAAAGGTAATCTCATCAGAAATACCTCAGATTTCTCAGTGGAAACCCTGAAAGTGAGGAGGACCTGAAATGGAACACTTCAAAGTCTAAGAAACAATGGCCTTGAAACCAAACCACTGTACCCAGTGAAAGCATCCATCATAATATATAGTGAAAGGAAAAATTTCCATGTAAAAAGTCAGCTTTATGACTATGTAGAACACAAAGCCAAACCTACAGAGAAAATTTTGTGGAATAATCCACACAGAAGAGTCAAACAACCAATCTCAAGAGCCTACAAGTAAAAGATCACAATAAGCAAAACTAGGACATGCTCAAAAATGTACAAAGCCCAAGAAAACACAAAACCCCAGGCAGCCCCCATCATAGCAGGAATTAAATTTAACTTTACAGTTATAACCTTAAATATTAATGCACCCATAAAAAGATACAAGTTAACAGGGTGGGTCAGAAAAATGGACCCTTCTCTCTGCCGTCTTCAAGAAACCCAACACATCACTAAAGACAGACACTTCCTCAGGGTGAAAGGATGGAAAAATGACATACCAAACAAATGCAAATAAACAAACAGATGTTGCTCTCTGATAAAATATCTGATAAAATAGACTTCCAACCAAAAGTAATCAAAAGTACAATGAAGGCCATTTGTATAGGTATAGTCTAACATGAGAACATCCCAATCACAAATCTATATGCACCAAACACAGGTGCAACACAGTTTATAAAAGAAAACCCACTTGACAACAAACAGAAATAAACACCAACACCATTATATTTGGGGACTTCAATACTCCACTATCATCAATAGACAGATCATCCAAACAGAAAATTAGCAGGGAAATAGGATACATATTCTTCTCAGCAGCCCATGGAACCTTCCCAAAATAGATCATATATTAGACCATGCATACATAAATTCAGGAAAATTGACGTAGTTTACTGCATCATATAAGATCACAATGCTTTAACGTTAGAAATTAACAAGAGACACACCAGGAATTATAGCAGATCCTAGAGACTGAACAATACACTTTGCACCAATGAATGAGTTGTGGATGAAAACAAAAAAGAAATTATAAAATAACTGGAAATGAATGATATTAAGAAAACAACTTATCAAAACTTATGGGACATAATGAAGGCAGTCCCCAAGAACTCCAGGTGGAAAGAAATAATTATGATCAGAGCAGAAATTAATGAATTGGAAACTAAGAAAATGATTAAAAAACTAATGAAATGAAGAGCTGGTTCTTTGTAAAAGTAAACACGATAGATAAACCTTTGGTCAATTTGAACAAACAACAAAAAAAGAGAAGTCGCAAATTACTAAAATTTGAAAAGGAAGAGACCACAACAGACATCAATGAAATTGGAAGAATCATCAGGATATACTTCTAAAATCTCTACTTCACAAAATTGGATAGTCTGGAAGAAAGGGATGAATTCACACACCACCTACAAAAACTAACTCAGAGCAGATTAATATCACATCCATCAATATTGAAAAGGTAATCAAAGACCTCCCAAAAAGAAAAGTCCAGGACTGGTTGGCTTCTTGGCTAAATTCTGCCAAACCTTCATTGATAAACTAAAACAAATTTTTCTCAAACAATGTTTATAACTCAACACAATAGAAGAAGTATATAAAACACCTAAAGCCCAAATAATACTTAATGGGGAAAGGATCAAGGAGTTCCCATGGAGGTCAAAACAATATGGAAATGACCACTCTACCAGTACTCTTCAACATAGTTACTACAAGTCCTAGCCCAAGCAATAAGACAAGAGAAAGAAATAAAAGGGATACAAATTGGAAAGGAAGAAGTCAAATTAGCTCTATTTACAGATGATATGATTCTATACATAAGTGAGCCAAAAGTCTCCAACTCAAAACTTCTAAATCTGATTAATTCCTTTATTACTAAAGGAATATATTACTATTATATTAATATTACTAAAGCACTTTATTACTATGTTACCAAGGCAGGATACACAATCAACACACAAAATCAGTATCCTTTCCATAAGCAAAGGACAAATATACAGAAACAGAAATCAATAAGGCTATCCCATTTTCAATAGCTACAAAATAATCAAATAACTTGTAATAACACTAAACAAGAATGTGAACAATTTATACAATGAAAATATTAAAGTACTCAAGAAAGAAATGAAGGACATGAGAAGATGAAAGACCTCCCATAAAATACCAATAAAAATCCCAGCATTGCCGGGCATGGTGGTGCACACCTTTAATCCCAGAACTTGGGAGGCAGAAGTAGGAGGCTTGGTAAGAGTTTGAGGCCACCCTGAGATTACACAGTGAATTCCAGGTCAGCCTGAACTAGAGTGAGACCTTACCTCAAAAAAACAAAAATCAAAATCACAGCATCATTCTTCATAGAAATAAAAAAAGTTCTCAATATTTGTATTGAATTGCCATAGACCTCAGATATCCATACATATCCTTAGCAAAAGAAACACCTAAACACCTCTGTAGGTATCACCATACCTGATCTAAAGCTATACTACAAAGCAATAGTTAAAAACAAAACCATGATACTTGCATAAAAACAGATATAGACAAATGGAACAGAACTGAAGACCCAGCCCTTAGGTCAAGTAACCAAACCCACATAATCTTTGACAAAGTTACCAATAATGTATGCAAAGACAGCATATTCAACAACAAATGATGCTTGAAAAATTGGATAACCACATGAAGAAAAATGAAATTAAACCCACTGATTTCACCATATACAAAAATCAACTCCACATGGATTAAAAACCTCAATATGAGAACTGAAACTCTTCAAGTTCTACCAGAAAAAATAGGAGGAACACTCCATGATATAGGAGTGGGGAATGACTTCCTGAACAACATCCCAGTAGCCCAGGAAATTAAATTATCTCTCACCAAATGGGATCTCATGAAGCTAAAAAGATTCTGCATAGACAAACCTACCATAAGTAGAGCCACTGAATGGGAGAAAATTTTCACTAGCTATACCACTGACAGAGGCCTCATATCTAGAATCTATAAAGAACTCAAAAAGCTAAACATTAAAAAATATCAAACAACCTACTCAAAAAATGGGGTAGAGAAATGAATATGGAGTTATCAGAGGAAGAAATACAAATGGCTAACACACACTTAAGAAAATGTTCAGCAACTCTACCATGATATTCTGAATAGTGGCCCCCAATATATTCAGTGTTTTATTAGTTTGTAGTTTGCATCTGCAGCCTCCTGGCCAGAGGTGATGTCACTGTGTGGATCTTAAGGTGTAGAGGTGGGTTTCAGATTCCAATCTAAATATATGAAAAGTGTGCTAGCTGGAGTTATAGAAGTGTGCTGTGCTGTGTGGCTTTTGGCTTTTAGGCTTGTGCTTCTCTCTGTGTGTTTGGTCTCTGTGTTTGGTTGGAGTATAGAGGGAGTATCTCAAAAGAAGGTCCCAGGAGAGGGTGGGATAAAGCCTAACCTTAAAAATTTTAGTTCTGACCTATACTACCAAGTATCAGAAATAGGTACTAGCCACATTGAGCTATTGATTGGAGAGACCTACAACGTCCCCAGATAAGACCAGCCTCTGTCAAAGCATTTGGTTACCCTCCTGAGGTCAAAGGTAAGAACTTATTGTTGAAGACACCATATGCTGCCAACACAGAATATTAAGAGTCCTAGCTGGAATCCAGAAGATAGCCAGACCCCAGACAGTTAGCCCTTCTAGTTCTGGAAAGTATTACATGAGCTACTGGGTGAGGTGTCAGTGGAATGGCCAACAACTAACAACTGTGTGAGCAAGCAGCAGTCCAATCTACTCAGAAGCAGCCAGCCTGACAAGAAGTAAGAAGTATATACCAGTGCAATGGTGGCACACAACCTAAGTAGGTAACCAATGGCTTTCTGATTGGCTAAGAGATCCACTCACTGTAAAGGAAACCATATCTGGAACTGGGAACAAGGTCTGAATACTGTGGAGACAAAAATTTTTCTCTCCCATGTCAAGCTTGTACTAGTCTTTGGCTAAAAGAGGGGCTACTTCCATCAAAACCTTCCTAAATTAATAACACTTATCCAACTAAACCTATGCTGACTTCACTCTCTGTGGAAGAATCTGTTTTTCTTTTTCAGAAGGTAGCAAGACCTGAGGAGATAAACCACCTCTTGTATTTCAGCCATGTCCCAGATGAAACCACAGAGGAAGTAGGGAAACAAGAAAGAATCCTGCTTCCATAGTGAGCCTGATAATCAGTGCCAGGGTGAAGGAGACAGATAGTGATGATACTCAACATATACAAAAGCAGAAATCCAAAGACTTCTAAGAGCTCATCACTGAAGTAGACTTAAAATACACCCACCAAGGCCCAAGGAATTTTGTAGAAGAGGGGGTGGAAAGATTGTTAGAGTCACAGGTTGGTATGTCATGCCCAGATGCATTGCCTCCCTTCAATAACTGAATGTTGCTCCCACAATGAGTAACCCACAATCCCATGGTGAATACCAGCAACCCCACTGAGGAGGGCACTCACAGGAATGGAGGCAGTGAGGAGGGAAAAGAGGGTACCAACACATGATATATTCATGCAAAGTATGTTCTTAATAAAAAGAACCGAATCTATTGGGGTATATCCATTCAAACTACCACATTCCAGCCCTGGCTCCCAATTGATTCATAACCATCTCATATTGTATATTGTCCAACTTCAAAATCTCTATTTTATTTACCAACTTAAGATAGTTTCAAATTTGTAAATCTCATGGGACCCATAGCTGGAGCTGGGAAACAAGTCAGAACCATATCCAAACATAAGCCCACTCTCCAATATCAAGCTACCATCAATTGTGGGCTACAAGAGGGCCTACACCTATTAAATTCTCTATAAAAAAAGGGTTATCTCATTTGTCCTGATGCTAACTTACTCTCCATTGGAGAATCTGCTTTTCTTTTTCAGATAGATGTAGATCCTAAGGAGAGAGCCACCCCATCATACCTCAAAAGGGCCCCGGCTGAAACTAAGAAAAATTGGAGAAACAAGCAAGGGGGCTGTTTTCCTGATGAACCAGATACCAGCACAAGGGGGAAGGAGATCAGCACAGAGAAAAATCAACTCCTACCAAATCAGAGAGCTAGAGCCTCAGAGGCCCCCAACACCTCAGCACTGAAGCAGACCCAACATGGCTCAGGGAAATTTTGCGGATGAGGGGGCGGAAAGAATGTCAGAGCCACATGTTGGGTCATGATATGCAGAGACATTTAGCTTACCCATAACTGTGGACTAACTCCACAATGCATGACCCATATACCTCAACAAGGAGGGGCCAAGGGGAGGGGATAGGTCACGGATGAGCCTAATAATGGTACCAAACTGATTGTAAAAAAATAAAATAAAATAAAATAAAAAATAAAAATGGAAGAAAAAAAAGATGCCTCTTAACTGTGTAAAATCAAAACAAGTTATATAATTTCAACATTTAAAGGCACAGAATAAATATTTACAACTGCTATAAGGCATAACAGGGAGATAATATACCAATGCAAAGGCAATAGCCACAAAGCAAACATCAACCATCTCTAGTTCAGCACTAATATCATAACCTGTGATTGACTGAATAGCCAGGGAAAACTTCCATCCAGAGCCAACAGTGCTCCATGGCTGCCCTTGCATAGTCCTGGTATATGCAAATAATCTCCAGGTCTCCATGCAAACCATGGCCCATCTTCCAATGAATCCACTGGTCTATCAGGGTCATCATACCCTGTCTATATGCTGCATTTCAGCAGAGGCTCCTGGAACCGTGTGCCCTTCATGACCCACTCCTTGTATTTTTCATGCTTCCGAAACCAATACAATGTTGTAGAACACAGCCATGTTCTTAACTCAGGGACAAAATCAATCTTGACCATGAAGAACAGGTTCCTTCCTTTCAGTCAACTCCTTTCAAAAGAGTTTGCATTTTGCTGGGCGTGGTGGTGCACACCTTTAATCCCAGCATTTGGGAGGCAGAGATAGGTGGATCACCATGAGATCGAGACCTCCCTGAGATTACATAGTGAATTCCAGGTCAGCCTGGGCTAGAGTGAGGCCCTACCTCAAAAAAACAAACAAAAAAAAAAAGTTTACATCTCGATCATTAAGTTCTTTCTCAGGTGTCCTTTCCATTGTTTCAATGTTAAGCAGTCAAGCCATTTTCCTTCCAAATGCTAATTAATGTATTTGAAAATAGAAGCTTCGGTAACCTAAAACCAGTCTCTGTGCCCATAAATTTTAAACTTGTTTGTATTTCTCCAATATTAAATCTTAAATCTCAGTTCCATATTTTTAGCCAAGCACATGTGTTCTTTTCTTCCCCTTATAAAGCTCATAAGCAAAGTCTCAAAACATATTTCTCTCTGAGCTTAGAATTTTCAAACTCTCACTAGAATAGTCCATAAATCTTCAGTTGCAAGTATTGAGTCTATGCCCACTTCTCCAAAACAAAAGTTCCAAAAGGCCAAAATCCACATAGTCAGACTCATTGCACAGCAACACCCCATTTCTGGTAGCAATTCTGTCATAGTCAGCTTCATGTTGCTGGAATGAACTTCCAAATAAGGCACAATTTATGGGAGGAATGGATTTACTAAAGCTTTCAGATCCAGGGGATGGTCTATAATGGTGGAAGAAGCTGGCCCCCTTTCACAGTCCTATGCATAGAGAGAAAAGCAACCACCACTAGCATGGTAAGCAAGCACACTCCAGGAACCCCAGTCAGAGTTCAATCACTCTTCCTAACTTGGACTTGAATACAAAACTTCCCCCAGTAACACCCTAGGGCTGGACCCCAGGATCCTCCCACAGTGACACCTCCTCCAGCCAGGAGGCTAGAGCTCTAAGAAGCTTTAATAAAACTGAGCCTACTGGGGGACATCCATTCAAACTACCACATGATATACATACATAATATAAGTTTGGAAAGCACTGTAGGAACAGAAAACCAGTGTCACATTATCACATCAACAGGGAAGAAGCATAAAGCACTGAAGCACTGCTGATTAACCAGCTAGCCAGCTGCCCCCTTGTTATATAGTCTAGCCTAAGGAATTGTGCTGTCCACAGTTAAAGTAGTTCTTAACACTTCAATTAACTTAAAGATAATCCCAGAAAATTATATACAGAGACTAAAGTAGTCACTATAATCCTTTATAGACCCTATCAAGTTAAAAATGAATATAAAACATCATAGGTAAGCCACATGTCAACCTGACACTAAAAATGTTTCATTTATATCAACTTCAACCTATTGTCTACACAGATTTATGATCATGTCATATTTTCATTTGTGGCTAAAATATCCAAGCTTCAAGATCCTCATTGTTTTTAACCACTGCAACATTGTATCAGTAAGTACAGTCTCTTTTTAAAATATGTATACTTTTTATTTATTTGCAGGCTGAGAAAGAGAGACAGACAAATAGAGAAATAAAAGAGATGGGCATTCTAGGGCCTCCCTCCACTGCAAATGAACTCCACATGCATGTACCACTCTATGCACCTGGATTTATGTGGGTACTGGGGAACCAAACCTAGGCCTTCAGACCTTGCAATCATGTGTCCTTAACTGTTGATTCATATCTCCAGCCCAAGAATCTCTTTGCTTGACACAGGTACGTTCTTAACCTTGGACAAGAATCACATCAGAAATGGAGTTATAATCTTTCAATGTAAATCACCTAAGTTAAACATTCCTAGTTCAAAAGTGAAGCATGAAGTTATGAAAATTAACGATCAGACCAAAGACTTCTAAAATCTATTAGAAAAAACTTCAAATCTTGGTGCTCCATGTCTGCCATCTGGGAGTCATGAGGAAAACATCTAGTAGCCAAAAGGAATTGGTAGTTCTGGCCCTCTATTATGCTGCATGCAGACTCTCATGAGGATAGTATATACCCCAAGTCTGCAGCTGTTTGGGTGGATTGCCCATGGTCCTAGTATCTTCAACATCTTGGAGCCTCCATTGTTACTTGTGATTCACATCCATGGTTTCATGATGTGGCTTGCCATAGCCTATGTGCATTAAACCTTGCCTCACATTGCATAGCTAAAGTAGCTCTTAGTAACCTTGGTGAAATACTTTAGGACCCTTAATATCTTACATCTTTCCTTCTTCCAAAACCAGTATCACATGAATGATGCTTCCAAGATCTGCTATAAGATCACTAGAAAGTTGATTGCACATGAAACACAATTTTAGCAACCTCGAAATGCTTATCTTTTGTGATCAGAGATCTGTTTTGGCATTCCTTCTATAGGCTTTTTCATTTGAAAGAATTCACATTCTTTCTAATTTAAATCTTCAATGTGTAGGTTCTTGCCTTCAGTGCATCCTTCCTATTCTTCTAGCAAATAACCCTTGATTTATTTTATTTTATATTTGTTTTTTTCTAAATACATTCTCATTCTAGCTCAGTCTGAACTGGAATTCACTATGTAGCCTCAGGCTGGCCTTGAACTCACAGTGATCCTCCTACCTCTGTTTCTCCAGTGCTGGGATTAAAGGCATGTGCCACCATGCCTGGTTTCTTGGCTTATGGAATTGGATGCTGTCTTGCATAAGCCTGGTTTCTAATTTTCTCAATTTTCTCCCAAGCCAAAACACATTTTTCAAATCTGTCTAATTTCCTTTTTCTTAATTTCACTTTAGACATGGATCAGGAAGACAACAGAAGCCATACCACAAACTGAACCTTATGCTGCCTTGAAATTTCATTTGCCAAGCAAATTAGTCTATAACTTTGAAATTAAACTTCATTCAAATTTTAAGGAGAGTTGGAGAATGCAGGCAGTTTCTTTGACAGAATTTCACATGAATTACCTGAAGCCCAGTTCCCTATAGACTCCTTTATGCCTTCTGTGAGCTCATGAGCCAAGCTTTCACAGTCCACATTATTGTCAGCTTTCTGGTCTTCAATACTCCAATCAGTATCTCCCTTTAAGCTTGGGGAGCAACATGATAAGGCTTACATCATCCAAGACTCCAAATACTTCCACAGTCCTCCCGCAAACTCTTTTCAAAAGACTAAGAACTACATGGTCAGATTTATCACCTCAATGGCCCCACATCATGGTAATGATTTTCTGTCTTATTTGCACTTTGATTCCTGAGTCAAAATGCCTGACAAAAATTGGCTTAAAGAGAAAGTGCTTATTTTGGATTTTAGTTCTACATTAGGGTCTATCATGACAGAAAAGGAATGGAAGCAAGAAGTTGATGCAGCTAGCTATATACAGTCCACAGTGATAATAGACAATAAGACTTAGTGGAAGGAGTGTTTCACTAGGCGCTACAGCAAAACACCATGTGCTGTTCTTTCTCAATTTCCTTGTTGCTGATGCTTCCGTTTTACTGATATAACCATGTAGTACCAGTTTCCAGTTCCTTACAGGATTTCCACACTGAGATGGATTCTACCTTATGGAACTGTAGTTCAAATTAAACTCTTTTCCTACCACAAGTTGATTCAGCTGTGTATCTTGTCTCAGCAATGAAAAAGTAAGTGATAAAGAAAACGTGTACCAATAGTTGCAGCCATGTCTGTGATAAGCCTAACTATGTGGTTCTTGGACTTTTAGCACAAGGTGTAGATGGATTGGGAATGTATTTGGAACTTTGGACTAGAAAACACTTTTAATGCTATAATAGAATTTAATGAGCCACTTTGGTTGGAGTTTGAAAGACCAGAAGGATGATAGAAAGGTTGACCATGGTGGCTCAGTTCATCCAAAGGAGAACCAAGAACTGGGCCTGATAAGTTTCTGTGGGATTTGACAATAAATGTGGCTGCATTCTGATTTATAGATCATTTTAAACTTAACAGGGAAATTCTGAAAAAAAAAAAAAGCTTTCAGAGGTTCAATAGACTGTCACAACTGATCTCCACACAGTTTTTCTTAATATTAGACTCTTTCACTAATGTTGCATGAGTTATAAGAAATAAGATCATATTCGTCTTTATTATTAATTTAAAATCATTCTTCATATTAAAACTTACTCTTCCTTATATATTCTATTGGTGATTAAATATGTATTCTATCTATCTATCTATATCTATATCTGTATCTCTACTATCTATCTATCTCAACCAGTATAGATTATAGTATCACACCAATGCATTCATAATAGTAAAGTCACTATATGCTTCATATATATTCATCCTTCTTTCCATGGCCCTAAAAATTATCTTTCTAACATTATTTTCTTTTTTTTAAAGACTGGGCATTTTATTTTTTTTTCCTTTCTTTTTTTCTTTATTAGTTAATTTTATATTCAGCAAATACAGTCAGTTGGGTACCATTATTAGGCTCATCCGTGACCTACCCCCTCCCCTTGGCCCCTCCTTGTTGAGGTATACGGGTCATACCTTGTGGAGTTAGCCCACAGTTATGGGTAAGCAAAATGTCTCTGCATATCATGACCCAACATGTGGCTCTGACATTCTTTCCGCCCCCTCTTACAAGGTTTCCTAAAAGACAGACAGATTTCTGTCAGAGTACTTGATGACCCACCAAAGGCTAGTGGTAAGACCCTACTGCTGAAGACACCTTATGTGATTGACATGCAAATTAGAATGGCATGCCTGGAAGTTGGAAGAGAGTCAGTCCCCAGACAGTCAGCGCGTCTAGTGCCAGAAGGTGCTACATGGGCGACTGGGGGAAAATGACCAATAGCTGTCGAAGCAACGCATGGTCTAACGTACTTAGCAGCAAATAACTTGTTGTGATGCCCACACTAGTGCAGTGGTGGCACACAGACAAGGTGGGGAACTAACTGCTCTCATTTGGCTAACTGATCCCCTCACTGGTATGGGACCCATAGCTGGAGCTGGGAAACAAGTCAGAACCATATCCAAACATAAGTCCACTCTCCAATATCAAGCTACCATCAATTGTGGGCTACAAGAGGGCCTACACCTATTAAATTCTCTATAAAAAAAAAGGGTTATCTCATTTGTCCTGGTGCTAACTTACTCTCCAGTGGAGAATCTGCTTTTCTTTTTCAGATAGATGTAGATTCTAACATTATTTTCATATACTCCCATGATGAGGATATCATGCAGATATAATCATATATCAAGTAGCCTCTTTCATATAACCTACTTTGACTTAGCCTCCATGACCTTCATGTTTTAAAAAAGTCACATCCTTTTATCACTGAACAATGTTATTCTATATGTACTATATGTAGGTCCATGCATCTGATGAAAGATGTCATGGAATATTCTATGTTTTCATATTTTTGTTATGCTTTGTTTTTTCAAGTCAGAGTCTCACTTTAGGCCAAAGTGACATAGAACTCACTCTGTAGCTGCAGACTAGCCTCAAAGTCACAGCTATCCTCCTACCTCAGTCCCTCAAGTGGTAGAACTAACAGTATGTGCCACCACACCCATTTGATTTCACAATTTTATATAAAGTAGCCATGCACACTCGAATGCATGTTTGTGTAAATATAGTTTTCAGCTCAGGTGGATGAAGATCCAGGAATGGAATGGCTGGAAGATATGATCCTGATGTGTTTAATTCTGAATTCTCTAATTTTGAGGGAGTACCATTTTTATCAAATAAAATACTCCATAAGGGTCTTATTATTCCATATACTCTACATTATTTGATCGCCTCACTGTTTTGGAATATTTTATTGTAGATATTTACTAGTATCTCATTAAAATTCTTAAATGAAGAAATTTTTTCATGTGCTTAAGTTGGAGAAAACTGGTTCCCTTTGTTCTTAAGCATTCAGTAGAATTAGCCAGTGAACTGTTGTGACAACTGTTGCTTTATGTGTTGAAGTATTATTGAGTATTTTAAAAATTTCTTTCATAGATATATTCATATCTAGATGGTCTCTCTTTCTCTCCAGAAAAGAGGCAGAAGGATCAGAGGTCAAGGCTACATTGTGGTTCGTAGTGACTCCCTGGGTTGCCTGGGCCACATAGAGATACACTGACAAAAAGAAAAAGCATTGAATCAAAATTACAAAACTAAAGTATGAGCAAAAATTCCTTAATGTATTCAAATTATTTAAGATATGGTGAAGCAGCATGTAAAAAGCAATAATCAAAGCAATGTTCAAAACCTACAAAATAGTAGAACAAAATATTGGAAACGAGTTCATCTAATTAGATAAGCCAAAAATTTTAGAAGAAGTGCATAATGAGTCATAGAGTGCTAAGCTTCCATGTCTGAGGTTCAGGCTTCCATGCCTGCAAAAGTAGAATTAATAATGCAAATAAAATAAGGGGGGATTTATGTCTTATCTAATACAAATAGAAGAAGGAGAAGTAATGAAAAATCTGTGTGGTATCAAAGAGTTCTCAAAGAAGAGTCTGCTGATGACTCTCCTGAGTGTCATCTTTATGAAGAGCAACCATGCCACTGAGGATGATATCTTGGAATTTTTTTAATTAGTTTCTTTTACTTATTTGAGAAAGAGGGTGAGAGAAAGAGGGAGAGAGAGAAAGAGAGAGAAAGAGAGAGAGAGAGAGAGAGAGAGAGAGAATGGGTGTGTACCATGGCATCCAGCCACTGTAAACAAACTCCAGATGCATGGGACACCTTGTGCATCTGGCTTACGTGGGTCCTGGGGAATCAAATCTGGGTCCTTTGGCTTTGCAAGCAAGTGCCTTAAGCAATAAGCCATCGCTCCATCCCAGGTCTGGGAATTTTTAAATGTGCAGATGTACTTCATCCTTGGGGTGGCCAGAGATTCCATCACCAATTATCTGGTAGAGGAAAATTACTTGGTGTACCTCCAAGTGTCATGTAGCATCTCCCCATGCTATGAGTTCCTCTGGGTTCCCAGAGCCCATGCTGAAACTGCCAAGATGAAGGTTCTGGAATTTTTAGCTCAGATTAGTGGCACCCCCCAGTGCCTTCCCCTGTCTATATGAGGAGGCTCTTAGGGAAAAGGCAGAGAGAACAGAAAGAGGAGCTACTGCTGGGGCTGGCCATCTTACCAGGACCAGGGTTCATGTTAGATGCATGATGACAAACTATGCACACATCTATCTGGGCCTGAGGTAGAGTCTTCACTTTGGGATTCAAGATCAGTTAATCTAAATAGTAGAGATTTTGTGGCATAGAGGTGACTACATATATATATTTCCTACTACACATAGCGAAAAAGGTATCATTTTTTTTCTTTGTTATATTGCTAACTTCTCTTTAGTTGAAAATTAATTTGTTTCTCAGCTCTGTGTTCAGACCAGTTATACTTCTAAGTGTGTTGAAAATTTTTTGGCATGCACAAGATAATGTCTATGGCTCCATCTGCTACACAGGAGCAAATTATTAATTTCTCTTTTCTTTGTTACTTTCCTAATGTTTCTCTAACTGAAAATCATTTTTTGAACACCTCTTTGTTTTACCCAAAACTTTTATTGCATTATGTGATTCTTCTTGCCATTTTAAAACACAGTGGAAAACCTCTACTTTGTTTTGACTAGACTGTGTGGTTACCATTACAAAGTGATTTTTATGGAAATGTGGTATGACACAATAGTGACTCAAAGAGAAGTGGTTAATTAACATATACTTGTATTCTTTGTGCTCTTAGTTTTCAATATGAATTTAAATAAAATTTGCTTTGGTTTTCTTGCTTTGTTCAGTGTTTGAGTATATGGAAAGTATTAATATCATATTATACTTTTATCACTGCCAACTATTATTTTACCTAAGAATTCACTATGCATCTTACTTTTAGTATCCCCTTTTTAAACATTTTTATCAATGGTAAAAAAGAATGTTCACCCACAATGTTTTACTGTCTCACAGCATCTACTTAAAAGGAAGAAGTTGTGATACTATGGCATAAAAGACAAGGTCTTGATAATTATGGACGAGCAGACTTCAGTTGCAAGACCATTGTCAGTTATATTTTCAAGGTAATTTGGGACGTGAGAAAATTCCTATTGTGTCAGTGAGAAGTAATTTCAGTGAACCTGTTGCAAAATTCACTGAATGGGTGTAGAAATCATGTAAAAGGCCCTGGGATAGTACATGTCCAAGTTGAGGAACTAAGCCTCTATGTAACAAGGGAAAACTTCCATCTGGATCCAACAACACTCCATGGTTACCTTTATACAGTCCTGGTATATAGAAATCATCTTTGGGTCTCCCTTGCAAACCAGTTTAGTTTATCTTACAATGGCCTCATTGGCCTTGAATACAGAGATTCATTCCTGCTTGCCATGCCATATTTTAGCACCAGCTCTTAGAAATGTGTGTACTTTATGATCCACTTCCAACATTTTTATGCTTCCAAATCAATGCCAGGTGTCAAGGAACACAACCATTTTATTAATCCAGAGAGGAAGTAAATCTTGTCCTTGAGCAGGTTTATTTCTTTCAGCCATCTTCTAAAAAGTTTGTATTCCTACTATTTAGTCATTCCTGGGTGGGATTCATCTTAGATATCTCCCTCATTGTTTTAATTTAAAGCATTTAGGCCATCCTTAGTGATGGTAATCTGCTTGACAACAGGAGTTTGGTAACCTAAAATTTGTCTCTGTAACAGAAACTTTAAACTTGTTTGAAGTTTTACAATTTTAAATCATACAACTTTCAGTTCTATGCCTTCTGCCAAGTCCACCAGTTCGTTACTTTAAAATTTAACCTTGATAATACTCCCTGGACTTGGGCAGCAGAATGCAGCCAGCATTTATCTCTGTAGCCCAGTTCAACCAAAGTTCTTTGTCTACTTTCATGCCTCTATGAAAGTTCACAAGCCAACAAATTTTTTTTCTGTATTTAGCAGTTTCAAACTCTTATCAAAATAGCTCATAAAGTTTGGTTTATTACTCTCTAAGGCTTCTGAAGTCTAGAGTACCAAATCCTTTCATACTCCTCAAGCATAAAATTTCAAAAGACTAAAATCCACATGGCCAGATCCATCCACTTCAACACCCCAACTCTGTGTCTGTTATAAGTAGCTTCACGTTGCTGACATAAACATCTAAACCAGACACAGTTTATATGAAAAGGATTTATTTCAGCTTACAGATCCAGGAAAATTTCCATTAATGACAGTAAAAGCAACTTGCTTCCTTAGATCCAATCACATAAAAAGAACTACAACAAATAGCACACCAGCATCAAAACACACAATCCTGCCAGAACAAAGATTTGCTCTGTCATACCTTTGGACAGCAATCAGACTTTCTCCCAAACACACCTTTGGGCTGGACTACATGATCTGCCCCCAGTAACACATCTAGCCATGTGGCTAGATACCCAAGCTATAAGTTTAATAAAACAACTAAATCTATGGGGGACATACATTCACATTCAAACCACAACATAGAGGATTTGGGGTGGCTATATCTGGAGAAGAAATAAAGTCTCCAAATTTAATGGCATGAACTATTAGGGAAAAGCTACATACTTTCACTTGGTGAATAGCACTCTGGGTAAAGTATTCCAGTGGATTTGCATATTCTGTATTATGTGCAAATTTTATTTTATTACATAAAATCTTAAGAAAGGATCTTTTAAACATCTTAGTCAATGTCATCCTAGTAAGAACTGCCATTGATAACAAGTCTGATATTGGCCCAGCACCATGCCAGATGAAGTTTATTCATTGCATGACTGAGGTGTATGTGGTTGGCCTTATCAAATTCACTTTTCACACAAAGAAGTTGAAAATAGCTTCCACTGACAAGTCTGCCACATGGCAGGGCAGGAAGTGATCGTAGTACTGAACTTCATAGACTAAAGCCAACATGGTACATTATCCCAAACTGAGGACAAAGTGAATGGAAGTGACACTCCTGGTAACAATGCTCAAGCTGTACAACCTCATGACTGTGTGTCCAGCAGCTTCTCCCACCAGTATTGACCATTAAGGCTTTTACATTATCAACATAAGAAAATATAGCATCACAATGGAGGCTTCTTGAAGATATGGTAACTGGTAATACACTGGATGGTAGAAAAGCTTGGTCATGTCTACTTTTCTATAATTGCTTTCTGTCCCTGGTTTGGAAATATCAAGTATAATAAACTATTTTCCTTGTCTAAGACAAGAAAGGAAAGAAATAAAATTTTTATAAATTATACTTTGTGCTTTTTAACTGCTTTTTACTCTACATTAATGGAACATGTACTCTACAGAAGGCCCAGTGGTTGTCCATTATACCTAGATGAAGACAATGGTTCCCCTTACAGAAATTTTGAGCCCATGAACATGAGTTACATCAGTAAGTGTTGAATTCTTCTTTGTAACCTAAGGGGAAGTACTATGAGAGTAAGCATGAAGGTGTTTTTTATGAAAATTTAATTAAGTGATAATTCCTGGAGACTTGGGATGATGTGGTTTGAATATGAATGTATGTTCTGCATAGCCTCAGGAATTTTTGATTAAGGTTAAGCTTCATATTTAAGTCTCCAACAACCTGCTGGAGGAAGTGTCACTAAGGGTAGATATTATAGTCTAGTTCTAAATTTAACTTCTGGCTGTTTGTGTTTGCTGGCTTTTGGTCATGTCTCTCTGGTATAGATCTATGGAAGTAAGCCACCTTCTTTTGCCACAATGCTTCCCCAGGATTATATAAGCCTGAAATAAACCTTTTCTCCCATAAGCTGCTTCTGGATGGTTAGTTGTCCCCGTACCAAGAAACTAACAGCAACAGATGATTAAAACCAATAATTATATTATACTTTGTGGCACCCACTGGTAATCCCAGGACAATGGCAGGGAACTGCCAATTTATTGGTGCTATTGTACTTTATATTCAGTTATAACATGGGGAGATAAGACCAAGGCAATTAGGAGAAATACTGGTCTGAATGAATTTGGAGTTCTCAAATCCATCATGTTCACATAGAATACTTGCCCATTTTTGTGGTGGTGGGGGGAAGTGATAACAAGGTTAACACCCATTATTGTAAGCTGCTTTTTGAACCTTATCAGGTGTCACATTTCAGTGTGAGCACCAGTGTCTCTGGGTATTCTGTGGTAAATTGTACAAGGTATAGTATTTTTTGTTGTTGATATATTTTATTTTTTTTTAATTTTTTTAATTTTTTAATTATGGCATTTTCAAATATAATTTATTTTTGTTCATTCCCATCCCCTCTCCTACTCACTTCCCCTTGTATACCCACTTACCTCCCCATTTGTTTTTATCCCTTCTGACTAGTTACCTGTCATATGTATCCTGTGCATGTCCCTTCCCCCTTCCATATTATCTTAACTTCTGTGATCCTGAATGTTTGCACAAAAAATATGCTTCCCCATGTATGTTCTACATAGGGATGGTGAAAGAATCCATCATTGTTGGATTAAAGAAAGAATTGCCCAGCATCACTCAGAAAATAGTAGGATTTCAAAGAAAAATGAAAATAATTTATTACAAATTTTTAGATTTACAATATTCTTCTGCTCTCACTGAATTAACTTGTTAAAAGACAAAAAGAAAAGTTCTCGGTGGAAAATCTATAATCTTTCTATGCAGTGTTAATCAGGATGAAAAAATCTAGAGTTTTCCATGTGGGGGGGAGGTAAAATAGATTTCTTCTGCCTTTTCCTCCAAGGAAGGAAAGTCCATGCAAAACAAAGTTCTAACTCCATAATAGGCTACTTCTGAACAGTGAAGATAAGGATAATCATGTTTCTCTCTGAAAGCACAACCGTCCTTAGGCTTATCCTGATACTAAACTCAGTATATTGAATAAGAGGAAGCAAAAATAATGCAAAAGTCAGGGAATAGGGACAAGTCCTTTGAAATGCAGTCTTCTGGATATGAAGTGGAGAAGACCTTCATGACCTCATAGAAGCTGTACTTACCATGTGGCCAACATCATTTTAAGACTAGGAGAAATTCCTTCTTATTCTAGTTGTCAATATGAAGAACTTAAAGACAGAATGCAGCATTGAAATCATAGACTTCCAAATTTATCTCTTCTAATATCAGTTTTTCTGGACCATAGGCAGGTGTATTAGATAAGACAATCCCATCATTCTACCAAGTGGTTTAAGGACAAGTAGAACCATATATTGTAGGGATAGTGATCTATGGACATTCTGGGGATATTCATCATGAGGATGCTAATTGAATGGTGAGTGCATCACCCAATCCTTAGACAATGTTGCACAGTGTCCTCACACTTTCAGACCTGTTATTCTCCACTTTGATGTGTGCCTTACTCATTCCCAGCACACTCCAATTGTGTTTTAATGGAATTTCCAGTCCCAGCATGGTGGGATCTTTATACTGTTATTTGCATTTCGAATCCACAAGTGGCAATGGCCAGATGCTGCTCACCCTGACTTCAAACTTTGGAGTCTTATATTAAGGCTTTTCAAGTGAGGCTGGCTGACTTATATCAAGAAGTATTTCCAACCTAGTTTTTTTTTTTTTCATTTTTATTTTTTATTTTATTTTATTTTACAGTCAGTTTGGTACCATTATTAGGCTCATCCATGAGTTTTTTTAGTTAGAATGATGAACCTTAAAAATGACTCCACCATGGGGCACATTAGCTTTATGAAGAATGAATGAGTACAACACGGGGCACAATAACCTTATAATTCCTCAATTGTCAGGCCTCACAGATGCAGAAAGTTAGGTTGAGCTGAGCAGAGACAGACTATAACATCTCTTCAACTTGATAGAGAAACAATATTCTCTTTCTAAGGGGACAGTCATAAGGCAAAGGATATAGGAATTGTAAGCCCTTCTATGAGTCTCACACTACCATTAGCATCTCAAGGGCACAATTTATGTGGTACAGCTACTGACTTAGAACATGTGGAGATATGGCCAAATAAGAATGTCCTCCCCACTCAGATTTAACAGTTTTCTGAGGCATTTTGTGAGGAGATAGCCTCAACTCAAACGAAAAAAAGGAACGTCATACAATCTCTTGAATCAAAATGAGAGCACTGAGTGAAGACTTAAGCAATTTTATTTTATTTTAGGTGCCCATACAGAGCAATGGGTTTTGCCATGTCATCCTCATACATGTATGTCATTATCCGTGGTGTTTATTAGCTCCCTTTTGCCCTGCTCTCCTCTGGTACCACCAGCAATTTCTATTTCTCCCCTGAGTTTGTACTTCCTTCTGCTTTCTTATTACATGTGTTCTTTTAACCTCTCCTTTCCCCACTGTAATGGTTAAGTTCTGCTATCAACTTGATCAGATTAGGAATCCACATACACTCCTCTTGGGCACATCTTTGAGGTTGCTTCCAGGTATGACTGGCTAAAGGAGGGAGTCCTCCCTCCAGAGTGAGCCCTTCCACTAGAGGGGCAGAACTCTTCCATGGTGGGCTATATGTAAGGAAGCTCTGAAAGGAAACAGCCCCATTTGTTCCCACTTGGCTACCTGTGTGGGTTGCTGATGAATGAATGCACCTATCCTGTTTGGCTATTCTTCCTCAGCATTGGAACCAAGTTTGCTTAGCCTTCCAACATGGATCAAAGACCAGCAGCTCTCCAGGAAGTCTTCAGGCCTTCAGTGCTGAACTGGGACTGCTGGCGTATCCAACCACATGGACTGAGCAGCTGACTGTTTCCTTGGCACTCAGGGCTGAAAACTGCTATTGTTGGATTGCTGTAAGCATCTCATGATTCACATTATACTTTCTGCAAACACACACACACACATATATATATGTACGTACAAAGAGATACTTTTAAATTTAGTTTATGCATATGAGATTGAAACGTGGTATTTACCTTTCTGATTCTGAGTTATTTTGCTTAATATGATGATTCTTAGTAACATCCATTTTACTGAAAATGTCATAATGTAATGTTTATTCATGGATGCATGAAATTCTATTGTACATCAAAACAAAACATAGAGAAAATGACATAACCATATTAATTACTTTTTAACGTGTTAGCAAAAAAGAAAAAATGTAGTTATATAAAATCACCAAATTATTTTGAAAAAAGATTGCAAGTATAAAATGTATTAATTGTTTTTATACAATTTGGATGTCTGTACCAGAATTCAAGTTTTAACTTAGGTATCAATATCAGTTATCAGGGATTAGCTTCAAGTGTAAACTTTATGATGTCATTATGGATTTATCTACCCAAGGACAATTGATCTGTTAATATGGCATACTAAGATTCTTTTCACTTGTCCAGTGCATTTATTTTTGAAAGGATGTATTAAGAAGCCTTGGGTAATACATGAGTGGATAAAGTGCTTTCCCCACAGGTATAAGAACCTTCATTTGGCTCCCCAGACCCCACATAAATTCCAACAGCTATGGCAGGAGTCATAGACAGATTTATGTTGCTGTGATGATCATCCAGGTAGACATAGTTTGTGTGAGGAGGAATTTATTTCAAGCTTTACCGACGCAGGTGAAGTTCCATCAATGGCTAAAGAAGCTGGCTTCCGTTCATAAGTCCATGCATAAACAGAAACTACCACTAGCCTGTAAACACCAAAAAGCAGTAAGCATGAACCAGCAACAAGCAAGAAACTGAGAGCTCGGACTGCCCTCTATACCTTTGGACCTGGCTGTGTGGTGCAGTGGATAGCACATTGGACTTCTATACCTTTGGTCTGGAATTCTGATCTGCCCCCTAGTGATATGCCCTCTCCATCAGCCTGTTGGAGAGTTAAGCAGAAAGTTTAATTTTAACAAAAAATACCTTAGGCTATAGGACACTTACATTCAAACTACCACAACAGGCTTCTGTAATTTCAGAAAGGGGTCTGCTGTGGTGGGAGGAGGAGACAGGAGAATTTTCCTGGAAGCTCGTAGAACAGATAGTCTGACAAAAGCAGTGGTGAACAACAAGAAAAGAAACCCTGCCTCAGTTGAGGTGAAAGTTAAATATGGTGGCTTAGATTTTAAAATGCTCCCCATAGCATCGTACTTAATTCCCAGCTGGTTGATCCTTTGTGAGGTGGAGCCTTGCTGAAGGTGGTTTGGCACTGGGGGCCAGCCTTGAGGTTTATTAGTCCAACTCCCTGGGAATTCAGAGCTAGCTCACTTGGTCTACTTTACTGCTATGGTGACAAGATGTGAAGCTCCAGCTTCCTACTTTACCATCCTTTTCCCACTGGGATGAAGCTTTCCCTTCGAAGAGTAAGCCAAAATAAACACTTTGCTCCCATAAGTTGCTTCTGGTTGGGTGTTTTTTCTAATCAATGAGGAGACAATTTCTGTAGAAAATTGTTACTTAAAGTGGAGTCATTGGTGCTATAAAATTATGGAAGGATTTGAAATTTTGGACTAGAGAAGTCTTGCAACAAAGTAGATAGATGGGCCATTCTGGTGAGAGTTTGAATTACAGAGAAATACAGACAGAAGTGTGGTCAGTGAAGTCTTTTCAAGATAAGAGTAAAGTAAAATAAACCATGGCCACTAAGCCTGCATTACATTATAGAAGATACTTAAAGGAATTCTATACATAGGAGATGGAAGAAGAGAAACATTATTGAAAGCTAGCAAAAATAAACTCCACTGAAGAGTGGATACCAAATGGGAATTAGGAAACAATCAAGCACTATTAATTCAGTAAAATATCATACTTCTAATATGAATGATGGAGAAAATGCATAGATATTTTAAAAACTGATGAAAACAACAAAAAGAAGAGAAATAGTATATATTATTGTATAATAATCCTGAGTGAAAATCACCTTGATCTTCCAAATAAAACATGCAGACTGGCTGGCAAAAGAAGATGAAACTGTTACCTGCAAGGACCTCACTTTTCCAGGTAAAATATATTCTGCATGAGATTGCTATGACAGAATAACGTATTCAAAGCACATAGAATCTGAATGAAGGCAAAACCAGCTAAACTCATATATTTCAAAAAAGTGTACTATAAGCCAAATTTATTCAAAAGAAATATAACAGGTTACTATATATGGTTAGAAGTAACAATATTAATAAAGAAAATGAAACAATTTTGAATAAATAAATTCTCATATCTAATTCATCCTATTTCATGAACCCCCTTTTCAAAATAAATAGATATAAATTCCCAATTATAATAATGCTGAATGGTTTCAATATGCTCTGCTACCATGAGATTGTATATGTGGACAGAGACATAACAAAAAAATCAGAGTAAAACTGTATAGCAGATTAAAATGGGCATAAAAATCTCAACATCTGTACAATGCACATTCCAACTCAGCATTGTAGGAAATATCCTCCAAAATATATAATATCATAAATCATAAACACATTTTTTATTTATTCAATAGAGAGAGATAGAGATAGAGACAGAGAAAGAGGGTGAGTATGGGCAGGCCAGGGCTTTTACAACTACAAACACACTTCAGACACATGCACCACTCTGTGCATCTGGTTTTACATGGGTATTGAGAAATCAAGCCCAGGTTATCAGGCTTTACAAGCAAGTGCCTTTAAACAGGGAGCTATTTCTCCAACCACATAAGTATTTTTTAAACAAGAAAAATAGTTGTGCAATCTTCGCAAATGTTAATGAAATAAATTTCAAAATGAACAGTAACGGAGTCTTCACAAGCACACAGAGATTGAACAATCAGGGAGTATTGACAAAAATCAAGGATATATTATTCTTAGGCTTCCATAATCAATTGAAAGAAAAAACAAAGTACTCATGGGAAATAGTTAAGATAGCTGTAAAATGGTACTTTTAGCTATGATGCGCCAAATTAAAAATAATAAAATGGGATATCTATAGTTAAACTAATGGCATATCTTAAAGTAAAATAAAATGAAAATGAAAACAAAGTAGAATCGAATTAAAAACAATGATTACCACTGATATTCATGAAATACAGAATAAAAAAATAAAAACTTTAATGAAATTTAACTGGCTTCTGTAGTGGTCAAAAGGATGGACAAATAAATACCCAACTGACCAAGAGAGAGAACAAAGACTAAATTAGTAATCTTTACAAATAAAATTGAACATTAAGATATATAACCTAAAATTTTGATGATTTCTGGTATACATTTTTAACATTTATATTCCAGTAAATTAAAAGAAAACAAATGGATAAACTTTGTTAATACCTATGACATGCTATTGTTGATTCAAGAACATAGGAATGAAATCAATCATTTTATGAGCAAAGACATTGAAGCGATAAAAAAAAATGTCTCAACAAGAGGGCTGGAAAGATGTCTTAGTGGTTAAGGCACTTGCCTGCAAAGCCACAGGAAGTAGGTTCAATTCCCCTTGGCCCATATAAGCCAGATGCACAAGATGGCACATGCGTCTGGAGTTCATTTGCAGTGGCTGGATGCCCTGGCATACCCATTCTCTCTCTCTCTCTCCTCTCTCCCTCTGTATGACTCTGTCTCTCTCAAAAAAATAAAGAAAAATGAAATATTTTTAAAAGTCTCAACAAGAAAATGCATAGGATATAATGAATTTATTGGTGACTTATCAGACTATGGAAGAAGAACTGAGACTAATGGTTCTGAAAATGTCCCATGAAACAGAAAAGGAAGGCATGTTTCCAAATTTGTTCTTAGAATGCAGTATTATTCTGATTCCTAAAAGGAAGATGGAGAAACAGGTGATTTCTCATCAATACCATTGATAATTATATTTGAAAAGATCCTTAATGAAATGTTATGAATGTAATGAAAAAATATCATGACCCATTATAATAAAGATGCAAGGATTAGGGCTGGGGAGCTTGCTCAGGGGTTAAAGGCACTTTTATTGCAATGCTTGCTGACCTAGATTGGATTCCCCAGTACTCATATAAAGTCAGATGCACTAAGTGGCATATGTATCTGAATTTTGTCTACAGTGACAGACGCCCCTGTAATGCCCATTCTCTCTCTCTCTCCCTTTTCTCAATCTGTCTCAAATAAATAAAAGCAAATATTTTAATAAAAGAAGCAAGGATAATTTGATATGTGCAAATGAACAAATATAAGAGCACACAAAAAGTCTTAGGCACCAAAAGTCTTGTGGGCTAGAGAGATGCCTCAGCAGTTAAGATGCTTGTCTACAAAGCCTAAGGACCCAGGTTCTATTCCCCAATACCCAAGGAAAGCCAGATGCATGAGATGGAACATGTGTCTAGAGTTCATTTGCAGTGGGTAGAGGGCCTGGTGTGTTCATTCTCTTTCTCTGCCCCCCCCCCACATCTATCTGCCTCTTTCTCTTGCACTTTCTCAAATAAATAAAAAATAAATGATTAATTAATTAAAAAATCTCAACAGCTATAGAAAAGAAAAGAAATCCAGCATGTTTCCAGGATAGATATGTTGAAGAAACTAGGTATACTAGGTATACTGTTATACTCTACCATAAGAAGGGCTATATGTGATAAAACTATAGGGAATACCTACTGACTAGAGGATATCTTAGTTACCTTCTAAATGGTGGGACAAATACATGACAAAATCAGTGCAGGGAGGTAAGGTACATTTTGGCCTACAGTATTCCTTCCTGTTCCTGCCATACTTTTCCCACATTGATGAACACTGCCCTTTGGAATTTTAAGTCAAATTAAACCATTTTATGTTAATAGGCTGCTTGTGGCTGGGAATTTTTCCAAGGAAAGAGAAAGTAACTGAGAGAAAATTTTGACAGAAAAGTGGGGCTATTGCTATTGTAAATTTGACCATGTGTTTTGTAGTCTTTGTGAACTGGTTTGTGTGTGGAATAGGGAAGGATTTTGAAATTTGGACTAATAAAAGGCTTACAATGCTGTGAGCAGAGATTAATGGTCCATTCTGGAGGTAATTTTGGAAGATTAGAAAGCTGAGACCAATGTGCACTTTAAAGGATCAGCTCATGGGGTTCTAGAGGGGAACAAGGATTTCATTGTTATCTGTGCCAGAGGAAGTTTCTGTAATATTCTGGCAAAAAGAAATCTGTCTGCCATCCTACCCATGTCCTTAGAAATTGAGTTAAGAGGAATAAAATGGACAAGGACTGGAGACATGGCATAATGGTTCAGGTGCTTGTTAGCAAAGCCAAAGGACCCAGATTCAATTTCTCAGTACCCACATAAGCTAGATGCACAGTGTGTATATGTATGTATGTATATATATATATATATATATATATACTCATATATATGTATCTGATACATATATATCATGTACGTACCTTATGCTTTGATTTTTACAGCAATCTCAGTTAATATACTACCTTGAATTTAAGAAGAGAATGAGGAACCCGAATATTTGAATTATGTTGACACTGGGAAAGTAAAAAGGATCATTTCAATTAGGAATGAATGCATTTTGTATGGGGCTAATGCCATGGAGCTCATGGGGGTCAGTGATAGAATGTGGTTGTTTACAAATGACCCAATTATCTCATGTGTCAAATACTTACAACCCTGCTGAAAGTACTTGTGGAAACTTTAGTATTTGGAGACTTGTCAGAGGACATATGTCACTATTTGTGAGACATGAGGACATAGAAGGGCCCCTTGTGCTTCTCTCTCTCTCTCTCTCTCTCTCTCTCTCCCTCCCTCTCTCTGAACTTCCTCCCTGTTGAAGTGATGATATGATTTCAGTTTCCTCATGATAATGTACAGTACCTTGCTTCAGGTTGGTTACTTTGTCCCAGCAATGAATAAGTAAATGATCCATGTCTTCTTTTAAATTATTTATTTATTTATTTATTTATTTATTTATTTATTTATTTGGGGGTTTATTTATTTATTTGAGAGAGACAGAGAGAAGGAGGCAGAGAGAGAGAGAGAATGGGCGAGCCAGAGCTTCCAGCCTCTGTAAACGAACTCCAGATGCATGCGCCCCCTTGTGCATCTGGCTAACGTGGGTCCTGGGGAATTGAGCCTCGAACCGGGGTCCTTAGGCTTCACAGGAAAGTGCTTAACTACTAAGCCATCTCCCCAGCCCTTCTTTTAAATTTTTTTTATTAACAACTTCCATGATTATAAAAAATACCCCATGGTAATACTCTCCCTCCCCCACTTACCCCTTTGAAACTCCACTTTCCATCATACCCCCTCCCCATCTCAATCAATCTGTTTTTTACTTTTGATGTCATGATCTTTTCCTCCTCTTATGATGGTCTTATGCAGGTAGTGTCAGGCACCGTGAGGCCATGGATATCCAGGCCATTTTGTGTCTGGAGGGAGCATGTTGCATGGGGTCCTGCCCTTCTTATGGCTCTTACATTCTTTCTGCCACCTCTTCAGCATTAGACCCTGAACCTTGGATGGTGTGATACAGATATTGTTAGGCCAGGCATGGTGGCACACACCTTTAATCCCAGCACTCGGGAGGCAGAGGTAGGAGGATCGCCTTGAGTTTGAGGCCACCCTGAGACCCCATAGTGAATTCCAGGTCAGCCTGGGCTAGAGAGAAACCCCACCTCGAAAAACCAAAAGAAAAAAAAAAACAGATATTGCAGTACTGAGCACTGCAGTCATTTCTTTCCATCACCATGATACCTTCTGAGTTGTCCCAAGGTCACTGCCGTCTGAAAAGAGAAGATTCTCTACCAAAAGTGAGAGTAGCATTAATATAAGGGTGTGAACATTAACATAAGTGCTTCCTGGGCAGTTTGATAAGCATAGTATATACATTTGGTCAGACAACAGCAAATGTTACACCATGATTTTGTGTATGCTCTATAGCTTTTCTTGCTATTGATTTGTAGTTTGATTCCTTTGTGGTCAGATAGAACACAAGGAATTATTTCAATTTTCCTGTATTTGTTAAGATTTGCTTTGTGTCCTAATATATGGTCTATTTTAAAGAATGTTCCATGTGCTGCTGAAAAGAACATATATTCTGCAGCATTTGGATGAAATGTCCTGTAGATATCTGTTAGGTCCATTCCTTCTATGACCTCATGTAGTCCAGATTCCTCTCTGTTTACTTTTTCCTGGGATGACCTGTCAATTGATGAGAGTGGGGTGTTGAAGTCCCCCACTACCACTGTGTTTGGTGTTATCTGTGACCTTAGTTCTAATAGCTTATGTTTGATAAATTTGGGAGCCACCATGTTAGGTGCATATATGTTTAGGATTGTGTGTTTGGTAGTTTGATTATAATATGGGAAGGAGAGGTTCTATCCAGGTTTTGTCTGGCTGGTGATCTAAAGGCTTCCTGTGTCTGCACTGGCACCTCTTTCCCAATTTGAGGGACGTTTTCTGCTATGATTTTGTTGAAGATGCCTACTATGCCTTTGAAGTGAAATTCTTCTCCTTCTACTATGCCCTGAATTCCTATGTTTGATCTTTTCATTGTGTCCTGAATAGCTTGAAATTCCCATTCATACTTTTCTATTAGTTTGTCTTTCTCTTTGTTGGACTGTATTAGATCTGCCACCTGGTCTTCTAGCTTAGATATTCTATCCTCTCCTTCATCCATTCTACTGGTGAGATTTTCTACAGAGTTGTTTATTTCATTAACTGTGTTCTTCATTGCTAGTAATTCTGACTGGTTTTTCTTTATTATTTTTTCCCTTATTTATGTCTTGTATTGACTTCTTTATTTCATTAAATTGGCGTCCTGTGTTTTATTTGATTCCTTTGATTTCCTCTTTGATTGCTTTGATTTCTTCTTTGACTTCTTTGAACATATTTACAATAATTCTTTTGAAATCTTTCTCAGGCATTTCCTCTAACTCGTTCTCACTGGAGGTCATTTCTGATGCAATGATACTTTTTGGTGGATTTATATTGTCTTGGTTTTTAGTGTTTCTTGTGTCATAATGCATATATTTTTGTATCTTGGATTAAGTTAATGCTTGGATTTTCTAGTTAGCTGGGTACTCTTAGCTGTATCAATCGATCTGATGTTATATATATTCAGGGTAGGAGCTTAAGGTGTTAGGTGTGGCTCTTAAGATTCTCAGAGTATCTACAAAGGCGTTCCTAGGGGTTGGGTTTGCCTGCTATGGGAGTTTCCAAGTAGGATGAGTGGAACAAAATACAGATAGAGGGCTGGAGAGATGGCTTAGCAGTTAAGTGCTTGCCTGTGAAGCCTAAGGACCCCCGTTCAAGGCTCAATTCCCCAGGACCCACGTTAGCCAAATGCACAAGGGGGCGCATGCGTCTGGAGTTCGTTTGCAGTGGCTGGAGGCCCTGGCATGCCCATTCTCTCTCTCTCTCTCTCTATCTCTCTCTGTCTGTTGCTCTCAAATAAATAAGTAAATAAAAATAAACAAAAAAATACAGGTAGATTCTAAAATTTAATTTTTTTGTTTCTTTGTTTATTTATTTGAGAGCAACAGACAGAGCGAGAAAGAGGCAGAGAGGGAGAGAGAGAGAGAATGGGCACGCCAGGGCCTCTGGCCACTGCAAATGAACTCCAGACGTGTGCCCCCCCTTGTGCATCTGGCTAAGGTGGGTCCTAGGGAATCGAGCCTCTAACCAGGGTCCTTAGGCTTCAGAGGCAAGCGCTTAACTGCTAAGCCATCTCTCCAGCCCAGATTCTAAAATTTAACTAAACAATGTACATATTCAATGACAAACAGCACTGAGTATTTATGCAAGAGTAGGTATTATAACAACCAGATCCTCTATCAACAAGGAGGTTAAGATTTCTGGTTTGTTGAGGGTTCCATGTCAGCTTGTGACCAAGTGAGACCCTTCCCTGGTGCAATCCCAGTTACCCTTTTGGATGATTTTGGTCTCAGTTATGCTGCGCTCTGCTTGCATCCCTCTTTGGTGCTCTGTGGGTTCAAGTAGTGTCGTTGGATCACTGGACCGTTGTTCTGTTTTCTGAAGCTGGGCACTGGCTTTTCCTGTGGGGCAAGCCGAGCCTGGCAGCTGTGGCCCCACAGACCTGGCACCGCCGCTGCTGGAGTTGCTGCTGCTGCTGCTGGATCCACCACTGCTTGAGCCTCCCCTGCTGCTGCTGGAGCCACTCCTGCCACTGCTGGTGCTGCCAATGCCAGAGCCGGAGCTGATCCATGTCTTTGTATAGGACATTAATTCTATTTATGAGAACTCAATATTTATGACCTAAGTACTTGAAAAGTATTCTGCAGTTGGTACCATCATATTGGGAGTTTGCCTTTCAATATGTGAGTTTAGAATATGATTTTATTAATAGCAATGTTCTTTGGTTCTTTTCTTTCTATAAAAATTACCTGATTATTTGCTTTTGTGGATTATATGATGCTATGCTTATTGATGATATGGTTGCTCTTATAAGAGCAGTTAGAATTTGGTGGCTTATCATACAACTTAGAGGAATGGTTAATAAGAAAGAAAGTGTTATAGGGTAGGAATCTTCAAAAGGGAAAAATAGGTGTAGGAAATTATCCTAAGCTATTCACATCTAGATATTTGGAAGCTGTAGGTTTCCTGTAAGCTCTAAGTCTACTTCTGCAATTATTGAGGGAAAGCAATAAGAGTGATGACCTTCCATAAGATCTATATGTCTCAGAGTTGAAGGATAAAATCCAAGAATGACATATGACCTCTATCCTTTATCAGTGAATTCCAGGAAACACCATTCAAGAAGTACTGACGCTTGACTCAGGAATTTGGAAATAGTCTTTTACATGCTTATTTTACATGTCTCAGCATCAACCATGTAGTGACTTGCATTGACAAGGAAAAATATTGAGGAGTATTGGGGGGCATAGGCAGGTAGGGGATAGATCTAGGGGACTGCTGATAGAGGAGAATGTAAATGCAGACAGATGGAATGCAAACATTCTATTTATAATTGACCACTCACCTGAGCAGAAACCATGAAAATAGAAGGTAGGAGAGAAAGGGAAAAAAAATAAATGTTAGCAGTTTTAGATGTCTTGGAAAGGGGTAATTGGGAGACCTGAATCCTGCTACCTCATTATCCTGTCAGAAGGTGAAGGAGGAACACAAAAGCCTATCAAACCAGATCCCACTCAAACAGACTCACATCTCTGGGGCCCTCCCCATCCTGAAGGGAGCTTTTTTGCTTACAATAAAATAAAGTTTTTTACTTCTCCTTTCATTATATTTTTGAGTCTGTCTTCATTTCTGGGGCTTCCAAATCTTTGTTAACTTCAATAAAGGTTCTGTGCCCCCCATATCATCTGGAGGATGATTTTTTCCCCCACAACAATATCAGAGAAGGTATAACCCAGAACCTGGATGCCACAGGATGAAGCTAACAGTCAAGACATTGGTATATGATGCATCATTGTAAAGCAATGAAAAGAAAGTCAAAGGGCTACAGACATGGCTCAGTTAGTCAAGGGCTTATATACCAAGCATAACTTGTCTTAAGTGTGTGGGCCTAAGAAAGCACCTAAGAAATGGTCTAAGAAAGGCTGAGACACCCAGAGTTCAATTCCCCATCACTAATGTCAAAATCCAGAAATAGGTCTGGAGAGATGCTCAGCAGTTGAGGCACTTGTCTGCAAAACCTAACAACATAGTTTTTATTCCCCAGTACCCACGGAAAGTGAGATGCAAAAAGTGGCACATGCATCTAGAGTTCGGTTGCAGCAGCGGGAAGCCCTGGTGCACCCATTCTAATTCATTCTCCTTCCATATATAACAATTATTGGTATTTATTATAAAAATATTAGGCCTCTAAATATGAAAGCTGAAGTAAAATGGCTAATGTTCAGCATACGATCAATGAATATAAAGGATAATCATCAAGTATAAATCTTCATCTGCAAAATAGAAATTGAACCTGTAGCTGCTATCAAAAGCACTATGAAAGTCTTTTAGACAAAACAGATTTGGAGACAAATAACATCCCCTGAAAATAAATGAAGGTATATGAATCATGTAAACTTATAAAACTATCATGGAATTCTCCTTCCTGTTGAGTACATGTCATAGTGCTAGAAAGTACTATACAGCTTGCTAAAGAGAAAAGTCAGCAACAATATTATTACCTAGTAGTGAACCGTTTAAACTACCCAGCTAGCTAGCTAGGAAAGATGTGTCAACTAATGTAATAGTGGCATATCCTGTATGGGAGTATGTGGCATAACAAATTCCTCCATATTGAAATAGTCCCTCCAGAAGAAATAAAGGCAGCTTTGGAGATTTAGAAAGTCAAGTCTAGGAGACTTGAAACTTAAAATGCCACAAATTCAGTCCTCAAGTTTATAGGAATGATAAACAACTGTTTAAGGGCAGACTTGAACCAATGTTAATTAGAGAGTGAAACAATCTCTCCTGAGGTGATGAGGAAAGTTCAGGAGATTCGGGAACAACTCTGAGAAAAGGTTGAAAGATCCCTCCCTATGGCTATGAAGGGAAAACAACTGCTTAGTGAACGACTTTCTGATTGAGCTGTCCACTTGTCATGTCTTGTGCCTAAGATACACAGATTATCCCCAGCTGCCTTCAAGCTCTGCAGTGAGCTTCAGAGACTTAGATTCTATGAGTTATCATCTTTGTTGAAGTGGGCTTTTCTGTGATACAGCTACTTTTACATCATCCATTGCTCCTGTAAGCAACATGCCCTGTAACTAGCCCTAATAAACTCATTGGTTCACTGAAATTTGGTTTGGTGCAATCATACTAACTGTGTTGATTAAGTTCTGTTGTCAACTTTATCAGATTAGAAATTCACAGGTATTCCTCTTGGGTGGGCCTCTGAAGTAGCTTCCAGGAGGGATTGACTGAAGGGGGCAGTCTTTCCTCCAGAGTGAGTCTTTCCTCAAAGTGGACAGCCCTCCCAGTGGTGGAATTTATATAACGGAGGCAGTCTGATAGGAAACAGTCCCTTCTTCCCACTTGGTTGCTTGTGCTACTTGCTATAGAGTGACTTCACTTGTACATGTATCTATCCTATTCAGCTATCCTTCATCATCATTGGAATCAATTTTCCTCAGCCTTCTAATAGGACTGTAGGCCAGCAGTTCTCCAGGAAGCCTTCAGACCTTCAGTGCTGAATGGAGACTGTTGATGCATCCAGTCACATGGACTGAGAAGCCACAGGGATCCTTGACTTTCAAGCCTGAAGAAAACTTTGTTGGACTGCCATACTCTAATCCAATTAATTCCCTTTTTAATATTAATTCATTAGATTGGTTGTTCCTTTCTGGTTAATACAGTAACCAGTTGCTCTCTGATTGGATTTGAGACCTGCTCCACAGTAAGTTATTTGTGTCTTGCATAGAAAAACTAGTCAAATGCCTATGGCTCTAAAGACCATATGGTCTAGAGAGAACATACTATTGTTGTTTGGCTAAACAGACATGTAATAGCCAACAAATTGTTCTCTAACAGCACTTAAGCTCATATATTAATGTTGATCTCACTTTTGGTTAGAGACACTTCTCTTTTCAGATGATATTGACTAATGGAGTGACTCAAAACTCTCAAATATAATGATTCAGGCTACAAACTACCAAAATAGACAAAATGAAGGCCTATTCATACTTCGTGGAATATGCATTCATGGAGAGGACCCAGGCATGGCTGTTTGGCACACAGAGGCTTCATATTAGTTGTTACTAAGATTATGATGGAACAGAGATATTTGACCCATTGAGTGAGAGGGAGACATCTAAGTCCCATGAAAAGAGAAGACAAAGGATTTATGGAAGTCTCCTCTTTGTGAAGAAGCAGAACTGATCTACATTTACCTATTGTGGTGGTTTGAATAGAATAGATGGCCCTCAATGTATTCAGTTGTTTGTTTGTAGTTTGCATCTGCAGCCACCTGGCTGTAGTCAGTGCTATTGTGTGGATCTTAAGGTGTGGTGGTGGGTTTCAGATTTCAATATAAAGATATGCAAAGTGTGTCTAGCTGGAGTTCCTGAAGTGTGCTGTGCTATATGGCTTTTGGCTTTTGGCTTGTGCTTCTCTCTCTCTCTGCTTGGACCTGTGAAGGCAGGCTAGCTTCTTCTGCCATTTATGGAACTTCCCCTGGATCTGTGAGCTTCAATAAATATCCCTTCTTCCATAACAGTGTCTGGTCTGACAGTTCATCTCAGTGAACCCGCAGCTGTCTGCTAACTTGGTACCAAGGAGTGGGCTGAGATGAAACTGACTATGTGGATGTTGATCTTTTGGAACCTTTTTTTGAAGGAATAGGCATGGACTTGGTGCTTGCATCTGAAGATGTCTTCTGGAGTGGTAAGCCAAGTTTTATGGACTATTCTGATGAGAGTCTAAGAATGCTAAGTGCAGACAGCATTGAACTTCGAGGCTTGGCTTATGAGCTTTCTAAGGGGAAGGAAAGACTGCAGAGAACTTTGTTGGAACTGGGCTACTGGCATAAGGGCTGGCTGCGTCCTGCTGCCCAGGCCCAGAGAGTTTGATCAATGTTAAATTTGTAATGCACTGATGTGCTTGGCTGAAGATATTGGACTGAGAGATTTAAGATTTTAAGCTGGACAACCTCAAGCAAGTTAAAATTACAGGTACTGAGGCTAGTTTTAGGTTACTAAAACTGCTATTGTCAAACACATTAGCAATCTTAAGGGAAGACGGTCCAATTGCTTTACCATGGAAAGGATGCCTGAGGGGTCCAATTGCTTTACCATGGAAAGGATGCCTGAGGGAAGACTATCATAGAAATGCAAACACTTTTGGAAATAGTTGACTGGAAAAGGAACCTGCTTTTCAAGGTTGTAATTTATTTTGTCTGTGAATTAAGAATATGGCTGTGTCCTGCACACCTGGTATTGGTTTCAGAAGCATGAAAAATGCGAGCAGTGGTCGTGAATTGCACATGGTTCCAGGAGCTGCTGCTGAGATGCGGCATGAGGTAGGGACTGATGCCCTGATAGGCTAAAAAAGCCTTTGGAAGATGGACGGTGGTTTGCATGAAGACCTGAAGATGTTTTGTATATACCAGGACTGTGCAAGGGCTACCATAGAGCACACTGTTGGCCTGGGATGGAAGTGTTCCCTGGCTACTCTGCCCAGCTGGAGGGGTGGAATTGGAAAGTCTGGAGACTGTTAGTCTCTGGGTATACTGAACTTGAACTGCAGAAGTTTGATGTTTGTTTGATGGAGGTTGAGTTTGCATTGTTTTAGTCTCTCCTTGCTATGCCTTATACCAGTTGAAAATTTTTACCCTGTGCCTTTATGTTAGAAATGTTTAACTTGTTTGATTTTACAGGGCTTAATATCTTAAGTTGGTCAAGACTGTGGGTACCTTTGAAATTGAACTGAGTACAATTTAAAATGTGTAATGATTATAAATCTATTGGGGGTCAGGGGTGGAATGTGGTGGTTTGAATAGAATAGATGGCCCCCAATATATTCAGTTGTTTGTTTGTAGTTTGCATCTGTAGCCACCTGGCTGGAGTCAGTGCCATTGTATGGATCTTAAGGTGTGGTGGTGGGTTTCAGATTTCAATGTAAAGATATGCAAAGTGTGCCTAGCTGGAGTTCCTGAAGTGTGCTGTGCTATATGGCTTTTGGCTTTTGGCTTGTGCTTCTCTCTCTCTCTGCTTGGACCTGTGAAGGCAAGCCAGCTTCTTCTGCCATTTATGGAACTTCCCCTGGATCTGTGAGCTTCAATAAATATCCCTTCCTCCATAACAGTGTCTGGTCTGAAAGTTCATCTCAGTGAACCTGAAGCTGTCTGCTACACCTAAGGTCAGAGTGGCTGGGCTCAAATCAATAGAACATATTTGGCTGAGCACTTACCCTCATAATGATTAGAAACTTAGTGAGTACTTCAGGTGGCATGGCATTGACGATGATGTAGTCCCTGCCCCTAGCCCAGAACTGGAGATGCTGAGGCTAATATCTTGAGAGTCTGAAGCCACCTTGGTATATGTAGAAATTAAAGGGTAGCAATGAACACATAGACAGTCATGTTCTCAACAAATCTAAACCTAAACAAAGATGTACCTTTGCATCATGAAAATGACAACAGAGATAGTCTGGAATGCATAATTAAGTCTAAGAGAACCTGAACTACATATACAGTACCCGCCATGAGAATAGAAAAAAAGAGTGGATGAGACAGGAAGGGAATACAATGAATGGAGCAGAAAGAGTAGGAGGTGAGAAGGAAGGTGACTAAAGAGGAGTAGAAAGGATTTTAGAGCATGGACAAAAATGATATAACTCATGTTTATAGCTACAAAAGAAGGCAGTCCTCATAGAGCCTTATAATACAATATTGAGGTGACCAATGCATAGGCATTGGGATCAAAATTGTGCCATCTTACTCATTAATTGCCAAGGTCTCTAAACAAAGTGACATAGTGACACAGACTACCTCAAGAGGAAAATATTCCAGCTGCATATAAATCAAGGCAAATTTTTCTGTGAGATTTCTCTGAACTCTACTCTTGCAATACAAAACAGAATTGACACACTATAAACCTTTGGGTTTTATTTACAGGGCTAGGTAAAGAAATGAGAAAGGTATATAGATGGAGAACTCAGACTTCAATTTCACCTGCCTATTGGGTGATGCCTTAGTCTGAGAGGTGTGTTGACCTGTGGGATGAGAGAGGCAACCCAGGTGTCATCAGGTGCCTTGCGAGGTAAACTAAGTTGAAAAAAAATAACCACCAAAACATTGTGATTCCTAAAACTCAAACGATACCTCCATGTGATCCAATGGCCATACAGGCTTGATTCCTGAACTCATCTCTGCAGTTAGTGGACATGGATATTAGGCCTACAGGTAAGTGCATCACTATCTCAATGAATCTCAGGCAAGGATGACCAAGGTGGGATGTTGGAGGACACAGGTACCAGAAGGAGAATTGTAATAGGGGCTGGTCATGAATTTCAGAATATTTCATACTAGATGAGGGTCAGACACACAGAACTGTGCTTCTGTATGTTGCCCTTAGTGGAACAGACCAAGCTAAAGACTTCACTGTTATTGGTAATAATCCTCAGGAAAACAGGAGGTGGGGGGATTTGTGCAAAGTATTTCTGCACACTCACAAAAGGAAGTGATCTGGGAAAGTGAGCCTTGGAAATAAGCCTATGAAACTTTATGTACACTTAATATACTAGTGGAGATGACAGGATTCTTCATTCCCTCCCATGTGGCATGAATGTCCATGGTAGTGTCATCTTGATATAAGCAGAGGGAATTTGGGATCCAGACCCTGCCTCATATATATTATAGAGCCATATACCTGAACCTCAGCACAAGCCCTGCTCTAATCCTTGGACACCTGAAATTAGGTGGTCATCTTATGTCTGATCAAGCTCTCATTTATTTCACATAGTTCTCAGGAAGCAGAGTGACCTGGACAAAGTGAGTCATGGTATATATCTACAAAGGTGCCCTCTAGTAAAGCAGACAAAAGGGCATTCACTTAATGGAAGGTGCTGTCTACTTTGTATTGGTCTTATGCTCACAAGTTCTCATTCTCTCCTGTCCAGATTCCTGCCTTGCCAAATCTCCTGCCTGCTGTCCTTAAGCAGTCATTATGTGTGATGGGTAAGTTCTGTTGTCAACGTGTTCAGAGTAGGAATTCCTAAACGTTCCTCTTGGACAGTTCTCTGAGGTTGATTCCAGGAAGGATTAACTGAGGGAGGAAGTCCTACTTATATACTGCATTCTTCCTCAACAGTGGGCAGCCTTCCTGGTGGTGGGCTATTTATAAGGAGGCTCTGAGAGGACACAGTACCCTTATTCTTCCCGACTGCCTGTGAGACTCGATGGTGAGTTCCTCCACTCGTACATGTATCTACCCTACTTGGCCTTTCTTTATTGGCATTGGAACCAAGCTTCCTTAGCCTTCAAATGTGGACTGAAGACCAATGGATCTCCAGGAAGACTTCAGGCCTCAAGTGATAGATTGGGACTGCTGAGGTCTCCAGCCAGTGGATAGAGTAGCTATCAGGTTTCCTTGACTCTCAAGCATGCAGACAGCTATTGCTGCACTGTAATAATTTAATCTTATGGATTCCTTTTTTGATAAGAATTCATTCTGTCAATTATGTTCCTCTAGAGAATCCTGACTAAAACATTCATACAGGCCAAAAGAGTACAAGATCTTTGGTGATGAGATGTTGGGGCTTCCCAAAGATTAAGTGTCTCTTCTTAGCCTGCACCTTCAACATATTAAAAAATTCCAAGACCTCTGCTTCAGTGGCACAGTTGCCCTTCATGAAGATCACAACCAGGTAATCAGGAGACCCTTCTTTGAAAAGGCTTTGATGCTACACAGATTTTTCTCAGTGGAGGGCCCCACCTTGCTATCAAGGATATAGACATGACTCTGGGGATCCTCTTGCTTCATCTCCAGGCCATAGTCCAGCTCAGGCTGTGTGGAAGTTGTCTTGAGGATGTCAGGGAATTGCACCTTGTGCTTCCTGAGGACCATCTTCTGTAAATCCACTTGCAAGATGTACTCCATCTTCTCATACTTGTCCAGAAGGAGGTGCAACAGCATGCTTTTCTTCTCAGTGAGAAGATCATCACTCCATGTGAGCTGAGTGGAGGCTGCTTCCTAAGAGGTACTTGAACTTTACTTAGAAAAACCTACAAAAGAAGAACCTGGGGCTAGAGAGATGAATCAAAGCTTATGGTGGTTGTCTGCAAAGCCTAAGGACCTGAGCTCAATTAACCAGTACCCACGAAAAGCTAAATACACAAGTTGACACATACATCTGGAATACCCTTGCAGAGGTTAGAGGCCCTGGTGTGCCCATTCTCTCTCTCTTTCAATGTGTGTGTGTATGTATGTGTCTGTCTATCTCTATCTATCTACCATCTATCTATCTTCTATCTGCCTGATTCTATGTCTTTCTTTATGCTAAAAAAAAGAGGAATCATTAGTGCCCACAGGAGAGCTACATCAGGAAACCCAGGGGATAAAGCCTCCTGGGGACTTCAGGCATAAAGAGAGGTGAGGGAATTTCCCAGGACATTAGAAGGAGGAGCTGCTTCCTCCTCCTCAAGATACTGAGCACTCTCGAGATTCTGGCTCTTACAAGGAGATGGTTCATTTTGCCATGCAAACTTTCCTTATTCTTCTTGCCGCTAGGTATGATGACTGCTCAAGGACAGTAAGCAGGGACCCTGGAAAGGCAATAAACTTGAGGGTAGAGAATGACAATTTGTGAGTGCAATACACTCATCAAGTAGAGAGCACCTCACATAAGAGAAGGCCCTCTTGCCTGCTTTCTGCAAGGGGACCTTTCTGGGTCTATACCATAATTCTGTTTCTCATGGTCACCCTCTGTCCTGAAAACTCTGTGGCGGAAATGTGAACTTGTTAGGAAATTGCATGACAGCTCAATTTTTGGGTGCCCTGATATGAAAATAGGGTATGTGCTGGGGTCCTTGTGTAGAAGTGTATGAGTCCTTTTGGTTTACATTCACCACCATCATATACATTAGGCAAGGTTTGGGTCCCAACTTCACTGTGCTGCTATTAACACTTTCATTGATACTCATACCACGTCAGAGGAAATTAAGAAAAATTTCCCCTCCACTAGGACATTCAGTGGATACCAGGTTTCCCAGTGTTTCTTCCAAGACCTCTCTGCTGCTTTCTAGGACTGCTCACATCTGTGGTATAAGTAACATGTACTAGCCAATTGCACAACTGGAGCCAATTGCCTCTGTGAATGTACATAGGTAATTTTCACAAATCCCTATGTTTCTGTTTTACTGAAGATTAATCCAGGTAGCCTTAAAGTCTTTAGATCTGCCCTGACACACACAGGCCAACTTACAGGAGCACAGTTCAGTATATCTGAGTCTCACTGTTATAGTTACCTTCTTGTTGCTGTGACAAAGTACCCAACCAAAAACAGCTAATGGGAGTGAAGTTCTTAGTTTGTCAAACAGTCTTGAAGGAAAGCTTCCTGATGGCAGGGGGAAATATGGCATAAGCAGATGTTATATTACTTGACCACAGAAGGTGGAAAAGATCAGCAAAAGAGTGAGCTCAACTCTAGCAAGGGGGTGCAGACTACAATACCCCTAAAATTGTTCCCAACAACATATCTTCTCTAGCAAGGCTCCACCTCCTAAATTGCCACTAGCTAGGGACCTAGCATTGAAAATAAATGATTTTATGGGAAACATTTTATTAAAACCATACCTCTTACCCAAAATGGCATAACCCCAAAGTCGTGACCAACACCTCTCTAACATTAGAAGGACCTAAATTCCCTTTTTGCTGCCTGAGTCTTCTCACCTAGATCTTAATTCTTTAAGACGTATGGGCAAAGTGAAAAGACTATCCTCTGGGATTGTTGCCACCAGGCCACTGGGAGGCTGGGATTTATTCTGGGATTTATAAAATTTGGTGGTTGTTACTTTCAACATTTTTTACATCCTATGGCACATGATAACATCTGAGATGACTGTGTCATCTCCCAGTAGCACACACCTCTCAGACCAAAGCTTCAACCAACAGGCAGGACACATTGAGGTCAGGAACCATATGCACCTCCCTCCCTTCTCTGCACATAGTCCTGTGAATAGAACCCCAAGTTGTAAGAGTGTCAATTCTGCTTTATTCTTCAAGAGTTATGTTGCAAGAGATCTAACAGAAAATTTCACCTTGATTTTTATTGCAGCTCGTATGTCTCCCTCGGAAGGGAATCAGTAGATGTCAGAACCATTACCTCATTTATTTACAAACATTTATATAAAGTTAGATGAAGCAACTGTGATCCTATGTACAAGCCTGGGTCTTCTCAATATTGTATGATTAGAGCTCAATGGGATGGGTCACAGTCAGCTTTACATTGCTAGAATGAATCCCCAAACAAGACACAGTTTATAGGAATAAAAGAATGGATTTGAAGTTTATAGATCCAGGGGAAGTTCCATACCGGCAGAAGAAGCTGGCCCCCTTTTTGTAGGTCTATGCAGAGAGAAATACCACCAGCAGCACTATAAGAAAGCACACTCCACTCCAGGAACCCCAGGCAGAGCTCAAGCTCTCTGTATATCTTTAGTCTGGAATTCCAGATCCACCTACATACCTTAAGGCTGGACCCTAGGTTCCACCAGCAGTGACACCCACTTTCAAGGATGAATAAAACTCCTGAATCTACTGGAGGACATCCACTCAAATTACCACATTTCACCCTTGGCTCCCCAATAGATTCATTGTTATTTCACAGTGTATATTCTTTTTAGTCCAAATTCAAAGGTTCCATAGTCTTTAGTTACTTAAGACACTTTCAAAGTCCCAAGTCTCATCTGAGATTCAAGATGTTTTCTAATTTATGAGTCTTGTAAAATCAAAAACAAGTTATATACTTTCAACATATGCAGAGTAAAAATTTCCAAAAGCTATGAGGCATAACAATGACTGTACCAATGCAAATTCAATAAACATCAAGCAAACATCAAACATCTGCAGTTCAACTCTGATATCATAACCAGTGACTGACGGTCTCTGGAATTCCTAATTATGCCCTTCCAGGTGGGCTGAATAGCCACGGAATACCTGGAGACAGACATGATTCAAGGAGGTGTGTACAGCTCAGGTGAAGAAAGATATGACTGCTATGAGGCCTGTGACTCAAGGGCCGTCCTGAGTGAGTGCGACCTCTATGGGTCGGGCTATGACTACAGCGAGCTTGATCCTGAGATGGAAATGGCCTATGCGGGCCAGTATGATGCCTATCGTGACCAGTTCCGCATGCGCGGCAGCGACACCTTTGGTCCAAGGGCTCAGGGCTGGGCCCGGGATGCCCGCAGTGGCCAGCCAATGGCCTCGGGTATGGGCACATGTGGGAAGACCCCATGGGGGCCAGGGGCCAGTGCATGCCTGGTGCCTCCCGGCTGCCCTCCCTCTTCTACCAGAACATCATCCCCGAGTATGGCATGTTCCAGGGCATGCGTGACGGGGGTGCCTTCCTGGGTGGCTCCCGCTTTGGCTTTGGATTTGGCAATGGCATGAAGCAGATGAGACGGACCTGGAAGACCTTGACCACAGCCGACTTCTGGACCAAAAAGAAGAAGAGAAAGCAGGGTGACAGTCCTGACGAGCCAGACAGCAAAGCCACCCGAACAGACTGCTTGGACAACAGTGATTTAGACAATGATGAGGGCACCGAGGGCAAAGCTCCAGAGGGCAACAACGGTGCCGAGGCTCTGGAGAAAGGCTCTCGAGCAGAAGGAGAGGACGAGGAGGGGAAAGAGGACAGGAGAGAAGAAGGCAAGGAAGAGTCAGAGAAGGGGGCCGTGACCACCCAGGATGAGAGTGGCCAGGCCAAGTGCAAGTTGCAAGCAAGCAAGAAGAGCCAAGACAAGCAGAAAAAGCGCCAGCGAGACCGCATGGTAGAAAGGATCCAGTTTGTGTGTTCTCTGTGCAAATACCGGACCTTCTATGAGGATGAGATGGGCAGCCACCTTGACAGCAAGTTCCACAAGGAGCACTTCAAGTATGTAGGCACCAAGCTCCCCAAACAGACCGCTGACTTTCTGCAGGAGTATGTCACCAACAAGACCAAGAAGACAGAGAAGCTCCGAAAAACTGTCGAGGACCTTGATGGTCTGATCCAGCAGATCTACAGAGACCAGGATCTAACCCAAGAAATTGCTATGAAGCATTTTGTGAAGAAGGTGGAGGCGGCCCACTCTGCAGCCTGTGATCTCTTCATCCCCATGCAGTTTGGAATCATCCAGAAGCATCTCAAGACTATGGATCACAACCAGAACCATAGGCTCATGATGAGCAGTCCAAGAAATCGTCGCTCATGGTGGCTCACAGCTTCCTCAACAACAAGCTCATTAGTAAGAAGCAAGAGCGCTATCTTAAGGGCGAGAACCCCTTCACTGACAGCCTTGAGGAAGAGAAGGAACAGGACGGGGTGGAGGTTGGCACCCTTGACGAAGGGGCACCGAGCGAAGCACCAGAGGAAGCCGAGGGCGTGCAGGCACAGCCCCCGGTGCCCTCGGAGCCCGCCCCGGGCAGCGCGTCCCCGCCGCCACCGCCGCCCGCCCTCCAGGAGGAGGAGGAGGGCTCCTTTCCCCTGCTGTGCGGGGCGCTGCAGTGCAAAATCCGCGGCATCCCGGTCCTGGACGTGGAGGAAAACGAGCAGGGCAGTGGGGGTGCCCCGTAACCCGTACCGGGGCCTGCATGACTCGCGTGGCGGAGGCCGGAGGTGGAGTCGAATAAAATTCCTTCTCACCCTAAAAAAAGAAAAAGACAGAAACCAAACAAAGGCAGCATCAAGAACATAAATAGGGCAAGTTGTGTAGCTTAGAGGTAAAACACTTGACTAGCATTGATTAGGGTCTAGGTTCATTCCCCAGAACCAGAAATTGTGCAGGTCAGTGTGTCTATGGAATATCTATGGAAGTAGCCCAACACAAAACAATAAACTTATGTGAAACCTTATGAGAATTTTTGTGATTTTTTTTTAAGTAACACAATTGCAGGTTCCTCAAACATCAACTTTGTAAGTAACATTGCATCACAATACCCAGTAGTTGAACAAGCCTCATAGTTCTAACATCCTCCCAGATTCACAAAGCAGTTACAACATGAGCTCTGCATTTGGTATATATATTATTGAAATTAGGCAAAAACTGGGGCTACTCTTAAGGCAAATAGTGTCATGCAATGATTTCAATAAATACTGTCTAGTAAATTAGTGCCTTTGGTTTTACTAAAAGACAATGGTTAAATCCCAAAATATGAATCTTGGAGGAATAGAAACAACGATTCCATAACAATGCTTACTGAAATCAACTGGATGGAAAATAAGGCACAACAGTCTAAAGATACTTATGGCAATAGGGTATGAGGCTAGGACTCAGTGCAGATCTGGAGCCATCTAACAGCCATGTTATTTCACTACTCCCACAGTGAAGCTGAGCTTTGAGATCATTACCTGTATTTTATGTAATGCCTCTAAATATATGATCACATAAGTAAAAAAGACAAAATTGTGCTTTGACTGCAGATTGGAACCATTGCCAGAGCATTACAAACCCAAATGCCAAAATATACAAGACATTTGAAAATAAAATACAAGTATTTAGCATTAATATGAATATCAATATGGACAGTGTGACTTAACTTTGAAAGCTTGGGATCTATCAAATCATGTGGCTCAGCCCATTTCCTGTTTAAGTACATCGTTTGTAAGGGAAGTGTTGCATGAGCAGAGGATGGACATCACCTTTTGGCCAAAATATGGTGGACAGCAGCAGCAGGTGAGTGTGCCAAACACTAGCAAGGGGAAGCTGGCTACAACACCTTAAGCCCACTCCCAATAACACACTGCCTTCAGCCGGCTCCAATTTCCAAATTGCCACTAGCTGGGTACCTACCATAAAGAACACGTGAGTTTATGGGGGACAACCAACTCAAACCACCACACAGAGTGAGCCCTGTGTTCATATATGACACGGGACAGTTGACTCTGGGCTTGAGGTGGAAGGAGAGTTATGCTAGAGAAGAACAAGCACTATGTCCTACCAGGAACACAAAGTGAGTCTGGTAGGAATCACATAACTCACTATACTCGGAGACCTATCCTTGCCATCAATCCTGGGAGGTCCCAATCTGTGTTAGTATGAGATGAGGTACTTATTGTGACTACAAGGTCCTCAAGACAGGATAGAAAAAAAAAATCATCCTAGGAATAGGTGAAAATCAATATAGTGACCCTATGGGATGACACAAGGAACGCTACACTCCTGGCAACCTGGCTTGCTGAAATAGTCCATGTAAGTGGACTCACAGGTATTTTGAGGAGCAAAGTAACATTGAGGAGAGTATGACAGAGTATCACAACAAGGGTATTTTCAGAGCAGAAGAGACAGTCACAGGATCTCCAAAAGTTAATGAGAAGATTCTCCCTGGAATGGGGTTGGACCCACACATCTCAAAGGGGGTGGAAGGTTTCCAGTGGTGGATGTTGCCATAAGCCCATTATAGTACAAGCAGAAGTGACAGGCTGCCGCCTGTTACTCACTCTGCTGTCCTCCACTGTGGACAGGTCCATCCCAGCAGGAGACCCAGGGGATCCTAGATCAGAGCTCTAGTGGAAAACCACAGACACTGCCTTGGTTAAGTACAAGGTGCTCTCTTCCTGCGATTGGTGCTCATACAGTCTCCATCTTCCTCTTCTTCCTCCAGGTGCCTGCATTGCCAGCATCCTGCTCACACTTCCTAGTAGTCAATCTATCCAGAGTCATTATGGCTCGAGGACAGAAGAGTAAGCGCCATGCCTGTGAGAAGCACCATCAGGCCCATGGTGTTGCCCAGGCTTCTGAGGGTGCTCAGCAAACAGGAGAGGCAGCAAAAGAGTCTACTCCTTCCTCCCCAGAGCCTGCCTTGCACTGAATCACGCGTCCCATAGCACCATTTTCTGCCACAACTCCTCTGTTTCGTTATTTCTCTGGATCGTATGAAACTTCCAGTGAAGAAAGTACAGAAAGGGAAAGTGTTGCTGAGGCCCAGTCCCTCCAGTGCTAATCCACAAGAAGTCCCTATCTCCAGAAGAGTAATAAAGCTCTTGGATTTTCTACTCCATAACTATAAAATGAAGCAGCTCAGCATCAAGGAAGACATGCTGAGGGTTATCAGCAGGAAGTATGAAAAGCATAGCACTTCCCTGATATTCTCAGGAAAATCTCTGTGAAGCTTGAGGTTTCTTATGCAGTTGACTTGAAGGAAGTTGACCCAAGCCCAAGCACATATAACCTTATTAGCAAGCTGAATCTCCCCAACAATGGGGGGATTCATGCTGGCAAGTGCTTGCCCAAGACTGGCTTCCTGATGAGTCTCCTGAGTATTACCTTCATTAGTTCTAACTGCACCAGGGAAGCAGGTATCTGGAAAATCCCGAACAAGAAGCTCATATATGCTGGGAAGGAGCACCTCATCTTCCGAGAGCCCTGCAAGCTCATGACCAAGGATGCGGTGAGGCTGAAGTACCTGAAATACCGCCAGGTGGTCCACATTGATTCCCCACCCTGTGAGTTCCTGTGGGGCCTTGAAGCCCATACTGAAACCAATAAGCTGCAAAGCCTGCAGTTTTGGGCCAAGATCAGCAAAAACACACCTAGCCACATTTCCATCGGTTTTGAAGAAGTTTTGAGAGAGAGGCTAAAGGGAGTCCAAACTGGAGATGCAGCCAATCCTGACACTGCTGCCCAAGCGAGTGCAGCTCCCACCGCTGGATGTCCTGTAGCTTCTGGTACTCCCCGATACTTGAAGCCATTCCATCATGCATACGCAATAATACAGTATTAGGGATGGGGTTTTTTGAAACTATGAAATGAACCCATAGTTGGTGAGGAAAGGCACTGGGAGGTTGCTTAAAATACGATCAAGTCTAGTTTTCTATAAATGCTTTAGTTATGTGGTTTGGTAAAGTTAAATGCAATTAACCCTTTCCCTTGGCTTGTGGAAGAAAGTATATAGTTCTTTATATATTTCACGTTACATTGTTACTTTTTTGCCATGTGTGGTGTATTGTTGTGTGTGTGCACATCTGAGTGTATGTGCATATATGTGTGTGTGTGTGTGTGTGTGTATGTGTGTAGAGTATGCACAGATTTGTGAGCACATGTGTGCACCCTGTGTACACCATTGTGGAGGCTGGACGAGGTCATCTGGTGTTCTCTATCATTTTCTCCTTTCTTTCCCTGAAGTAGGCTTTCACTGAACTTGCAGTTAGTAGGTTATCAATCAGGTTTGATGACCAGCTAGCCCCAACAATCCTCCCATCTATGCCCCACTCAGCGTTTGGCCATTTTTCTTTATGGATGTGATGATAAAATTCAGTTCTTCATGCTGGTGTAGGAAGTTGTCTTACCTCTGAGCTATCTCCCCAGTCTCTCCTTATGTTTTCTGACTTTTGTTGACCACCCATGCACTGAGTATATTCTCTTCTGGAGGCCCTGGAAAGCTGATATAATGCTGTAGGCTCAGGTTTTAGAAATGTTGAGCTATGAGCCACTAACAAGATGAACTCCCCTTTAAGACTTAAATTTCAAAAAGAGTGAAGGGATGAGGGTGTATCATAAGAGAACAATCAAGTAAAATCTGCTAAGAAAGGCATTCAAGCTTGGGAAAAGGAAGTCCGTAATGGGAGGTAATGTTATTGTTTCTGGTGCTGTACTACTTGGATTAGTGGTAGTGGTGAGTAAAAGCTTGCCCTCAGATGCAGTGCCTCAGAGTTGAGAGACAAACATCTGTAACACTGTTCCTCTCACAAGTTGAACTCAGGAGTGGGTGGGTGGAACAAGAAGGTTAAGCAGGAAAGAGAGAATGAGATGTTGAGCATCTGGAGAGATTGAAGTGAGGGGCGGGAAAGGTAGTAAGGTGTGGGAAATGGAGAAAGAAAGAGAGATGATTGATAAAGATATGATTGATAGATAAATTGATAGATTGCCTGACAGATAGATAATGGAAATATAGATGATGATACGTTAGATAGATAGATAGATAGATAGATAGATAGATAGATAGACAGACTGACCAATAGACAGACAGACATATAGATAGATAGAAAACTCTACTCTCACATTCATTGCATCTCAAAGCCCCCAAATGGGGGATCACTCTCTTAAAATCATTGAAACATAATTGCTTCTAAACCCTCTCATATTTATTCCTAGCACATTTAGGAATAGGAATTCACCTCATTATTTTTAGTGTTGCAAATGTGTTTATTCCATAAGGTCAAAGTCCTCTTGACAAGTGACTACAACTCTGACTAAGTGGGAGCCAATTTTCTGCCTGGGCAGGTAAAGAAGGCATCTTGGTTTCTTTGTTGAGCATTGGTGAACACTACATCACTGTATGCAGTGTACCAGATACATGCACATTCTTACCAACAAGTATATGAGGAATATGTGCAGTAGTGCCTTTTTAGGTGAGATTCACAGAAGTCATGACATTGGAATTTTTTTTTCTGTTAACTGTGAAAACTAGATTTTTTTTGGATGACAAAGACATTCCACATTAGGCTATCTTATCATCCCATAAACCTTAATTAAGGGCTTAATTTTTAAGGCTACAAGGAATGTAAGTAGAGGCAAGCTGGATGGAAGGATATTTGGGAAGAGGGATGGAACTATTGGTAACTTAGATGGTAGCCTTTTACAGCAGAACATCCCACATTAAAATCAGTGAAATTAGCTGAGTTGTACCTACTAGTGAGGAAGTTTGCCTCAGTTTTTGAAATCTTTTTGATCTTTATTTATTTATTGGGGAGAGAGAGAGAGAGGCAGATAGAGAGAGAGAATGGGCATTCCAGGACCTCCAGATACTGCAAACAACTCCAGACATGTGTGTCACCTTCTGCTTCTGGCTTACATGAGTCCTGGGGAATCAAACCTGGGTCCTTTGGTTTTGCAGGCAAGTGCCGTTTTGTGGTTACAAAACCATTTCTCCAGCCATCATTTACCACCTTTTATGTAACATGGTTCAGAATGTTCTGATATATAGATTTAAAAATCCAATTTGCAGTATGGGTGGGCATTTCATGTTGGACCACAATAAGAACTACCACTTTTCAAAAACCGAGCACTATTTTACATTTATTTGTTACAGACTCACATGTGAAGTTGATGCTTTTGAATCAGATAGCACTTATCACAATAACTTATTGAATGTTTCAGGTCACAAGGGTGAGGATCCCCAATACTGACTGAGCATAAAGGAGTCAAGCATCTTGAGAACCGCACAATAGGGTGGGTGAGGAGGGAGGGGAGGGTAAGGGAGGGGGTGGGGGACAGAAATCTAGACCCAAACGGCAATGGTACCATAAAATTCTTCATCCTAAAAGGCAGACCAAATGGTTGAACCTTCACCAGGCCCTTAGAGGGAACACCTGAGACACAAGGCACTGGAGAGGATATGATGAAGACTGAACTTAATTTTCTACGCTTCTCTCTCTCTTCTCTAACTCTTTTATATTACTTATCCTTTTCTTCATTCTCTTTGTGGGCACTTATCTGTAACTCCAAGTACCAGCAGGTGGCTATCATCCACAATGCGCTTTTGATCATTGAGATCAGAGAGACCTACAAGGTTTCCTAAAAGAAAGATAGATTTCTGTCAGAGTACTTGATGACCCATAAAAGGTTAGTGGTAAGACCCTACTGCTGAAGACACCATATGTGGTTCACACGTAACATGGAGTGTCATGGCTGGAAGTTGGAAGAGAGTCAGGCCCCAGTCAGCGTGTCTAGTGCCAGAAGGTGCTACATGGGTGACTGGAGGAAAATGACCAATATCTGCCCAAGCAAATCATGGTCTAACCTACTTACCAGCAAATAAACTGTTGTGATATTCACACAACTGCAATAGTGGCTCACAGCCATGGTGGGGAACCAACTGCTCTTAATTTGGCTACTGATCCCCTCAGTGGTATGGGACCCTTAGCTAGAGCTGGGAAACAAGTCAGAACTATATCCAAACATAAGCCCGCTCTCCATTATCAAACTACCACCAATTGTGGGCTACAAGAGGGCCTACACCTATTAAATGCTGTACAAAAAAATAAGGGTTTTCCCATTTGTCTGGGGCTAACTTTACTCTCCGTTGGAAAATCTGCTTCTCTTTTTCAGATAGATGCAGATCCTAAGGAGAGAACCACCCCATCGCCTCAAAAGGGCCCCAGCTGAAACTAAGAATAATTGGCAAAACAAGCAGGGGTGCTGTTTTCTTGGTGAACTGGGTACCAGCACAAGGGTGAAGGAGATCGACACAGAGAACAATCAACTCCTACCAAATCAGATATCCAGAGACACAGAGGCTCCCAAGACCTCATCAATGAAGCAGACCTAAAATGAACCCAACATGGCTCAGGGAAATTTTGCAGGAGAGGGGGCGGAAAGAATGTCAGAGCCACATGTTTGGTCATGCTATGCAGAGACATATATCTTACCCATAACTGAGGGCTAACTCCACAATGCATGACCCATATACCTCAACAAGGAGGGGCAGGGGGTGGGGGAAGGACATAGAGGAGTCTAACAATGGTACCAACTTGACTGTATTCACTGAGTACAAAACTAATTAATAAAATAATAATAATAATAATAAATAATGGTATTATTCTGTTGCAGCATGCCCTAGCTATTAGCTATCAGAGTACACACATAAAATTGTCCAGATCCTGTGCACTCTGGCAGCATTAAGTGGACAACATGAATTTACCTATTTATCGACAATTGATTAATATGTTAATAATGGATTATCTCACCATAAAGCCTGTTATAAAATGTATCTACCTCGGTGCTCCATCTCTCCCTGTTATGCACTATTCTACCTTGGGACGCTTCCTGCAGACTTCATCACCAAGAAACCTCTTAGTACATGTGTCCCCTCAACCTCCCTGTATCCAGGACCATAAACTGATAAAACTCAATATTCCCTAAATTACCTAGCCTGGGGTATTAAGTTATGGCAATTTAAACAGAACTAAGACAAACCTGCTTATGCATCCTGATCGTGGGCTACAAAAATTCTAGTCCTTGGTTTGTCAGCAAGGGTATCTCTCACTGTTTCTTTATTTCCAAGGTAAAACCTTTCATTTGTAAACTTTTTATCATCAATTTGCATACTTGAACTTGGTGTAATTTAATCATAGTCCCCTCCTAATACCTAATTTGTATGCACCTCTTCAACATCCTTTCACTGAATTAACTCCATCTTTCCAGGTAGACCTTCTAGAAGAAAGGAATGCCATAATAAAATGCATATATGGTGTTACAAGGACACACTGATGAACAGAAGCAGCAAACAAAATCTACCAAGTAAGACAGCAAAAGCAATATTACAGACACATGTGTAAACACTGAAAAAATAATGAGTTCTATAGGCTGACACTGAAGACATACATGAAAGAGCTGAAGTATGTTTGCCATGCCTGACAAGAAGCCAAGTTTACAACTGTGAATAAGGAGTATGGTTCCAATGATATGAGGACAGAAAGGGTCAAGTCTATTGTCATCACCTAGCAATGCCTGGAAGGGGTAGTTCACTGCAATGTTGATCACATGCTTCTTGTGGTTTCCAGAAGAATATATATGACATGGGGTTTATAAATGCAAGGTTTTAAAGCCGTGAGGGAAAAACATTTTTATCCATATCAATGTTCATTGGCTCCTTTTTCTCTGAACATTTAATGATCATGGGCTCTTGTGAAAATCATGATGCTATTCTTTGTAAACTTTTATTTACTTATTTAGATACACATACACATATATGTATATATATAGAGAGAGAGTGAGGGAGAGAGGGAGAGAGAGATGAGAATGTGACAGGGATGCCAGAGCCTCTTGCTACTACAATGGAATGCCAGATGCTTGCAACAGTTGAACCTGGGCCATCAGGCTTTCCAAGCACTCACCCTCAGCCTCTGAGCCATCTTCCCCACCCACCCCATAATGCTATTCTTCTTCATGCTATTGTTGGTCTTATATGAGAAACGAGAAGATGGAGGGATAATTTTAAAGAGTCTCCTCAAAAAAAAATTAAGTAAGCATCCTAAAACATTCTTGTCTGTGAATTTGGAAACTATAGTTTTCTGTTTTCCTGATGTTTAATTTAACTTCTGCAGTTTTTGCGAGAAAGATATAGAAGTAATGAACTTGTGTGCTTTCAGAGACTAAAGCCAAGAATCTGATATGGACCTTAACCATTATTCTTGATTGCTAGGTACTACAATACTACTCTAGAATAAAACTTTCATGATTCAGGAACTCCTGGTACTTGACACACATAGCTGCATATATACATGTGCTAACTAGTACTTAAAAGGAACAAGGAGGACTCGAGGGATGGCTAGTGATTAAGGCACTTGCCTATGAACCCTAAGGACCCAAGTTTGATTCCCCAGGACCCATGTAAGCCAGATGCACATGGTTCAAGGCCACTGTGAGACTACATAGTGACTTCCATGTCAGCCTGGGCAAGAGTGAGACCCTACCTCAAAAAAACAAACAGAGCCCATGCTCCAAAGTCCTACAGCACACAGCTATGATCTCTCATGGTTCTGAATATTTTATAGGAATTTAACAGCAGACGATTTGACATCACCTTGTGTCTTTTACATTATTGGTGGACAAGTTTCTAAAGCTACATGATCAAGAACATAGTCAAGAAAATCTCCAGCGATTAGTGAGTTACCAAAGGCAAAACAAATAACAGACATGGAGGTACAAGATTAGACCTTTGCCCTGCTGTTTTCCATTCTTAATTTCCTCCAATATTACCTTGCTGGGTTACCCTTCCTCCATTTTTGGAATGGAAAAGTTTACTCTCTGACATTATATGTTAGTTGTTTTAAACTTATGTTTTCATTTTACATGTCTCACAGTTAAGAGACTGCTTTTACTCAAAGATGAGACTTTGGACTTTTGAACAGTGTTGAAATGGACCAAAACTATGGGGACCTTGAAAAATGTATTTTGAATCACTGGATGGCCATAAATGTTTCTGGGACAGAGATATAATGTGAAGGTTTCTATGTAAAATTTCATGATAGACTTGCCCTTGAAATTGTAAAATGACCCACCTTGTGCATCTTGTTTTTGTGAGTTCTGGTGAATTGAGCCTGGGTCCTTTGGTTTTGCAGGCAGGCACCTTACCTGCTGAGCCGTCTCTCCAGCCCTATTTAAAGTAGTTTTCTTATGGACAACATATAATTTGGCTTTATCCTGTTAAATCTGTTCTGACTGCTCTCAACTTTTCATTTTTATATTTACAATATTTTCTTTAAATTAATTATGTTAATACATATTAATATCCTATGTTGTTATATCTTACTTGGTATCATTTGAACATTTTGTATGTGTGATTGTTAATATCTGGTTTTCACCTTGGCAGGGTTTAGAATCACCACAGAAACAAAACTATTGGCATATCTGATAGGATTTTATGCATCAGGTTAATTGACCTGGGAATACGCACCCTAACTATTGGTTCACAATTACATGGGATGGGGGTCCTGTATTACATAAAAAGAAGGAAGCATGTGGAAAAAACAGCATTAATGGCTCTCCGCTTCCTGACTGTGTATATAATGTGACCAGCTGCCATCCATCTCCTGCTGCTATTTTCTTCCCCGCTGTGATGGACTATACCTCCTGGACCTTTTAGCTGATATAAACCTTTCTTTTCCTCAAGTTGCTTCTTCTCAAGTTCATTTTTTTTTCTCACAGTGATGATAAAGTAACTAATAGAGAAAATAGATGTGGAGGGGTGGATCTATTGCTGTGATAAACCTGTCCACGTGGTTCTTAGGCTTTTGGAACTGGTTGGATGGTGGAATATGGAAGAGTTTGAAACTCTGGACTAAAAAGACCTTAAATACTATAAGCATAACTCAGTGGGAAATTTCAGTGGGAACTTAGACAACAAGAATGCTGAGACAAATGTGGACATTGGAGGCCTGAGGATTCAGACGGGTACAAGGAATCTATGAAAAACTGGGGGCTGGAGAGATGGCTTAGCGGTTAAGCGCTTGCCTATGAAGCCTAAGGACCCCGGTTCGAGGCTTGATTCCCTAGGACCCACGTTAGCCAAATGCACAAGGGGACGCAGACATGTGGAGTTCGTTTGCAGTGGCTGGAGGCCCTGGCACTCTCATTCTCTCTCCCTCTCTCTCTCTCTGCCTCTTTCTCCCTCTGTCTGTCACTCTCAAATAAATAAATAAATAAAATAAAATAAAAACTGGGCTTGAGGAGACTCATGTTAAATGTTGTCAAAGAAACTGGTTGTGTTACTCTATATCCTAGAACAAAAGTAATGCATCATTTTGTTTGGTGGAAGAACTTAAGATAGAATACTAGCATTCAGCCTGATGCTAAGAAATAGGCTGTATTTTTAAGTGATCAATACCAATGAGGATAATCCTGTACTGCTCTAGAGCAATAGATAAAGGCATCCTGAGTTTAAAAAAAAATAGAGGATCTATGTTGTGGAAATTGGAACTTATTTGAATGACAACCTAAACTGAAAGAGTACCTTACTCAAGCATAAGTAGCTAGGGAAATTGTTCACCAAGGTCAGTTTGGAAGGCATACAGTGGCTTCTACCACTATGGCTCAAGGGTGCAAGGCTTCATCCCAAGCTGGCAGCAGGACATGGCAACATCAGCCACATGGTAATCCTTTTTGAGGCATAAAAGTTTCAAATTTGTAGGGATCATGGAGAATTTTACCACAGTTCCAGAGAGTTGCTGAATCCAACAATGTATAGACAGGCCAAAATCCCTGCAAGGAAGCTCTGAGAGGCATGTGTGAAGTTATGTGTTCAAACCCTAATTTATAATGAAGACTGTAGCATACTGTAGGTGTCAGAGCCTTCATACATCTGCCAACAGAAGCAGCAGGTTCCTAGTGGAGCCAACGCAAGAAGGAGGCTATGAATGCTATAGGCCACAGAGCTAAAGGGTTGATGTTACCAAAGGTTTTTGGAGCCCAAATTCTACTATGAGGCCCAGATTCTGACCTTACAGCTGTAGGATGTTGAGTTTGCATAGCTGGATTTTCACCTTGCTTCCACAGAGCTCTCTTTCCTCCACTGAAAATGTTTATACTGTGCTGTTCTCTGCTGGATATATGTAACTTGGGTTTTATATTAGAAGGTAAGAGATTGCCTGAATCTCAGAAGAGACTCTGCACTTACACTTTTGAGTTGTGTTGGCTCTATGGGGACTTTTGAAATTGGACTGAATGCATTTTGCATAATTAGATGGGTATGAGTCTATGAGCCCAAGAACTAGATGGTTATGGCATTATAGTATTCTTTGAGGACAAGAGTTATAGCTCTGTGGTTAGGAAAACCTCCTGCATGAGCATGGGAGCATAAGGAGGCCTGAGGTACTGCTCATGTTCAATACCCAGGCCTTACATAAAGAGCACAGCATGGCCACACATGTGCATGGAGGAGTAGAGCAGCAAATTACCAGAGCTCGTTACAAAAAATGCAACCTCCAGATCAGTAAGACCCAACTCAAATATGACAGAGTGGAATAGCAATGCAGCAACACACCTGATCTTTGCTCTGGACCCTGCAAGAACATGGAGTGCCTCATGGACACATACAAATGCATACACCACACACTACACCAGGCATGCATGCTCATGCACACACACACACACACACACACACACACACACACACACACACAAACAGACATTATCATTTTTTAAAAAGGGTTATGTTGAGTGCTATGTTGACAAAGGGCTGCCTTGTGACAGTTAATCTTGGTCATCAACTTGACAGAATTTAGAATCACATAGAAACAACTCTCTTGGCATGTCTGCCAGACATTTTCTATAATTGGTAAAAGTTGGAAGATCCTACCTAACTGTTCATAGTCATTCCATGGACCGAGGCCCTGAAATATTTGAAAATGAGAAACCTAGCTGAGCACCAGCATTTCGGTAGAGAACTCGAGGTGATGTGAAACTGCCTGCCAGACATTCGAGAAATGACACATACTTGTCATAATTCACGGCTGAAGACTTTTGAGAGCATGACACTCACTTCAGCCCATGAGGTCAATAGATGAATTCAACACCTCTCCAAGTGATGCTTAGGCTTCCTGCTAACTTGAATCCATTTTTTTGTGGAACAAAAGCAAGAGGAAAGGAACTTTGAAATGGCCAATATTTGAAGAATAGTTACTAGAAGTCTTTTCAGGGAGGCAAAGGGGAATCTTGCACTGCAGTGGAGGGGCCTTTCATGGGGTTGGGTTGTGTGGGATGTGAGCAGCTGCATTTACTTCAGGCCTAACTGATGGAAGTCATTCTTTTGTTAAGTTTGTTTTTTATGGTCACTTTTTTAGGGTCAACTTTTCTGGAATACCTGATTTGGCAGTCAGCTTTACATTGCTGTAATGAGCTTCCAAGCCAGGCAGAAGTTATGGGATGAAGGGGTTCATTTGAAGCCTACACATCCAGGGGAAGTTCCATACAGAAGAATCTGGACCCTTTCTCAGGTCCACTCAGAAAGAAATATCACTGCCAGCACCATATTTCAGGAACATCACTTGGAGCCAAGATCAAGCACTCTGCATATCTTATGCTGAATTTCAGATCCTTCCCCAAACATACCTTAGGATTGGACCCTGAGATCCAACAACAGTGATGTCTCCTCTAGCCAGGCAGCTGTAAATCTAGTAAGTTACAAGCTTTAATAAATTCCTGAATCTCCTGGGGGGCATACATTCAAGTACCACTCTTGTTAAACCTCCTTCAGTGAAGTGAGACTTTGAAGGTCGCGTCTCCACCCAGGGCCATAGTTGGTGACAGAGAAGAAGTAGCATTCCTCACCCAAGTCCTGGGACATTGAAATTTTGTCAGTTTCAATAGCACTGAGGATTCCAAAGTCAAGGGCAAGAAAAGGGAGAAAACAAGGGGTTGCCTAAATTCTAAAAGACAGAGACCTTGCACCAAAAATAATACAGAGTTGTCATTGTGAGACTATTTTATTTCATTTAATATCATAATCTCTAGTTCCATTCATATTTTAAATCCTAAGTAGGGATAGGTGTGTTATATCCACCTTCCTTTAACATGGCATTTCAAATTATAAGGAATTATGGTACTAACTCCTCTCCTAAAATTAGTATGTTACCATGCACATAGGAAGTGGTGTCCAAAGCTTATTATAAGGAAAATGTCTATCTTCTTTGTCTTATAAGCCTGCTACTATGTGAACAGATACCCAGTCTCTGTACTATATACTGCTTATCCATTCATCTTTTGATGCATATCCAGACTAATGACACATCTACGTTGCATCTATAATCAGGCTGTTGTGAATAGTGAAGAAATAAACATGGATTTTCAAGAATCCCTGTGATAGGTTGATTTAGAGTCATGAAGATATAGACTCAGTAGTGTTATAGCTGAGTCATACTATAGTTCTAGTTTTAGTTTTTTGAGGTAATAACGTAGTAAGTTCCATAATGGCTGAACTAACTTACTTTCCCAGAAGCAATGTATAAAGGCTTACATTTCCCTGCACCCTCACCAGAATTTAATTTTTGTTTTCTTGATGACTGGAAGGAAATGGAATCACAATGTAGTATTGATTTGCATTTCCCTGATGTCTAAGGATGTTGAATAGTTTTTATATATTCATTAACCATTTGCATTTCACCTTGGCCAGGAGGTGATGTACACTCTCTGTTCGGGCTCTCATTTCCCCCTTCCATCTTGGAGCTTCCCTTCAAGTCTGTAAGCCCTTTATGCCCCACAAGCTGCTCTTGGTCAGGTGTTTTCTGATAGCAATGTGAACCTGACTGCAACATATGTTTTGAGAATAAACTGTTCAATTTATTAGCCAATTTGTTGATTTGCTTATTGGGTTTTGTCATTCAATTTTAGGTTTTATCTAGTTTGCATATTGATCCCCTGTCAGAAGTTTAAGTGGCAACTATTTTGTTCCATTCTGTATATGGTCTCTTCACTTGATTATTATTATTATTATTGTTATTATTATTATTAGAGAAGGAGAGGGAAAAAGTTGGCAAGCCAGATCCTGAGCCACTGAAATTGAACTCCAGAAACTTGTGCCTGCCTCATCTTTGTGCGTCTGGCTTATGTGGAATCTGCAGAGAGATTAAACATGGGTCCATAGGCTTCATACGCAAGCACCTTAACTGCTAAGCTGTCTCTTCAGCCCTCATTTTTTTCTTTTGTGGTGAAGAGCATTTTAATTTCATGCAAACCCACTTGGGTTTGCTTGCAGATCAAATTAGGCTTTAGCTTCCTATTTTCTTCTTGCAATGTATAGGAGCCATAGCCAGCACACTTATTTCTCTATGCTTTTTGGCTGCCCTGTCACCTCTTTTGACATTTCTCTTGTTCTTCTTCTCTTTCTGTTTTAGAATAGAGTTATCCAATTTGTATAGTTACTTTCTCATTGCTGAGACAAAACCCCTCACTATAAACAACTTTAAACAGCAATGTTTTGTTAGCATTTGTAATCAGACCATCATGGCAAGGAAGTAATGGAAGCAGTAACATGAAGCTAGCTGGTCGCATTGCATCTGCAATCATGAAGAGAGTGATGAATGCAGATGCTCAGTTAGATTTCTCCTTTGTGTTCAATCTAGGATCAATGCACACAGGGTAGTGAAGCCTCCAGTTAAGGTGAGTGTCCCCACTTCCCATTAATGAAATCTACAAACTCCTTCACAGGAATGCCCAGATACCAATCTATTCTAGTGTCATAGTAAGGTTTCATTGCTAGAATGAACCTCTAAATCAGACACAGTTATTGGAGTAGTGGAATTTATTCGAAGCTTTAAGATCAAGGGGAGATCAATGACAGAATAAGCTGGTCTCCTTTCACAAATCTACACAGAGAGAAAAGCAACCTCCAACAGCACAACCAAGCATACCCCAGGAACCCCACCTAGAATTACTGCATTCTGCATATTTTTGGCTGGAATTGGGAGCTTCCCCCAGTAATAAACACCACACCTTTTTGCAAATTTGCAGGGCTGACATCAAGTAACAGGTTCTTTAAAGATCCAGGTAGTCCTAATTCTGTCCTCACAAGGGATCCCAACTTTAAATTATTATAGTCCTTGGTTTTCCTTGTTGTATTATTCAAAAATATAACTCATAACTCCAAATATCATCATATTAAAATTGAGCTATGTGATGTTTTGATATATGAATACACTGTATAATATTTAAATGTAGCTAATGTATCTATCTCAAAAACTTATCTTTTTGAATTATTTTATTAGATATGGACATGTTTTGTATGTTAACAACCCATATTGGTACCATCCTTTCCCTCCTCCCTGCCCCTTTTCTGAAGTGGCCTTCCTGTTTGGGATTGCAAGTCAACCCCATGGGTATTGTGGGCCATTCAATATGGGCGTGGCAATCTCTCTGTGCAAAATGTCTGAACATTTGGCTATAACAATCTTTCTGCCTCCTCTTCTGCAAAATCCCCTTAGTCATATTGGGTACATTTTAAGTCTCCTTCAATGATGGGCATTTAGGAGCCTCTGGATATCTGGTTTTGTAGGTGTTGAGTGTCCTTAATATCTTTCTTCATCACACTTGTGTTGCTATCAGGTTCACTAAGAGCAGCACTCTTGCTCATTTCCCCAATTCCTTTGTGGTTTCAGCTGGGGCCAGGGTGGAGTACCCTGGGTCCTTTATCTCCTCAGATCCAGCTCCTATCTGAAGAAGAGTAGCAGATTCTCCAAGGGAGAATGAAGTCAGCACCAGTTAAATGGGTTAACCATTATTAATTTATAGAGAAATCAAAGGGTGTAGACCCTCTTATAGTCTAAGGTTAGTGGGAGCTTGACAGTGGAGAGCAGAATCATTATCTGGATATGATTCTGACTTGTTTCCCAGTAACAGATATGCTTTCCTTTCCCTGAGGGGATCTGTTAGCCAGTTCAAGAGTAGTTCGTTACCCATGATGGCTGTGGGCCACTATTGCACTGATGTGAGCATCACATCAGGTTGTTTGGTTCTGAGTCACTAAGACTTTGAGTTGCTTGGACAGATTTTGGCCACTTTCTGCCCGGTAGCTCATGTAACACCTTCAAGCACTAAAAGGGCTAATTGTCTGGGGACTGGGTCTCCTCTGGATTCCAAGCTGCCTCCACATTGCTTTCCACAGTGGTTGTACCAGTTTATATTCCCAGTAACAGTGAATGAGTGTTCCTATTTCTCCACAATCTCACCAACATTTGTTTTCATTTGATATTTTAAAATATTTTAGTTTATTTTTATTTATTTATTTATTTATTTATTTATTTATTTATTTATTTATATGTCAGAGAAAGAGGGAGGGAGAGAGTGAGAGAAGAAGAATGGACAAGCCAGGGCACCCAGCCACTGGAAATGAACTCCAGACACATGTGCTTCCTTGTGCAGCTACCTAATGTGGGTCCTGGGAAATTGAACCTGTGTCTTTTGACTTTGTAGAGAAATGCCTTGACTGATACGCCATCCCTCCAATTCTCATTTGATTTTATAATGTTTGCTATCCTTACTGGGGTAAGGAAGAATCTTATAGTTGTTTTAATTTGCATTTCCATAATGGTTAGGGATTGAACATTTTCTTAAGAGTGTGCAAGCCATTTGTAATTCTTCCTCTGAGAACTCCCTATTCAGTTCTCTTCCCCATTTTGGAGCAGATTGTTTGACTTTTTTATTATTTAATTTTTTTGAGTTCTTTGTAGATTCTAGATATTATGCTTCTGTCAGTGGTATACCTACCAAAGATTTTCTCCCATTCAGTGGGTAATCTATTGTCTCTAGTTATGATATATTTTTCTGTGCATAAGCTTTTTAGCTACATAGGATCCCACTGTTTGAGTGCTTGTTTAATTTTCTAGGGTGCTGGGGTTTTGTTCAGGAAGTCTTTTCCCAGTTGTATATCATGGATAGGGCCTCCAATTTTTTCTTCCAGTAGTTGAAGAGTGTTAGGTCTCATATTGAGGTCTTTACTCCATTTGGACTTGATTTTTGTGTACACTGAATGAGTAGGTCTAGTTCCATTCTTCTACATATGGTCATCCAATTTGTCCAACACCATTTGTTGAAGATGCTATCCTTTATCCAGTCTACATTATTGGCACATTTGTCAAAGATCAAGCAGTTGTGTTGCTTGCCCTAAGATCTGGGTCTTCATTTCTGCTCCATTGGTCTATGTTTCTGCTTTTATTCCGGTACAATGCTGTTTTTGTCACTATGGCTTTGTAATATAGTTTAAGATGAGGTATAGTGACACCACCAGAAGTTATTTTTTTTTCCTGAAGTAAGTTTGCTTATGCGAGGCCTTCTGCCATTCCAAATGAATTTTCAGATCATATTATCAATCTCTGTGAAGAATGATGCTGGTATTTTTATTGTTATTGTGTTAAATCTGTATATTGTTTTTGGTAAAAGTGCCATTTTCACAATATTAATTCTACCTTTTGAAGAGCATAGTTGGCTTTTCCATCTTCTCAAGTCTTCCTGTATTTCTCTCTTGAGTGTTTTGTGTTTTTTTTTATTATTATTATTAGTCAGTTCCGTATTTAGCAAATACAGTCAGTTTGGTACCATTATTAGGCTCATCCGTGACCTACCCCCTCCACTTGGCCCCTCCTTGTTGAGGTATACGGGTCATGCATTGTGGAGTTAGCCCACAGTTATGGGTAAGCTAAATGTCTCTGCGTATCATGACCCAACATGTAACTCTGACATTCTTTCCGCCACCTCTTCCGCAAAATTTCCCTGAGCCATGTTGGGTTCATTTTTGGTCTGCTTCAGTGATGAGGTGTTGAGGGCCTCTGAGGCTCTGGCTCTCTGATTTGGTAGGAGTTGATTTTTCTCTATGCTGATCTCCTTCCCCCTTGTGCTGGTGTCCGGTTCATCAGGAAAACAGCCCCCTTGCTTGTTTCTCGAAGTTTTCTTAGTTTCAGCCGGGGCCCTTTTGAGGTATGATGGGGTGGCTCTCTCCTTAGGGTCTACATCTATCTGAAAAAGAGAAGCAGATTCTCCAACGGAGAGTAAGTTAGCACCAGGACAAATGAGATAACCCTTACTTTTTTTTTTTTATAGAGAATTTAATAGGTGTAGGCCCTCTTGTAGCCCACAATTGATAGTAGCTTGATACTGGAGAGTGGGCTTATGTTTGGATATGGTTCTGACTTGTTTCCCAGCTCCAGCTATGGGTCCCATACCAGTGAGGGAATCAGTTAGCCAAATTGAGAGCAGTTGGTTCCCCACCATGGCTGTGTGCCACCACTGCACTTGTATGGGCATCACAATAAGTTATTTGCTGCTAAGTAGGTTAGACCATGCGTTGCTTCAATAGATATTGGTCAATTTCCCCCAGTTGCCCATGTAGCACCTTCTGGCACTAGACGCGCTGACTGTCTGGGGACTGACTCTCATCCAACTTCCAGCCATGCCATTCTAATTTGCATGTCAATCACATAAGGTATCTTCAGCAGTAGGGTCTTACCACTAACCTTTGGTGAGTCATCAAGTACTCTGACAGAAATCTGTCTGTCTTTTAGGAAACCTTGTAGGTCTCTCTGATCAAAAGCTCATTGTGGATGATAGCCCCATGCTGGTTCTGGGAGTTACAGGTCAGTGCCCACTAAGAAAATGAGGAAAAAGATAACTAATATACAAGAGTTAGAGATAAGAGAGAGAGAGACAGGGAGAGGGGAAGTGAGGGACGGAAGATGTAGGAGATTAAGGTTAATCTTAATCTTACCCTCTCCAGTGTCTTGTGGTTCAGGTGTTCCCTTTTAATTATATGGCTCTTTCATGCTTTTGCTTAGTGTTATTCCAAAGTATTTAATTTTTTGTGGTTGCTATTTGAAATGGTTCAGCCTCACTGATTTATTTCTCTGTATATTGCTCCTTTCTATATAGAAAAGCTACTTATTTTGTGCATTGATTTGGTATCCTGCCACTTTGCTTAAGTGACTTATCACCTTTAGTAGTTTTGAGACGGAGACATTCGGGTCACTTATATATAGGATCGTGTCATCTGCAATTAGAGCTAACTTTATTTCTTCCTTTAAAAATTTAATCCCTGTTATTTATTTCTCTTGTCTTATTGCTTGGGCTAGTACTTCTAGTACGATGTTGAAGAGCAGTGGTGAGAGTGGGCACCCTTGTCTTCTTTCCGATTTCAGTGGGAACTCCTTGAGTTTTTCCTCATCAAGCATTATTTGGGCGTTAGGAGCTTTATATATAGTCTTTATTGTGTTGAGATATAAACTATCCATGCCTATTTTTTCCCAGTGTATTAATCATGAGGTGGTATTGTATTTTGTCAAAAGCCTTCTCTCCATCAATTGGAATGAAAATGTGGCTTTTATGGTTCAGTTTATTCATGTGGTTTATTACATTGACTGATTTCCAAATACTAAAACATCCCTGTGTTCCTGGGATGAAGCCTACTTGATCAAGGTGGATAATGCTTTTGATGTGTTGTTGAAATTTGTTTGCAAGGATTTTGTTCAGGATTGTTGTATCTAAGTTCATGGGGGACATAGGACTATAATTTGCTTTCCTTGTTGCATATCTGCCTGGTTATGGTATTAGGGTGATGCTAGCTTCATAAAAGGAGTCAGGGAGAATTCCCTGGTCTCCAGCTATGCAGAATAGTTTCAGAATGATTGGCTTCAGTTCTTCTATGATGGTTAGATAGAATTCAGCTGAGAAGCCATCTGGTCCTGGACTTTTCTTTTGGGGTTGGTTTTTTATTAACTTTTCCATCTCCATGGATGTGATCAGTTTGTTTAGGAGATTAATCTACTCTGAGCTTTGTTTGGGTACATGGTGTGTGTCTAGAAATTCATCCATTCCTTCCAGATTATTTAACTTTGTGGACTAGATTTTTTGGATGTATGTCCTGATGATTCCTCCAATTTCATGGATGTCTATTTTGATCTCTACTTTTTCTTTGCTGATTTTGTTAATTTGAAGCTTCTCTGTCTCTCTCTTTCTCTCTTTTTGTTTGTTTGTTTGATCAGTATGGCCAGGGGTTTGTCAATCCTGTTTATTTTTTCAAAGAAGCAGCTCTTCATTACCAGAATTTTAAAAATTGTTTTCTTAGTTTCCAATTCATTGATTTCTGCTCTATTCTTGTATATTTCTTTCTATCACGAGCTCTTTCGGTTATATTCTTCTTGATTTTCCAGTGCCTTTAAGTGGACTATTAGGTTATTGTTTACACTCTCTCTGTCCTTGTAATGAAGGCATTTAGAGCCATGAATTTTTCCCTTATGACTGCCTTCATTGAGTCGCATAAGTTTTGGTCAGTTGTGTTTTCTTTATAATTCAATTCTAAGAATTTCACAATGTCTTTTTGATTTATTCCATGACCTATTCATTGTTTAAAGGGGTGTCATTTCCCTCCCTCCTTCTCCCTCTCTCTCTATCTCTCTCTCTCTTCTCTCTAACTCTTGTATATTAGTTATAGTTTTCCTCCTTTTCTTAGTGGGCACTGACCTGTAACTCCCAGTACCAGCATGGGGCTATCATCCGCAATGAGCTTTTGATCAGAGAGACCTACAAGGTTTCGTAAAAGAGAGACAGATTTCTGTCAGAGTACTTGATAACCCACCACAGGTTAGTGGTAAAACCCTACTGCTGAAGACACCTTATGTGGTTGACATGCAAAATGGAATGGCATGGCTGGAAGTTGGAAGAGAGTCAGTCCCCAGACAGTCAGCGTGTCTAGTGCCAGAAGGTGCTACATGGGTGACTGGGGGAAAATGACCAATATCTGTCCAAGCAACTCATGGTCTAACCTACTTAGCAGCAAATAACTTGTTGTGATGCCCACACAAGTGCAGTGGTGGCACACAGCCATGGTGGGGAACCAACTGCTCTCAATTTGGCTAACCGATCCCCTCAGTGGTACGGGACCCATAGCTGGAGCTGGGAAACAAGTCAGAACCATATCCAAACATAAGCCCACTCTCCAATATCAAGCTACCTTCAATCATGGGCTACAAGAGGGCCTACACCTATTAAATTCTCTATAAAAAAAAGTAAGGGTTATCTCATTAGTCCTGGTGCTAACTTACTCTCCGTTGGAGAATCTGCTTCTCTTTTTCAGATGGATGTAGATCCTAAGGAGAGAGCCACCCCATCATACCTCAAAAGGGCCCCGGCTGAAACTAAGAAAAATTGGAGAAACAAGCAAGGGTGCTGTTTGCCTGATGAACCGGATACCAGCACAAGGGGGAAGGAGATCAACACAGAGAAAAATCAACTCCTACCAAATCAGAGAGCCAGAGCCTCAGAGGCCCCCAACACCTCATCACTGAAGCAGACCAAAAATGAACCCAACATGGCTCAGGGAAATTTTGTGGAAGAGGGGGCAGAAAGAATGTCAGAGCCACATGTTGGGTCATGATATGCAGAGACATTTATCTTGCCCATAACTGTGGGCTAACTCCACAATGCATGACCCACATACCTCAACAAGGAGGGGCCAAGTGGAGGGGGTAGGTCATGGATGAGCCTAATAATGGTACCAAACTGACTGTATTTGCTGAATACAAAACTAATTAATAAAAAAAGGAGAAAGAAAAAAATAAAAGGGTGTCATTTAACCTCTAGGAGCTGGTGGAGTTCCTGATGTGTCTCTCTTTGTTAATTTCTAGCTTTAAAGCATTGTGGTCTGACATAATACATGAAGTTACTTCAGTTTTCCCAATTTTATGAAGGCATGCTTTATGGTCTAATATATGGTCAATTCTGGAAAAGCTTCTCTGGATTGTTTTGAATAGTGTATATTCTGTTGAATTTGTAAAGATCTCTTCTGTACATATCTCTTAGGTCTAGTTGATCTATGATGATGTTGAACTCTATTATTTCCCTGTTGATTTTCTGCTTGGATGATCTGTCTATTGATGATAGTGGATTATTAAAGTGTCTGCCTGACGGTATTGGTGTTTATTTGTGTTTTATTGTTGAGTAGATTTTGTTAGAGGTAGAGAATCCTGCCTGAGTGGCAAAAAGGCAAAAAAAGACAAAAAGAAAAAAAAATGAAGAAACTGTGAGCTATGGTCTCGTTTACTTCTATCATCTACCAGTCCTACAAACTTGAGAAAATTCCAATTACTTTTTTTTTTAATTTTTTGTTTATTTTTTTGAAAGCGACGGACAGAGAGAGAGAGAAAGAGACAAATAGACAGATTGGGAATGGGCGCGCCAGGGCCTCTGGCCACTGCAAATGAACTCCAGACGCATGCGCCCCCTTGTGCATCTGGCTAACGTGGGTCCTGGAGCATCAGGCCTCGAACCGGGGTCCTTAGGCTTCACAGGCAAGTGCTTAACCACTAAGCCATCTCTCCAGCCCTTCCAATTACTTTTTTTGCACAAGGAATTCAAAGAACTTTATCATGAAAGATTTCAGTATGCAATGAGTAGAAATCAGGAAGCACAGTTACACAAGGATTGTTTCTTTAAGGAATGGCAGTTATTATGTAGATTTTTTACACTCAACATGCTAACTTTCCTTCACAGAATATTACTTTTCATAACATATTGGAAAATCTATCTCTCTAAGCATAATAAGCCTAAATTAAGCAAAATACTGCTTAGCAAGTGAAGGTAATAAGTACCAATTCAATAACAATAGTTAATTTTGGTGGTAAAATGAGCATTGATCAAAATAATGATAATTAATTGAGGTGTGGATTGATGCTTCTCCAGCTGTATGATTAACAAACATTCCCATTTTATGTCCAAGTTCAAATACTTTCCAAGTGCCTTCTTTGACTTTACAAGTTCATTGCTTTCATCACCACGAAATGATGACTTCTCCCTTAGAGTCTGACAGAGTATTTTCATAGTACTCTGATTGAAATGTCCTCTTCCTGGAATAGAATCGTGCTCTGTGAGACCATATGGCTTCATGTTACCTCAACTCAAGAAAATATAGGTTTGTCTGAAAATCCCTGGGCCTCATGAGTGCAAATTATGCTCTATCTTCACCTGCACTGAGACAATCACAATGACTCTTACCATGCCTGCCCCAAGTGTGCATTTCTTTCTGGAACTCTCAATATTTCAACAGAATGATTGAGTTTTCCTTTCTCTTTCTGGGTTATTCTCTCAACTATAACTTGTACCTTCTGAGGGTCTAGCCTTTGCTCACTACTCACACAATCGCAACCTGCGCACTATCCAATCGCATGCAATTACCTTTCAATGACAGGATGTAATTTCTAGATACTCCAAATACTTTAGATCAGATAGTTTGCACTTGGATTGATTCAAAGTTCTTTTCTCTGATTTTCCACTTGTACTTTATATCATGTAGAGCATCTCACCACATTCCTCATTTCAGAACCTCAAATCCTGTAGGTGGCGACTTAATCTTTTTTTTTTTTACCACCTTCAGTAATTTTAAGGGGGATTTCCACAAAGCAGACACTCAATCACTGCACATGTAAAGTTATAAAATAACAAAGAACGTTGTGGTCGTGTAAATTAGGTGTCCTTCATCAACTCATAGAGGGTCAGCTTGCATATAATGTAAACCCTGTTCTTGGGAAGATAGCCACCCCCAGGAGCAGCTCTTCTTTTTGCTCTCTCTGCCTTTTCCCTAAAAGCCTCCTCATGGACACTGGGGAAGGCACTAGGGGTGGTACCAGTGTTCAGAGTTAAAATTCCAGAGCCTCCATATTAGTAGTTTCTGCATGAGCTCTGAGACCCCACAGGAACTCAAAGCATGGGGGGCACTGCGTGACACCTGGCAGTTCTCTAGGTACTTTTCTTCTACCAGGTCTGTGAAGATGAGATTATGCGTCTCCACAAAGATGATGTTCTTCCCAGCCTGTATTCCCAGCACATTTGAAAATTCCCAGACCTCATCCTCAGTGGCATGGTTACCCTTCACAAAGATGACACTCAGGAGGGTCATCAGTAGACCCCTCTTTGAGAACTCTTTGTTACCACACAGATTGTTCTTTCTGGTGGAACCCACCTTGCCATCAAGAATACAGGAGTGACTCTTGGTAACACCTTTCTTCATTTCCATGCCATACACCAGCTTGAGCTGTGTGGAAGCTCTCTTGAGGATGTCACGGAATTGTACCTTTTACTTCTTATGTACCACCTTCTGCAAATCCACCCACAAAATGGGCTCCATCTTCTCATATTTGTCCAGCAGGAAGTGAAGCAGCATGCTTGTCTTCTCAGTGAGAGGATCTCCCCATGGATCCTGAGTGGAAACTGCTCCCCAGGAGGTACATGAACTTTCCCCAGAAGCACCTACAAAAGAAGAACCCTTACTACCCACAGCAGAACTACATCAGGAGGGCCAGGGGATGCAGGACACTGATGAGGGTAGCCATAAAGGGAAGCAAGGGGATTACCCTGGGCAGCAGGAGGAGAGGCTGCTGCTGGCCTCTCTGCAGAGGGCTGAGCTCTCTAGAGACTCTGGCGCTCACCACGAGCTGACTGGTGTTTGTCACCACAGGAGTGGCCCTTGCTCTTTAGGCCCTTAGGCATGATGACTGCTCAGGGACAGTGGACAGGAGAGCTGGCAAGACAGGAATTTAGAGGGGGCAGAAAGACAACATGTCAGCAAAATACCAAAGCCAAGTAGAGAACTCTTTCCCTTGTACAGAGGTCCCTTCATCTGCTTTCCTGGAGAGCAACATTGTGGCACTATAGTGTGTATATCATATACAGTTTTTCCCAGTTGCAGATCCCTGCTTCCCTCTGCTGATCTGAAGTCAACAGTGTGGTCTACTCTCCCACCACACAGGGGGAGGGAATGATGGAGAACTTCTTCACCCACAGGACCTCACTCAGGGACACACAATATTATTAGGCTTATGGACCAGACTCTTTATGCCGCCTCCCTACACAATGCCCTCTATGAATGTTGCTAGGCACCTTGTACAAATCTCCCACTTTGCCAAGGACCACATGAAGTGACGTCTCAGGATTTAGCTCTGCGTTGACTCAGCCTGGCTGCCATACTGGGGCACATTGTGTATGTCCTGTCTTCTGGACTGCCTCCCCTGTAGCTCTGTTGGGCCTGACAACTCCCTTTGTCCTTCAGTCTTAGTCCTCCCCTGCCCCCACCCAGAAGGCCTCTGTTCCTTGAGAAAGAGTGCATGCATGGAGGCCTCAAAGGAACCTGGCCAGCCTCTGGCCATTATGACCACATCCAGGAATTCTGGAGATGAGCGTGGAGGTGATGCTCTTGTGATGACCAGGTCACAAAGAGCCCAGGGATTGTGTTGGGGGACCCAAAATGGCTTTGGGGAGAGTGACATTCCACTTAGTTTACCACTCACAGTACCTGAGGGCCCCCTGGGAAAGTCCCTCGCCTCTCTGACTGCAGTTCATGAGTAAGACCATCCACTTCAATCTTAGACACCACAACAAGAGTAAGGTCTCTTCACTTGTGCCTGGTCCCCATTTATGTGAATACAGTTCTCCAAGTAGAATCCTAGCTGTCGATCTATGTCTGTTTTACTGGATACAAAGTAACACAGAGAGAAGCATTCCTTTGATTGTACATTAGACTAAGATGTCTCCTCATTGAGGAAATCAGTGGGTCTCACAACTGTTTCTATGGGAATGCGAGTCAGAGGGATCCCGACATTGAGGCATATAAGTCTCCATAGTGAGTTCCAGACAAGTCCACATCAGACTAAACTGTATAGATGTTCTTGAGCCAAGAACTGTAATAAGAAGGGGGGGGAAGAGAGAAAATAATATAAACCACAGTGATTTGGGCTTCCAAACACAAAATATAGACTTTCAAGAGCCCTATAGATATATTTCATCAGGATGTCCCAGGTATATGCTCTTACCTCAATGTGATTCTCAGGCACAAAACAATATATGCATTTAATGGCGGGACGTCCCAGACATGGCCATCAGGATGGAAATTACTCTGTCTTACTTCCACCTGAAGACTAAACAAAAAGACACAATAAGTCTAAGACTACATCTTGAGAGAGATGTCCAAGTCCAACATAAAATCAAGGAAATGAATCTCTGTGTTATCTGAGAACTCTCCCCTCCAGGAACAAAAGAAGGCAGACACAAGAGGGCGCCAGATACTTTATTTTAAGGACCAGGTTCACATAATTTGGGGCCTGGGGGAAGTGGGGTACTCTGACTTCCTGTTGAGCTTCCTGTGCTGTGTTGCAGTTTATCTGACACGTGCCTTACTGTCCTTGAGATGATGTGAGATGAGGTAAGAGACCTTCCCAGTGTCTTTGGGTGCTTTGTGGGGTAAACTAAGTTAACTGTAACTCCTTCAAAGCCACTGTGGACCCCAGAAGCAACCCAGGACTCCAGGTGGCCGCAAGCGTAGCACCTCTTGGCTTATCTCTGGGCTTATTTCCAGATGTGGGCAGAAATCCTAGAGTCTGGTCCCTGCATGGCCCCAGTGTGGTTCTCCAGAATGGTGGTGGAGGTCATGGAGTACTTGGGCAAGGGAAATTTCAGGCCCAAGTGAATTAGAGGGCAAGTGGTCATGAAGAGTGGAGAGATTTCATGCTAGCTGGCAAATAGAAATAATGTCCTCCAGTATGGTACACAACAGGAATAATATTGAGGATTCACTTCATATTAACCTTAGGAAAGTTGGGAGGTGGGATATTTATGGAGAAAACCTAGCAACATTCATACAGGGCAACCAATGTGGAAGACCATAGAAGAGAATCTGTTATAAATACTAGGAATCCTGTGTGTCCCTTGAAGTTGTGTGGGGTAAGTTTTCCTTAATTCTCTCCCATGTGGTGGAGGAGACTATTGTTATAACTTTAAATCAGCAGAAGGAAGTAGGGATCTGGACCTTTCCATATGATATTTGTGAATGTAGAGCAAGACGATTCAGACACCACAACCAAAGAGACCCCAGCATAGGCATTGTGCTCACCTCAGCAAGCCACAAATTGGGCTTCCTAACATTGTCCTAACAAGCTCCAGTTCTCTCCACAGGGTGATCAGGAAGCAGAGACCACCACACCCTGAATCACAGTATAGTCCCAGAAAGTTGCACTCCTGGAAAGCAGGTGAGGGGACCTCTGTTCAAGGGAAAGTGTTCTCTACTTGGTTTTGGTATTCTGCTCACAAGTTGTCATTCTCTTCCCTCCATATTCCTGTTGTGCCAGCTCTGCTGCCTGCAGTCCCTGAGCAGTCACCATGCCTAAGGGCCTAAAGAGCAAAGGCCACTCCCCTGGTGGCAAACACCAGTCAGCTCGTGGTGAGCGCCAGCGTCTCTAGAGAGCTCAGCCCTCTGCAGAGGGGCCAGCAGCAACCCCTCCTCCTGCTGCCCAGGGTAATCCCCTTGCTTCCCTTTATGCCTGGGCTTCCAGATACAACTCTGCTGTGGGTAAGAAGGGTTCTTCTTTTGTAGGTGATTCTGGGGAAAGTTCCAGTACCTCCCAGGCAGCATTCTCCCCTCTAGACACATGTGGAGATGCTCTGACCAAGAAGGCAAGCATGATGCTTCACTTCCTGCTGGACAAATATCAGAAAAAGGATATCATCTTGAAAGGAGATATGGAGAATGTGGTCCACAGGAATTACAAGCCACACTTTCCTCACATAGTAAGAAGAGTTTCCACACAGCTTGAGCTGGTTTATGGCCTGGAGTTGAAGCAAAGGGATAAAAAGGGCTTCTTCTATCACCTTGTTTGCAAGGAGGGCCCCTCCACTGAAAATACTCTGTGTGGCATGAAAGAGTTGCCAAAGAAGGGTCTTCTGATGACCCTCCTGGGTGTCATTGTTATGAAGGGCAACCGTGCAACTGAAGAAGATGTCTGGGGATTTCTGAATGCATTGTGGATATATGCTGGGAAGAGGAATGTAATCTTTGGGCAGCTCCAAAAACTCATCACCAGAGATCTGATACAACACAGTTACCTGGAGTACATTTAAGTGCCAGGCAATATCCCCCCAAGTTACGAGTTCATCTGGGGTCCCAGAGCCCATGCTGAAACTAACAAGAATAAGGTTCTGGAATTTTTAGCTAACATCAGTGGTACCACCCCTCATGCTTTTCCCAGGCTGTATGAGGAGACTTTCAAAGGAAAAGCCAGAGAGAGCAAGAAGAGCTGCCGCTAAAGCTCACCAGGGTTTCTAAGAGCAGAGTTCATGTTGCAGGCAAGTCGACCACTGACTATTCACTCCTTTACCTGGGCCTGAGGTAGAGTCTTCATTTGTGTTTTAAGACTAGTCAACCTTCTAAGTGAGGGAGATTTTTTTTTTATGTCAACCATACAAAGTGTATGACTCTGGCTTCATGGGTTCAAATTATTGGTGTCTCTTTTCTCTGTTGCTTTGCTGTTGTGTCTCTAGTTAAAAATTATTGTAGGTCATATCACTTTGTCTCACTCAATACTTTTATTGCTACATGTGATCTTTGTTATTTTAAACAAATTTGAAATTTCCTGTTTTGACTAGTGTGTGTGGTTACCATTAGAAAAAGTATTTTTATGGAAATGTGGTATGACACAATGGTGAATCAAAAAAGACGTGATTCATTCACCAATACCTATACCTGTGTTCTTCATGCTCTTCATTTTCAAGGTCAGTATAAATAAAGTTGGGTTTTCTTTCTTTGTTCAAATTTTATGAGTATGTGCAATGTATTGACCATATTATTTATACTTTTATCACTGCCAATTAGTTTCCTTAATGTTTAACTGTGCATTTTCCCTTTAGAAATCTCTTCCCCATGCATTGTTAGCAATAGTAAGGAAAAGAATGTCCACCTATTACCCAAATTACTTCTAAATACACATCTAAATATAAGGAAGAGAATATGATACAAAGACATAAAGGATAAAGCATAGATAGGTGAGGAAGATAAGACTTCAGTTGAAAAACCACCCTCATTTACCTATCTGATCAAGGTAATTTGATATAGGAGAAGACTTTTACTCTGTCATTGAGAAGTAATTTCAGTGAGACTGCACAATTTAGTGAGTGGGAGTGAAAATCATTTTAAGAGACTCTGTTGGTGAATGTCTGGGTTCAAGAACTAAACATGGAACAAGAAGAAAATCACAAATACATCTTTAGGATTAATTTTATTGTGTTAGGAAGAACAACCTGGTCAGAAAAGATTAGTACTTGTCATTACCACAGGGCAGGTGACTATAGCACATAAACCTTAACACCATTTCTGTCTCTCTGTTTTTCTCATTTGAGAGATGTGGATGATTCCTTGGCCAATAGGAAGTAAGAAACCACTAAGCTCTCATTCCTAAAAAGGGCAGTCTTCTGTTATTTTCAAAGGACATTTTTATTTCCATTTATTCGTTTGAGATAGACAGAGAGGCAGATAGAATAGGCATACCAGGGCACCTAGCCAATGCAATTGAACTTCAGATGCATGTGCCACCCTGTGCATCTGGCTTATTTGAGTACTGGGGAATTGAATCTGAGTGCTTAGCCTCCACAGACAAGCACCTTAACTGATAAGCCATCTCTATATCCCTCAAAGGATATTTTAATGATGTTACTAAGAATGTACTCTGTCATATATACTCTAATGGCTGGCTTGATATATGGGTGGTGATGAAATGAAAGAGAGTAATTTTAATTCAGATCTCTTACTGGGACTAAGCTAACCCTTGTCTCAAAGTAGGAGATTTGGAGTCACTGTAGCCAGTGAAGAAGTAAAAAGAAAATCTCCAAATTCAATGTCATGATCTAGTTGGGAAAAGCTACTTACCCTTATTTGTTCAACAGCATTTTGTGTAAATTATGCCCATGGACTTGCATATTCCCTAATATGTGTGGAAATAAAATCTTAGGAGAGGATCTTCTAGCCATATCAGTCAAAGTCACCCTAGTAAAAGCTGTCATTGATTATAGGCCTGATCTTTGCTCAGGACTATGTTGGGTGTTGTTCACCAATTGTATGGTTCATCTTTACATGGTAGATGCCACAGTCAGTTCCAAGTTGCTGGGATGAATCTCCAACCAGACACATTTTGTGGGAGGAGTGAGTTTATTTCAAGTTTACAGAGCCAAGAGAAGTTTCATCAATGTTGGAAGAAGGTGCTTACTTCCATACATCCAAGCAAAGAGAGAAAAAATTGTGTATCAAGCATGAACATTGAGCCCAAACTGCTCTATATACCTTTGGGCTGGAATTCAATTCACTCCCAGTGATGTGAGCCCCTCCACCAGGCTACTAGAGTTAAGTAGGAAGCTTAAATTCCTGAGGTTATGTGGGACAAATATTTACCTTCAAACCACCAAATTCCTCTCCTGGCCCCCATAAACTTATGACCACCTCATAAAGGAAATTGTGTTTAGTCCATCTTCAAAGGTCCCCATAGTCTTTAACAAAAATGGCTTTTCCAAAGTTCTAAATCTCATCTGATATTGAAGACTGTCTGTTAACTGTGAATCCTAGAAAATCAAAGGAAGTTAAGCACTTCTACCAAGTAATAGTACAGTATAAGCACCTCCATTGCCAAAAAGGTGTAATACAGAAAGACTGGAATGCAATATCAATAACTATCAGGAAAATGTGAAACATCTGTAGTTGAAATCCAACATCCATAACCAGTGACAATAGTCTCTAGATATTCAATTCATCCCCTTCGGCTGGACTGAGTAGCAAGGGAAAACTTTCATCACAAGCCAAAGGCACCCTATTGTAGCCTTTGCATAGTCCTGGTATATCCAATATATCTCACTCTGCTTGCATGTATGGAATTAAGCATTTTTTCTGACAGTGATGGAACTTCCCTGGATTTGTAACCCTGAAAGAAACCCATTACTACCATGAACTGTGTCTGTTCTTATATTTGTCCCAACAACTTGGAGCTTACTTCAAAAAATTGTTACCAGAGGTGGGGTGTTACTGCAGATGTCTTTTGGACCTAGAGTAATGTACTAGAGTAATGTACATGGACTTGGTACTTGGTACTTTAGAAACCTTAAAGAGTGGTAAGCCAATATTTTTGTGTTGTTCTTGTGAGAGCTTGAATGTTTTAACTTCAGAGAGAATAGGGATGACATGCGAATTTTCAAAGAGGAAGGAGAGAGAAGAAAGAACTTTCTTAAAACTGGTCTACTGGCAGAAAGGCTGCATTTGTTCTTCTACCCATACTGAGAGAATGTAAGCAAAGTTAAATTTAAAAGTAATGAAATGGTGTGGTTGGCAGAAAAAATAGAGCAGAAAGATATACAATTTAAAGTTGGAAAAATTCAAGGAAGTTTAAAGCTAAAGTCATAGAGACTGGTTTGAGGTTACTAAAGCTGGTTTGTTAAACAGATTACTAACATTAATGGTGGTCCAACTGCTTCACATTTAAAGAATGGAAATGATGCCTGAGGCAAGGTCCTTGCAGGACTACTTCTTAATACTATTACAAGATGTAAAAAAAAAAAAAAAAAAAACCTCATTCTCCCCCTCTCCCTCTCCCTCTCCCTCTCCCTTTCTGTCTCTAATAAATAAGTAAATCAAAATAAAATCTTTAAAAAAGGGCTGGACAGATGGCATCACAGTTAAGGTACATGCCTATGATGTGTAAGGACTCAGGTTCAATTCTCCATGCCCCAAATAAGGGAAGTGCACATGGTGGCACATGCATCTGGAGTTCATTTGCAGTGGCTAAAGGTCCTGGCATACCCATTCTCACTCTCAGTCTCTCTCTCTCTCTCTCTCTCTCTCTATATATATATATATATATATATATATATATATATATATATATCTTTCTCTCTCTCTCCCTCTCTCTGTCTCTAATAAATAAAGAAATAAAAGTAAAATCTTAGAAATACAAAAACAAAAACCGCTGCTACTCTGCTATGCTTCCCTAACTATGGGGAATCTACCCCGCAAAACTTTCAGCCAAAATCAACTCTTTCCTCCTGTAAGCTGCTTTTGGCTGGGACTTTTGTCCCAGCAATGAGAAGGTCAATATTATAGAAGGTGGATCCTTAAATGTAGCCATGATTGCTATAAAAGTATATTGGAAAATTTGGAACTTTAGAGTATAGGAGCCTTGCAGTGCTTTAAGGAGAAATTGATGGGTCATTCTGGTGAAAGTTTTAATGACACAGGAATGCAGAAGTAAGTGGGAACTGTGAAGTCCTTTCATGATAAGCCAAAGGAAGGGTAGGACTCCATACAATGTGCTCCTCCAGACACAAAATGGACTGGATCCCCATGACCTTACAGTGCCTGACACTACCTACACAATAATAGGAGGAAAATATCATGACATCAAAATAAGAGAGACTGATTAAGAGGGGGAGGGGATATGATGAAGAGTGGAGTTTCAAAGGGGAAAGGGGTGGGAGGGAGGGAATTACTAATGGATATTATTTACAATTATGGAAGTTGTCTATTCAAAAAAAGGATGGAGGGTGAAGAAAGATAAAAAAGAAAAACAGGACACCAACCATATATATTTGGTCTCAGATATATTAAGTCACTTCCTGAGTGAGACATCAAAACCCAATACAAAGAGATGGTAAACAATTTCTGGAAGAACAATGACACATGGCACACATCCACTCCTGATCAGAATGGCTGAGCTCCAATCAATAGAAGACCAGTGGCTGGGTGCCCTCCTAATAAAGATAATAAACCTAAAGAGGGATGAGGTAATGACTCATTTGTTAAAGGTATTTTCTTGAAAAACTTGCAGTCCCAGGTTTGATATACAGGACCCACATAAAGCCAGATACACAAAGTGACACATGGGCTTGGAGCTCCTTTGCAGAGATAGGAGATCTTGACATGCCCAATTTCTCTCTGTGTGTCTCTCTCAAATAAATAAGTAAACATATAAATCAGTAATATAATGAGAACTTCAAGTGGGAGTAAGGAAGAGGTGGGGAAATTGCTCACTGTTTCTAAGCTCAGAACTATAGATGCTGAAGTGTGAGAGTTTGTGGCCACCCTGGGATATATAGTAGTTCAGGTACAACAAGGAAGAAATAGAAAGTTAAGTTTTCAAAACACAAAATAAAATGTGCTTTAGCATTAGGAAAATAAGAGATGCCAGAGATGATGGCACATGCCTGTAATGCCAGTATTGAGAGTTCTAAGGCAAGAAAGACTCCTAAATTTTATACAAGCCTGTCATAATAGTGAAGTCCAAGACACCCTGGAAAAAAAGAGTACGTATAGGAAGGTAACAGAATAGATGGGAATTGAAGCCCAATTGAAGTCACAAACCATTACTCTCTCCAATAATGCAGTGAATAAATTAGCTGAGATCCATTACAGGAAGAAAAAGCATTTTGACATATACCTGTAGTATATACTGTACACAGCAATAATGCTAGCCTCACATCTTTCTTCATCATCTCTCAAAGCCTCTTCACACATATTTGGGAAGGAACTAGGGATGATGTCATTAATATTGACAAAATGTCCAGTACTGTTATTTGGCAGGTTTTAGCATGAGCTCTTTGGACCACTCCAGAATCTAACAATCTTATAAAATCTTGCTGGACACTAGCCTTCCAAGCACTCTTCATACACCAAATCTCTAGTGAGCTTCTTAGCTCTCAGTACATGAAGTTCTTCCTTCTATCCTACACCTTTGTCAATGGGGTCACACTGTGCCCATTGCAGGTTCTTGGACTCATAAATCAAAAAGTAAGTAAGTAAGTAAATAAATAAATAAATAAAAATAGAAAATAAAGATTGTGACAGGAACTCAAATGTTATTTATTGGAGTTAGAACAACAGGAATGGTCGGCTGGAGAGCTTAACAACTGCATGGAGGAGAGGCATGGATAGAGAACAAGAGAGAGTTATGCTTTCCAGGTTAGAAATCACAAAAAGGTGGCAGGCTTAATAATGGAGTTCTTCGGTCTGAGTTGCCTGCACAGACAGTGTGAGGGCAGGAATGGTGGTCTGGGGTGAGGAGGCCAGACTCCTGTTTCCTTGCTCCTCCCACCTCCCCACTTTGGGTTCCCCATGCGGACAGTGTGCCACAGGCCCAGTGGTATGGAATAAGTAGGTCAGACCGCTACTTCCTGCCTCCTGGTAATGGTGTGTCCCATGGTGCATTGCTAGGTGAGGCCTGGTCCCTGTGTGAGCTGTGGATTCAGGTCTTTTGCTCTGTTATAAATTGGGTACCATATCCCTGTGCACCTGACCAGAGGGTGCATGGGGCAAAGGACAAAAACTTGCTTCCTCCTCAATAAAATAGTCTTTCTAAAATGGATAGACAACAACAAAAAAGGCAACAAAAGTCAGAAAACTGAGAGTTATCCACCAAGGATTCCTGGTTCTACAGTGGAATGCATCCAATGAAATCATAGAGCAATCAACAGAAATTTATTCCCAAAATGAAAGCACAACAACCAACAAGACCCTGATCAAAAAAATCCCTAAACTGGAAGCAGATCATCAAAGAACAAACAATTGAATCAATGAAATTGAACAGAATCATCTCCTAGAGCATTCAGATTTGAGAGTAGGCTTAACTTGATTGAAGAAAATGTTAGAACTGTCCAAGAGATGAGAATAAATTGAAGGTAAGTCAAGAAATGGAAGATCTTAACAACCAGTTGATTAAGCTTAATGAAGACTTGATCAAATGCAAGAATGAATTCCAGGAAGCATCAAGAAAATCAGATCACAAATTGAAATAATACCTCAAAAAAGAGATGGACACAATGAAAAATAGCACAACAGAAAATAAAAATCAAATAGAAATTATAAAAACCTCTCTTGAGCCCCTCACCAACAGTCACTCATGTGGAAGATGGAAACTCTCGCCTGGAAGAAAATACAGAAGAAATTGATCGGGAGGCCAAAAACATTGCTATGTTCAAAAATTCAAGCAAACAAAATACAAGGGAACTGTGGGAAACCTGAAAAGGACCAAATATCTGGATCATGGGTATACCAGGAGGAGAGGAAATCCAGGCCAGAGGCATAGAGAACACATTCAACAAAATTATTGAAAAAAATTTTTTTTCCAAATGTTGCTAAAGAGAGGCCCATCCAGATACAGGAAGCCCACAGAACAGCAAAGAGACAGGACCAAAGAAGAAACTGTCCAAGACACATCATCTATAAAACTTTTAACAACAAAAAAGAGAATTTTAAAAGCAGCAAGATAGGGCTGGAGAGATGGCTTAGCAGTTAAGGCTCATACCTGTGAAGCCTGAGGACCCCAGTTGAATTCTCCAGGTCCCATGTAAGCCAGATGCACATGGTGGCACATGCATCTGGAGTTCGTCTGCAGTGGCTAGAGACCCTGGTATGTCCATTCTCTCTCTCTCTCTCTCTCTCTCTCTCTCTCTCTCTCTCTCTCTCTCCTTCTTTCTGTCTCTAGTAAATAAAAAATAAATTCTTTTTTTAAAAAAGCAGCAAGAGAGAAACAATTCACACCATACAAAGGCAATGCCATCAGAATTACAACAGATTTCTCAATGGAAACACTGAAACCCAGCAGGGCTTGGAATGGAACACTTCAAAGTCTGAAAAACCTATGGCTTCCAACCCGTTACTCCACCCAGCAAAAGTATCCCTCATACTAGATGGTAAAAGAAAAACTTTCCATGGAAAAGTCAACTCTATGATTATATGAACACAAAGCCAAATCTACAGAGAATACTTGAGGGAATACTCCACACAGAACATTGATACAACCAATCTCAAGAGGGAAGAAGAAGAAGATCACAATAACCAAAATAGACCAGGCTCAAAACTGTACATAACACAAGAAAGCACCAAATCCCATAAAACACTCATCATGGTAGGGATTAAATCAAACCTCACCGTAATAATCTTAAATATTAATGGTCTTAACTTACCCATCAAAAGAAAACAGATTGTCAGGATGGATCAAAAAACTGCACCATTCAGTCTGCTGTCTTCTAGAAACCAACCTCACCACTAAAGATAGACACCTCCTCAGGGTGAAAGGTTGGAAAATGATATTCCAATAAAATGGAAATAAAACAAGCAGATGTTGCTATATTAATATCTAATAAAATAGACTTCAATCCAACAGTAATCAAAAAGGACAAGGCTGGAGACAAGATGGCTTAGCAGTTAAGGTGCTTCCCTACTAAGCCAAAGTCAGTTCGATTCCCCAGGACCCATGTAAGCCACATGCACAAGGAGGCACATGCATCAGGAGTTCTTTTGCAGTGGCTGGAGGCCCTGGCACACTCATTCTCCCTCTCTCCATATATACCTATCTGCCTCTCTCTTTCTGAATTAAATAAATTCATAAAAATAAAATAAAAGGACAAAGAAGGCCACTTTTTACTCATCAAGGGAATGACCCAACATAAGCACTTCATAATCAAAAATACATATGCCCAAACATGGGAGCACCACAGTTTATAAAACAAAATCTGCTCGACAATAGAACATAAATAAACACCAACACCATCAGATGGAGACTTCAATACTCCACTATCATCAATAGACAGATCATCCAAGCAGAAAATTAACAGGGGAATAATAGGGCTCAACAACATCATAGATCAACTAGACCTAACAAATATCTACAGAACTTTCCAACCCAACCCTACAGAATATGCATTAATCTCAGCAGCCCATGGAGACTTCTCCCACATTGACCATATATTAGGCCATGAACATGCCTTCATAAAGTCAGGAAAATTGAAGTAAATCCCTGCATCATGTCAGACCACTATGCATTAAAGCTAGAAATTAACAAGAGATGTAACAAGAACCCCACCAATTCCTGGAGACTAAACAACACACTTTTTTAAAAAAATTTTTTTTGTTATTTTTATTTATTTATTTGAGAGCTACAGACAGAGAGAGAGAGGCAGATAGAGAGAGGGAGAGAGAATGGGCACGCAGGGCCTCCAGCCACTGCAAACGAACTCCAGACGTGTGCGCGCCCTTGTGCATCTGGCTAACGTGGGTCCTGGGGAGTCGAGCCTCGAATCAGGGTTCTTAGGCTTCACAGGCAAGTGCTTAACCGCTAAGCCATCTCTCCAGCCCAACAACACACTTTTAAACAATGAATAGGCTGTGGAAAAATAAAAATGAAAATGTAGATACCCTAGATTTGAATAATAATGAAAACACAATCTACCAAAACTTATTGGACTCAATAAAGGCTTTCATAAGAGGAAATTCATAGCCCTGACTGCCTACATTACAAAGACAGAGAGATTACAAATCAATAACTGACTGTCCACTGAAGGGCACTGGAAAAACAAGAAGTATCCAACCTAAAGAGACAGAATACAGATACAAGAATACAGAATACAGATACAAGAAGTATCCAACCTAAAGAGACAGAAAGAAATAATCAAGATTAGAGCAGAAATTAATGAACTAGAAACTATAAAAACATTTTTAAAAATCAGTGAAACAAAGAGCTGGTTCTTTGAAAAAATAAACAAGATTAACAAACCCCTGGCCAAAGTGATCAAGCAAAAAAAAAAAAAAAGGGAAGTTTCAAATTAACAAAATCAGAAATGAAAAAACAGAGATCAATACGGACATCAATGAAATTGGAAGAATCACCAGGACATACTTCCAAAATGTATACTCCACCAAATTAAATAAACTGTAAGAAATGGATGCATTCCTAGACACATACCACCTACCAAAATTAAAGTCATAGCAAATTAATCACCTAAACAAACCAATGACATCCATGGAGATTGTAAAAGTAATCAAAACCTCCCTAAAAGGAAAAGTCCAGGACTGGATGGCTTCTCAGCTGAATTATATCAAACTTTCATAGAAGAACTGAAACCAATGTTTCTAAAACTATTCCACATAATAGACTAGGGAATCCTTCCCAACTCCTTTTATGAAGCTAGCATCACCCTAATACTAAAACCAGACAGAGGTGCAAAAAAAGAAAGCATATTGTAGGTCTATATCACTAACGAACTTAGATCCAAAGATCCTGAACAAAATCATTGCAAGCTGAATTCAACACATCAAAAACATTACCCACCTTGATCAAGTAGGCTTCCTGCCATGGATGCTGGGATAGTTTAACATATGGAAATCAGTCATTGTATTACACCACATAAATAAACAGAACAATAAGAACCACATGATCATCTCAATTGATGAAGAGAAGGCCTTTGACAAAATACAACACCTCTTCATGATCAATACACTGGAAAGAATAGGCATGGAGGATTCATATCTCAACACAATGGAGGCTATATATAAAGCTCCTAAAGCCCAAATAAAACTTAATGGGGAAAAACTCAAGGAGTACCCATAGAGATTGGGAACAAGACAGGGTGCCCACTGTCACCACCGCTTTTCAATATATTACTAGAAGAACTAGCCCAAGCAATAAGACAGGAGAAAGAAATAAAAGGGACTCAAATTGGAAAGGAAGGAGTCAAGTTAGCCCTATTTACAAATGACATGATCCTATATATAAGTGACCTGAAAGTTACCATACAAAAATTTCTAAAGGTGATAAATTCCTTAAGCAAAGTGACAGGATACCAAATCAATGCATAAATATCAGTAGCTTTTCTATATGCAAAGGACAAATATGCAGAGAAAGAAATCAATGAGGCTGCCGCATTTTCAATACAACAACAACAAAAAAACTAAATACCTTGGAATAACACTAAAAAGGAAATGAAATAACTATATAATGAAAACATAAAAGCACTCAAGAAAGAAATAGAGGAGGACTTGTGAAGTTGGAAGGACCTCCAATGTTCCTGGATAGGTAGAATTAATGTTGTGAAAATGGAAATTCTGCCAAAACCAATAAACAGATGTAACACAATACCAATGAAAATACTAGTATCATTCTTCACTGAGACTGCAAAAAAAGATCTCAAAATTCATATGGAATGGCAGAAGGCCTTGGATATCCAAACATATCCTCAGCAAAAGAAATACCTGTGGTGGTATCACCATACCTGATATAAAGCTATATTATAAAGCCATACTGACAAAAACAGCATGGTACTGGAATAAAAACAGAAGCATAGACCAATGGAACAGAATTGAAGACCCAGATTTTGGGCAAGCAACTTTGATCTTTGACAAAGGTGCTAAATAAGGTAGACTGGAGAAAAGACATCATCTTTAACAAATGGTGTTGGACAAATTGGATGACCATATGAAGAAAAATGAAATTAGACCCACTCATTTCACAATAAACAAAAATCATGTCCAAATGGATTAAAAACCTCAACATAAGACCTGAAACACCTCAACTACTGAAAGAAAAAACAAGAGGCACACTCCACTATATAGGACTTCTAAAAGACTTCCTGAACAAAATCCCAGTTGTTGAGGAAATTAAACGAGCACTCAACCAATGGGATCTCATGCAGCTAAAAAGCATTTGCACAGACAAACATACCATTAGCAGAGCCAATAGATTACCTACTAGATGGGAGAAAATCTTTGCCAACTATGCCACTGACAGAATCATTATATCTAGAATCTACAAAGAACTCAAAAAAACTAAACAATAAAAAAATCAAACAACCCACTCCAAAAGTGGGGCAGAGAACTAAGTGAGTTCTCAGAGGAAGAAATACAAATGGCTAACACACACTAAAGAAAATGTTCATCATCCCTAATCATTAGGGGAATGCAATTTAAAACAACTATGAGATTCCACCTTACCCCAGTGAGCATAGCAAACATTAAAAAATCAATTCAAAACAAATATTGGCAAGGCTATGGAGAAATAGGATCCCTCATTCATTGTAGGTGGGAATGTAAGCTGGCATAACCATTGTGGAGATCAATATGAAGACTCCTGAAAAGGATGAATATAGCATTACCAGCAGAACCTATTATTCCCTTACTGGGCATTTACCCTAAAAGCTCCACATCTCAGTTCAGAGATATTTGCTCAACCATGTTTATAGCTGCTGAATTCATAATAGCTAAAAACTGGAATCAACCCAGGTGCCCATCATTGGATGAATAGATAATCAAGTTATGGTATATCTAAACGGTGGAATTCTACTCAGTAGTAAGAAAAAAATGACACATTTAAACTTGTAGAAAAATGGTTGATCTTGGAACAGATCATTCTAAGTGAAATTACACAATCTCAGAAAGACAACCTTCACATTATCTCACACATCTGCACTTCCTAACCTGGATCAGAGCAAGTTGCTGATATAACTGAATAGCATCTTGAAGCTTGGACAATAGGGAGGGTAGGGCTTGGGGTAAGGGAAAGGATGGCTGGGGGGGGGGTGCACAAAGTCTGAACCCAAATTGGACTGGTTCCATAGACTTCTATATCCTGGAAATCAGACTAAAAGGTGGACCCTGAAGCAAACCTTAGAGGGAGCACCTGAATCAAAGCACCCTGGAGGAGGTGAAATGAAACCTAACCTCAAATTTCTCCTGTTTCTCTTTTTTCTCTGGCTTTTTCTTTTCCCTTGACACTGGTCTTTAATTTCTTGTACTAGGATGTGGGCTATATCCACCATGAGCTATTGATCAGAGAGACCTACTAGACCTCCCAGAACAAACAAGGCAGACTTCTGTCAGAGCACTTGATTACCCACCAGAGGTTAATGATAAGACCCTACTGCTGAATACACCATATACTGTTGGCATGGACCACGGAGAGACATGATTGGAATCCAAAGGAGAGCCAGTCCCAAGGCAATTAGCCCATCTAGTGCTGGAAGGCACTACATGAGCTACGGGGTGAAAATGGCCAACATCTGTCCAAGCAACTCAAAAATCTAAGAGACTCAGAAGCAAACAACTTGATGTGATGCTCACACAATTGCAAAAGTGGCACCCAGCCACAGTGGGTAATCAACTGCTCTTGGATTGGCTAGTGACTACCTTGAAGGGAGGTCCGTTAGGCATTAAAGGCATGGTTCAGCATCCTCCTAACTTCTTGTTCTCAGGTGTATCATGTTTTACCTTTTTGGTGCCTTTAGGCTATAAAACAGTATTATCTTCTGGGGTGATTTGATTCATTGGTCCCCATAAACTAATGTTTTCTGAATGCTAGGTATCCTTGGGTGTAGGCTTTTGGGGATTATAGGTAGCTTCGCCTTGCCAGTATTTGCCACCGCTGTTGCCCACCTAATGTTGGCCAGGAGATGCTGTTCACTCTCTGTTGATGTCATTGTTTTTCGCTGACATCAAGGAGCTTCCCCTCAAGTCTGTAAGCCAAAATAAAGCCTTTCCTCCCACAAGCTGCTCTTGGTCAAGTGTTTTCTGCCAGCAACTTGAAGCTGACTACAATATATCCTTAACACAGGAGATGTCAGGCCTTGTCTGGGCAAGGAAAACACCTGTCTTCTACAATAAAAAAAAAAAGATCCCATTAGCTGTTGATTACATCATTTGTAAAGGAAACTATTGATCCTCAACCATGATTTTTCAGAGTACATTCATATTCTAGTATTCATGTGTCCCCAAGAAGGGCATCCTCCATCTCCATCAGAAAGGATGTTATTGATCATTAGTTATCCTGAATGTGCCAGGATGTGCTGTCACCCTGATATTCATATATTTTGTATTGTCCCTGAGTAGCATATGGCCACAGGTGGTCTTTTCCATTCTCTTTCTTCCTGCCTAGCATCCCCATCACCTTCATAATCAGGAATACCCAGATTTCCTCATCAATATTATACATTCCTTTCATGATGATCATGACTAGAAGAAGAATTTAGACACAAGTCTTGGGCAACCCTTTATTGGCACTTCCATTTACCTTGTGGGTAAGGACTAGATTGCTCACAAGGACATAAAAGCCATGACAACTAGTGATGCAGACTTTTGGGTCCAGGGAGGGATTAAATTCTATAAAGATGCAGGTGATCTCAGGCCTGTTAGGTTCCTACATTCCGGGTTCTCATTTGTATTAGCAAAGAATTGATAACATAGGCTGCAAGAAAGCTAGATTATGAATTTTAAAGTTTACTTTAGGAAGAATGCTGATCCAGGTGGAAGGCTAGCTGGAAAAAAATGTCCAACCAAATAAATCCTCCCTTCTTTCCCGGCCAGGCTGCGAAAGGAGAGAGCTGACCAAAGCAAAGAACAGGAATCAGGTACAAGGAGAATTAACAAGGTTCAGTGGAGATATTTACATATATGTGCCAGGCCCATTTATGAATTAAACAGCTAATTAGAATGAACCTCATCATCAGGCTCAGGTGTGTAAGGGAGAGACCTGATTGTTGGTCGACCCAAGAATCTGACTCAGGAGTGGTTAGCCCTGAGGTGTGCAAGGCCTGGGAAACCTTGAAGAAGCAGGAAGCACTGTTGAGTTGTTATTTGAAGACTGTTTGAATGAAATTTAATCAGATACAGGTTCTACTCCTGCCAGGGCAGGCAAAGCAGCATTCATGTTGTCCTTGGGTCTTTGATTCTGCTGCTGTCAGGTTAGCATGGCTGGTAGAAATCGTTCAACCAAGAGCAGCTTGTGGGGAAAAAAGAGGTTTGTTTTGGCTTATAGGCTCGAGGGGAAGCTCCACAATGGCAGGGGAAAATGATAGCATGAGTAGAGGGTAGACATCACCCCCTGGCCAACATAAGGTGGACAATAGCAACAGGATAGTGTGCCAAAACCTAGCATGGGGAAACTGGCTGTAACACCCATAAGCCCGCCCCCAAGAATACACTGCCTTCTGTATGTATTAATTCCTAAATCTCTATCAGCTGGGAACCTAGCATTCAGAACACCTAAGTTTATGGGGGTCACCTGAATCAAACCACCATAGATTCTGGCTGACTGCCTATAAAAATCTATCTTTCATCTGTTCCTCCTTCAATAGGATCACCTTCCTTCAGTTCAAGGCCAAAATCCAGCTCAATATGTGTAAAATAATGGCAAAATAAGATTTTTTTTTACAAAAACATTAAACAAAATATAAAAGAATAGCAAATCTATTTAATAATGTCATGCATTCATATACACTGATTAAGAGAGTTAATTTGTATAACATTTTTGGCACAAACAACTTCAGCAGTATCTGAAATAATTTCTGTCTCTACATTATGCTACCTTTAACTCAATTTGGACGTTGCTTATTCTTTCTTAAGAGAAAACATACATTTTTTTTCCAAAAAGTTCATGTTATAAGGTATTGATACTAGTTCAGTTGGTCACAACAAATGGTAGAACATTTACAGTTCCATTTGAAGGAAGAATGCTTAAGTCCTACACAAGAATGCTTTAGGATTTTCTAGTGTACAGTATTTTATTATCTGTTGTCATGAAAATATTCTACATTTTTCACCCAGAGAAAATATTAAGAAGCAGAATCATATATACATTTACGTTGGTGTTTAAAATTCCATATTTTTCAGTGCATATCTATGTAAGATAAAAGCTTCACATCAGTTGTAAAATGATACACATCAGATTTTTATTATGGTTCCTTTTGAGAAGGGGGGTAAATTTCAAGGAAAAGGGTGAGGATTATGATTTAAATACAGGTAGAATTTTTGCAACATCTATGATATATACTGTTAAATTTGTAATTAAAATATTTAAGTAACTCTAACCACTCAAATGTGGTTGAACATTAATTGTATGAAGTAAATTCTAGCTGATGCAATAGAAAATCCTGCAATTAAATGGCATGAAACAATGAAAGTTCATTTCTCATGAACTGTCACAAAATCTGATGTGAAAAGATAAGAGTTACCACTAACATCCAAAAACACAGGCTACTTCTCAAATGTGATTTAATAGTTGAATCTGGTTTCCCAAGGCCTCTTGTTTCTTCAGTGACAAGGACAAAGGCAATCACATTAACATTCTCAACTACTGGTGGACTGGGCAACATAATTTCTTATGCTCAGGGAGGAGATCAAGAGACCTTGTGAATGAGCACTACCAGCCACATGAGACCAGAGATCTTAGTTGTGCCCCTTCTTTACCATGTGAATTTATGAAAATTAAAAATTGTAGCTATATTGAATGTGGCGTGTCCCCCATACCATAGTCTCATATGTTTGTAATTAAGTGTCATACTCAATCCCCAGCTCATAGAGCTTCTGGGAAGTAGAACCTTGCTGGAGAAGGTGTGCTATTGTGAGAAGACTTTGTGATTTATTAATACAACCCACCAGGTGTTCAGGGCTCACCTACTCTTGCTACTATCTTCCAGCTGATGTGACAAGATATCATGTCCAGCTTCTCATCTATCATGCTTTCCTTGCCATGATGAAACTTCCCTTCTAGATTGAAAGCCTGAAATAAAATCTTTCCTTCCATATGCTGCATTTGCTCTTTTGTTTGGTTGGTTCTAGCAATAATAAGATAACTGCAATACAAATTATACTTGGGATAGTGGTATATATCTCTGATTCTATCACTTGGGAGATGGAGACAGGTGGCTAAAACATTGAAGGTCAACCTGAACTATCTAATAGATTCAAGGCCAGCCTGATCAACATAGTGAGATCTTGTCATAATATATACAAGTCATTTAAGATAAGAGCTGGGAATGATGGTGCAAGCCTTTAATTTCAGCACATGGGAGGCAGAGGTAGGAGGATCACTAGGAGTCCGAGGCTACCCTGAGACTACACAATGAATTCCAGGTCAGCCTGGGCTAGAGAGAGAAAAAAAGAAAAATACATAAGAAAAAAAAAAGAAATAAAATCTAAGTTCTAGAATTATATCCTGTATGCCCTGTCTTGTTAGCATTATTGGAATAGATGGCACAAAGACAGGAAAATATTGTGTCTTTTATGGATGATGATTATCATGTGATTTCTTTTACTACAGGTGATACCACCTCTTCTCTGATTAGATTTATTTATTTTATTAACGGTATAGTCTGTAACTTTCTAAGACAATTAACACCAAATTATCCTATAACAGTCTTTAATAAGTCTAAGCAAATCTTACTATGTTGTAAGGAAGGGAAATTCCTCTAATTTGTGTCAAGGACCAGAAAATTCCCTCTCAAATTCTTTTTATTTATTTATTTATGGAAGAAAGAGAATGGGTACACTAGGGCTTCCACCACTACAAACAAACTCCGAATGCATGCACCATTTTGTGCACCTGGCTTTATGTTGGTACTGAGGAATCAAACCCATGATGTAAGGCTTTGCAAGCAACCACCTTTAACTGCTAAGCTATCTCTCCATCCCCCACACCAAATTCTTTTCCACCCAAACCATCCTTGTTTTCACTCATTTCATTATTATCATATATGGAGCACTTATTTAGAGTTTACCAAAGTAAACTTAAGTTAACTAAGTTAATATGTTACCATATTTTTATTATTTATTTACATTTCAGCAGATGTTGTAGTCAGCTCCTTGTTGCTGAGACAAACTTCCAGTAGGAGGCAGCTTATGTGAGGGAAAGGTTTATTTCAAGCTGGAAAATCCCAGGGGAACATCATCAATGGTGGAAGAAGCTGGCTCACTTCTATAAATCCAAGCAGAAAGGCATCACCAAACAGCCATCATCACAAACAGGTAGAGCTATGGCAGTTCTGTATACACCTTAAAGCTGGACTTAAGATCCACCCCAGGGATCTGCCTGTGTGGCCTCAAGTTGCAAGCTCAATTTTAATAAAACAACTCAATCTATGGGACCATGCAATCAAACTATCACATTCAAATTACCACAGTAGGGATGTGTGTGTGCGTGCACGCACGTGTGCATGTGTGTGTAGTATGTGGTGTGGTATGTGATCTGTGTATAGTGTGTGTGTATATATATGTACAATATGTGCATATGCATGTGCTCTTTGTACATACATATTTAAGCCAGAGGAGAATGTTTCATTCCTCTTGTCTTCACTCATCATTATTTTGCTTGAAACTGAGTTTCTCACTGACACAGAGCTACGGTTTTTGATTCCCCTCCCCACCACATCAACAAGCCCCAATAATTCTCATAATACTGGGGAAACTAGTAGTTTGTGGCCATGCCCAACTGTGTGGGTACTGTGGAATTAAATTTGGGAAGTATTATAGCATCTTAAGCCCACACACATATGCAGCAAGCACTCATCTGCTGAGCTATATTTCCAACTATAAAATATTTTTTAGGTAGTTTTGTGTGTTCATCTGAATTTAAATAGTATCCCCCAGGCCGCTATCCATTTGTGCCTCAGAAGGAGGCACTCTCCTGGTTTACTGGTACCAAAATAACTTCTGTGTGTGAGAATGTATGTACAGGTGCACAAATGTACACTCACATGTGAAGGCCAGATCAACTTCTTGTGAGACAGATTCTCTCATTGGCCTGAAGTTCACCAAGTAGGTGAGACTTGCTGGACAGAGAACCTCAGGGATCTGCCTATCTCTGCCTCCTTAGTGAAGACAATGTGCCAACCTCTTTTTACATAGGTTGTGGAGATCTAACTCAGGTCCTCATGCTTGCATAGCAAGCGCTTAACCAACTGAGCTACCTCCTCAGCCCATAATGTAACTCTTAAAAGCAGGTTTATATTCTGGGATATTTTTTTCCTTCCATGCAAAGACAACATGCCTGGCTTCTGTTCACCACTTTCCCAGTTTTACCTAGCCTACTACCTAAATTAAAAGTACAACCATTCTTCAATATCCATGCAGGTTGGTCTTAGAACTTATACTTGTGAGACCACAAATCACTGATGTCTCTTATACAAAATAGCATGGTATTTGCGTGTAGGCACTTCATATACTGGATACTTTAAATCATTTTCAGGTTACTTACACATAGTACACTGTAAATTCTGTGTAAATTATTGCTGTACTGCATTATTTATGGAATATGGAATAAGGATAAGAAAAATTCCATACAACTTTAAAACAGATGCATTTTTTCTATATGATCTTGTATTTGATTGATTTCATGTATATGGATGAAACTGATGCACAGGCCAACTTCATATCACGCTAAGAGATGTATAGTTCTCCAAAATCCCAAAGGGCCTACCATCCAATAAATTTTCAACGTATTAGTTTAGATACACTTTAGCTACACTTTCCTCAAATACATTATGACCTTACCCCCTTACTACTTGTTACGTACCTTTTATATTTTAAAAGTTATTTTACTACCTTTCTTATACTTTTACTGTTATGTGACTGAAAATATTTAAGAAAAGAGGCTAGGTATCTTGTGTTTTTTCCCCCATTTATATCAGAATACTTTTTCTTTGAGGTAGTTTCTCACTGTAGCCCAGGCTGGCCTGGAATTTAATAATGTAGTCTCATGCTGGCTTCAAATTCACAGTGATGCTCCAATCTCAGTCTCCCAAGTTCTGGGATTAAAGGGGTGTACCACCATGCCTAAGAAAGAGAGAGAGAAAGAAAGAGACAGTGACAGAGAAAGAATACCAGGGCCTCCAGCTGCCGCAAATGAATTCCAGACTCTTGTGCCCCTTTATGCATCTGGTTTTGACGTGAGTACTGGGGAATCAAACTCGGGTCATTACACTTTATGGGCTAGTCTTAAGTGCTAAGCCATCTCTTCAGCTCTCAGAATGACTTTCAATGATTAGATGATAAATATTACTGGGTAATGAATTAACCACTGAAAATGAATTATTATGGTAAAATATTTTACTTTTGTCTATATCCTTCAGTAAGGTAAACAAATCAAAGTCATACCCACACTGACTATACACTATTTAGAATGGCCATCAGCACTTGTGTCCACAAAGAAAACCATCTAACTCAAACTACAACCTTGGAAATACAACCGAAAATAAAAAGGAAATAAAGATAAAACTCCAAAACTACAGATATTATGTACACCTATTACCTCTAGCTGCATAGTAGTCCTCCTCTACTAAGAGACTGACAAATGTGTTTCACCAAAGAATGAAGAATCAGCCTCAGATTTTACTTAGCATGGGAGAAGCTGCTGGACATGGCTCTTGACTGTGAACTGACCATAGCAACATGTGAGCATTGACTGCAGCTCTGGCTTGAGATCTTTCTTCATCTCTCAAAGCTTCTTTGTATCAAGATGGGAAGACACTTGCTGTCTCATGGATCTTGGCCAGAAACTCCATGGTTTGCATCTTTCTGATTTCAGTGTGGGCTCTTGAACCCCACATGAATTCATAGCCTGCTGGATCACTGTTAGGCACTTCGGCTGCACCAAATCAGTAAGGATCTTCTTGGTTTCTCATGGATTAAGTGCTTACTATTAGGATATACACCCATCATAGTCAGAATCTTCAAGATCTCCTCTCAAGAGCTCATTTCTCTTCCATGAAGATCATGCTAGTGCCAACATTACAATGCCAGTACTAGGGATGCTTTCTTATTCACTCATCACTGCATCATAGGTATTGTCTAGCTTATTGAAAAAGGCCTATGGGATCCACTTCCTTCAGATCAAGGCCCAAAGGCTAGCTCTCTTGGGTATCTCTTTGAAGTGATTCTGATATGTTTTGATAATAGACTTCAGCATATCTGCCTTTGTAATCACCTGTTTCTTTTGATACTTCTCTATCAGGAACTACACCAATAAGATTACTTTGTTGTTTAAAGGGTCTCTATCCCTGTGAGGAATATGAACTTTTCTCATCTTGACTTTGGTCATCTCCATTTGAATCTCAGTGCGAAATGGTACTCATGGGGTTCCTTTAGACACCTTGGGAGATCTAAGTAAGAGAGAGAGGAGACCTGTTGAGGTTAGAACTGAACAGTAGGATAGGCAGTAGAGGAAGACTGATCTCTCTCAATTGGAATGGCTAGATCATCTAGATCCTGGTTTTTACCATGGTCCTGACAGCAGTTCTCACAGGTATGGAACTTATTCTTCTGGCTATGGGGCATGATGACTAGTGAGGACTGCAGACAGTACTGAACACAGTTGGGTTGCAGAAGTCACCCTAGAAAATGGAATATAAGATACTGCTATCTATTTTGACCCCAGGAAAATCTCCCTCTCCTGTATCCACTAAGAGTACTGCTTTATGAACCCATGAATGATTGAAGGAGTGGGACCCTGAACAAATGACCTTATTTTAATTCTAACTCACCTGACCTGATTTGTGACTCCTCCTTCCTCTTAGTCAGGGCTGCTCCTGTGTCAGGTCACAACTTCCCATCCCAGATTGCCATTAGGAAATGTGGGAATGTTAGGCCTAATGTTTTGGTTTGGACCACTTAAGGTTAAAAGTAAGGCAGGATCAGGTTACAGTGGAGGAGTATCTGTTGGAGTGTGTTTGTTGTGAGGTAATGATATCATTGAACAAATATGCAAGGAATTATGTTATATGTATTTTTCTATAGCTATCACTTACCTACTTAATTGATATTTCCTCAAACTTTACCAAAATTACATAAACAACAAAGGCTGAATGAACAAAGGATACAGAAGTGGGTTGTCAGAAGTGGAAAACATTCCTTGATAATGTGTAAGCAACTTGAGTTTAACTCAGCCAGGTTCAATAATTTCTGTTATAGATATTTATGACAGTTATTATTTTAATAACAACATATTTTTTAAAAGTCCAACTAACAATAGTATTGAATTCACTGTAAGATAAAATTATGTGATATTTTTATAAAGTTGTTTATGATAAAAAGCATCACAAACATTCAATAGAAAAGACCCAACAAAAATAGGTTCTTAGCACTTTATTTAAGAGAAACTCTACTGTTTTTATTGGATGGAAAATTAATTGCATTTCTTACTCAATTCATATGGGGCTCTCAATGATTTATTCTTAGAGCATAGGGATTATTTTTCCCATATACTTTGATAATTTAGCTTCATATATTTCATTCCTTTTTAAGTATGTTTCTAAGATAAATGACATATTTCAGTTAATAGTTATTTTTTGTTATTTTTAATTAATTAATTAATTTATTTATTTATTTATTTATTTATTTATTTATGTTTTCAAGACAGGTTCTTACTTTAGTTCAGGTTGACCTGAAATTCACTATGTAGTCTCAGCAATTCTCCTACCTCTGCCTCTCTAATGCATCATAACTCCTGGCTGGTTAGTAGTTTTGGTATGGTGATGTCATTTGTCCACTTACTAGGAAAGGAGCTGAGCATAACATTGTGAATAAACAAAATGTGGTCAGATCCTGCCTTCATTGAGCTCTATTTTAGGTTATTATCAAGGAAGAAAGACAGATATAAATCTAGTGAGCACCTGATATTTTGTATCAGAATGATTCTAGTAAAAATTACTTTAGGGCTAGAGAGATGACTTAGCTGTTAAGAAGTTTGCCTGAGAAGTCAAAGGACCCAGGTTTGATTCCCTAGGACCCACATAAGCCAGATACATAAGGTGGCACATGTATCTGGAGTTCGTTTTCAATGGCTGAAGGCCCTGGCACACCCATTCTCTCTTTCTGGCTCTCTCTCTCTCCCTCTTTATATCTCTTTCTCAAATAAGTAAAATAAAACAAAATTAAAATTAAAAAATCACTTTAAATTGTTAGTGAAAGGAATTCTAAAGCTACAAATGCAAATAACAGAATTTTAACATTCTAAAAGTTCAACATACTGTTGTTATTTTTATTTGTATAAAGAGAAAAATTCTATTTTTCTTCATGAACATTGCTTTTTGGAAGTTGTATCAATTTGTTTTGCATGAGGATTTTTTTTGGCAGCAAGTTCAGTAAGCAACTTGCAAGTAAAAAGCATTCCTTTTATATATTTTTTAAATTTATTCACAAGCAGAGATTGAGAGATACAGAGAAAAGACAGAGAGAGAATGGACATGCCAGGGCCTCTAGCCACTGCAAACAAACTCCAGATGTATGTGCCCCCTTGTGCATCTTGCTTACATGTGTACTGGTTAATCGAACCTGGGTCCTTTGGTTTCGCAGGCAAACACCTTAACTGCTAAGCCATCTTTTCAGCTTGTAAAAAGCATTCTTAAGCATTGGAAGCATAGTGATATAGCACAGTGGTAGAGTACTTGTTTATCATGGGTGAGGCCCTGGTTTCTATTACCAGCAGGACACAAAAGTCAAGCAAACAAAATTGAATAATTCTTTTGTACATTTGTCTCAAGAATCAGAAAATATTTTTGGTGTTTCAGTCTTCATCATTAAGATATATATATATATATGGATTCCCTCTAATCTCTGCTGTAGACTAATGTGAGTCTGGCCTCCACCCCTACTCAGCCTGGCTGGATGGGGGGGGTGCATTGCACAGTTTCTTGGTCTGGGGGAACTTTTCTGCTTGCATCTTCTTTATAGTTTGAAGTAACTTCTCACTTTGATTACGTGCATGATTTTCCTTTGGTCTTTGAATCTACCACATGCATATTTTCCTTATTATCTAGATCCATCACGTGGATGCTCTCACTAACTCTAGACCTGCTACCTGTATAATTTCCTTAGACTTGGGGTAGCCCTGAATGTAACTGTCTTCATTACTCTTTTCTCCTCTGAATCTCCTGGTCTCTGCTTTGACATCTGCCCTCTCATTTATCCTTGAACCTCACCATCTACCCACTTAACATCCCTACACTGAAAAACGCAGGGCAAATGCCATGCAAGTTCCTCTGAAGTCTCCCTACCCAAGCTCCTAGATTCTTCTTTCCACATGCTTACAGCTTTACTCTAATCTCTCTTTAAAGGCCTCAGTTTCTCTCAAATGAACCTTCCACATACTTGTAGCTTTAATCTCTCTCTAGAATACTCAGTTTATCTTAAATAAGCTTTCCACATATTTACAACTTTAATCTATCTTTTGTTTCTTTATTATCATTATTATTATTAACAACATATTTAGAATGGAAACATCATGTGTTGGTACCCTCTTTTCCCTAGTCCCTGCCCCCATTCCATTGGGGACCATCCTCAATGGGGTTGCGGGTATTCCCTATGGGGTTATGGGTTATACATTGTGGGAGCAGCAGATAGTTATTTTCGGGGGCAGGGAATGCCTCTGGGCATGATGTCTCAACTTGTAGCTCTTACAATCTTTCTGTCCTCTCTTCCACGAAATTCTCTAAGACATGGTGCATGAGTTTTAAGTCTACTTCAGCGATGAGCTCTTAGGAGCCTCTGGATATTTTCTTTGATAAGCGTTGAGTATCCTCAGGGTCTGTCCCTTCACCCCGGCACTGATTATCAGGTTCACCATGGAAGCAGCACTCTTGCTCGTCTCCCCAAATTCTCTTTAAAGGCCTCATTTTCTCTTAAATCCCAACATCCCTTAAGTAAACCTCAAAGTTTTTGATTTCCCCCTATATAAACTTTATAATTCAAAATTTACCCTTTAGTCTTTCTTCATTAATTCTTTATTAAAGATATGACAGAATCCAAAACTTTGGGTTTATAAATCCTGGGGGCTCCTCCTGGATGACAAAATCCTTCATTATTAGTTTCATGGATATTATGTGACAAAGGGAGCCACAAAATTTAACAAGGAAACAAGTCAATAGAATATTCTCAGAAATTGTAAGTGATAGAAGGGGAAATGAACACGATAAGGGCATTGTGACTGTGACAGAAGCAGTGACTTGATAGGGCTTTCAAGCATGCTTTAAGTCATCACTTTAGGGCAGGAAACATTTCAGAAAGAGAAAATTCTATGTTCAAACATTTTAAGCAGGAAAAGAAGTATTCAAGAAACAGAAAAAACAACAGCTATGCTTTCCATTATGTTTTAAAAATCAATACAGTCAGTTGTAGAAGTACTCTGTTTAAGAAATACAGGTTCCTTTTAAAGAAAATATTTTATTTATTTGCCAGGGAGAGAGAGAGAGAGAGAGAAATAGACAGGAAGAGAGTGAATATGAGCACATAAGGGCCTTCTGCCACTGCAAATGAACTCGAGACACATGCTTCACTTTGTATGTCTGCCTTCATGTAAGGAATTGCACTGAGGAATTGAACCCAGGACATCAGGCTTTGCAAGAAAGTGCCTTTAACCCCTGAGCCATCTCTCCAGTCTGAGATAAGGGTTCTTACCTCTTTAATTTCTTAAGTTTTCTGATTTTTTTTCCAGGCTGCACAGTAGAATTATTGGAGAAATATATTCATTTTCTCATTTAATGATGAAAATATTCTAATATGTAAGTTTTAAGTTCTAAGAAATATAATGCAGATGGATGTCTACAAAATATTGCCCATTTTCAAAGGAGGGATCTGAATATAACAAAACTATGGAATTACACTATTCAAATTGTGGTTGCATAGCTCTTCCTGGACTTAAGCGGGGGGGGGGGGGTGTGGGACAAACAACAACAAAAAAGAGGATTTAAAAAAAATATTCTACTCTTTGCTCACTTTGAAGTATATGTTTTTGATTTTTCCTTTTATTCTTTTAGTGTTACCAGTGAGTCATAAGCCAAGAAGTAAATCAATAACTGTTCAAGGAACACTGAGTATATGGGAAAATGTGGGCCCGGAAAAATAATTTGTTCATTCAGGCAAGAGTGTTCTTTTCTGCTGTCACCAAATTTTCAAAAAAGATTTTCTGTTAAAATGATGCCTAACAGAAAACAATACATAACTCACTTCCTATGTACAATAAATCTATTGTAATCCTCGTTATGATGAAATCTAGGAGTTTCAGAAGGTCTTTGGCTCTGTAGAAGGACACTACAGTACCAGTGAAGTGTTATATACCCACTTAGAGCTTCACAGTAGAAAATACAGGGAAAATGGGAATCCAGAAATGAAGTTTTACCTCAAAAAAGCTATATAACATAAACTAGGTCATCAAAAACCTGGGGGCAGCAACATTGTTTTGGTGCTCTACTAAAAAGAATTTATAAAAGTTCTGGTACCAAGATGACTCAAAAATATTGTCATGGGAAAAAGAACTTTATATATATATATATATATATATATATATATATATATATATATATATATAAGCATCATAACAAGTCATTTGTATAATTAACGTGTTCTAATTTAACAAAACCTTGGGGCCTTGGGAAATAGCTCAGCCAGTTAAGCAATTGCTTTGCAAGTGTGAGGACCTTCGTTTGATTCTTCAACACCCACATAAATGCCAAGTGTGTGTGATGACCTACCTATAATACCAGTACTTGGGAGGTAGAGACAAGGAACCTTAGGGCAAGGGAACTAGCTATTCTAGCTGAGTTGGAGAGCCCTGGATTCAAGTGAAAGGCCCTGTCTCAGTCAATAAGGTGGAAAGTGATCAAATAAGAGACCCGACATTCACCTTTGGCTTTCACATGCATGCACACACATGTGTATATACATCCATATACACATGTGACCACGTATAAGAAAGCATGCGTACATACTCATGCAAAACTATTTTGAATATATATGGTTATACTAACTATTCCATAATGAGGCAGAGTGTATGTGTCTCACTAACAGGCACAGTAAGGAGAATGTCATGTTGAACATATAGACATCATGGTCATAGTGTACTGACACTGGACTTGTTTCTACTACTTAAGCTCTACTGTAGCCTTTGTGGTTATTACTTTCATTGATTGATCACTTATATCTTACCTGGAATATTCATCCTATTGAATTTCTTCATTTATCAGTAGTCAGAAGATTTTAGTATTTCAGAACCAGAAATGACTTGTGGGATTCTTGAGTTGTTAGAATATTATTGAGTAGACCATGACCTTTGCTATCAAAAGATCTAGATTTATGTGCCGGCTGGAAAACTCACTGACTGTTTAACAAGTACATTACAAATTTAATCTTTGCCAGCATTCATGTCAATGCTAGAAATTTATCATTGGTAATATGATCAATTGAAAAATCATATTTTATGACTGTTTTTATTTGCATTTTTATGGAGTAGAAGACTTTATTGAATTTATCATTTATTGACTACTAATATATTCCCATTAAGCTGTAAATTTAATGTTGCTAGGCATGGTGGCACACCTTTTAATTCCAGCAGTTGGGAGACTGAGTTAGAAGGAAGGCCATGAGTTAAAGATTACTCTGAGACCATAGAAGGAATTCCAGGTTATCCTGGGTTACAGCAAGACTCTACCTTAAAAGACAAAAAAAAAAAAAAAAAATTCATGAATGTTTCCCGTAGGAGTCTGCTTACGAAGTTCTTACCTATACCTATAACTTGAAGTGTATTTTCCAGAAACATAAACATATTAATCTTTTAGCATATATGAATATTCTATGTCTATACCAAAATATATATCTACTATGCCTCAAAGACATGATTGCATTTGTCACTTGTCCATAAAATTAATAGATATTAGATTAGAATTTTTTTCCAAAAATACTTCCAATTGTTATTTAACTTTATTCAAATATATCAATCTTCTATTCCCATTTAATTATTTAGAAAGTTTTTCCAAATCCCCACTGATATAAATTTACATCTACATTTTGTCCAAGTAATTGCAATATTTGAATTTTTATATTGAATTGGTACTTGTTCTCAAATATGAGGACTATTTTGATGAATTTGTCTGTTATTTTTTTCTTTCCACAACAAGAGTACATCTGCCCCTTGGCCTTGGTAAACATACAGAACATTATTGCCCAAGAAAGTCCTAGTCTTTTACACCAAAGGTAAGACAAATATCCATGGTCAGTTTACTATGTGGCTTGATACAAGAATGTACCCCTCAACCTGGACTTACTCTTGTTATGATTTTTTTTCCTGACAACCCAAGTAATTTGACTTTCTTTCCCTCAAATATGATTTCACATAAAGAGGCATCATTACTACTTAACATCACCATATATATGCATGCCTTTACCACTAAGCATTCTCTCCAGCCCACATCACTGTATATTTTTTGCCCTCCAGAGAAAAGTGATACCCCAACAACTACCAAAACCTTCTAGATAACAAGTTGTACCATTTTCCTGAATGTGCTATGGGCAATGTGTCATGTGCATTGTAAAATAGGAACCTGAGCCTGGTGTGGTGGGATCATGCCTTTAATCTCAGCACTCGGAAGGCAGAGGTGAGTTCGAGGTCACCCTGAGACTACATATTGAATTCCAGATCAGCTTGAGCTACACTAAAACCCTACCTCAGAAAACCAAAATAAAAAAAAAAAGACCTGAATAGTGTCAAGATTTTTCAGAGCATTTCTTCTATGGCCTTGTTACTACCTTGGTCTATTTTCTTTTCTAGAGATGAAAGGAATGAGTTTCAGGGGTCTTAATAACAGATGTTGTAAGGGAGTATCCAGAAGAGACAACAAATAAATAGCAAGATGAGAGATAACAAATGAGTGACATTGGCCACTTGCACTATACAATATCAGAGTATATCCTTACTATTGAATAAAAGGTTATGTACCATGATTCCATCTAGATAATATTCCATTAATGATGAAGTTCGAAAACCTATTATCAGCTACCAATGGATAAAGATAGTAGAGAATGTTATTTTACAGTTAGAATAGCAAATGGAGTCTCTTTTGATTATGTTATGGTTAGATATTTTGATCATAATTGTGATTATACAAATATAAACATGTGGTAAAATTGGCCATAGTAAGAATACATGAACACATGGAAATGTATTTAAAAGCCAATGATATATTTTTTATAATATTTTAATTTTATTTATTTATTTGAGAGAGGAAAAGAGGAAGAGAGAGAGAATGGGTACTTCAGGGCTTCCAGCCACTGCAAACGAACTCCAGATGCATGTACTACCTTGTGTATTTGGCTTACGTGGGACATGGAGAATTGAACTTGGGTCCTTTGGCTTTGCACACAAGAGCCTTGACCGCTAAGCAATCTCTCAAGCTCCAATGATATATTTCTAAAATATTTATTTACTTACGCATATGTTCATGTGTATCTATGAGCATAATGAATGCCCAGCTTTATGTGGGTTGCTGAGAAATTGAATCCAGGTTAACAGGCTTTGGCATAGGAACCTGAGCTCTATCAATACCTTTCAGAGCACTTCTGCTAAGCAATATGGGCTTGCAGCTACCTCTGGCCTAGTTTCTTTTCCCAGAGATAAAAAGAATGAATGAAATTCAAGGATAGCAATAACAGATATTACCTGAGAACATCCAGAAGAAAGAAAAATAGCAAGATGATGGGTAGCAGATGCTTCACACTGTCCATATGTACTATACAATACTGTAGTATATTCTTGCTGCTAAATGAAAGGTTATGCACCATGGTTTTATCTAGGTAACATTCCAGAAATACAAGCAAATACCTTTAACCTCTTCACCATATCCCCAACCCCACCAACGAAATCTTAAAATGCTAGGTAGCCCTGGGTTTGACATCATATTATAGGTGTATAAAATGTTATTGTTGGAGAATGCTAGATGAAAGGTACATGGGACTTCTAACTTCCTATGCCTATAATTATTCCCAAAAGTTTGATTTTATTTTATTGACACATAATATTTGTACATTCCAAGTCTCCATGTCATTATTATTCAAGATGATATTTTGAATATGTTGTTAAATCTAATTTGCCTCTGTTTTATTCAGAATTTTTGCATCTAGGTTCAATAGGAATATAAGAATATTGTTTTCTTTTGTGTCCTTGTATCTTTGTCTGGCTTTGGAATCAGAGTAGTAGTGGCCTCCTAAAAAGACTCTAGTAGGATTCCTTCTATTTCGACTTTGGGAAGTTTTAGAACAATTGTAATTAGTTCTTTAAATCATTTATAGAACATGGTAGTAAACAATCAGACCAGACATTTTTTTGAGTCTGGGCACTTATAATTACTGCCTCAATGATATTAATTTGATATTTGTCTGTTCATATTTTCTTTATCCTCTCCATTTGATTTTAGTAAGTTGTATGCACACAGAATTTGTCAATTTCTTTTACATTTTAAGTGTTTTAAGAATATAATTATCCATAATGGTTTATTATACTTCTCTGTATTTCTGTGTAGTTAATTCTATGTATTCCTTTTTCAACTTAGATATTATTTAGTTGGTTCTTCTGGATTATTTTTATATTTTATTAAGTTATTTGCTTAAGGGAGGGAGAGAGAGCAAGAGACAGATAGAGAAAGAGATAATGGGTGCTCAAATGCCTTTAGCCACTGCAAACGGTCTCCAAACAAATGCACCACGTTGTACATCTGGTTTATGTGGGTTCTGGGGAATGGACCTGGGTTTTTAAGATTTGTAGGCAAGTGCTCTAACCACTTAACAATCTCTCCAACCTTGTTTGTTGTTGTTGTTGTTTGTTCACCTGGTTAAAGTTTTGTCAGTCTTGTCAATCTTGTTCATCCCTGTTCATCAAAAAAGTAACTTTGTCAGGCCTGATTATATAAGCCTGTAATTATTGTTACTCAGGAAGGTAAGGCAGGAGTATCTCAAATTCAAGGCTTAATGGGCTACAAAGTGAGTCAAAGGCCAGATTGGGCAACATAGTGAAGCCCTGCTCCCCCCAAAAAGCAGAAAAAAATGCAACGAGGTGTGGTAGAGTGCTTGTCAAACATGCCTGAGGTCCTAGGTTCAATCTCCAGTTTGGGGTGTGGGGTACTTTTGTGTTCTCACTTTTTTAGTTTTTGTTTTGGTTTTTATTTGATCTTTGTTATTTCCTTCCTCTTACTAATTTCAGGTTTGGTTTCTTTATGCTTTTTAAACTCAAAAAGATGCACTGTTAGTTTAGTTTGTTTATTTGAAAAAATATTAATTAAAATTCACATTTAAAAATATTAAAAATGCCAAAATCTCTTGTTATAAATGATATTGGATGTACTTTTTATAATTTCATGTATAATGAAAGATTGGTTGTTCTTATATCATTTGAGAAAGTATAAACTAAATGCCAAAACATCTGCAGGAAGAAGAGAAATCATCATACTTTTCCAGTTATTTTATGTCTTAGAAACAAAGTGGAGTTTAGAAATATAAATTAATGAAACTTGCATGTTAATTTCAAATTCTAATATCATTTAGAAAAGTCATCCATGAAATCCCTAGCATAAATAAGAATTGTTTTCTTTTTTATTCTATAATACTTTATTCTTTTTGCCACTACTGAACATATTATGGTGGTATTCGGTTCTATGCATGTCTGACTTCCCAGTGGATTAAAAACAAGGAAAAATTTAAGCTTCTTTCTATCTCCAATAATATGACTACCTGGGAGAGTTTGGCTATTGGTAAAATGTGACTAAAAACAATAAAATAATCTGGGTTAATTTATAAAAGAACAAACAATAGCTGTTAAATATTATAAATATATATATATATATATATATATATATATATATATATATATATTGTTGTTTTTCAAGGTAGGGTCTCACTCTAGTCTAAGATGACCTGGAATTTATTATGTAGTCTCAGACTGGCCTGGAACTCACAGTGATCCTCCTACCTCAGCATCCCAAGTGCTGGGATTAAAGGCGTGTGCCGCCATGCCCAGCTCAAATATTATAATTTTCAGTGTTTCTGATGATTTTGAGACTTCCATACAAAAATTGTAATGTTAAATCAGGATTAAGATTAAAGCAGGGGATGAAGCTAGAGCATCAGTGAAGAAGAGCAAATAATTCATTTATACTAGTCAGCATTCAACTTTGTAAGCATGTTGAGAGTTGATTTGATTGGAAGAAGGTCAAATGTTACTTCTTTCTCATATTAAAATCCAGAAGTGGGTTGTTTTAGGATGAAAGAGTTCAGGTGTTTCACAAGTATATTCAAGGATAAGATTCTCCTGTCTGATCCACTATCTACTGGCCTAGATAGCTCTTCTATATGGAGAACTTAGGTACTGCCATATTCAAATTCTTGCTTACAGAACTGGAAAAAAGGTGAACAAAGAAGCATTACATCTTACAAGGTAACAGACTTTCATGCCATTTTCTTGGGACTACATAGCTACCAGAGAGTTTAGGAAATGCAGCTTTCATTTGAAAAGCATGATGCCCAACTCAAACTTTGGAAGGTTGACAGATAAAAATAGCACAAATCATTTTAAGATCAATGAGTTACATCCACTGAATAACATACTCCATCTTGAGCATTTTTCTATGGGGGCACATTGATATCCAGCTCCCATCTAATCACTAGCTCCATAACTTCCTATGTCAGTTGGCTTTGACTTTAAACTTTGCAGTTATCTTTCATCCTTGTATAGTTAGGCTGACACCTTTTAGGATCACCATGTTGTAATTGTAATAATTAAATGTGATATTTATTTGTGATACTGACATCTGATGGCAAATACAATTTGTATATCACAGTTTATGTGCTTATCAGTCATAACTATTAGTAGATTGTCATGTTTCATTGGAATCCTTTTAAATGCCTACAAAATTTCCAAATATGCAAAGCCTTTGCATTGAATAATAATCTGTGTTGTTTTATAAAACTTGCATTTTGGTTTGTTAGTTTTTTCAGTAGACACTTGATAATTAAATCTTCAATGTATTGAAGAAAAATAACTTACTCTCAGTCAATTACTAGATTCAAAACTGAATGCTTAAGCAATAATAGTATTCACATATAGTGAAGACAGCCATATCTTAGAAATGTGTTCCAGTAATATATTCCTAGAATTTTTACCTGTTTGAATATATATTAAAGAAAATGTATTCTGAGAAAAATTTAAACTATGCATTAAACATGTTGATGATTTTGCCTTATGCATTCTTGTGAATATAAGAAATGACTATAAAGGCATAAAATATGGATATATTTAACATGTAACCTATATGTTCAGACAAAGGACTACTGTAGTGTAATGCACATATGATTGCTATGGTATATTTTAGATTCATATTTGAGTTATAAATTATTTTAATAAAATCTTTAATATTTTACATTTATACTAAGGTTAAATTCTAACACTTATATAGCACATTAAAGAATAAATAGGACATAGATTTTATATATATATATATATATTTTTTTTTTTTCTAGGTAGGGTCTCACTCTGGCCCAGGCTGACCTGGAATTCACTATGTAGTCTCAGGGTGGCCTCGAACTCATGTAGACCCTCCTGCCTCTGCCTCCCAAGTGCTGGGATTAAAGGCATGCACCACCACACCCAGCTGTTCTTTTCGTTTTTTGAAGGTAATGTCTCACTCTAGTCCAGTATGACCTGGAATTCACTATGTAGTCTCAGGGTGACCTCAAATTCATCATGATCCTCCTACCTCTGTCTCCCCAGTGCTGTGATTAAAGGCATGTGCCAACATGCCTGGACCTAGATTATATTTTCCATGCCAAATTATCATATATGGCTAATGGTGGCCTTCTGATTATGATTCTGAATTAATATTTGTTATGAGTGATAAAGAGGTTTGAAATTAATTGGTCATGTTTATTATAAACATTGCAGAGAGGTGGCTTTGTGGGGATGGATTGCATTCTTGTCGCCTTGTATTAGAATTCAGGCCAATTCTTCAACACTTAGTGAAGTGCCTGGAATAATTGTGATAATCGATGCCTTAATGACTTTACAAATGAATGCTTATTATTGATTTCATTTTCCCCAGATCCTTTGTCATTATTATTTTATTTAAAACGTAAGATTTTCATTTCTTATACCCAGTCCCTAAGAGAATGTATATAAAATTTGAGTTACTAAATCCATGAGATTATTTATAAGAATGCATAAAATTTTAGAACTGGCAGCAGGGTAATTGACTATTTAAATTGTTTTTTATTTATTTGCACATATGAAGATGTTTAACGGCATGCCAATATCTTCTTCCACTGCAAGCAAACTCCAAATTCATGCACTACTTTGTATCCAGTTTTACATGGGTGCTAGAGAATAGAAACTGGGCCTAAGCCATCAAGCTTTGCAAGAAAACACTTTTAACTGCTGAGGTATCCCCCAGCCTCTGCAATTGAATCATAAATAGGCTTCCGTTGCTACATTAGAGCACAAGATGAAATTTAAGCAGTTAAGAGCACACCTCTCACTAAATACCTAAACATAGTACTCACTGCAGAGTCCTGAATAGAAAGCTTCAAGAATTCCTGAATAAAAACAAAGAGAAAAAAATAGGAAATTCTACATGTGAATATGTTCATATTAAAACTCTTCTTCTTTTAAGATAATGATAAAACCTCTAACAGCAATTGACAAAAAGCAAGACTAATGCTGAATTAATAAAGCTTATAGGCTTTGCTCAATTTCATATTAATATTAAACCTCTATAATTTTAATTTGCATGAAAAACACTTAGACACTGAGTTAAGAGTCAAGTAAGAGTGGAACATTAGCTTAGAAAGTAAATTCACTCAGGCTACTAAGATGTAATGGGTAGTTTCTTGTATCTCCACAGAGTATGTTCACAGACTTATGGATACAAGCTTCAACTGACACCTTAAAATTAACTCTCAAACCTGTTTGTTTTGTTTCTTTCTATCTACCTGCGTATCATCTATCTACCTATTATCTGTCTATCATCTATCTTTACTGTTGGGAATTGAAGCCAGGGCCTTGCATTTATGGCCTATTACTGAGCTATAACCTCAGTCTTTAGTGTGTTGAGATAGTCTCATCATGTAGTTCAGGCTGAACATGAACTCACTATGTAACTCAGGCTGGCCTGGAATTCACGATCCTTTTGCCTCTGCCTCCTGAGTACTAGGGATACAGGAACAATATCTATCTGTATCTCTGGAAATCATCTTACTCCGAAGAGGAAACATTAAAAAAAAAAAAAAAAAAAACTCTTAGAGTTAAGACAACTAAAACCTACAAAGAGATGAGGTTTCCATGGTATTTAAATATTATCTCTTCTTGTATTAACATATTAATAGGGTTCATTACCATATTTCCACACATGTATATATAGAATACACAGGTCAACCCTACCCTCTCTGACCCAGTTGCTCTTCCCAGCTTCTCTTAGTCATGATTCTATATTTAGGTCAACTGATTTTTAGCTTCCACATATGAAAGGAAAAGACAATGCCTGAAACTACCTGCCTTTGGAATTGCTTATATACGAAAAAATAAACCTGTGTTTTATAATCCTCTTTTAGTCACATTTTCTGTGATGCAGTGTTAAAGACCTTCATAAATTAGAAAACCCATGTTGTTCCCTTCAGTACCTAACTGTGCTGTCTACTGAGCTTCTGAATTTGGCTGTCTCAGAAATGCCTCAAATCAGTTCAGCATGAGTACATCATTTTCTTCCTGCAAAACTGCTTTTCCTTCTGCAGCTTCTCATTAGTGAATGGCACAGCAGCATGGATGTTATACTGGCTGCCTCACTTCTCCCTCTCACTCCCACATGAAGATCGATAAAGATTGCTTATACCACTTCCTAAATGCTTCTGAAATGTGTCACCTCACACCGACTTTATATTACATTATATTTTTTAAAATATGAAATATAAATTACACACATGAAGCTTTATAGCTACCTTTATAACAGAATACATCATTATTGGGCAAGAACAGGCCTCTTATTCCCTTCTCTAATGTATTCTCCATCTGGCACCCATAGTAGTATTTCTAAAGTACGTGGTTCTGCTTTTACTCATTTAATGTTTAAAAGCTTCTGACTGTGCTTATAATAAAGTTTGTACTCTTTAGCACTCCTTACACTATTCTTCTTTGCACACTACTCTTGTTAATTTCTCTTGCCTTGTCTCTGGAAATGACCTTTCTGTCTACTTAGCACTTTGCACTTAGTCCTTTAACGAAGAGAATTTATCTCCTCCAGGACACTCTGACCTCTAGCAGGTCAGTGACTACATTCACTTCTCTATACTCAGAACCTAACACTGCCTGGTCTATATTAAGCATAACTTTATGATTTTATTCTTATGAGGTATGTGGGGACACCTTAACACATAGGAAAGTCCCATGGTTCTTTAAAATGCAATCTCTATAATATTCTTTGTACTTCAAACTTAATAATTAAAAACATTACCCATTTATTAGCTCACACACTTGTCATCAATCTGACACATAATAGGTTAGATGCTCTATTTAAGACTTTGCAAATCCAAAGTCAATGTATTGGCCAGGTGTAATCTCACCTGGAGCTGAGGGATTTTTTCCCCCCTAAGTTTGTTTCTATTATTGGAAGAATGGAATTCCTTATAGGTGTAGGGCACAGATCACTATTTACTTGCTGGGGACCACTCTCATTCCATAGGTCAGCCAAATCCTATTTCATGCATGTCCCTAATCTTGAGTTGAACACTGGGATTGTCTGTCAAGTTGTTTAACTACTTGAAATCTCTCTTCTTTGACAATCTACGGAATAAACTTCTCGAGTGTTTAGAAGGCCTGCTTGGATTATGGCCCTTACTCTGAGTAAACTGTGCCATGGTAACCTAACTTCAGTGGTGTGGATATTTTACCATAATCACATGTTCTGAAGGTTAGGGCAGGTTATCAAAGGCTCAGTAGCTCCAAATACACACCATTTTCAAATCCCATGTTTTTTCCACTTTTCCAGTTTTAATTCTTACAAAATTTTTATATATTACACTAATATTGTTGGGAATTCTATTTTCTAATTTTGCATTATCATGCATATAACATAGACATTAACACTGTAGAATGTCACTATACATTCAGATGCATGAATGCATTTGCTTGATAGAAGATACCATTAAAAGATTAATCCCAACCAGAAATGGTGGTGCATGCCTTTAATCCCAGCACTTGGGAGGCAGAGGTAGGAGGATAGTGGTGAGTTCAAGATCACCCTCAGAATTCATAGTGAATTCCAGGTCAGCCTGGGCTAGAGTAAGACCATACATTGAAAACCAAACAAACAAACAAAAAAATTATTCCCGTCATCTAATGGACAAAACAAACTAAATTATTGACTTTAGAAGAGTATTTCTTAGAGACAATGTTATAAATGATAACAACATGTATGTCAATATAGACACGTTTAAAATTTAAACTTTTAAGAATGCTTTTTTTCAGTTTATATAGTTACATTTTTAGTTTTTATTCATTTTTACATTTTGTCCTTTTTATACATGTAGATAATGTATTCTGATCTGATTTTTCCCCAATTACCTTCCTTTATCTACCTCTTTCATAGGGTTGTGTAAGTTGGAAAAACAGAGAAAAGTCAATACAGTAATTCAATATGATCATTAGTTAGCTTTACCATTGTCTTTCAAAAACATCCCTGAGATATACTCCAGCAAATGTTTTATGGCTGTGGACCTTGGTTGGCATTTAAAATATGTTATTCTTGCTTCTATCCTTATTTATTTCTGTTGCTGTTAGTTTATTCTCAATAGACTATTGTTTATGTGTTTTATAAGGCAATAGTGATAGTGACTTTGAATGTTATACCTCTACAAGGAGGATGTCTACCTCACTCACACTATATCACTTTGTGTTGTTCTATCACTGAAAATAAATGTCAAAAGTGGTGAGAATCTGAGACTGGGATATGACCCCAAGATAGTAGACCAAAAGAGGGGAACAAGAGGTGATGAGAAAGGGGAAAAGACAAAAGGAAAGATGTAGCACAAAGTCAGAAATGAGGCCAAATTAAGGGGTAGGGCACAATGGGTAGACAGGGTTCACATAGCCTAGGCTGGTTTCAAACTCACTATTTAGCCAAAGATTACTTTTAACTACTGATTCTTCCTCCACCACCTCCTTAGTTCATCTGTTTTGTTTTTCTTTCTGTTTCCTTTTTTACTTTTTAAAGAATAGTATTTTTAAGAAATATGGGTCATACGTTGTCCTCATTATCTAAACATATCACATAATTTAATCATAACAATTTACTTCAGAATGGAGGAAGTACTGTCTTGATGGCAACAAGTAAGGGATAGTCATAGAAAGGTCAACACTCTGAACAACATTGCTGGCTCAGACATTGTTCTCTTCCCCAACTTCTACATCCTTTGGGATTGTTGGAGATAATGCAATGGAGGAAAATGAAGCCAAACACATGGAGACTCACTAAGGAGACCTTGCTAGATTATACCAAGGGATGTTGAGTTCTGAAACCTGTTATACGGGTAAATATTAAAAGAACAGGATCAAATAATGTCTAAGATTAAAATACCCCCAGATATGGAGAATATTTGAATCTTGGAGCACTGGAAGGAGAGGAAAAATTATGGCAAATTTCAACTTGGAATGTTAAGTATTATCAAGGTTTCAAACAGTGCATAAAATACCCACCTTTGACTGGAGGAAGATAATCATAAACTCATTACATGTTCCAATGAATAATGTAATATTACAAAATCTCTATTATTCAAAGGAAAATATGGAAAAACTATTTAACACCTGGCTTAACAGTTGACAAATAGATTCTACATACAGCTGGCTTTGATACAACAATTCATGTACCCTCCAGAAAAAGTCATTACACATTCTCAAATGGGTGAGTGTACATAATATTTTATATAATAAAAATAATATTGACCTTGGGAACCCCATTTCTTGAACATGTATTCAGAGTCGTTGGTTCACCCTTTGGGAACTGTTATAGTGGAATAAATGTGAATATTTATATGTGATATACTTTAGTAGCTAGGTCAGACCACCAAGCAAAGGAACATGGTATTCAGAGAATGATTAATTTGTTCGATTGATTGTTTGGATTTTTTTCTATTTACATTTTTCCAGAGGGAGGATTTGAGGTAAGATCTCACTCTAGCCCAGATTGACTTGGAATTCACTGTGTGGTCTCAGGCTGGACTCAAGATCACAGCAATCCTTCTACCTCAGCTGTCCAAGTGCTGAGATTGTAGACATGTGCCACGAAGCCTGGATTCCATCTAACTTTTATTTATTTATTTTGAGAGAGAGAGAGAGAGAGAGAGAGTTGGCATGCTGGGGTCTCAGCCACTGAAATTGAACTCCAGACACTTGTGCCACCTAGTGGGCATCTGCAACCTTGTGCTTGCCTCACCTTTGTGCCTTTGGCTTATGTGGGATCTGAAGAGAGATTAAACATGGGTCCTTAGGCTTCATAGGCAAGCACCTTAGCTGCAAAGCCATCTCTCCAGCCCTCTATCTTTTTATAAATAATTTTAAAACTATTTAAATTTGTTTATTTGCAAGGAGAGAGAGAAGAGAAACAGACAGAGAGAATGTGTGTATTAGGGCCTCCAGTCCCCACAAACGAACTCCAGGTGCATGTGCCCCTTTGTGCAACTGGCTTTATGCAGGTACTGGGGAATTGAATCCAGAATTTTAGGCTTTGCAGGCAAGCAACCAAGTACCTGAACCATCTTTATAGCCCTCTCTCTCTCTCTCTCTCTCTCTCTCTCTCTATATATATATATATATATATATATATATATATTGGTTTTTCGAAGTAGGGACTCACTCTAGCCCAGGCTGACATGGAATTCACTATGTAGTCTCAGGGTGGCTTCAAACTCACAGCGATCCTCCTACCTCTCCCTCCTGAGTGCTGGGATTAAAGGTGTGAGCCACCACGCCCGGCATCCTCTATTTACATTTTTAATGCAGCACAAAATAAAGTAAACTGTGTGTTCTCAGAAGTCAGGGTAGTCATTCTTAAATAGGCAAGTAGCGAGTCATAGTACTAGGACTATTTCTTGATATGAGTGTTAATTCAATGACTGTACTCAGAAAAAAAATTATCTATCATCTATCTACCTATCTATCATCCATATATTTATCTATCTAGTCACCTCTACTTTATGTATGTTGTACTTTTGAAAACAGTTTTAAAATGGAAACGATGTTTATGGGCTCAATATTTTTTGCAGGTCTTGTTCAGGTAATGACAGCTCCGTGAGGTCATGAATGCAAAAGCCCCTTCCTGTCTGGAAGACAGTGTCCCTCTACATCCTGTGGCACTTACTTAAAAACATGGAAGGAGGGCAGGAGAGATGGCTTAGGGGCTAAGCGCTTGCCTGTGAAGCCTACGGAACCTGGTTTGAGGCTCAGTTCCCCAGGACCCACGTTAGCCAGATGCACAAGGGGGAGCATGCATCTGGAATTTGTTTGCAGTGGCTGGAGGCCCTGGCGCTCCCATTCTCTCTCTCTCTCCTCTCTCTCTCTCTCTCTCTCTCTCTCTCTGCCTCTTTCTCTCTCTGTCGCTCTCAAATCAATAAATAAAAATGAACAAAAAATATTTTAAAAACATGGAAGGAAAACATCATCCCTACTAATGGTTACAATATAAGACTTCAGTCTACCAATCAAATAATATTGATGAATAATTTGATTGACATGATGAATGCAGAAGAATTTCTATTGAGTTAAAAATTATATTTGGTATGCAACAAAAACCCTAAATTTCTAAACTATTAAAAACTAAACATTCATTAGAGTTGTGTGTAATACTTCCATTTTCTTACAAAATTATTATTTATTACATTATGATAGCTATTAATGAATTTTTGAGAGATGTACTGATTTTTTTATATCTTTAATTGTGCTCATTCTTTAATTTCTATGAAACTCTTTAGCTCAGTCAGTATTTCTACTCTACAAAAGTTTCTTAAAAGGTAGACTCCTTATAAAATATAAATAATTTTAAGAGTACAAAATCGTAAAGCTTATGAACAATAATATAGAACAAAATCTAGATAACTTTGTTTTTTTGATGAGTTTTTAAATAAAGTAAAAATTCAGTGTTTTGGGAAAAAAAGGTAGTTTCTCAGTGGGCTTAATGATTCTCTTTACTCTAGTGTTGTGGAAGGATATTAGTTAAAAACTCTTATCTGGTTGAATCCATTAATTCCAAATTCAGTATGAATTAATTGTTAGTGTACTCTGAGAATGTGACAATAATAACTTTTAATGTCACACAGAAAAATATCCCAGCGGGATGGTTTCCTTTGTTCTATACAAGTCTGGACAATTTCAAGGAAAGTCTTGACACATCTTCATGGCACATATAAAGCTGTAAGTTTGCTATACTTATGTTAATGGATTCCCTTGTTGAAGATAGCAAACGTGTCATATATAATTGCCTATTCTTATGGATTAGTAAGATTGAATATGCCTAATGCTTTCATAAATGTGTCAAAAAGTGATCATTTTGGCATCAAGATTAACTTAAAACCTACACATATGTAGAATAAGTACTGTATTTTAAATAAACATAAACAGTGTTGAAAGTTAAATCAATAGGGAAATGAATTTATGAGCCATACTTTTACAAAAGCAGTTCACAAAAGAATTTTTTTCTTTTGCTTAATGTTGGGGAAATGGCAGATAAGTTATCTTGATAGTGTGTTCTTGCCTGGGTAGTATTTTAATTCATTGTTTAGTCCTGGAATTACACTCTAGGTTATCTCAATAAAAAGTTATAGTTACTCTTGCTATGATAGGTGTCTCATTACATGTTGTTACTAGTACCATACCTAATCATTCATACTTCCACATACTTCTTTGTTTACTTTTGATTTTAGACTGCATTCATCACTGCTTATTCCTACGTTGGAATGTACATTAAAATAAGTAGAGAGTATTGGACATTTCCTTGCAGTCATACATACTAGAAGTATGCTATAATATCAGGCAGCAGTCAACACACAGAAGCATAGCTTTTTTTGTTAACATGCTATGGAATGGAGAAAACAGTTCTTATAATAAAGCAGTATTTACATGTTTAATCAAGAGACATATGGACAGTGAGTCAGGGTATAAGAGTAAAGATGATTCCACTAATTCAGTGATTTTTATCATATTATAGAAAATAATAATAAAATTGCTCCACAACCTGATGTCTTAGTAGTGTGAATTTCACAGGCTGGAATACCTGAATTAATGGAGCAGAATTCTTGATATTAAACCAGTTAGTATCAAGGTATTTGCTGTCAACAGACAGATGAGAAATTAATTTTCTAATCTGAAAACCACACACAGGGAATATTTGGAAAATTCTTGAATTCCAGGATTATGCAAGTTGAAGAAACAATAGGATGCCCCATGATTTAAAAAAAAAATTCCTACATCTTTTCACTTTTTATAGTGCGCTGAGCAATTTATTTGTAAAATAAATGATTTTTTATATATAAATGCTATGGAATCATGTTCCTTATCTTTTTTGTCATACATTTGAATCCCTTGGGCAGCTTGTTACCATGGTGAATATGAGTAACCCCTCTGAGGAAGGCCCTCAGTGGAATGGGAGTAGAGAGGAGTAGGATGAGACCAGCAAGTGAGTTGTCCATATAAATAAGTTACTAATCAATAAGATAATTTTAAGCCACTAAAACAATTGGCTTGGTATCACAAGAATATTTTCTGATTCGTGTGTATATTAGTCCATTTTTCATTGCCAATAACAAAAGACCTCAGACCAGGTGATGTATAAAGAAAAAATAAGTTTGCTTTTTCTTAGTGTTCTGGAGAGATAAGGCCAAGGGGATCTGTGTAGTGATATTCTTCTTGAAAGCAAAACCCCAAGGTAGCATAAGATATTACTTAGAAAGAGAGATGGGAGCATGTAAGTGTATATCTTTTCTGTTACCATCTTATAACATACCAGAATTCAATCATAAGAGCTCTACCTAAATAAGTTTATGTAATTCTAATCACCCTCCAAAGACCCCACCAATAAATACCATAGTAGGTTATGATTCCCTCTCCCTTAATATCTCAAAATAAAATTCAAATTTCAATACAAGAGTTGTATGGGAGGAACTAAAACCATAGAAGTTGATAGGGGCAGAGCCTCAAAATTTGTTTTTCTAATAAATTCTGAGATAATGCTGATGCTTACCATGGTCATCTAGGCATAGATTACACTTTAAGAACTTCTACTCTGTAAAACAGGAATTGTTCACCAATATTACTCAAACTCCAATATGCTTGTGAATCTTATTGTAAAGCAAGCAAAGCTCATGGACTCAATAAAAATGGGTAGTGTCATAAGCACCTCATGAGCTTTGGACTAGTTTTCTGTAAAACCCACATGAAGATGAAATGATCTCTAGTATCACTGTGGGAATCAATCATTACTATTCTTTGGGTAGTGGGAGAAATTGCAAAACAAAAAAGAACTTGATAAGGCAGCAAAGAAATCATGAAATCAACCTGATGGTTAAACTCAGAAAGAAAAAGCTATACTAAAGATAAACTAAGGCAATTTCATTGTTTCTTCTTATTTTGGATACTTTAAAAATTAGTGTGTAAAATAGACCTTTTAGTATTGTGTGTTGCCTTCACCTGAGTTTTAAAAACTTTTATTGACAATCTCCATACTTATAATTCATATACCATGAGCTTAATCACCTCCCACCAAGCTCACGTTTCCCAGATCTTTTCCCTATGAATCCCCTCTTTCCAACTACTCTGGCTTCTATTTTGATACCATAATTTTCCCTCATATTATTCAGGTTTTGTATAGGTAATGCCAGCCAATGTGAGGTCATGATTATCACAGCTAGCCAGTTTCTGTCTGGAAGACAGTATTACAAAGCATTCCTCTTCTTCATTGGGTTCTTACATTGAGCATTTAGAACCCAGTAGATTTGGAATAAAACAGTGTTGAGTTACTGTAGCAGACAACTTCAGGTTCGGTGAGATGAACTTCCAGACCAGGCACAGTTATTGAGGAAGGGATTTATTGAAGCTTACAGATCCAGGGGAAGTTACATAATAGCAGAAGAAACTGGCCTGCTTTCACAGGACCAAGCAGAGAGAGAGACAAGCACAAGCCTAAAAGCCACACAGCACAGCACACTTCAGGAACTCCAGCTAGGCACAATTTGCATATCTTTAGATTGAAATCTCAAACCCACCACCACACCTTAAGATCCACACAATGACATTGCCTCCAGCCAGATGGCTAAAGATGCAAACTACAAACAAATAAACAACTGAAATATATTGGGGGCCATCTATTCTATTCAAACCACCACAGTTACCTATATATTCTGGGTAGTATTCTTGACCCTTTTCTTTACTTGCAAAAGGGCACAATGGGATCTGAATGACTTCTAGTTCTTATGGTAAGTCTAGCTACAAGTTTTGTATTTCCCTTGTCAACTTTCTAGCCATACTATTCAGCAGAGGGTGAGTAGGTATTAGAGGCTATGCTTTCTGAAAAATCTCAATACAAGTTATAATTGGAAACAATAAAGAAATAAAATAGCACTCATGCTCTAAATGATTTTTATGACATGTATCCCCAATCTCTAGTGGATAATTAATGTACATATTATAATTAGTCACATGTTATGATGCATTGAAATTATATATATATCTTAAAACATGACAAAACACTTATGCTTAATTTTTTATTTGTTTGTTTGTTTTTGTTTTTGTTTTTAGAGGTAGGGTCTCACTCTAGCCCAGGCTGACCTGGAATTCACTATGTAGTCTAAGGGTGGTCTTGAACTCACCACAATCCTACTACCTCTGCCTCCTAAGTGCTGGGATTAAAGGCGTGAACCACCATGCATGGCTTGTTTAATTTTTGATTTGTCTCTACTTTGGGGATTTGCAAGATGTGTATGTTGAGGATACCAATGATAACATCTGTGTAACATGGTTGCACATTCTCATCTTTGGAATATATTCACCTATGCTAGTGAGGTATTGTGCCTAGAAATGGAGTTTAGTATAATGAACATAGTGGTATACTGATTTTAAAATATAAGTTACTTTTGATAAAACAACAGAATCAATAATCCTAAATCTCTTTCTTTTTTTATTAATTAGTTTTTTACTCAGTGAATACAGTCAAGTTGGTACCATTGTTAGGCTCATCCATATCCTAACCCCTCCCCCTGGGCTCCCCTTGTTAAGGTATATGGGACATGCATTGTGGAGTTAGCCCACAGTTATGGGTAGGAGAAATGTCTCCATATATCATGACACAAATCTCTTTCAATAAAAGGTACCTGTGACTCTGAAGATAAATAGAGCATATGACTATCCACATAACAAGTTGATATGCGGTATGGATTTCACTGACATAAATCATTTTAATTATATTAATATACTAAGTATTATAGTATAACTTTGTGAAAACAATGCTATAATATCTCTGACTTAATATTAAAAAATGAAGATTTCTTATAGAAATAATGGTGTTTTGACACTGTGAAGAAAATATTTCCTTTGAAAAATGTGCACTAACTATTCTTATTTGGCATCATGACGAAAGTATTGGCTAATGCAACATAACATGTCAACAAACTAAAAGGGATAAATATTGAGAAGGAAGAAATCAAGCTATCTTTGTTTCCAAATGAGATGATTGAGATTATGTGAAAAAAATATTAGGTTTCCTGGAACTAAGACATAATTATATATCAAAGCTTCAAGTCACATGATTAATATGCAGAAGTTGATTATTTTTAATACCAGAAAATAATTGGAATTTGAAATTAAAGATAAATGCTACTCAGTTTAGCAAACCCTCCTTCCAAATCTATGCAAATTTCCTGTTGAACATTTGGCATCTTCATATGAACTCATCCAAGTGTGCTGTTGCATAATATGAAAGGGTCCAGCAATAGAAAGTCAGTAAGCAAGAGCTTAGAGAATTAATGAAATAAGCCAAAAGGTTCGTGGCCCATGTAAGGAACACATCTGAGAGAACCCCATGCATGAATAACCAAATAAATCTCAAAAAAGCCCAGCAAAAAACCACAAAATATTCTGTTTTTTTCCAAAATGAGTCCATATTACTAATACTTGTCAATCAGGAACTAAAAACACAGTTGAATATAAACTATTTGAACTTCCTCTAATTCTTCCTCACTGTATCCTTGGTAGGTAACCTAAAAGGGAAGTGGAAAAGATAGGCAAGAGTGTGTAGTCTTATATATATTGTGTCAAATCTGAGATGAGAAAAGAATATGGAATTGGATGTGAGATTAATTTTCTAATTTATGCTATATATTTAATAACAGAATATGATTGATAAATATCAAAGGAAATTATTCTTACTTCATATAATACAGAAAAGCTAAATAAATTAACTAAAATACTCTTTGGGTAGTACACACAAGATCATTGTTGATGATAATACACTAAGAGATAAAGCCATTAACTATTTGTACTATAGACTTAGCTAATTTGACAAACTTGTAACCGTAAAGTGCCAAAAGAAGGGAGGTTAATGAGCTTTGATATGTTCTCTATATCAGCCTCCTTGTTTTATTTTTTCTTGAGAGCATAGTCTGTTTCACCAGTGAGGAAAGATACATTAAATAAATTCACAATGTCATATATTTGATGATATTTACAAAGCTATGCTAGAGAAGAAATGAGAGGGGAGAGGGGACAAATAGGATATTATGAACAGAGTAGACCATGGCTTATTTATCTCTGTCTTTAGTGTGTTGCCTAACATCCATAAGTCAGATATAAGTAAATGTTAATACATGGATACATGACAGAATCAACAGTGTTAACCTCTTCTTAGGTTACATGGCTACTAGGTTAAAACTCCATTCTATTTAACTAATATTATACTCTTTATAAAACTAGCAAAATATTCTCTTCATAATAAAAAAGAATAAATTCTTATTCATTGAATAGTTACTAATCACTATGTAAAAGGTATACATTACTTTTGTATTATGTAATGGACATAGCATACAATATATTTTGAGATATATTAATCTTTCTTTGTTTTCTGAGGTGCCTTAATGTACAACCTTAATTAAAACCTTAAGTCAACAAGGTATGGCATTAGCCATATCTACGGCGTGAAAGGCTCCATGGGACACAGAGTATTCATAAAAAAGATGTTGAGATCCTCCATAAAAGATGAAATGGAGGAGCACCAGAACATCCAGGTGCCCCTCAACATTATTATGTTAGGCCATTCATAGTTAAGGCTGAAACATGAACAGTTATGGATTCTCATGTATAAGGGCAGTATTATCTCACTTATTCAAAATTTTGGCCTGAGGGCTGGAGAAATGGCTTAGTGGTTAAGGCAATTGCCTGTGAAGCCTAAGATCCCAGGTTGAATTTCCCAGGACCCACATGGGATCCAGATGCACAAGGTGGTGCATGTGTCTGGAGTTCATTTGCAGTGGCTAGAGGCCCTGGCATGCCCATTCTCTCTTCTCTCTCTCTTAAATAATAAATAAATTATTTTAAAAAATTGTTGGCCTGAGTGAAGAAGAAGTCCTCCATCCACAATCTACTTCAGCTTATTATAGCTCATGATCTAATAGTAACTATCAAAAGAATTTTATCCCCCATTTGATACTATTAACTATTGGGGTAGATAGAAGATAGGTAAGGCCTCAGTACCTATATTAACAGCAGGCAAAGTAACAGTTTTAACATATTCATAGTCACAATTGCAACTTAATGTAATAATCAACTCAATTAAATTTAATGGAAAGTCCATTGTGAAAGAACAAAATGAAAATTTGTTTTGAAACTGGATATAACTATGAACACAGTTTTAGCTTGTAATTGATTTGCATTTGACAATCATTAAATATTTCACTAAACATTTTGAGTACTTGTTCTATATCAAGGAATCTTGTAAGAGCTCAAAGATTAATACTTTGTCTTCTAACAATAATAATTATAAATAATTTATAATATTATTAAGCACTTCCTACCTTCTGGAAACTTTAAATATTTTTAACCCTTTAAAACAATCATTTTCTGTGTGTTTTATTTATTTATTTTTTTATTAGTCAGTTCTGTATTCAGCAAATACAGTCAGTTTGGTACCATTATTAGGCTCATCCATGACCTACCCCCTCCCCTTGGCCCCTCCTTGTTGAGGTATACGGGTCATGCATTGTGGAGTTAGCCCACAGTTATGGGTAAGCTAAATGTCTCTGCATATCATGACCCAACATGTGACTCTGACATTCTTTCCGCCCCCTCTTCCGCCAAATTTCCCTGAGCCATGTTGGCTTCATTTTTGGTCTGCTTCAGTGATGAGGTGTTGAGGGCCTCTGAGGCTCTGGCTCTCTGATTTGGTAGGAGTTGATTTTTCTCTATGCTGATCTCCTTCCCCCTTGTGCTGGTGTCCGGTTCATCAGGAAAACAGCCCCCTTGCTTGTTTCTCGAAGTTTTCTTAGTTTCAGCCGGGGCCCTTTTGAGGTATGATGGGGTGGCTCTCTCCTTAGGGTCTACATCTATCTGAAAAAGAGAAGCAGATTCTCCAACGGAGAGTAAGTTAGCACCAGGACAAATGAGATAACCCTTACTTTTTTTTTATAGAGAATTTAATAGGTGTAGGCCCTCTTGTAGCCCACAATTGATAGTAGCTTGATACTGGAGAGTGGGCTTATGTTTGGATATGGTTCTGACTTGTTTCCCAGCTCCAGCTATGGGTCCCATACCAGTGAGGGGATCAGTTAGCCAAATTGAGAGCAGTTGGTTCCCCACCATGGCTGTGTGCCACCACTGCACTTGTGTGGGCATCACAATAAGTTATTTGCTGCTAAGTAGGTTAGACCATGCGTTGCTTCTATAGATATTGGTCAATTTCCCCCAGTCGCCCATGTAGCCCTTCTGGCACTAGACGCGCTGACTGTCTGGGGACTGACTCTCGTCCAACTTCCAGCCATGCCATTCTAATTTGCATGTCAATCACATAAGGTATCTTCAGCAGTAGGGTCTTACCACTAACCTTTGGTGGGTCATCAAGTACTCTGACAGAAATCTGTCTGTCTTTTAGGAAACCTTGTAGGTCTCTCTGATCAAAAGCTCATTGTGGATGATAGCCCCATGCTGGTTCTGGGAGTTACAGGTCAGTGCCCACTAAGAAAATGAGGAAAAAGATAACTAATATACAAGAGTTAGAGATAAGAGAGAGAGAGACAGGGAGAGGGGAAGTGAGGGAGGGAAGATGTAGGAGACTAAGGTTAGTCTTAATCTTACCCTCTCCAGTGTCTTGTGGTTCAGGTGTTCCCTGTAAGGGCCTGGTGAAGGATCAGCCATTTGGTCTATCTTTTAGTAAGTAGAAGATTATGGTACCATTGCCGTTTGGGTCTAGATTTGTGTTTCCCACCCCTTTGATGCCCTCCCCTCCCTCCCCTTCCATCCTAGTGTCTAATCTAGGAGATGCTTGCTGGGTATGTAAAGTTTCTTCGGTAGATTCAGGTTAGGTGCTGTAGATGAGTGAGACTATGTGGCGATTTTTTTTCTGTGATTGGGTAAGTTCACTGAGAATGATCTGTTCCAGGTTCAACCATTTTTCCTCAAATTTCATTGTGTCATTTTTTCTTACTGCTGTATAGAATTCCATTGTGTAGATATACCACATCTTAGTTATCCATTCTTCTAGTGATGGACATCTGGGTTGATTCCAGCTCTAAGGAAGTACATTCCATGATATAGGAATGGAAAAAGACTTCCTGAACAAAACCCCAGTAGCTCATGAACTTAAACCATCACTCAACCAATGGGACCACATGAAGCTGAGGAGTTTCTTTACAGACAAGCATACAATTAGCAAAGCCAATAGATTACCCACAGAATGGGAGAAAATATTTGTGGGTTATCCAACTGATAGAGGCCTAATCTCTAGAATCTACAAAGAACTCAAAAATCTAAACAGTAAGAAGTCAAACACCCCACTCACAAGATGGGGCAAAGAGCTGAACAGGCAGTTCACAGAGGAAGAAATAGAAATGGCAAACATACACTTAAGAAAATGTTCATCATCCCTAATCATCAGAGAAATGCAAATTAAAACAACTATGAGATTCCACCTTACCCCAATAAGGATAGCAAGCATCAAAAAATCAAATGAAAATAAATGCTGGCGAGGATGTGGAGAAGTAGGGACACTCATCCACTGTTGGTGGGAATGTAGGATGGTACAACCACTTTGGAAAGCAATATGGAGACTTCTGAAAAAGCTGAGTATAGAGATACCAACAGACCCAGTTATTCCCTTACTGGGCATCTACCCTAAAACCTTCAAACCACAGACTAAAGAGATTTGCTCAACCATGTTTATAGCGGCTCAATTTCTGTGTGTTTTATTACACAGTTTAACAGATAATATCACAAATTCAGAGAAATTAATAAAGTAGCTCAGATTTATAAAGATAATAAATGACAAGACTTGAGTGGAAAAATATCTTTCTGTCTCTGAGTCATTGCCTATTTTCTAATCTTACCTTTGTAAACTTGGTTCCCAATTTCCTCTTAGTTCGTGTAGACTAAAAATAACTTGCAATTTGCATTTATATTACTGTAGGATGGCCAAACAAATTATCCTCCAAACCAGTATACTTTTAAACATGAAAGGAGGTATTCACATACAACACAATCCTTGTTTCTTGTCTGGGTTAGTGAAAGTTTGTTTAGTTTATACATTCCCAGAGAATTTACCTGATAGTCATATGATGTTATATCAGATGCAGAGGTTGGTAATGAATGCCTATTGAGGGAATAAACATACCTTGAGATAATTTGACTCTAAATCTACAATATTCCAACTCTTCCCCCAGTCATGAAGTTCTAATCAGTCAATCAGTTTTATGGAATTTTCACACAGGCATGAGACTTTTTTTTCTGAGAGTGTCAGTTCATAGAATTAAAAATTACCCCATAACAGTTAATGTAGCCTATATTATATGCAAAGTTTCAGGCAGAAAATAGAAGACATGTTGGGAAGGATTTACCTGCAAAGTATTCAATAGAGAAATGAAACACAGGGCAAGAAGTGGAATGGTGCTAGCTGTGGCCATAGCCAGAAAAGAAGGTCTGTCTTTCAGAACTGTACAGGTGAACTGTTATTGTGGACAGGAGGCTCCATTTCATGGGCTCTCAGTCATATTAATACAAGAATTTAGAAAAAGACTCAGTAGAAAGCTGAAGGACAATTTTACTAGCACTGGAGAGAGAAACAACAGAGTAGGCTAGCTGTAAATCTTGGCAGATGCTAGGAAGAGGTTGATGGATAGCAGGAAGAAAGTCATGGCTTTTGTGTTAGGGACCACAAAGCAGGCAGGCTCAGCAGTGGAGATCAACTAGCAGTTGCATGGTGAGTGAGAAAGTCCTCACAGAAACAGTGAAAAACCCAGAATGTCTGAGCAAACATGCTTAGGATTTTGGCCAGATCAACAGAAGAAATAAGTACAAATGGCTAAGGGAAAAGTTATGTTTTTTGTTTGTTTGTTTTAGTTAGAACTCAGAAAAAGTGGGCATGCTTGGCAGTGAAAAATCTATAAGCAACTGCCTGGAGGGAGTGGCTTTGTGGATTTAAGTACATTATCTCATTAAGGGGATAAATATTGTCCCATCTCCTTAGCATGAGAAGTGATTTCTTGGCTGGGTGATTGACAGGTTCAGTTGGATTAACTCTTATGGCAGGGGACCATAATTTTATTTGGAGGGCAGCTTAGAGTGCCATGTCTCTACCCAGTGCCAGAGGTAAAAAAAGAAATCCAAATTCTATTCTTTTCACTTGGAAGAAGTGGCCTTCCCTCAACATATTTCCATTCTCCTCCCTTTACCAAGGAAAGACGAGGTGGGATCCAAGGCTTATCATGAGGGAAGGCTTGATCCTCAGTGGCCTCCAAGCCTGCTAATGCCTATGTTGCTACCTAGTAGAGGAAAGGCAGCCACTGCTAAGGCTGACATGAAGAGCAGAGAGAGTGGACAGGAATATCTTCTCTAGCTGTGGCAAGAGAGTAGTGCATAGCAAACTGACATATTGGACTGTCTGTGTCTTGCTCAATAATCTGGGACTAAGTGTGAAAATATTCCTCCAAAAATGAATTTGGAACTCAGCACTGATAAATAATCCTGGGAAAAACTGTGCTTCAAAATTCTGATAATTATTTGTTTTGCTTATAGATTTTAGCCAAATTTCTTGGTAGTCTGTTCTGTTACCCAGCCCCTCTAGAGAGTGGTATCTTTAGTAATAATATATAGACACTCTAAAATCCTACAAAGCTCAATTTAACTTTGAGCTCTCTCCTGTCACTTTTAAATATGTTCTCTGAGTCTCAGTTTCTTCTTCCATAAAATGGAAACAAGAAAAACAATAAGAAATAGTGATTGTTACTACTTACAATGCTAGAATTCTACTATAGTTGTTTATTAGCATAGAAAATAAATTGTTATATTTTTCCAACATGTTGCTTTTAGTTTACCTACATATCTATTAGCTGTATCATATTGTTTTAGTCAATTCACTTGTTGGGATATCCAATTTGCCTTCTGTACCACAATGCTATGCCTTAGTTTTTAATGAATGGCTCCTCCTTCCATCAAGAGCAATGTCATTTCTCATGCTTCTATGTACATAAAACAGTCCAGTCCTGAAGAACAAGTAAGAGCGAAATGTTGACAGCAATATAACAATGCCCTAGAAATCAACAATTGGTAAAATCATAGTTTATTCATTCAGCAAAATATTTTTGTTAACCATATTATAATTTATGATTAATTTATAATTCACACTCAATGCTAAGCCTTTCTCTAAGACTTATTTTTTGAATATCTATAGAGTTCACATTGTGTATTTATTTATTCAACTTATATGCAATAAAAGCATGCTTCAGAAGTATGTAGTGGTATCTGCTTAGATAGCTTGCTTGATCACAAGTGAAGAAGCTGAGTAGACACTTTGGGATGTCAGTTATGGCTTCGCTACAAATACATTCCTACTGTATATTCATTAAGACTCTTATGAATAATTGTATACAAAATTTTAATGATGCTTTCTGTTTCATCCTATCATATTTATAAAAAGAAAAATTAAATTCCTAAGATATGTTTTGTACTGTCTGTGAAACTCAGAATCTATTCACTCAACATTATTCAAAAGTACAAAACAAGGGCTGGAGAGATGGCTTAACAGTTAAGACACTGCCTTCAAAGCCTAAGGATGCATGTTTGACTCCCCAAAATCCCACATAAGCCAGACACACAGTCAATGTCAAGTGAAAATTTAGTTAACTTGATTAGCTTGTTTGAGAAATATAGCCCTGGATTTCAAGAATTAATATTTCTAGTGCTGGTGGATCAACCCCATTGATAGCTCTGATTCTTCATATTTTTTTTTCAAGGTAGGGGTCTCACTCTAGACCAGGCAGACCCGGAACTATGTAGTCTCAGGGTGACCTCCAACTCATGGTGATCCTCCTACCTCTGCCTTCCAAGTGTTGGAATCAAAGGCGTGTGCCACCATGCCAGGCTTGCTCTGGCTTCTTCATCATGGATGTTTGCAATGTCTTCTCTGGGAAGGTTTTCTTGCTCTGCACCTTTATTCTGTGTGTCTTCTTACAGCTTGCTTTGATTATTATGGTGTTAGAAGACTTGACTCAACCAAAGATGTCAACAGGTTGTTACATATCTTTCTTTTTCTGCCAGTCTTACACCATGTCTTTGATACAATGTGTACTGGAAATGTATAAATTGCATACAAGGGGAAATTATTCTTCAACTAAAGAAGGGATGTGGGCATCAGGAAGAACAAAGAAGGAAATGACATAATAGTAAAACATAGTGAGCTTTAAAGATTATTATAAATGTACTATAAGACTGAAGCTGGCTGGGCGTGGTGGCACATGCCTTTAATCCCAGCACTTGGGAGGCAGAGGTAGGAGGATTGCCGTGAGTTCGAGGCCACCATGAGACTCCATAGTGAATTCCAGGCCAGCCTGGGCTACAGTGAGACCCTACCTCGAAAAACCAAAAGAAAAAAGAAAAAAAAAGAAAAAAAAGACTGAAGCTGTACAATTCATATGGGAGAAGTTGCACATATTAAAAACAATCTTAGGGCTGGAGAGATGGCTTAGCTGCTAAGCGCTTACCTGTGAAGCCTAAGGACCCTGGTTCAAGGCTCGATTCCCCAGTTCCCACGTTAGCCAGATGCACAAGGTGGTGCACGCATCTGGAGTTCGTTTGCAGTGGTTGGAGGCCCTGGCGCACCCATTCTCTCTTCTCTCTCTCTCTCTCCCTCTCCCTCTCCCTCTGTGTCTGTCACTCTCAAATAAACAAATAAATAAAATTTTCAAAAAAAAACAATCTTAAAAAACTGAATGGGGATGATGTGATCACAGTTATTATTTATTTGTCATGCTAGGATCTTTGGTTCTATTTTTTAAATGTTTTTATTTAATTGCAATCAGAGAGAGAGAAGAAAGAAAGAGTGAGAATGGGCATGTCAGGGCTTCTACCACTGCAAATGCACTCCAGATGCCTACGCCACTTTGTGCATCTGGATTTACTTGGATACTAGGGAACAGAACCCTGATCATTAAGTGTTGCAGGCAAAGGCCTTAATCACTGAGCAATCTCTTCAGCTCCAAGTTCTATCTTTTGACAGGGACATCACTGAAACGTTATAAAGCAAGATATTAGGTGATGTTACTTTAAAATGAATGTATTAAATTATCAAGCTTATCCTTAAATGTATGAAATTTTAAATTGCCAACTATACCTCAATAGTGATAAGATGAAAAATGTTCTAATTTGACAGAGAAATATAAACTCCATTAAATTATGTCTGTTTCATTATGGCATCCCTAAACTATGATTTTATAAACATACTAACTCAATGAAATGCAGAAAACAGACAGGGCTATATTATTATTTGCAAATGTTTCTAATAAACAGAAACTGCAGTATCATTTAAGAGCTTATGAATCATTGGAAAGTTTCTACCTTCTACCTAAGACAGAACACATGTGGAAAACCAAACCTGAGGTAAGCAAGGATCCAATAGGAAGGTTGTGCCACTAGCTGCCATTTCATGCTAAGCTGAAGGAAGCAGTGCAAGCAGTTTAGCAAGTGGGTTTACTCAGGGTCAGGAATTTCCCTAGATAGTCTGAAAGGTGAAAATTTGTCTGAGAGTAGTCTCTTTGCATCACTATTTATCTGATGCCATTGTGTCCCATTCAAATACAGAAAAAGTAAGACAAAGCAGAACCTAGAAATTCAGTTGCTTTGTCAGGTTGCAAAATAGGAAGTATGTGGTACAGTCTAGTAAAGACAAGCGACAGCCGTCTGTCTTGGGGATGTTGTCAGGAAGGCTAAGGATGTGCTTAGACAGAAGCGTGCAATAAAGGAAATGTGAAATCATTCATAAGATTTGTAGCCAACCTCACACATCAACATAGGTCAACCTGAAAGCTTTTATGTTTTGTGAAAATACAAAGCTGGAAAGCTATATATATAACATTTTTCTAAAATGTTTAAGATAGCAAAACAGTGGGACAATTTCAAAAAATACATATTGCTATGTTATCAGTAGGAAATGTCCCACACAGGTTCATGTATGAAAAACTTGATCACTAGGTGGTAGCAATATTTTGGGAGTTGCTGAAAAATTTAGGTGGTGGGACCTAGCTGGAGGAAGTAATTCACTGGGAGCATGTCCGTGGAGGCTATATATTGCCTTGACTCCTTCCTATCTGTCTCTACTTATGGAAGGCTAACTTTTCTCTGTTACATCCTTCCAGCATGGAGTTCTGTCTTCTATGGCCCAGAAGAGACCACTGAATGACACTTCTGAAGCCTTAAGCCAGAATAAATCCTTTCTCTTTTTTAATTGCTTCTCTCACACATTTTCACAGCAATGAGAACCTTACTGACGTATTTAGTTTTTAAGTTGTAAAGAAAACAATAGGATACACAAACATAAATGTCAGAAAAAGTTTAACACTGGCAAAATCAAGGGAACTACTAAAAAAGGAAAACTATATAAGAATCTTTCTGAACTTAGGTATTTTAAAATAATTCTTGTATATTATCTTTCTAGAATGAAATATTTCAATAGATAAAATGAAATAACTTAGAAGAATTCATATAAAACTGTACAAAACGTAATTATAAATAAATGGAACAAAAATAAAACTTGAAAAACAGTAAATGACATGAAAGATGCTGAAAGAAACAATAAGAAATCATGTAAAGGAGAAAAAAATAGCATATCAAAAATATATCAAACCATATCAGTGATTACACTGAATATGTATAAGCTAATTTGTGTATGCAAGATATAGATTCTCAGATTGGTATTTAAATCAAGTAAATTCAGCTATATTTTATTTACAAAGGCACTCATAAGCTAAAATAATGGTAAAGATAGAAAATGTAGTGATGTAGTGACATTGAGAAAAGCAACAAGCATTAGCAGAAATATAAATGTGAGCCAAAACTACCATTAAGGTCAAACAAGGACAACATTGATAAAAGTTGTTACATTTTACCCAGATGCCATATTTAAAAAGAACTTTCATGATGACTTCTGCATCTGTAAACTGCACACTAGCAAATATGTAAGACCAATGTGAGGAGCTCACAGAAAGAAAATCCCAATAAGATGTATTGCACAATGGATGATGAGAGAATGGAGTTAAACAAATTGAAAGTTGATGTTTCTGTAGTAAAGTAAATGATTAATAGATTCAATAATGAAAAATTTAGTACAGGAATGTGAGCGATCTCAAGGAAAAAACATAAAACCATACAATTTGAAAAGGTGGGCATATCATCACTGTAGGAATTATTGAAAACTGACTAAAACCAATATGCATTCTGATTATTTTTAAATGCAAGGATAATCTACCAATATTATATAAACATTGAACAGAAATATTAAGTTCCATGCAAAAGAAAACAAATTCAAATCCATTCAGTAATTTTTCTATAATACCAAATACTAGAAGATCTATATTTTAAGAGAAAAATGTCTGACACCTTTTTAAAAACAGATACAAAATCATAATATGTTAATGTGTTAACTCCCTCCCCACATGCAATTATTTATTGTTTTGCAAAAAAGACTTACAACATTTGTTACAAGAGCATCCTTCCTCACAAAATACTGTGGCATTAAGAATGAACTCAGGGACCGGGCATGGTGGCACACGCCTTTAATCCGAGCACTCGGGAGGCAGAGGTAGGAGGATTGCAGTGAGTTCGAGGCCACCCTGAGACTCCATAGTGAATTCCAGGTCAGCCTGGGGCTAGAGCAAGACCCTACCTAGAAAAACCAAAAAAAAAAAAAAAAAAAAAAAAGAATGAACTCAGGGGCTGGAGAGATGGCTCAGCCATTAAGGCACTTGCCTGCAAAATGTAACCCAAGTTTGATTCCCAAGTACCAGGTGGGCAAAGTGGCACATACATTTCGAGTTTCTTTGCAGCAGCTAGAGACTGGAACATATCCATTCTCTCTCTCCCTCTCTCTCTCTCTCTCTCTCTCTCTTTCTCTCTCTCCCTCCTTGCAAAATAAATAAATAAAAATTATTTAAAAATAAAAAGAAGAATTAGGGCTGGAGGGATTGCTTAGTGGTTAAGGTGCTAGCCTGAAAAGCTAAAGGACCCAGGTTTGAGTCCCTAGAACCCACCTAAGCCAGATGCACAAGGTGGAACATGCTTCTCAAGTTCGTTTTGCAGTGGCTGAAGGCCCTGGCATGCCCATTCTCTCTCTTTCTATATGCCTTTCTCTCTCTCTCTCTCTTTATCTCTCAAATATAAATAAAAATAATATATTTTTTAAATGAACTCAAAGTTGTAGACTCAGGATTGAAATTTTGGTTTTCAGAGGCAATGTATAACTGTACTTTGTTATACAAAATTTTACTTTCAGCAGTTTAAGTTACTTTCAATAATTGACCTGCAAAAAAAAAAAAAACTTATATGGAAATTTCTAGAAATAAATAATTTGAAAATATTAAATTGAATGCTGATCTGAGTAATATGATAAGAATGTCCACTATTCCATTTCATCTAGCACAAGACATGAATCATTCCTTTGTTGATAATATGCACACTGTATATATTATGCATTCATTTCTCATTTTTGTGCATTGTCTAGATTGCTAGACTTATTGTGTAGCTATGTACACTAAGCATCCACTTCATCACATCATATAAGCGCTTTACCATGACTTATCTCCACAGTGTATAGTAACATTTTTTCTTTTATTTTTCAACTATTTATTGATAATTTTTCATATATGTACATACAATTTGATCACAACCCCCTACATTACGTTCTTTTTTTCCTTTTACTGAACCCATTTATTTAAATGATTTTTTAAACATTATTATTTAATTAATTATGAGCATATAAAGTATGGGTATGTGGTGACTTGATATTTATTTATTTATTTGAGAGTATGATAAAGAGGCATATATATATATATATATATATATATATATATATATATAGAGAGAGAGAGAGAGAGAGAGAGAGAGAGAGGGCACACTGAGGCTTCCACCCACTGAAAACGAATTCCAGATGCATGCGAATCTGGCTTACGTGTGTCCTGGGGAATCAAACCTGGGTCCTTTGTCTTGGAAGGCAAGCACCTTAACTGCTAAGCCATCTCTCCAGCCCTAAACCCTTTCTCTCCAACAATTATTTCTTTATAAAAAAGTTAGCACTGTTTTTTAAAAAATTTTATATATTTGTTTATTTGCAAGCATTGAAAGTGAAAGTAAAAGAATGAGAATGGGTGTCCCAGACTCCAACCACTGAAAATGAACTCTAGAAGCATGCACTAATTTGTGCATCTGGCTTATGTGGATACTGGGGAACCAGGGTCATTAAGCTTTGCAAGCAAGCAACTTTGCCTTTAACTGTTAAGACATTTTTCCAGACGCCTTCTATTTTTGAGAGAATATATTTGCATAACTTTTATTACCTTATATTTGTAAAATTGTTCTTTTTTATTATCATAATCTCCTTTGGTGTCTAATTTACAAGTTTAACACAACTGTATGTATTTATGTACATGGAACCATACCATTTGTTGCTCTCTGAGGTTTTAAGCACCCACTGAATGCTTGGAATTTTTCCTTTGGATAGAAAGAGATTATTCTCATTAAAAACATTATTTATTTGCAAGGAGAGAGAGACAGAAATAAAGAGAGATTGAGAGACTATCAGGGCCTTCTGCCACAGCAAACAAACTCCAGATTCTATTGTCACTGTCTATTGGCTTTACACTGTTACAGGGGAATTGAAGCCAGGGCATCAGGCTTTGCAAGTAAGGACCTTTAATTGCTGAGCCATATTTCCAGCCCAAGAAAAACTATTCTCTTTGTCTGTTCCTGATGCCATAAGAAAATGTCATGAACTTCCGGTCAAGATGGCAGCATAGGAACCACACCAAAGCGCCTAGGGGAGAAAAAGCCAAAGAAAACCCAGCAAAATACACACCTTTACTAAAAAGGGAGGTATATAAGAAATTAAAATGGCAGCAGAGAAGTAGGAGAGATCCAGAGCATCCAGAGCCCACACAGGCAGGCCGAAGCAGCTCTGGCATCGGAAGCGGTGGTGGAATCCATGACTCCGGCTCCAACAGCAACATCAGTGGCTCCGGCACTGGCAACAGCGGCTACAGTGGCAGCGGACCTAAGCAGCGGCAGCTTCAGCAACAGCAGCAGTGGATCCAACAGCGGCAGCTTCAGTAGCAGCAGTGGCGGATCCAGCAGCGGGGGTGCCGACCTGCAGGGCCACAGTTGCCAGGCTCAGTTTTCCCTGCAGGAAAAGCCAGTGCCCTGCTCCAGAACACAGAACAGCGGCCCAACGACCCAGCCAGCAACTTGACTGAGACCAAAATCATCCAAAAAGGAAACTGGGATTGAACCAGGGAAGGGTCTCACTTGGTCACAAGCTGACTTGAATCCCTCAACAGACCAGAAATATTAACCTCTTTGTTGATAGAGGAGCTGGTTGTTATAATACCTACACCTGCATAAATACTTGGTGCTGTTTTTGATTGAATGTGTACACTGTTTAGTTAAATTTTAGAATCTACCTGCATTTTATTCCACTCAGCCTACTTGAACACTCCCATAGCAGGCAAACCCAACGCATAGGAACACTTGTCTAGATACTCTGAGAGTATTAAGAGCCACACCTAACATCTTAATCTCCTACATTGAAGATTTACATCATCAGATCAATTGATACAGCGAAGAATACCCAGCTAACTAGAAAATCAAAGGATTAACTTAATCCAAGATGCAAAAATATATACATTATAAAACAAGAAACACCAAAAACCAAGACAATATAAATCCACCAAAAAGTATTAATGCATCAGAAATGACCTCAAGTGAGAACGAGATAGAGGAAATGCCTGAGAAAGATTTCAAAAAAATGATTGTAAATATGTTCAAAGAAGTCAAAGAAGAAATCAAAGGAATCAAAGAGGAAATCAAAGGAATCAAAGAAGACACAGGACACCAATTTAATGAAATAAAGAAGTCAATACAAGACACAAATAAGGAAATAGAAATAATAAAGAAAAAACCGTCAGAACTACTAGCAATGAAGAACACAGTCAATGAAATAAACAACTCTGAAGAAAATCTCACCAGTAGAATGGATGAAGGAGAGGACAGAATATCTAAGCTAGAAGACCAGGTGGCAGATCTAATACAGTCCAACAAAGAGAAAGACAAACTAATAGAAAAGTATGAATGGGAATTTCAAGATATTTGGGACACTATGAAAAGACCAAACATAAGAATTCAGGGCATAGTAGAAAGAGAAGAATTTCACTCCAAAGGCATAGTAGGCGTCATCAACAAAATCATAATGAAAACTTCCCCAAAATTGGGAAATAGGTGCCAATGCAGATACAGGAAGCCTTTAGAACACAAGCCAGACAAAACCTGGAAAGAACCTCTCCTCGCCATATTATGATCAAACTACCAAACACACAATCCAAAGAAAAAATATTAAAAGCAGTTACAGAGAAAAATCAAGTTACCTACAAAGGCAAGCCCATCAGGATTACAGCAGATTACTCAACACAAACTTTCAAAGCCAGAAGGGCTTGGAGTGATGTATTCCAAATTCTGAAAGATAACAACTGTCAACCAAGGTTACTTATCCTTCAAAGCTATCCATTCAAATACACGGAGAAGTAAGGACATTCCATGACAAAAACAGGCTGAAGGAGTATTTGAAGACAAAACCAGCTCTACAGAAAATACTTGAAAGAATCCTCCATGCCGAAGAGAAGGAAAAGCACACATATAAGGAACCTGGAAAACAACAAACAATACTCAAATACTAGTTAACACAAGAGAGCAAGGGTAGAACTGGAACCACAAAAAAAAAAAAAAAAGGCAGGCATAAGTACACACGTTTCAATAATATCTCTTAATATCAACAGCCTCAATGCCCCAAACAAAAGACATAGGTTTGCAGACTGGGTCAAAAAGTAGGACCCTACAATTTGTGGTCTCCAAGAAACTCACCTTTCTACAAAGGATGGACATTATCTTAGGGTGAAAGGTTGGAAAACGGTGTTTCAAGCAAATGGACCCAGAAAACAAGCAGGGGTTGCTATCCTAATATCTGACAAGGCAGACTTCAGTCCAATGTTAGTCAAGAAAGATAAGGAAGGTCACTTTATATTGATTAAGGACACACTCCAACAGGAGGACATTACAATCCTAAACATATGTGCACCTAACATGGGGGCTCCCAAATTCATCAAACAAACACTGTTAGAACTAAGGTCACAGATAACACCAAACACAGTGGTAGTGGGTGACTTTAACACCCCACTCTCATCAATTGACAGGTCATCCCGGAAAAAAATAAACAGAGAGGCATCTGGATTAAATGAGGTCATAGAAGGAATGGACCTAACAGATATATACAGGATATTTCATCCAAACGCTGCAGAATATACATTCTTTTCAGCAGTACATGGGACATTCTCTAAAATAGACCATATATTAGGACACAAAGCAAATCTTAACAAATACAGGAAAATTGAAATAATTCCTTGCATTCTACATTCTATCTGACCACAATGGAATCAAACTATAGAACATACACAAAATCATGGAAACTAAACAATACACTACTAAATGATGCATGGGTCAATGAAGAAATCAAGAAGGAAATCAAAAAAATTATAGAGTCAAACTATAATGAGAACACAACATACCACAATCTCTGGGACACAATGAAGGCAGTTCTAAGAGGTAAATTTATAGCTTTAAGTGCCTATATTAAATAATTAGAAAGGTCACAAGTAAACGACCTAATGTTTCACCTTAAAGCCTTGGAAAAAGAAGAACAAGGCAAACCAAAAATCAGTAGACAGGAAGAAATAATAAAGATTAGGGCAGAAATTAATGAAATAGAAACAAAAAAAAGATCCAAAGAATCAATGAAACAAAGAGTTGGTTCTTTGAAAGGATAAACAAGATTGATAAACCTCTAGCAAATCTGACCAAAAGAAAGAGAGAAGAGACACAAATTAATAAAATTAGAGATGAAAAAGTTAACATCACAATAGATACCAGAGAAATTCAAAAAATCATAGTGACATACTATAAAAGCATATACTCCACAAAGTATGAAAATCTGAAAGAAGTGGATGATTTCCTTGATTTCTATGAGCTACCTAAATTAAATCAAGATGATATTAATCACTTAAATAGACCTATAACAAGCATGGAGATCTGAACAGTTATAAAAAAATTCCCAACTAAAAAAAAGCCCAGGCCCAGATGGATTCACTGCTGAATTTTACCAGACCTTCAAGGAAGCACTAATGCCATTGCTTCTTAAGCTTTTCCATGAAATAGAAAAAGAAGGAATTCTACTAAATTCCTTCTATGAAACCAGCATCACCCTGATACCAAAACCAGGCAAAGATAGAACAAAAAAGAAATTTACAGACCAATCTCCCTCATGAACATAGATGCAAAAATTCTCAACAAAATATTGGCAAACAGAATACAAGAATATATCAGAGAGATCATTCATCCTGACCAAGTAGGCTTTATCCCAGAGATGCAGGGATGGTTCAATATACACAAATCTATAAATGTGATACATTATATAAATGGGTTGAAGGACAAAAATCACATGATAATCTCATTAGACGCTGAGAAAACATTCGACAAAATCCAACATCCCTTCATGATAAAAGTCCTACAGAGACTGGGAATAGAAGGAACATATCTGAATGTAATAAAGGCTATTTATGATCAGCATACCTGATTTTAACCTATAGTACAGAGCCATAGTAACAAAAACAGTGTGGTACTGGCACAAAAGCAGACATGTAGATCAATGGCACAGAATAGAAGACCCAAGTGTAAGTCCAGGTAGCTATAGCCACCTGATATTCGATAAAAATACGCATTGGAGAAAAGACAGCCTCTTCAGCAAATGGTGTTGGGAAAACTGGATATATATCTGTAGAAGGATGAAAATAGATTCTTCTCTCTCTCCATGCACAAGAATTAAGTCCAAATGGACTAAAGACCTTAACATCAGACCTGAAACTCTGAAACTGCTAGAGGAAAAAGTAGGGGAAACCCTTCAACATATTGGTCTTGGCAAAGACTTTCTGAATAGAACCCCAATTGCTCAGGCAATAAAACCACAGATTAACCACTTGGACCTCATGAAAATACAAAGATTTTGCACTGCAAAGGACACGGTGAATAAAGCAAAGAGGCAACCTACAGAATGGGAAAAAATCTTTGCCAGCTATATATCCAATAGAGGATTAATATCTAGGATATACAAAGAACTCAAAAAGTTAGATAATAAGGAATCAAACAAGCCAATCAAAAAATGGGCTATGGAGCTAAATAGAGAATTCTCAAAGGAAGAAATAAATGGCATATAAGCATCTAAAAAAATGTTCTACGTCACTAGTCATCAGGGAAATGCAGATTAAAATTACATTGAGATTCCATCTCACTCCTGTCACATTGGCTACCATCATGAAAACAAATGATCATAATAGTTGGCGGGTATGTGGAAAAAGAGGAACCCTTCTACACTGTTGGTGGGAATGCAATCTGGTCCAGCCATTGTGGAAATCAGTGTGGAGGTTCCTAAAACAGCTAAAGATTGATCTACCATATGACCCAGCTATAGCACTCTTAGGCATATATCCTAAGGACTCATCTCATTACCTTAGAAGTATGTGCTCAACCATGTTTATTGCTGCTCAATTTGTAATAGCTGGAAAATGGAACCAGCCTAGATGTCCCTCAACTGATGAATGGATAATGAAGATAAGGCACATTTATACAATGGAGTTCTACTCAGTGGTAAAGAAAAATGAAGTTACGAAATTTGCAGAAAAATGGATGGATCTGGAAAGGATTATACTAAGTGAGGTAACCCAGGCCCAGAAAGTCAAGCGCCACATGTTCTCCCTCATATGTGGATCCTAGCTACAGATGATTGGGTTTCTGTGTGAGAAGGAAAAAACTCAGTAGCAGAGGCCAGTAAGTTAAAAAGGATATATAAAGGGAAGAGAAAGGAAGGGAGGAGGGTACTTATTAGGTTGGTATTGTATATATGCACGTATAATGATTGAGATGGGGAAGGGATATGACGGAGAATGGAATTTCAAAGGGGAAAGTGGGGGGGGAGGGTATTACCATGGGATATTTTTTATAATCATGGAAAATGTTAATAAAATTGAGAAAGAAAAAGAATATGTCATGAGTTTGTGGCTTCAGTAATATAATTTTATTGTATTTTCTTCCAGTTCTGGTAAATGACAGTCTATGACCAAGGTGCCAGAATGGTCAGTTTCTTGTAATGGTTTTCTCTCTACTTTGCAAATGACTTCTCTCTCTTTGTGTCCTGTGGCATTTCCATGGCCAATTCCTGGAGACAGAGTGACGGATAGAGCACATTGTTGTATCTTTTTATAAGAACATGAATCCTATTGAGTTAGGATACTGCTATAGTGACTTAATTTAACCCAAAAGACCTTGCTCCAAGAGTCATCAAATATTTCTTTCAGTTCATGAGGTACTTTTTAGTATTTGATGTTGTAGTGCATAATCATTTTATTTTAGTCTTTGTTTTTTGTGTGATCTTAAAGTTCATATTAATTATCTTCTGCCAAAAAAAGATTACTGGGCTGGGGGGTTGTGATTTACTTGGTAAATACACATGCCATGCAAGATGGGGTCTGTAGCAGACAGCTTCAGGTTCACTGAGATGAACTTCCAGACCAGGCACAGTTATGGAGGAAGGGATATTTATTGAAGCTTACAGATCCAGGGGAAGTTCCATAAATGGCAGAAGAAGCTGGCCTGCCTTCACAGGACCAAGCAGAGAGAGAGAGAAGTACAAGTCAAAAGCCAAAAGCCACACAGCACACTTCAGGAACTCCAGCTAGGCACACTTTGAATATCTTTAGATTGAAACCTGAAACCCACTACCACACCTAAATATCCACCCAGTGACATTGCCTCCAGCCAGGTGACTGCAGAATGCGAACTACAAACAACAAAGAACTGAATATATTGGGGGCCATCTATTCAAACTACCACAGGGTCTTAAGAGGGCCTGAGTTTGATCCCTATCACCCACATAAGAAGCCAGACATGGCCATGCACACCTGTAACACAGTCCTGTGAGAGGAAGAGACATAGAATTTCTGGGACTCACTGATAAGCCAGTCTTAACATAAAGACAGCATATCTGAGTTGAGTGAGTGACTCTGTCTCAAGGAAAAACCAAAAAAGAGTGATAGAATAGGATTTCAAGTGTTGTCCTCTGGCTTCCCCACATATGCTTATAGGGTATGCACACCTGAACACTCATGTACACACACATAACACATACAGCACAATATCACAACATGTATGCAACACACACACACTTAAGAGAATGAAATTTATTGTTTAAGTATGTAGATAATTGTGAGGTAAGCATTATGCCAACTTATTCCAATAGATAAGTGTATGTATACATATATATATAATAAAATAACAATACATTATATACCTTAAATATATGCAAACTAACTTAAAATGAAATTTAAGATGCAAGTAAGTTGTAATGCGCAGTATGTAGCTGCTGATGTTTGCCATTTGTACAGTTGACATTACAACAACACAATTACAAGCCAAATTCTAATTGCATGATTCTGTGGCACAATCACTGCAAGGTACTGTGTGTGGTCAGTGAATAAACAAAGATAGCATGGAAATTTATTTCCATGTTTTATACACTAGCCTTGGAGTTAATACTTATTACTTTCATCTACATTTTCTTGGCTAGAATGCAACCACAAGGCCCCACTTATCTACAAAGGGGCAAGTCATTTTTAAGTTTTTATTGACAATTTTTATACATCTACATAATGTATTTTGATTTTAATTCCTTCTTATTGCTTTATTTTGCACTGTTCTCCCACCCCCTTTTTACTCAACCAGCCTGACTCTGACACTGACCACTGACCACTTTAGCACTTCTTTTTTAATAAAAATTATGTAAAAAAGTTACAAATATCTTGTTTTTTATAACTTACTACTTCATCATCACTTTTATATAGGGCCTATGTGTAATCAGATTGTTATGGCTTTTCTAATAGATCATTAAATATAAAATATTAATCACATTATAAAAATATCTGTCATGGGTTCCAAATACTCAAAATCATCTATACATCTATTGAAGAATGTAGGGATCATGTTGTAGCCCAGGCTGTCCTGGTACTATGTTGTCTAGGCTGGCCTGGAAAATTATAATTTTCCTTCTGACTCATCTAACCAAATGTTGGGATTACAGATGTGCACAACTACCAAAACAGAAGAAGGAATACTTGGGAAAGAGGATGTACACAATGGAATGTGGGGGTAGGGAGTCAAAAGGAAGAAACAGAATGAAAATTTGATCAAATTACAGTATGTTAATACATCCAAAGTCTCAATAAAAATATAAAAAATAATTGTTCTTTTTTTGTAGAAAATATTTGCCCACACACACTTTAAATTCATGAGGCATGAAAATAAATTTCCTTTTTTTTTTTTACCACTACAAAGCTTTCATTTCTATACCACAGGGAAAAAATTAATGGTATTAAAACTCTACTGTAACACCTGGTTAACAATGTGGTTCTTTAGTTTCAAAAGGTTTAAACTGAAATTGAATTAAGGAGCACTGGGAAACTTTATTGAACAACATTTCTTTGTAATGATTTCCTGTCTGTGGAGGCCAGATTTGTATATATTTTATAGTTGTCCTGCATTTTTAAATATATGAACACAAAGATAAATGGTCTATAAAATTACAGTTTTAGTCTTAGATATTCCTTATTCTAGTGCTACAAGTTTTAATACTTGTAAAGAGTTTAAAAATAGGTTTAAAGGGACTTTAATAGTGATCTAAATTTTATTGCTACCTAGGGTCTGTTTTAAATAGTAGGCCTTTAAAGATTGTTAAAATAAGACTTTGCATCCTCAAATCTGTTGGTGTGTTAAATAATACATCACAGAGCTCAATTTAAGTGGAGAATACTGAGGTGCCAAATTTCTAATATAATCATGTTTTAAAATTAAATATAAAATGTTATTGCTTAAAACTATCTGAAATCGAAATATAATTGTGTGAGCTGTTATCACAAAATGATTTTACTCAAAAGGTTAACAACATTAAGGGTACAAATGTTAGAGCTCTTGGGGCTGTTAAAAAGCAGGAAATAATATTTCAGTCTGGAGGTTTTATTTCTAATTGTTATTAATTAAGATTTAAAAGCTGATAAATGGTGTTGGCTCACTGCATGCTCAAAGTTATTGATTTCTATTTCCACTTGGATACACACATATTTTATTTATTTATTATTTATTAGAGAGAGGGAGGAAGGTAGAGAGAGGGGAGAAAGAGACAATGAGAGTGCCAGGGCCTCTAGCCACTGCAAGCAAAACTCCAGATGCATGTGCCACCTTGTGCATCTGGCTTATGTGGGTATTGGGTAATTGAACCTGGGTCCCTGGGCTTTGCAGGCAAGCTCCTTAACTTCTAAGCCATCTCTTAAGCCCCACATGTATTTTATAAGATGCTAACAATTTACACTAGGTATGAATATTTCCCATAGGGAGATTCACCCCTGCTTGATCCAAGTGATACTGTGATGTAAACAGTAGATTCAGGCTTTGTTTTATTGGAGGAATGACAACAAAAAATGCAAATATTTGATTGTTATTAATAAATAAATTAAGAGCTTGAATCTCTTCTTCAAAGAACAGTTGAATGCTAAAGAGGGACGTGTAACCTAAGTTTATAAAGCAAACATATTTTCCCACTTTTCACATGAGAACCATGTAAATAATTTGTTTACACTGACATTGATGACTAAAATCAATGAAAATTCAAACAAAAATATAAACGTATATAAAAATTAAAGCATATTTTGGAAGCTGTCATTGTAACATCTGCACTCAATAGTGATTTTATTTTATTCTTTTTTTTTTTTTTTTTTTTTTTTTTTTTTTTTTTGGAGAGAGGGCATTGGTGCACCAGGGCCTCAACCAGGTGCAATAGAACTCCAGACACCTGCGCCACCTAGTGGGCATTTGAGACCTTGCACTTGCCTCACCTTTGCATCTGGCTTATGTAGAACCTGAAGAGTCAAACATGGGTCCTTAGGCTTCACAGGCAAGCACCTTAACCACTAAGCCATCTCTCCAGCCCACCTACATGTTTTTTTTTCATAAAGTTTAGGAACTATAAGAGATGGCCACATGGTCTAAAAGGACCTCCATTAGAGGCCATCTTCGACTCAGACTGCCAAATAGACAGCAATCTCTCAAAAAATATTATTTCCATGCCACATGCCATGTGTGGTAATGCACTTTAATTCCAGCACTTGGGAGGCAGAGGTAGGAGGATTGCCATGAGTTCAAGGCCAGCCTGAGACTACATAGTGAATTCCAGGTCAGCTTGGACTAGAGTGAGACCCTACCTCTAAAAACAAAAGCCACACCCATTTTTACTGTTGCTCTGTTCACAATAGTAAGGAAATGGAATGAGCCTATATGCCCCATAAACAGATTAATGGAAATGAAAATGTGGTAACATGTACACAGTGAAATTTTATTCAACTGTGAAAAAAAGATGACATTTTCAGGAAAATGAATGGAACTTGAAATTATTATATTAAGTGACCCAGACTCAAATAAACAAATATTGTATGTTCTTTCTGAAAAAATTATTATTTCCTACCTTAGAATTAATTCCCAGTTTTCTATTTCCTTCAGTTGTTTGTTACCTTCATATAGCAGCCACTGAATTTCTATGCAACATTTTTGAAAATATATTAACCAACAATATCATACTCAAAAAAGACATCTCATTAAAATATACAGATTCCTTTGTCACATTTTAGTCTTACTTTATGAGATTCTAGAATAGGTAAGTCTGGGTTTTAGTCAATATCTAACCATTGAAAGTAGACTAATGGCAGAGGATGTAATAATGCCATCTTCCTAAATAGTTAAGTAGCCAGTTTAAATGTAAACTTTCGGAGAGTAATACTTAAAGCACAGCAAGATATTCAAGAAAATTGAGAGTTTATATGGGAGATTTTTTGTACTTCTCTATAGTTCAAAGTAGGTTTTTTTTTTAATTGCAAAAAGTATTTGTCCACCCTTACTTTAAATACATGAGGCATAATAATAAGTTTCCTTTTATCAATATAGACTTCCACGACCAAATTCCACCTGTGATATTGACTTAGTTAGCTTAGAGTTCTCTCTCTCTCTCTCTCTTGCTCTCTCTCTCTCTCTCTCTCGCTCTCTCTCTCTCTCACACACACACACAACATGAGAAAGGTTAAAGAAAGATTTTAGAAAAAAATTCAAAGTTATATTCCTGGTGGTAAAATTGAAAGATTTTTTTTTCCCATACACAATTTTGTATTTTACTGACCATAAAAAGATTTGATATACTTAAAAATAAGGAGTATAGAAAGAATGGACGTGGTGACTGGAGAGATGGCTTAGAGGTAAGGCATTTGCCTGCAAAGCCAAAAGCATTCAGGTTCAATTCCCCAGCGTTCAAGGTGGCAAATGCATCTGGAATTCGTTTACAGCAGCTCTCTCTTTCTGTATCTGCCTCTTTCTCTCTCTCTCTCTCTGAAATAAATAAAGTCAATAAAATTTATAAAAAGTCACTCAGGGATTTCAAAGTATTTTAAGATTGAAACTTCATAAAAGATCATAAATTGCTGCAATGAATGAAATTTTTAGGTCACAAGATAATACATATGGAACTTAATTTTATATGGTCAAACTTAATAGCATATTTTACTGTTGCAACCACTTGTAAAACCAACTTTTTTAAAAAAGATAAGAAGACACCTTATGTGATTGACATGAAAATTAGAATGGCATGGCTGGAAGTTGGAAGAGAGTCAGTCCCCAGACAGTCAGCGCGTCTAGTGCCAGAAGGTGCTACATGGGCCACTAGAGGAAAATGACCAATATCTGTCGAAGCAACGCATGGTCTAACCTACTTAGCAGCAAATAACCTGTTGTGATGCCCACACAAGTGCAGTGGTGGCACCCAGCCATGGTGGGGAACCAACTGCTCTCAATTTGGCCAACTGATCCCCTCACTGGTATGGGACCCATAGCTGGAGCTGGGAAACAAGTCAGAACCATATCCAAACATAAGCCCACTCGCCAATATCAAGCTACCATCAATTGTGGGCTACAACAGGGCCTACACCTATTAAATTCTCTATAAAAAGAAAAGTAAGGGGTATCTCATTAGTCCTGGTGCTAACTTACTCTCCGTTGGAGAATCTGCTTCTCTTTTTCAGATAGATGTAGATCCTAAGGAGAGAGCCACCCCATCATACCTCAAAAGGGCCCCGGCTGAAACTAAGAAAAATTGGAGAAACAAGCAAGGGCGCTGTTTTCCTGATGAACTGGATACCAGCACAAAGGGGAAGGAGATCAACACAGAGAAAAATCAACTCCTACCAAATCAGAGAGCCAGAGCCTCAGAGGCCCCCAACACCTCATCACTGAAGCAGACCAAAAATGAACCCAACATGGCTCAGGGAAATTTTGCAGAAGAGGGGGCGGAAAGAATGTCAGAGTCACATGTTGGGTCATGATATGCAGAGACATTTAGCTTACCCATAACTGTGGGCTAACTCCACAATGCATGACCCATATACCTCAACAAGGAGGGGCCAAGGGGAGGGGGTAGGTCACGGATGAGCCTAATAATGGTACCAAACTGACTGTATTTGCTGAATACAAAACTAACTAATAAAGAAAAAAAAAGACAAGAATACAACCAAAGCAATATTTAAAAAAATATAGAAAGAGTAAGAATTTACAAATTAGCCAACACAAAAATGCAGTGAGGTGGGGTGGCAAGAATACAGAGGAGTTAGCTCATTAATGATTTCTCTTCTGTTAGTGTATTCATTTCTTCAAAAGCAAATACTGTGAAAACAAGCTGCACGTTTTAGTTGCCATGTGGAAAATAAGGACACACAAAACAAAATAACAAACAAAAAGTGAAAACAATAGAATAGACAGAATGTAAATTTGAGTGATTTTGGAATTCCGGGTAATAAAATGTTTATTTTATTCAAAGTATTAAGAGAAAGACTTAAAAGCATATTTAAGGAAAATAACTTTAAACATTTTCTAGTCTATTAAAGTCACTGGAATTACTAGGAAAGAAAAATGAAATCAATAATTCAAGAGATGTTTTTAAGAGTAGATCAACATAGCTGCTTTTCTCTCATATGCATAATATGGATTATATATTTTTGTGGAAAATATACATAACATATTTGTGTGTGACAAGAAAGTAGAAGAGAGACTATAAGAGGGGAGAGAAAGAGGCCTAAAAGGAGGTGAGAGAGATGAACAAGAGAGAGTAATGAAATATATAAGACACAAAAACAGGATGAGGGAATGATTGGGAACAAGAAGGGAGCCTGCAAAAAAGAGAATTGGGGAGGGCAAAATGTAGTATGGGGTGAATAAGAATAGTGATCTATATATATGAGAATGTCATAATAATGTACATTATATGCTAATTGAAAATGAATTAAAAATAATTTGGGGCAGGAAGAATAAGTTTCACCTAAGCAAATAAATTAAAACCAGTAAAAATGTATAGAAAGTGTTAGCTTATCTTTAAAAAGGACAGACCTGGAAGTGGGGGAGGGCTATCCTCACAGGATAGTTTCAGATGATGTGTGCAAAAGTACAATTCAGTTCACTAAGCAGCAGAGAAGTCATTTGGTTTGCTCAGGCCACAGATGGTTTACAGATAGACATGCACGTGAGCCATCTGTGTGTGTTTCTGTGGAATATTTCCTATTTAGATCACAGGTCAGTTTTATTCTTCCTGTTTTCTTAACATTTTATTTATTTATTTATTTATTTATTTGAGAAAAAAAGGCAGACACTTGGACAGAATGAATATAGATGTGCCAGGGCCTCTTGCCTCTGCAAAGGAGCACCAGAAGCAAGCATCACTTTGTGAACCTGACACTACATTGGTACTGAAGAATAGAGCCCAGGTGATCTGGCTTGCAAACATGTGCCTTTAACTGCTGAGCAATCTCTCCTGCCCCTCCTCCTATTTTGACAGTTATCTACTTTGTGCCTCACTGCATTTAAAGAAAAACAGAGTTATAATTTTAACACTAAGGAGACAGAGGTCAGAAATGGGATAAGCCTGGTCTGCATAGCAAAGCCTAGATTAGGTTACAAGGTCTAGTAAGGCTACGGAGTGAAACCTTGTCTCAAGAAAGCAAAACATAACCAAAAAGAGACCAAAAGAGCATTATTTAACCTCAAACTGCATTTAACATCTTTCATGTCAATAAACTGGGTTGTAATCTGATTTTGATCAGTGTTTGAAGTTTATGTCAATGTTAGCTACTTTGAGTTCATCCATAACTTTCAAAACTTTGAGACAGGGATCAGGACCTGGACTTCAGCAACATTGGTGATCTGGGCATTGGAGTTTTTAGTGTGTTTTTCAAGCTATTATTATCTGCCCAAGTAGTGAAAAACACTTCTTTTTGATCAGATTCCTAGTCTCTTGTAAATTTCTTTTGCCCAGCAGTACCCATCGTAGACTTTCTGCACATTCAGCCATTTCCCAATCTTTTCACAGTGCTTTTGCTATTCACTCAGTGGGAATTCTCCCTGGGCAACTGGTCATCCAGCCGGGAAGTTGTAGGCGCCTTGAAGGAAATGTTCTCTGTGTACTAGTACTGCTCTCAGCTGCAGTTTACTTGTTGTAATTTCTTTCTGGCCTGGAGAGGATTCTCTTATTTCTCTTGCTCCCTGCTAAACTCTCAGATTATTGCTGCCTTGAACTTGGGGAAAACCCTGCTCACATCAGGAACTGTCTTTCTCAGTTATCCTATCTAACTCCATAATTTGATGTTTTACCCCTGTTCATTGATGGAAACTGTGTAGGTAAGGTTTGGCAGGCCAAGGTAGACTCACTGTGCCTATAATTTCCCCAAATTCAAATTCATCATGTCATCCCAATTGCAAACATTAAATTCTTATTAGAAATCTGACCAGTTTCTTCTTTATTCTATCTGTAGCATCTACCTTCCCCTGCCACTGCTCTATCACTGTGAAAGTGGGAGTGACCCTCTTCCTCTAAAACTCAGTTTATGGAGTCTTCTCTGTTTTCATTTACTTATATTCTCATCTCTGCTAAAAGCTCACCAATTATTCATGTTTACTTTATCCAGCTTGGTCATATTGTTTCAATATAAGTAATTGGTTCTTGAGAGTTTCTATATGCTATTCAGAAAGTAGAAATCTCTGAGGTTTTTTTTCATATATCTGTAGAATATAGTTTAATCCTGCTTTCAAACAGCAATGACCAGTTTTAATAGCTATCATTCATAAAACTATCAAGTTGACTAAGTTATAGACAGTATTTTCTTTGTACATAACATTAGAATGAAGTTCTTTGGAAATATTTCCAGCTCAGTGGCTAACAGGAAGAAGCAGGGTAACAATATCAATATCTTTGAAAAGACTAATGTATCTGCATCATTTTCTATAGTGACACATGGTCACAAACATGATGGCTTAAAAATGAGAATTTGCTACTTTATTGTAGGATATAAGTCTGACAGGGGCTTAGTGGGTGGAAATTAAGGAGTCAGGAGGGCTGTTTTACTTCTGGAGGCTCTAGGACAAAACGTGTTTCTTTTTCTATGTTTTAGAGACAACTCACAATTTTTAGCCCATGGTCTTCTTCCACTGGCTTCAAACCCAGGGTTGTTGAATCACTGTAACCTCTGTAACATTATTCTGCCTCTCTTTTTCCCTTATATAGAATCTTATGGCTATGTTCAGTCCATCTGAATACACAGGAAAATCTTCATGTTAAGGCTAGTGATTAATTCTATCTCCAACTCCAGCTCTGTTGTTCATAGTATGGAATGTTAGTAGGTTCTGGAACTTAGACTTAGATGTAGATGGGGACCTAAGGAAGGCTATTTATCTCTGTATCATAACATTTCTCATGTTCTTCTCAAAATCTTTCCTCCAAAAATGATCATTCTAATTCTTTAAGAATTTGCACGTGTTATGATGTTTTCATTTTATTCTTGTCAAAACCATTACAGATGGTTCATAGAAATGCACATAGAAATGTAATCTTAAATAATTTTCTTTCTTTTTAAAAATGTGTTTATTTATTTATTTGCAAGCAGAACAAGACATTGAGAGAAGAGAGAGAGAGAGAGAGAATGGGCACACCAGGGCCTCCAGCCACTGCAAACTAATTCCAGACACATGCACCCTCTTGTGCATCTGGCTTACATGGGTACTGGGGAATCAAACTGGGGTTCTTTGGCTTCACAGGCAAGCACTTTAACAGCTAAGCCATCTCTCCAACCCTTAAATATATTTTCTTAAATAAATAAAATATTAAATTAAATCTTTAAGTATTTACTCTTCCAAGTATTTTATTTATTTATTTATTTTGCCACACCATACTAGCTGTGGCACTATCACAGAATCCTCTTATAAAGTAAAAGAAAGTCTGTGCCTTGTTCTGGAGACAACATATTGTGGTGTAAATAACATGCTGAGAATTGGTGGGTACAAAGCAAGTCATTTTTTATAATATTCCACCCAATTTACTGGAGAGCTATTTATCATGCTTTTCTATTATCACTTGGTATTTGAGCCATAAAGGTAATTAACTAGGACTAAGTAAACCAAATAAAATGCCTACACCTGTCCACCCTTTATCAGCATGACTTTATGAAAATACTAAACAAAAATGTCTTAGCAGTGAGGAAAATAAATTATTAATGTTTTAATATTGAATGCATTTATGCCTTTGGCACAGTGAGTCCACCCTGGGATTAAATGGTGTTAGGTCACACCTGAATTTTAGAGTAGCTTTTGTTGCCAGCCCAAAGCAATATGATCCAATACTTCTAGTTAAAACTATCCTTAACATCCCTCTCATGTTGAAATGATATCTGGCATTATAATCATGTTCACTAGGTATGAGTTCATGAATAGAATTTAATCAATAATCTCCTTCCATATTTATAGGATATTATAAGCAATAATAATATAAACCAATAGGCTCTAAATTTAAAGGCTTTTAATTGTTTGTTGAATTTGTGGGAGGGGTTCAAGGTAGGGTTTAGCTCTAGTCCAGGCTGACCTGGAATTCACTATGTACTCTCAGGATGGCCTCAAACTCACAGCGATTCTCCTACCTCTGCCTCCCAAGTGCTGGGATTAAAGACATGAGCAAGCATACCCAGCCATTGTATCTTGAATTTTGAGATGATATGCCATTCTGATTTTGTGATGCAATAAAACTTTCTGAAAAATGAAAATTGGGATAATAACATATAAATGCATTCCTTGTAGAAAAAATGAAAACATAAAGCAAAGGAAATTAACCAACTAACTTAAGGCCCTAAAATATTAATTTCCTTACTTACCTAAAGTCAGTAATGTTAGACACAGGACCTTACATCTGAATTTAAAGGTCAGAGGATAGAGAAAGGAGCAAGAAGAATAAAAACAAGCATAAGTCATCTTTCAGACATTGGTACACAGCATATCTGAGGAGTATTTTTGTTTATTCATTGTTTTAACCACAGCCACACCCCTATATTTTTTGTCTTTTCCTATGAAAATGATCAATTCAGGCAAGTGCATTTATTTCATGTATATACAGTATATAACATGCCTTGAGAATGTTTATACTACTTTATAATTTGAAATTTTTGAGTCAAAGTCACACAATGCAAAAACTGAAGTATCAGATATATTATTTGATGAGCATAAATCAGGTTAACAGGAGCCAAATATATAATGGTTAAATTAATCTCCTTGTTTTTTTTTCTTTTTTTCAAGCTGCACATAAATCAGTTGTTAACATAGTAGTCTTTGGAGGGATAGAGATCCAGTGAAAGATAATACTTGAATAGGACTTGTGCTTCATAATAAAAAGAGGATACAAAGCTTTTTAGGAGTGGACAAATTAATTCAAGTCAAATTAGAAAACAGCCTTCCTTATAAATACTGCCTTTGTCTACTTTCTATAAGTTATCTTTGGGTTTCAGTGTTTCAGCTTTGGATATTTCATGACAATGAAATTGTATGAAATATCTCAATAAAATTAATTTTATTGACAATTATAATACATGTATATAATATATTTTTATCACAATCCCACCCATTATTTTCTTTAAGACGCAAAATCAAAATAATGTTATGTCTTTTGCTGGATTTATGAAGTTCTTAAAATGACCCCTGTAACATACTTAACATGTTTAATTCACACAAGCCCAAATACACATTCATGAACACCAATGAATACTCAATCATTACAAGTTCAGTTATGTTGTACACATTAAGGAAATACATTTACATAACATTTATAATTGCAACATTTATTTTTTGGGTTTTTGAAGTAGGGTCTCATGGTAGTCCAGGCTGACCTGGAATTCACTATGTAGTCTCAGGCTGGCCTTGAACTAAAAGTGATCCTCCTACCTCTGCCTCCTTAGTGCTATGATTAGATGCATGGACCACCATGCCTGGCTAACAACATTTCTTTAACTGCTGCTATAGTATCTAAATTTTCCTCTTTTAAACAAAAGTGAAGTGATCACTATAGTGCATAATAAAACTACAAAGTTAGTGATGCTCTACTTAGCAAGCCTAGATGTACTTTATTTCTCTGAGTGATGTGTCACCAGTGACTTTGTTATTTATTTATTTTTTATCCTCAGGGACATACACAAAAGAGAACTCATATTTTCTAATACATAATAAAGGCATTGCATATACAGTGATATAGCTACATTTTTCATTAGTTAAATAACATATTCTGCACTTACTTATTTTTTGTAAATTTTCTCATTTTCTCTTATAATACAGCTTTCTTCTCTGTCATTATTTTGTCTCCTAAATAACAGGATTGTTCATTCTGCAGTATGGTGAAACTTTTATGTTTTAATCATACTTCATATAAAGACAAACTTGTACACATTTTTGTTGATTTTTTTCACAAATCCTATAGAATTTTGTAGTGCATGGGGTGCACTTACTTTGTGCATTGCTTTGTCAATATAATTGGATTTGGAAGGAAGCAATTTTATTTTTATTACTCTTGGTTCCACCTGAACTACACAACTGTAAAGATTTTAAATTCTGCCCTAATATTTCCCTCCAGTAAAAATATGAAGGTCTTTAACATATCTAGTATAATGTGCTCTACTTCACATATCTTCTGACTTGACAGATGAAACATTTTCATATATGGAAATAACATGAACCAGACACACTTAGTTTATAACCTTGCCCCTGACAGTTAATAACTGTGTGAAAATAAATCAAGTTTATAGATGTCATAATAACCTAGATAGCTTATTTTGGAGGGGGGGTTCAAGGTAGGGTCTCACTCTAGCCCACACTGATCTGGAATTCACCATGTAGTCTCAGAGTGGCCTCAAACTCACAATGATCCTTCAACTTCTGCCTCCTGAGTGCTGGGATGAAAGGCATGTACCACCACGCTTGGCATAACCAACATTTAAGCTGAGGGGTTGGGATGTGTTCACTCTGTGAGATCTTATGATGTTCAAACTGGAGAGTGAATTCAATGAATGTTGAAATAATAAGGCTCTGTTATAATGCAATAAATATAACATAAGCAATTCAATACATACTGAATGCATAAATTACAATTTTAGATAAACATTGTGTGCACTCCCCAAGAACTATATGGAAAGTAAAGAGAAAGTAATGAAAAAAAATTTCTATGCTTAATCATACAACTGATCTTGAACAAAAGGTCCTTAGTAGCTTGGAATTGTCATTTCTATGCCTAGACTAGAATTGCTATAAATCTTTCACAGAAATCTCATATCCTACAATTGATACAGGACAGGATGGGTAGCAACGCATGGCACAGTGTTTGTTTCCCTGACTAGGTGAAGAATCAGTAAGAACTCTGGCTAATCATGGGGCTTTTGAGATTAGTCTTGGATTAAGTAAAACAATGAAGTTCAACTCAATTCAGAGTATTTGGAAGAGACTTAACCTAAATAAAAGACATGAAGCCTTTACCCCCAGAGGAAATGTAATTGGTTTCTAAGTTATTTTCACATTGTGGATCTTTATCAACTAGTGCTATCTTTTCTAGTTTTACTTACAACTACAATAAAAGGGAAAAATGTAAACTAACAATACATAATTTTAACTTGAGCCCCAGACTTGGGCAATATCAATTGCAAGAACATGTAAACATATGCTGTACACTCTGGTTCTTTGTTCTTACCTGAATGATCAGAAGGTAGGACTAGACAGCATCAAGAAATTTAAAAAATCAAATAATTGTCTAGCATCTCTTATATTAGAGAATTAAAAGCACAAAAAAATCATTTAAGAGCATCAACCATTACAAAAATCATCTTAAGTAGAATGCAAATGTTAAACTTAAGAAACCTGGAACAAAATACCAAACCATTTTCTTTTCCTTTTAAAAATATTTATTTACTTATGAAAGAGAAAGAAAGAGAGAGAGAATGGGAGTACCAAGACCTCATTCCACTGCAAGTGAAGTCCAGGCACATCCACCACTTTGAGCATCTGGCTTTATGTGGGTGCAGGGGAATCAAACCCTGGCTGTCAGGATTTACAAGTAAGCACATTTAAAATCTAACCCATCTCTCCAGCCCCACTTAAACCAATTTCAACTGTTGTGTCTTGTACATCTTTGAAATTCAGGAACCAATATGTACAAACTTCATCATACCAGTATGAGTCCAAGGTCCTGATGAAGGACATATTCTGTGTATGTTCATGTGTCCATTAAGGGAATATTTACATATCTATATAGTATCATTTTATGAGTACATCCTTAGCATTTGCTTATTTATATTAAAGTCTTTATATTTTAAAAGAACAATGCATAATTTGCACACAAATGCAAAAATATTGGTTATAAATCTTCACTTAAATTTTTAAAGAAAGTGTACCATTTAATCTGCATCTTTTACTTCTATCTTTCTCAATCAGTTTTATTTCTCTGATGAGAAAAAATCCTTTACTTTGTAGTATTTGTGAGGCATTAGGAAAAACACCATTTCCCAAAATGTATATGCTATAATGTTAATATTAAATAACTCAGATTTATGATTCAGTTATATCCCAGAATCTAACCTATTAGCATATTTACAGGTTATTGATTTTTCATGAAATTTCAGGTCATTTTAACTTCTAATTTTTCAAAATATTACCCTTATTATTTATATTATTAGAAACATATACAAGTACATATTGACTACAAATTTAAAATATGGAAAATTTCACTTCATTTACTGTTTCCTCTTTTGGTAAGTAAATATAATTATGAGACCTATAAAGAATCTCTGTGCTCCAAGGGGGCGCATGCGTCTGAAGTTCATTTGCAGTGGCTGGAGACCCTGGCGTACCCATTCTCTATCTCTGTCTGCCTCTTTCCCTCTCTGTCTGTCACTCTCAAATAAAATAAATAAAAATAAAAATAAATCTTTGTGCTGTATAATAATAGTTTTCTTAAATCTGTTCAGTCTAAGACAGCAATTAGTGTACCTTTAAGACTCTGCCTTCAGAGAGTCAATCCCCAGACAGTTAGCTTGTCTAGTGCCAGAAGGTGTTACATGAGCGACTGGGGAAAAATGACCAACATCTGTCTAAGCAACTTGTGGTCTAAGCTACTCAGTAGCAATCAACCTGACATGATGCTCACACAAGTTCAATAGTGGCACACAGCCATGGTGGGTTACCAGCTTCTCCTGATTTGGGTGAGTGGAATGGAACCCATACCTGGAATGGGGAAACAAGTCAGAACCATATCCAAAAACGAGTCCACTCTACAATATCAAGCTCCCACCAATAGCAGGCTACAAGAAGGCCTACCCCTATTATGTTTTCTCTAAAATAATAATGGGTATCTATGTATCTTGCACTGACCTCACTCTTTGTTGGAGAATTTGCTTCTCTTTTTCATATGGATGTAGAACCTGAAGAGAGAATCAGCCTATTGCACCCCACCAGGGCACCAGCTGAAGCCATAGAGTTAGTGGGGCAATGAGCAAGAGCTCTATTCTTGGTGAACCTTGTATCAGCACAAGGGTGAAGGAGATAGACAAAGAGAACACTCAACTCCTACCAAATCAGATATCCAGAGACACAGAGACTCCCAAGACCTCATCACTGAAATAAGCCTAAAATGAACCCAACATGGCTCAGGGAAATTTGGGGAAGAGGGGGTGGAAAGATTGTTAGAGCCATAAGTTGGGTCATTATGTACAAAGACATCACCTCTCCCCCATGACTGACGGCCACCCCCACAATGCAACATCCACAATCCTCATGTGGGTACGACAGAGAGAAAGAAGGCTAACGATGGTATCATCATGGCTGTATACACTATATATATGTAATAAAAAGATTCTGACTTCATGAACAAGACTTGTTAAGAGTTGCAAAGGTAGGGATATTAATATTAATATTTATTTATATATAATATTATATAATATATAATATAAATGATGCATTAATATCTTAGTGCACAAAATAATTGGTTTCATTATAACTTATACATGTATTTCATTGTACTTTGCTTATATTCACTACTCATTATACTCTCTTGCCCCCTCCCATTTCCCAGTGTTTCTTTCCCCAGTAATCATTCCCATTTTGCATTCATACTATTCATATGTGTGTGTATGAGAAAGAGAGAGAGAGAAAAACTATATAGTAATTGTGTTTATAATCTGACTTCTCTCCAGAAGTTTAGTTTGTGATTTTCCAGTCTCCAACTAGTAAACCAAACATATCTCATTCTAATTCAAACTGGTGAATCAGAACAGTTCAGTGAAAATTGTTCACTTTAAAGGAAACTTTGTTAAAATATGAGACTACACAGTACATTAAAAATTGAATGTCAAAAAAATTGAAACATGCAGATGAATAAATGTAATATTGAGTGCTTAAGAGATAAAAATAAATTGGTCTCAAAATAGTTAATTTTACTCTTGTTGCCATCTATTTTATTATATTTCTGAAAATTACTATTGTTGTTGGATTTCAAATCACTATGTTCACCATAGTCCTGTCTCCCCATTGTTGCTCAAAAGTGGAAAATAGAAATTAATGTATAGTCACAGGGAATGGAGAGATAGCTTAGCAGTTAAATTGCTTACCTGTGAAGCCTAAGGACCCAGGTTTGGTCCCCCAGTAACCACACAAGCCACATACTCAAGTTGGCACATGTTTCTGGAGTTCATTTGCAATGCATAGAAGCCCTTCTGCATCCATTCTTTCTCTCTCTGTCCTCTCTTTTTCTCTAAAATAAATTATTAAATAAAATATTTGAGAAAGGAATAATTACAGAATGGAAGGACATATAACTGCATATATTAGAAAAGAATATTCCCAAAATCTGGCATAAGGTATTCCTAACCAGATTTGTTTCTCCATTAGTCCTGGCTTCTATATTGGCACTTCTTTTCCAGGAATGATGAAATAGCTATTCATTTCTTTCATATTGTCAGTAATCCATTTCTTATTTCCTTCATGGGGGTCTCTCAAACAATGAGAAAAACTAAAAATATTCTTTAAAATCCTTAAGTCATGTTGCATTAGTATTTGGAGCTCTATAACATCCTTAATACTTTGAGCTTTCCTATTGGAAATATTTCTTTAGTTTGACTTGACTTTGAGCTCTTTAAACTGTATTTCCTTTTTTTTTTTTTTCTTTTTTGGTTTTTCAAGGTAGGAGGTCCCGCTCTAGACCAGGTTGGCCTGGAATTCACAGTGTAGTCTCAGGCTGTCCTCAAAGTCATAGCGATTCTTCTACTTCTGCCTCCTGAGTGCTGGGATTAAAAGCATGCAACACCATGCTCTGCTATCATATTCTCTCTCTCTCTCTCTCTCTCTCTCTCTATATATATATATATATATATATATATATATATATATATATATGTTATTACTTGCAAGGGAAAGGGGGAGAGAGATAGAGAGAGAGACAGAATGGGTATGATGCCAGGGTCTCTTGCCATTGCAAATGAACTCCTGACACATGCGCCACTTTGTGCATTTGGGTATAAATAAGTACTGGGGAATCAAACCAAGGCTGTTAGGGTTTGCAAGGAAAGGCTTTAACTGTTGAGCCATCTCTCCAGCCCTCAACCCTATTTTCTAAGAGAAAAATATGTCCTCTTCTCAAAATTATTTCAAAGCTTCTAAATTAGCAATACACAGAAACTTTTGTTGCAGAAATGCTCCAGTGTTAGATCAATTCCTTAAGGAAAATTGAAGGTCAAGGTCCCTTTGCTTCTTTTACACACACGCACACACACAAGACAAAGCTAGAAAAATTTAACTGCCTCCCTTCTGAGCAATCGTCAGTGATAGAAGTTTTTGTCTCTTGTTTTTTTCCTTATCTCAAAACATTATTTTACCTATGATTCCATGTTGATGGAAAAATGAAAATTAGGAAGCTTCATTGTATAGTGCTCTAAAAATAATGGCACAAAAATGCACTTCTAGCAAGTTGCCAAATAGTTTTCTTTTTTAACTTAAATTACCTAATAATCAGTAGAGCATGTGATATATCAATTTAAATACCATATGCATACTACTTTGTGGTTAACATATGTTTTACCTCCAACTGGGAATAAAGAATAAACTCTGGCTTGAAAATGGACACATCTGTAAAATAATTAACTTTAAAAAATTAGAAAACAAATAACCATGCCATTGTTTTCTTAAACATTTTTTCCTCCTTCTTGACATTATTATAATTTACTTACCAATTCCAATTTATGAAACTTGTTTTAATGTATATGAACTTCTCCATTTTGAAGTGTTTTCTATATGTATGAATTTTAAAACAAAATGCTTACAAAGTATTTTGTATTTGCGAAAATATTTTATGTGTACTTTACTTTTCCTTGAAAATTAAATGTAATTGGAGCCAAAATTTCTGTATTTAGATTAGATTCTCTCCTCTGTTGACATTTTCTGCTTTGACACCTATTATTATATATTTTTCTTCTCTAAAGATCTTTATTAAAATGTCTAGAGGCTTATTTTAAATCTATTTCATGAAGTAGATTCCAAATGTTAAAAGTCAATGTATTTTATACTAAACTTGATTGTTCTTTAAACTTTCTTCAGTAAATAAATAGAAACATCCTTCTCTCTCTTTATCACATTCAAAACAGAATCTGTGGTGATATTTTCTCTTCTTAGTTGTTCCCCACACTATTAACTATCATAACATATAACTGGGCAATCTACATTCTGAGTCTTTTTTCCTTCTACTTTCTTTCCAATCACACTCATTTTTGCATTCCAGGAACTTATATTCTCCTTGATCATTAAAGAAACAAAAACCTCTTCATTGCTTTCCAGGTTCAAATTATACTCTAATCTTAATAAGTCAATTGTCCTTTTTAATTTTTGGAACAGTTTTACTGCTATTATAAGTATTTTCAAAGATTGAAAGGAAAAATAGGAAGAAAATGAGAGAAAATGAAAGACTAAACACATCTCAAATCAAATTTAGAGAAATAAAAATGACACTATTTAAAATAATGATCTCTGAAAAGGATGAATATAAAGTTACCAACAGACCCTGTTATTTCCTCACTGGGCATTTACCTTAAAAGCTCCACATCTCAGTTCAGAGATATTTGCTCAAGCATGTTTATAGCTTCTCAATTCATAATAGCTAAAAACTGGAATCAACCCAGATACCCATCAGTGGATGAATGGATAACCAAGATATGGTATATCTACAAGATGGAATTCTACTCAGTAGTAATAAAAAATGACACATTTAAATTTGTAGAAAAATGGTTGAACTTGGAACAGATCATTCTAAGGGAACTCACACAATCACAGAAAGACAATTGCCACATGATCTCACTCATCTGCAGTTCCTAACCTGGATCAGCCCAACTTGCTGACATACCCGAATAGCATCTTGAAGCTTGGACAATAGGGAGGGGTAGAGTTTGGGGGAAGGGAAAAGGTGGGGGGGAGGAAAACTGAACCCAAATTGAACTGTTACTGTAGAATCCTATATCCTAGAAGCCAGACTAAAAGGTGGAATCCTCAAAAGGACCTTAGAGGGAGCACCTGAATTGAAGGGCCATGAATAGGGTAAGACAAAATCTAATCTCAAATTTCTCCTGTTTCTATTTCTTCTCTACCTTTTTCTTTTTTTTTTTCTTTCCCCTTGGCACTGGCCCATAATTCCCTGTACCAGGGTGTGGTGGTTTGAATAGATGGCCCCCAATATATTCAGTTGTTTATTTGTTTGTAGTTTGCATCTTTAGCCACCTGGCTGGAGGCAATGTCACTGGGTGGATCTTAAGGTGTGGTGGTGGGTTTCAGGTTTCAATCTAAAGATATGCAAAGTGTGCCTAGCTGGAGTTCCTGAAGTGTGCTGTAGCTTTTGGCTTTTAGGCTTGTGCTTCTCTCTCTGCTTGGTCCTGCAAAGGTAGGCCAGCTTCCTCTGCCATTTATGGAACTTCCCTTGGATCCATAAGCTTCAATAAATCCCTTCCTCCATAACTGTGCTTGGTCTGGACGTTCATCTCAGTGAACTTGAAGCTGTCTGCTACACAGGGTATGGTCTGCATCCACAATGAGCTGTTGATCAGAGAGCCCTGTTAGATCTCCCAAAACAAACAAGACAGACATCTCTCAGAGAACTTGATTACCCACCAGAGGTTAATGTTAAGATTTTAATGCTGAAGGCACTATATGCTGTCAGCACAGACCATGCAGAGACCTGGTTGGAATCCAAAGGAGAGCCAGTCCCCAGATAATTAGCCCATGTAGTGCTGGAAAGTGCTATATGAGCTACTGAGGGAAAGTGGCCAACATCTGTCCAAGCAACTCAAAGTCTAAGAGAATCAGAAGCAAATAACCTGATGTGATGCTCACACAAGTGCAATACTGGCTCACATCCATGGAGGGTCGACTTGAATGGATTTAGAATCATATAGGAAACAAACCTGTGGGCATGTCTGTAAGGTCATTATAGCTTGAGGTGGGAAGACACGTCATTGCTGTGGATGGCACCATTCCATGGGTTGAGATCCTAGACATGAATATAAAGAAGAATGTGAACTGAGCACTAGCATTCATCTCTGGCTTCTGCATGCTCCTGTCCCCATTCCTACATCACCATAATGGACTGTACCTACAAACTGGGAGCCAAAATAAACATTTCGTTCCTTAATAAAAAAATAAAATAGGAAAAAATAAAATAAAATAGGGCCAGAGAGATGGCTTAGTGGTTAATTTTTTGCCTGTGAAGCCTAAGGATCCCAGTTTGAGGCTCAATTCCCCAGGAACCATGTTAGCCAGATGGGCAAGGGGGCGCATGCATTTGGAGTTTGTTTGCAGTGGCTGGAGGCCTTGGTGCACCCATTCTTTCTCTCTCTCTGCCTCTCTCTCTCTCTCTCTCTCTCTGTTGCTCTCAAATAAATAAATAAATAAATAAATAAAATAAAATAATGATCCCACTGTCTTGGATTAAAGAAGGATAAATTCCCACAATAGGCCAAGAGGTATTATGACCTTAGCTGCATAGATAACACAAAATGAAACAGAGTAGGAAATGGAATTTCTAAATAATGTGTCATTATGAAGTGCTATAGACTATGTAGAATTGTATTCCTAGGCAAAAGAAGAAGGTGGGTTTGTAAGAAAAAAATAATCTTATGAAAATAATGCCAAAACATTACAGATTAGAAAAAAATATCAACTGTTATATCTAATAAAATATGGCAGACAAACATCTCTCACACAAAAATGCATCGTAGTAAAATTTCAGAAAAACATAATACAAACAACATATTAAAATAGGCATATTTTAAACCCTGGGCACATACCCAAGACATACAGGCAAGAAATAGTTTTGCATTGTTAGCTTGAAGGGAAGCCCAATAAATTCACTGGTCCATCAGTGTGAACTTTGTGAAATCAGCCTTTAGTTTGCCATGGGTACTCTGCCTATGATGAGCAAGTGTTGACGCTGCAGATGAGTATGTTATGCCTCAGGAGCAAACTAGTTGCAGCTACTAGTTCCAGAAAAAAAAATATTTCAAAATTCATCTGTTTCTGTGAATAGAGAACTTGTACACTTAGGTAGGAGTATATCATGACTGCAAGATAAAGCTGAATTTGAAGATTTTAGTTCAATAAATCCTCTGGAGGGCAGTGGAATCTATAATTTGGGCAGGATGGAACTAGAGAGGGAAGGGTTTGCCAGGGTAGAGTACTGGGATACTGTGTGTATGTGTCTGGGGATTACATGTATTTTGTATTTCACCTAAATTTGAAATTCACTTTTACCTTCAGCTCACTAATTTTGCCTTTATTATTGGTTGTTCTTATGAACTTAGGAACTATGATGATATATATATATACATATATATATTCAGTGCAAAGGATTCTTTACAGCTCTTCTGTTGTAATCAGCTCCATGTTATTGGGACAACCATCCAATCAGATGCAATTTATGGGAGAAAGGGATTTTTTTTCCAGCTTAAAGATACAGGGGAAGTTCCATCAGTGGTGGAAAAAGCTGTTTACTTCCATACATTGAAGCATAGAGAAACAACTGCAGCAAGCATAAACCATCAGAGCTAAAACTGGTCTGTATACATAACCTGGGGCTGGAATCAAGATCTACCCCCACAAAACACCTTAGGGCTGTACCCTAATAGCAGCCCTCAGCTACTAAAGAAGGCTGCTGGAGACTTAAGTAGGAAGATTAACCTTACCTAAAACTACCTGAGGCACCGGCCATGGTGGTACATGCCTTTAATCCCAGGACTCAGAAGGCAGAGGTAGGAGGATCACCAGGAGTTTGAGGCTACCCTGAGACTACATAGTGAATTCCAGGTCAGCCTGGGCTAGAATGAGACCCTACCTTGAAAAACCAAAAAGAAAAAAAAAATACCTGAGGCTATGGGGGTCATACATTCATATTTGAACCACCACATCCCACCCCTAGCTCCCAAAAGACTCATTGCCATCTCCCAGTGCATATTGTCCTTAGAGCAGCTTCAAAGTTCCCCACAGTCTTTACCAACTTTGAGACTGTACTGAAGTCCCAAATCTCATCTGAGGCTTAATACTGTCTCTTAACTTTAATTCCTATAAAAATAAAACAAGTTACATACATACTTTTAACATATAATGGTACCAAGTAAACATTTCCATTACAATAAGGCATAACAAGGACCAAATAAACAAATACAAAATCAATAACCATAAGGTAATCTTCAAACATCTGCACTTCAAGTTCAAAATCCATAACCAGTGATGACAGATTTTTAATTTCTGCCACTCCAGCTGGGGTGAGTAGCCACTGGAAATCTTTCATCCCAAGCCATCAGGGCTACATGGTAGCCCTTGTGTAGTCCTGGTGTTGTGCAAAATCCCCTGACCAGGATCCAAGACCCCCGGTCACCCAGGAGTCACCCAGAGAACCGCCACAGAAGCCGAGAATGTAAAAGCAACAGGTTTCTTTATTGCAAACCTAGGCCTGGGCTCCATCCCTACAGTCCCGCACAGAGGTAGAGAGGGAGAGAGCCCCTTCTTTTGGGGGGAAGGGGTTCATATAGGAATTCGAACAAAGAAATGGGGGATAGATACATGATTGGTTGATTTAAACAGTTCTGATTGGCTTGGGGTTTCAGCGGGCAACGTTGGGGGCAGGAGCTAGGAGCACTCCAGGCAGATGTGGTAATCTCCATTGCGATGGGCTAAGTAAACAGTGGTACTTTACGACTTCCTTGAAGTGGAGATTCCTCAGTTTCTTATCTAAGCAGGTGGTCGGAGGCCACCTCCACAGGAGTGTTTCTGCAATGTCCTTGAAATGGAGATTCCCCAGAAACTTTAGGGAGAAAGGCAGCAATTGAACAAGCAAGCAAAGTTTACAGAAGCAGAGGTCAGCACATTAGCCAGCTAGTTCTCTATCTAAATCAGGCCTGAGCCTTTCTACTTAAAATGGTTATACTTGGCCTTTCATTGGTATATCCAAAACATCTTTACAGTGGAGACTATAAACCACTGTGATAGTTAAGTTTGAATCAACTTGATCTGTTTAGGAATCCACAGACATTCCTCATAAGTGGGTCTCTGAGGTTGCATCCAGGAAGTATTAACTAAAGGAGGAATCCTTCCCCCAGGGTGAGCCCTTCCCCCAAAGTGGGCGGTCCCTCTCTGAGGGGAGGCTTTATCAAAAGAAGCTCTGGGAAGAAAAGTATTCTCCTCTCCTCCCACCTGGCTGCTGGTGCTGCTTGCTGCTTGCTGCTTTTCAGTATGGACTGAAGAGAGGCATGGACTGAAGATCAGTGCTGGATTGGGACTGCTGAGACATCCATCCTCATGGACTGAGTAGCTTCCAGGTTCCTTGACTCTGAGGTCTGTAATTTGCTATTGTTGATCTGTCCTAAACGAATCCAATAAATCCTCTTTTAATAAAATTCATTCTATCTGTTTTGTTCCTCTAGAGAACACTAATACAAATTGTGGTACCAGGAGTGGTTCTAGAGAAACAGAATTGTAAAGATGGATTTCATTAGTTGGCTTGGTATTCTCTGGAGTTGGTTCTCCAACTTCAATGCCACTAAAGGCTCTACTGGTAATAAGGAGAGCACTTTTACTGGTTATAAGGAGGGAACTAATAATTCATGGTGCAAACTATTTAAAGAACTCCATAAGATAGATGTATTTAGTGATCCTGAGTCATATCTTGCAAAGAGCAAGGAATTTAGTGTATCTAGAACTTTTCAATGCTTACAGTAAAGTAAGATGAATGATGATGCTGGATGCTTCCTTATAGCACCTCTGAATAAAATATTGAAAGAAAAGCAGAAGCTCAGAAAGGAAATTTCCAAGCTTAAGACCCTTATACATGAGCTGAAGATTTCTAAGGGAGCCCTGGAGGAGGGTCTCCTCTCTATCCAGAACAGGGCTCAAATTTCAGAAAACCTAACCCAAGCTCTAATTGTGAGATTGGCAAACTTGCAACGTAAACTCAATTCCCAGCCTCACAGGCTATCAGAAGTTAAAGTGAGGGAATTGATTGGAAAAGAGTGGGATCCTATGACTTGGGGATGTGTGGGAAGACCCTGAAGAATCTGGGGAAACTGAACTGTCAAACTCTGAAGAAGTTGCTTTGCATGAGAATGTGGCCTCCTCTCGTTTAGGGTCAGTTGCATCCCTGCCCCCACAGTATGAAGTCTTTCCCTCTCCACCCTTGCCTGGGGGAATTAATGCTTCTTTGTCAGAGGAACCAGCAATGACCCTCTCTGCAGGAGGTACTGATGCTTCTCAGTGCCCACCCATCTTTGCCTCTAGGCCTATAACAAGGCGTAAGGCAAGGCATGCCCCTAAAGGTGAGCTAGAAAGCTTGACTCAAGAGAAGGTGAGGTATACCCCTAAAGAACTTCAGGAGCTTTCTAACTTGTACAAGCAGAAGCATGAGGACTATGTGTGGGAATGGATTTTAAGGGTGTGGGATGATAGTGGAAGGAATATAAGATTATATCAGTCTGAATTTATAGAAATGGGCCCACTGAGCAGAGATTTTAGATTCAACACTGTAGCTCATGCAGTTGGAAGAGGTGCCAAGAGTTTGATTGGTTGGCTGAAATATGGGTCCAAAGATGGCCTACTGTGAATTAGCTTGAACAACCTGATATCCCTTGGCATAATGTTGATGAAGGTATTAAAAGTCTCAGAAAACTTGGAATGCTGGAGTGGATTTGCCATTTAAACTCATCTTTGCTCCCACAATGGGAGCATCTAGAAGATGTGCCCTTCACTAAGACTATAAGAAATAGATTTGTTACGGGAGCACCAGCATACATAAAGTGCCTAGTCATTGGTCTTTTATGTAAAGAAGACATCACAGTGGGAGCCACAGTTGCTGTGTTAGTTGACTTAGATGTAATGGGTCTAACTGGATCTCGGAGTAACAAGGGCCAAGTGGCAGTGCTGAATCACCAAAGGCAAGGTGAGCATGTTTTACCATAATGGACAGTGGAGGCAAAACAATCCTCATAACAGTATGACTTGTGTAGACTGAAAGACCCAGAAACTAAACTGACGCCATGAAGGGATTCAGTAGGGCACTGCCCTGGCTAGGCTTAAGTTTCAGTTTCCCGCTTAAGCAGAAGGCAACTGCCCTGACATATGGCCAGGAAAGATATCCGCCCAAGGGCCTAAGTCAATCCTCGACATGCCCAGGGCATGCCTGAGACCTGTCCCTTCTGCCTTTCTGCCCCAGCTAAGTGAAAGCATACAAATGTTACCGCTGCTTGCTTAGCCAATCACAATGGAGATTACCTCTTCTGCCTGGAGTTCCCCTAGCTCCTGCCCCAACTTTGCCTGCCAAAATCCCAAGCCAATCAGAAGAGTACAAGTGCAGTTACTGTTTGAATCAACCAATCATGTACCCATCCCCTTCTTCTATGTTCAAATCCCTATAAAAACCCTACCTTCCCACTACTTCCCCCTTCCCAAAGTGGCTCTTGTATGGTTCCACTGCGTTGGTGAAGTCAAGAGACTGAGCTTAAGCCCGAAATAAAGCTCCTTGCCCTTGCATGTGTGTTTGGTTCTCCTTGGTGGTCACTGGGGGTGCCGAGAACTGGGCATAACATAGACCTTTGGTACTGGCTAATTAATCATGGTGTTCCCTGAAGTGAAATAGATAAAAAGCCTACTAAGTTCCTGCTTGATCTGTATAAACAGAAAAGTTCTAGAGCAAAGGAACAAAAGGCCACTTTGAATTATAGAGAATCTTAAGCAGTTTCCAGACTTGAGCCAGTTTAGAGATCCTAAGCCCCTTGATTGAAGGGGTGGTTGGGTCCGCTTGAGGAAGGACCTTCCCACAATCCCCAAAAGTTTCAATATTAAGCTTGGTCCTATCCTTCCTCAGAGGGACCTGCAGCCTTTTGCTAGGGTAACTGTACCCTGCAGAGAAAGAAATGATCAGACCTTTTGGGGCTTACTGGACACAGGCTCTGAACTGACATTGATTCCAGGAGACCTCAAACAGCACTGTGGCCCTCCAGTTAAAGTAGGTGCTTATGGAGGTCAGGTGATCAATGAGGTTTTGGCAAATGTTAGACTGACAGTTCATCCAGTGGGCCCCAGAATTAATCCTGTGGTTATTTACCCAGTCCCAGAATGCATAATTGGGAGTTGCCCGCACATTGGTTCCCTGATTCGTGGAGTGAGGTCTATTATGGTTGGAAAGACCAAATGGAAGTTATTGGAGCTCCCTCTGCCAGGGAAAATATTGAACCAAAAACAGTATCTCATCCCTGGAGGGACTGCAGAAATTAATGCCACTATAAAAGACTTGAAGGATGCAGGGGTGATGGTTCCCACCATGTCTCCCTGTAACTCTCCTATTTGACCTGTTCAGAAGACAGATGGATCCTGGAGGATGATAGCAGATTATCAGAAACTTAATCAGGTGGTGACTCCAATTGCAGCTGCTGTATCAGATGTGGTTTCTTTACTTGAGCAGATTAACACATCTCCTGGTACCTGGTATGCAGCTATTGATCATGCAAATGCTTTCTTCTCCATACTTGTCCATAAGGACCATCAGAAGCAATTTGCTTTCAGCTAGCAAGGTCAGCAGTACACCTTTCCTGTTTTACCCCATGGTTATATTAACTCTCCAGCCCTATGTCAAAGCTTAGTTCACAGGGATCTTGATTGCCTGGCCCTTCCACAAGGTGTCACATTGGTCCATCATATCAATGATATTATGCTTATTCGATCACATGAGCAGGAGGTGGTAGCCACTCTGGAGTTGCTGGTACAGCATATGCGTACCAGAGGATGGGAAATAAATCTATCCAAAATTCAAGGACCTTCCACCTCAGTGAAATTTCTAGGAATTTGGTAGTGTGGGGTATGCAGGAATATTCCTTCTAAGGTGAAGGATGAGTTGTTGCACTTGGTCCCACCTACCACTAAGGAAGAAGCACAATGTCTAGTGGGCCTATTTGCATTTTGGAGACAGCACATTCCTTACTTGGGTGTGTTACTCTGTCCCATATACCAAGTGACTTGGAAAATTACTAGTTTTCAGTGGGGCCCAGAACAAGAGAAGGTTCTTCAACAAGTCCAGCCTGCTGTGTAGGCTGCTCTGCCCTTTGGGCCATATGATCCAGCAGACCCGATGGTACTTGAGGTGTCAGTGGTGGGCATGGATGCTGTTTGGAGCCTTTGGCAGGCCCCCATAGGTGAATCACAGTGGAGGCCCTTGGGATTCTGGAGCAAGGCCCTGCTGGCATCTGCAGACAAATTTTCTCTCTTTGATAGACAGCTCTTGGCCTGCTATAGGGCCTCAGTAGAAACTGAATGCTTGACAATAGGCCATCAAGTTACTATGTGACCCAAGCTGACCATTATGAGCTGGGTTTTATCTGACCCATCAGGCTATGAAGATGGACTTGCACAGCAGCAGCCCATCATCAAGTGGAAGTGGTATATCCATGATCAGGCTCTAGCAGATGCTGAAGGTACACATAAGTTACATGTGGAATAGGCCCAAATGCCTATGGTTGCTGCTCCTATTACAATGCCTTCTGCTCCTAAGCCTGCACCTATGGCATCATGGGGTGTGCCCTATGATCAACTGAGTGAAGAAGAGAAGCCTATGGCATGGTTTACAGATGGTTCAGCACATTATGTGGGCACCTCCCAGAAGTGTACAGCTGCGGCACTACAGCCCCTTTCTGGGAAAACTCTGAAGGACTGTGGTAAAGGGAAGTCTTCACAATGGGCAAAACTATGAGCAGTACACATGGTTGTGCATTTTTCTTGGATGGAAAAATGGCCAGATGTGCTGTTATACACTAATTCATGGGGTGTGGCCAATAGTTAGGCTGGATGATCCAGAATTTGGAAGGAGCACAATTGGAAAATTGGTGAGAAGGACATTTGGGGAAGGTGTATGTGGGTAGAACTCTCTAAATGGGCTAAGATAATTGTGTCCCATGTTAACGCTCATCAGAAGGTGACTTTATCAGAGGATGACTTTAAAAATCAAGTAGATAAGCTGACCCGTTCTGTAGATAGTGGCCAACCTCTTTCCTCCGCCACCCCTGTCACTGACCAATGGGCCAATGAACAACGTGACCATGGTGGCAGGGATGCAGGTGTGCATGGGCCCAACAACATGGACTTCCACTAAGGTTGACCTGGCTATGGCTGGTGCTGAGTGCTGAATCTTCCACAGCAGAGACCAACTCTGAGTCCCTGATATGTATGGTAGCATTCTTTGGGGTGACCATCCAGCAACTTGGGGACAAGTTCACTATATTGGAACTTTTCCATCATGGAAATGGCAGCATTTTGTCCTTACTGAAATAGACACTTATTCTGGGTATGCATTTGCTTTTCCTGCATGTACTGCTTCTGCCAAAACTATCATCTATGGGCTTACAGAATGCCTTTTCCCCCATCATGGTATTCCACACAGTGTTGCTTCTGACCAAGGAACTCACTTCACAGCCAAGAAAGCATGGCAGTAGGCTCATGATTATGTAATTCACTGGTCTTACCATGTGCCCCACCATCCTGAAGCAGCTGGATTGATAGAATGGTAGTATTGCCTCTTAAAAAAAACAAATACTGTGGCAACTAGGTGGCAGTAGCTTGGAGGGCTGGGGTAGTGTCCTCCAGCAGGCTGTATATGCTCTGAATCAGCATCCTATATATGGTGCTGTCTCTTCTATAGCCCAGATTCATGGGTCCAGGAATCAAGGGGTGGAAATGGAAATGGTCCCACTTACCATCACCCCTAGTGCCCCATTAGCCAATTTTTTGCTTCCTGTTCCCACAACCTTATGCTATGCTGGCCAAGAGGTCTTGGGTCTGTGGGGTTGCTTTTGCCAGGAGACATGAAGAACTTTCCATTGAACTGGAAGCTAAGAATTCCCCCTAGCCACTTTGGGCTCCTGATGCCCTTGAGTGAACAGGATGAGAAAGGAGTTACAGTGGTAGAAGGAGTAATTGATCCAGACTACCAGGGGGAAATTGGACTGTTCCTCCACAGTGGAGTTAAGGAAGAGTATGTATGGAGTGCAGTAGATCCTTTAGGGCATCTCTTGGTGTTACCATGCCCTATTATCAAAGTCAATGAACAACTGCAACAACCCAATCAAGGAAGTGTGAAAAATGGCCCAGATCCTTGAGGAATGAAGGCATGGGTCACCCCTCCAGGTAAAGAACCAAGACTTGCTGAGGTGCTTTCTGAAGATGGAGGAAATACAGAATGGGTAGCAGAAGAAGGCAGTTCACCAGCTAAGGCCATGTGACTAATTACAAAAACGTGGACTATAATTGCCATGAGTGTTTCTGTGTTACCTTGTTAAGAATGTTTGTACATATATTTACCAATATTAAGATGCTTTTGTTCTTCCACTATTTATGTATTAGGTAATTAATACTGATTAAGATCTTATCACTAGTTAAACACTGTGGAATTTGTATTTGACATATTATATTAGAGACTGAGTATTCCTCATGGAACCTTGCTTTGTATGGTGGGGGGAAGATTGTGCGTTTTGAGTTGTATGAGGGAAAGTTATATTATGTTACGTGGAGTTATAACCTTGTTACTGTCTTCATTTGGAAATTAAGTATGATGTAAGGAGATACTGTTTGGTGTCAAGTTGACAAGGGATGGACTTGTGATGGTTAAGTTTATGCCAACTTAATTTGTTTAGGAATCCACAGACATTCCTCATAAGTGGGTCCCTGAGGTTGCTTCCAGGAAGCATTAACTAAAGGAGGAATACTTACCCCAGGGTGAGCCCTTCCCTCAGAGTAGGCAACCCCTCTCTGAGGGGAGGCTTTATCAAAAGAAGCTCTTGGTGGAAAAGTATTCCCTCCTCTCACCTCGTTGCTGGTGCTGCTTGCTGCTTTCAAGTGCGGACTGAAGACCAGCATAGACTTAAGACCATTGTGGACTGAAGAGCAGCATCTCTCCAGGACACCTCCAGGCCTTCATTGCTGGGTGGGGACTGCTGAGGCATCTAGCCTCAGGGACTGAGCAGCTACCAGGTTCCTTGACTCTGAGGCCTATAATCTGCTGCTTGTTGGTCTGTCATAAGATAATCCATTAAATCCCTTTGAATACAATTCATTCTAGTGGTTCTGTTCCTCTAGAGAACCCTGACTAATACAACCACAGTCCAGCCTCATACAATGGCCTTTTGTCCTCCAATACAGGGTTTATTTAACTCTGTTTTCCATTGCCACCTCAGCAGTGGCTTCTGAAACTGTATACAATGGACTCACTGGTCTCTATCCAGGGATTTTACATGCTGCATCTCACCAATGGCTCCTGGAAAAATTGTGTACATCATGACCCACTTTCTTGAATTTCTTCATTTTTCTAAAATCAGTACCAGTGTGAAATGACATAGCCATTGTTAATGAAGAGGGAAATAAATCTTGATTGGAGCATTCATAATTCTTCCTTTCAGTCATTTCCTTTCAAAAGAGTTTGTATTCCTACTCATTCAGCATTTCCTGCATGGGCATTTCACTCAGTCATCTTCTCCATTGTTTCAATGTAAAGGAGTTGGTCCATCCTTAATGATGGTATTGTATTTTAAAATAGAACCTGTGGCAATCTAAAACCAGTCACAGTTCCTGTAACATTAAATTTGTCTGAATTTTTCCTATGATAAATCATACATCCTTCAGTTCAATACTTTCTGCCAAGCACACCAGCCCATTACTTTTAGATTTAACCTTGATCAAACTCTGGGAATAGACAGAAGAATGCAGCAGCCTTTATGCCCAGTTCTGAGAAATTTACTTCCCTTTTGAATGGTTATAAGCCAACACAATTTTCTCTGCATTTTGCATTTTCAACCTCTTACAGGAATTGCCCATAAAATTTGGCTTTCTGCTCTGTAAGGCTTCTCCAGTACCAAATCTGTCCAAATTCCTTCAGCACATAAATTCCAAAAGACCAAAATCCATATGGTCCAATTCATCCCAGTGATGATCCCACTCTCAGTACCAAATTCTGTTGTAGTCATCTCCATGTTGTTGGTACAAACATCCAACAAGATACAGTTTACGGGAGGAGGGGATTTATTTCAGGCTTACAGATACAGAGGAATTTCCATTAATGTTGGAAAAAGCTACTTACTTCCATACATCCACGCAAAGAGAAACAACTGCAGTAAGTAAATGCCAACATGTAGCAAGCAGACACAGCTGGAGCTCAAAATGCTCTGTGTGCATAACATTGGGCTGGAATGAAGATATTCCCCCAAACACACCTTAGGCCTGGAACCCAGGAAGCAACCCCATGTGACCCCTCATCCAGCAGGTTGCTGGAAGCTTAAGCAAGAAGCTTAACCTTAATCAAAAATACTTGAGGCTAGGGCTGGAGAGATGGCTTAGCAGTTCAGCACTTGCATGCAAAGCCAAAGGATCCAGGTTTGATTCCTCAGAACCATGTAAGCTAGATGCACAAGGTGGTACATGTGTCTGGAATTTGTTTACAGTGGATAGAAGCCCTGTCATAACCATTCTCTCCCCCCCTCTCTCTCTCTCATCTATCTATCTATCTATCTATCTATCTATCTATCTATCTATCTCTTCCTCCCCTATCTCTCTCTGTCTGTCTTGAATAAATAAGTAAGTAAATAAATAAATAAATAAATAAAACTAATTTTTAAATTACTTGAGGCCATGGGGAACATACATTCACATTCAAACTGCCACACCCTCAAATCCCTTTTTGAAATTATGGCACATTTGACTTTTGAATATCTTGAATAGTTTTATCTGTGATGTTGGACTAAAATAAGTTATCAAACTTCTCTACAGAGTATAAACAGATGAAACTAATTTGGCTATCTAATGCCCGATATGCAACTAACTGGAATGTTATTTTGTAGACACAGAAATTCTCACAAACTCAAGGGACATCTGCATCTTTTCAAAAAATCTTCATAACACACTTGGTATACACTTCATAATAAATGAATTCCACATCATGGTTTCTACTGTAAGTTTACATATTGAACACTAAAACATACTTCTTTTCAGCATAGCTTATTCTAATTTCAATTTAATATTAATTTAAATTGTAATAAAGCATACTAGTTTATAAACTGTAACTGTATATAATTATTTACATGATCTTCCTTTTAAAAAAATTTTAGATGATTGTATTTTTGAAATATTTATTGCAGCAAGAGAGAACCAGAACCAGAGAAAGAGAGAGAGAGAGAGAGACAGAGAGAGAATGGGAACATCAAGGCCTCTAGGCACTGCAAATGGTCTACAGATGCATACACCACCATGTGCAGCTGGCTTGAACCTTGGTCCTTAGGCTTCACAGGCAAGGGCTTTAACCACCATGAAGCCATATTTCCAGCCCTATATCAATGTATTTTAATACTTGATTTCATGTTATAAGTTATATTTAATTATTATTGATACCATGATAAATGAATAGAAGCCTTAGAATACCTTCTCATTGATAAATAGTAAACAGAATTATATTGTAGGCCTAGATATAGCTGTGGTTTAAAATATGAAATCTGTATTGGCCATGAAAATGCATATGTGTGTGTGTGTGTGTGTATGTGTTTAAATTTCATACGACATTCTAACAGCTACAGTTCTTCATCATAGAGAGACATGCCAGAGATAAAATTTAGTCATCTTGAAGTTTTATGAGACATGTAACTGTCTTTCCTTCTTTACTGGGATATTAAAGTGATTCATTACTGTCTCAAGCTATATATTATTCCAACCCAGCTGAGTCTGATTATTTCTGACTGACGGTTGAGAATCATGAGTCCTATTGAGCTCATTTCCCAATAGGTATTTCAGTTTTAAGATTGGAATTCAACATGTTTGCAGGATATAATATTTAGAGTTCTGGACATTTGTTTGCATAAAGGGAGGATTTGGTAAACTTACTTCTGAATCCTAAAATTGTCTATATAAACAACCAAATACCCACTTATTTGTGAAAATTTTAAATCTATTAATAAATGCAGTAGTAATATAATTAATATTACTGATGATAGTAGCTATGGTGGTAGTGGTAATGTAATAATAACAATGTAAACATTTGTTATACCTGGTCAAAGTACATTACCTGAATTATCTTATTTAATCCACATAACAATCCTATAAAGGGGCACTGTGATTACTCTTGATTTATATTTTTAATAGAAATAGTACTTCAAGAAATTCATCAAGTGTGCACATAGAAGAATGGATATTTCTGAATAGCACATAAGAAATTGCATTTCTGATATTGAGCTCTCAAAAACAACTTTCTTTTCTGGGGCTGGAGAGATGGCTTAGCGGTTAAGTGATTGCCTGTGAAGCCTAAGGAGCCCGGTTCAAGGCTTGATTCCCCAGGACCCACATTAGCCAGATGCACAAGGGGGCGCACGTGTCTGGAGTTTGTTTGCAGTGGCTGGAGGCCCTGGCACTCCTCTGCTCCCTCTCTCTCTTTCTCTCGCTCTCTCTCTATCTGCCTCTTTCTCTCTCTCTTTGTCACTCTCAAATAAATAAATAGAAAAGATCAAAAACAACTTTCTTTTCTATTTTGCTTGGAAGCTGTAATGTATGACCTGCATTTTAACAGATTTTCATGTATACAATAGACTTTTTTCTACTGTCATATTATTCCTAGATCTCTAGAACTTACTTATCATGCATAACTGAAGCTTTATACTTAATGCATAGCAACTTCCTGTTTCCCTAGTATCCATCATTAGTTATATTTTCTACTTCCATGTATTTATATATTTTTCTATTTTTATTTTTTATGTGTGTGTGTGTGTGTGTGTGTGTGTGTGTAAGAGAGAAGCAGAAAGAGAGAGAGAGAGAGAGAGAGAGATAGGGAGAGACAGAATTGGTGTGCCAGGGCCTCTGAAATTGAACTCCAGACAAGTGCACTACATTGTGCGCAAGTGTGACTTTGTACATTTGCAGCACCTTGTTCATATGACTTACATGGGACCTGGAGAGTTGGACATGGGTCACTGGGCTTCACAAACAAGTGCCTTACCTGATAAGCCATTTTTCCAGCCAGTATTTGGTTATTTTTGATTCCTCATAACAATATAAAATATAGTCTGTGTCCTTCTGTGACTTTTTACACTTAGCATAATGCTCCTTGGATTCATCCATGTTACCAAACATGGTAGTATTTTCTACTTTTCAAAAGCTGAATAATAATATATTATATATGAGCACCACAATTCTATGAATTTTTTTTTGTTTATTTATTTATTTGAGAGCGACAGACAGAGCGAGAAAGAGGCAGAGAGAGAGACACAGAGAGAATGGGCGCGCCAGGGCCTCCAGCCACTGCTAACGAACTCCAGATGCGTGCGCCCCCTTGTGCATCTGGCTAACGTGGGTCCTGGAGAGTTGAGCCTCGAACCAGGGGTCCTTAGGCTTCACAGGCAAGCACTTAACCGCTAAGCCATCTCTCCAGCCCAATTCTATGAATTTTTAAGATTTTTTCCTAAGTTTGCCATTTCAAATGATGTTGCATGAACATAAGTGATCATAGCTCTTTGAGATCTTAATTTTAATTCTATTGGATAACTACCCAAAATTTAGATTGTTGTATCATTTTCCTCTCTAGCTCTTTTGATGCATAAAACATTATTGTTGATATATGTCATGTGCCATAAAGCACCATAATTTTTTCCTTCTATCAAATAATATCATTGTACTTATTGATTGTCCATTCCCCCTGCCAACATTCTATCTAAGACCCATTATTCTACTGTTAACTGCATAAGACAACCATTGTTATACTCCACTTGTGACTGTCTTTCTGGGACTTAAATATAATGTCTTTCAGGCCCATCTATATTGTTGCCAATGATAGTCTCATATTTTATAACTAAGTCTAATATACATATATATATATATATATATATATATATATATATATACTGTATTTAGTTTATCCTTTTTGACATTGATGAAAATTTAAGATGATGCTGTTAAACTATTTTTGAAGCAGCCTTAGTAATTTTTGCATTTTATATACATATATGTAATATTTTCCAGTTAATTTTTAAAATGTGTAAGAAGCTTCCCCCTGCTAGTCAACTTTATTTGGGCCAGAAGCTGCTATGCAAACTGAAGGGAGGAAAGATCATCAACCATCCCAGCTAGCTATGAGCCCTATTTACTTCACAACCAACCTGCAAGGCAAAATGTATCCATGGGTGCAATAGTAGCATAAAAATTTTGGGAATAACCAACTTCTCTCTGATAGGATTTGAGGCCTACTCCATAGGAAAGAAATAATGTCAAGTACCACAAATCTGGTCAAAAGTTTGTGGCTAGAGATGTAGACTCTAGGGGAGAACCAAACATTGTGCTTATCCTTATTGGACAGGGATGAATATCCAACCAGACACAGTTATTCGGAGAATCAAAGTAAGTTCCATAATAGCAGAGGAAATTGGCTCTCTTTCATAGATTCATGCAGAAAGAAACAACACAAAATAACTAAGAGACACCAAAAGCAGCAAGCAAGCATAGACAGAGCTCAAACTGCTCTTTCCACACTTTGGACTGGTATCTACATCTGCCCCTGGTGACATACCCCCTCTAGTAGGAATCTCCTTGCTAGGGGCTGAAGTTGCAAACTCAGTTTCAAAAAACCAACTTAGTCTATAGGGCCTTACATTTATATTACCATATTCAAACTACGACAGCATGCCAAACAGCCTTCTAAACATCTTTGCTTGTTCTCATTGATTGATAATGCCATTAGCCTTGCTCATAGAAGTGTCTTTACACAAATGACAGAGGTCAATAGAAATATTCATAGTTGTCAAAGTTACCAAGAATAAGCAACTAGTGGGTGCTTAGCCATAAACATGGCATCTGAACCCCACTTACCAAGGCTCAGGTAATTTTTTGAAAGTTGGAGCAGAAAGAATGTAAGAGCAGAAAGATAAGAGTAGGGCTACAGAATATTGTCTTACAGATATGACAAGTTTTCTAAATTCATGGACTCATAGTAGATGTTTCCTGAAAAAGACTGAGCCTGTTACTATTAACTCATACATAATGGAGGGGCCCATGGACTCCACATCTCTCAGAATAAATATTAACAGCTTATTTTTGCTGGAAGAAGTGGGAGTCATGTCCTTTATTGTTGTCACTGCTGGTGGATTGCCAATTCTCCAGTAAATAATCCCATGATCATGCAACCCTAAATTAACTCAGTGGGTCAAAAAATAATGCATGAGGGCTGGAGAGATGGCTTAGTGCTTAAGGTGCATGCCTTCAGAGCCTAAGGACCAGGTTTGATTCTCCAGGTCCCGCAAAAGCCAGTTGCATATGATGGCACATGCATCTGAAGTTTGTTTGCAGTGGCTAGAGGAGCTGTTGCACCCATTCTCACCCTCTCTGTCTCTAATAAAAATAAGTAAAAAACAAACAAACAAACAAACAAATCTTAGGAAAACAAAATGTTAAAAAATAATGCATGAGAGTAGGATGGGAATCTATTTGGAATGAAAGGATTTTAGTGAGAGAAATAAGGAGAAAAGATAAGGTAATTGAGGTAAGTGGGATAATAATGCATGGTATACTAGTATGAAATTGTCAAAAATAAAATGGCATTAATTCCAGACTTCAGGACTAGGGTCACAATGTAATTCTTTGACAGAAAATAATTACTTTGAAAACCATAAGAAATTTTAACTTTTTTGGACACAAAGTACAAAGTGTAAAACTAAACTCTTTGATAGATTTGTCTAAATGAAAATAAATATGAAAAAAGATATTAGAAGTTTGTGGGAAGTAATACCAGTCCATAATCAGAATTCATTTGAAATTTAAGAAGACTATAAAATGATTGTGATATAGATCACAAAACCTAGATGTCTGTGACTCTCCAAGAATATAATGAATATTTTACATAATTCAGACTGTTGAAGACCTATGAAAATTAGGATTAAAAATGATTTCCTTGGTCACAGTGAAATTCTGTTATATTTCTGGCTATTTAATATTTCATTTATTTAGATATTGAAGGCCAAAAAGACCATTTTATGTGGCTGGACCATGGTTTACAGGGGAAACATGAAGATGTTTTGATCTATCAGGACTGTACAGAGGCTACCATGGAGCACTGGTGATTTAGGATGAAAGTTTCCTCATGGCTACTCAGCCTAGGTGGAGGGATATATCTTGAAGATTCAAAGACTGTCATAACTGATTATAGATGTTGGACTTTAACTGTATATGTTTGATGTTTACTTGGTGGTTTCTGATTTTGCATTGGTCCAGTCTCTTCTTCTTATGCTTTGTACAAATGGAAATGTCTACTGTGTGCCATTATGTGTTGAAAGTATATAATTTGTCTTGAGCTTTACAGGACTCACAGTAAAGGCACAGTCTTAAATCTCAGAAAACACTTGTGACTTTGGAACAGTTTTAAAGATTGTAAGGCTATTGGAATATTTGAAATTAGTCTAAATCCAATTTGCTTTGTGAAATGACCATGAGTATATGGGAGCCAGATGTGCAATGTGGTGGTTTGATTGTGAATGCATGTCACCCATCGCCTTAGGTAATTTTTTATGGTTGAGAGCATGTGCATGAGAGAGAGAGAGAGGGAGACAGAATTGGCACCCCAGGGACTCCAGTCACTGAAACCAAACTCCAGATGTGTGCACCACCTTGTGCTCATGTGTAACCTTGTGCGTTTGAATCAATTTGTGCATCTGGCTTACATGGGACCTGAAGAGTTGAACATGGGTCCTTATGCTTCACAAGCAAGTGCCTTAACTGCTAAGCCATCTCCCCAGCCATTTCAGGCAGATTTGATTAAGATTAAGCTTCTTAATTAAGTCTCCAACAGCCTGCTGGAGGAGGTGTTATTGGGGGCAGATCTGAATCCAGCTCTAAGGTATATTTGGGAGTAGATTTTCATTACAGCTCAAAGATATGGAAAGAGTAGTTTGAACTCTGATGATTTGTGTTTGCTTGATACACTTGTTTCTCTCTGTTAGGATCTATGGAAATGAGCAGCTCCTTCTGCCATTGATAGAAGTTACCCCAGATTTGTAAGCTGAAATAAACCCTAGCACCCATAAAGTGTGCCAGGTTGGATGTTTGTCCCAGTAACTACAACATTTCCTTATTAACAAATCAAACTAGAAATTATTTCTTATTAAATTGTGTTTCCAAAAGAGTAAAAAGAACCCCAGGACCAATTAAAGCAAAACTGGCTGCATGTCAATATGCTACTAACATAGTATTTACAGATATAGAAACCTCCATAATTATTTGATCCTGTACTGTATCAATGGTCTGACTGACAAGACATTATCAATAAATGCTATACTTGCAAAGGAGATATAAAAATGTGATTTTCAATGTATTCAGTATCTCATTGGTACTTGCTTTTTACTCTATTTAACTAATAATATTTAAAGATAGTCACTCAAATACCTTATCTCTCCCTTCAGTATAGAACAACCTTTTTCATACTGTCTCATCACATTACTGTATTTATTGACTTATTTCCTTGGCTTTGTTTACTTCTCCATTGTGAACTTACTAAGAACTGGCAGTTACTATGTCATATTATTTTGCCCATCATATACACCAAATAAATGTTTCTTGAGCAAGTCTATCTCATGCAATCTTACAATAAAAATATATTCTAATAATCCAACCATTCAGTGTCTGACAACTTTATTGAATTCAATACCATGTCTACAATTTCATAACTCTTGCAATTTTTGAGTACCTATAATTCTGTCCTCAACAGCCAAGGGAATGGATTTAGACTAGTGGATTTGTGGTCACAAAGCAAAGTGCATGTTTGCCACATATTACCTATGGAGAACCAGTTAAGTTACAAACACTCACCTTAAGACTAAAAAATAGTTGATTTATAAGAAGATTTAATGGTTAAAAATAGTTATATATGTGTGTGTATATATATGTATATATATATGATTTATTATAAGAAATTATCAGATAATATACTTAAAGAGGCTGCCAAGTCCCAATATCTGCAGTGAATGATCAAGCTCCAATTTGGGTTCATTATAACCTGAAGAACTAATAGTGTAGTTCTTGTTTTAATTGTTGCTTGTCATTGCTCACTTCTGTCTCTCTGAAATGATGTATGAACTGAGCCATGTTCATCTGTCATGATGAAGCTTCCTCTGGAATCTGTAACCATTTTCTCCCATAAGCTTTTTCTGGTTGCTGTGATGAATCTGACCATGTGGGTTTTGGACTTTTGAAATGTATTTGTTGGAGCGATGTGGAAAGATTTGATAATTTGGACTGGAGAAGCCTTGCAGTGCTGTAAGCAGAGCTTTATGGGATAACCTTGTGTGAGTTTGAAAATGATAAATGCAGAATGGTAAACTGTGAAAGCTTGGCTTATGAAGTTTCATAGGGAAAAGAGAAAACGTTGTTGCAACTGGGATACCTGCAGGAAGGCTGGCTGTGTTCTGATCATACCCCAAGAATTTGAACAAGGTTGAATTTAAAAGTAGTAGATGGGTTTGTTTCTGGCAAATTATAGAACATAAAAATATGAAAGATGTAGTTTATCACAAAAATGTAAGTGTGGGTTTGTAGGCACAGAGACTTGTTTTAGGTTACTAAGACTATGATTGATAAGGAGATTACCACTATTAAAGGTGGGCCAACTATTTTGAATTGGGACAACAGAAAAGATATTCCATGAGGGTGAGTCATGGAAAGCTCAACTTAATAATGCAAATTCTTTTGCAAGGAGGAGGCTTGAAGAAATAATTCTAAAGCAGTATCCCACTCTTCAGTGTCAAGCTTAATCCCCCGTGGATTTACAAATTTGGGTTTGCCACAAATTTTGTACTGGTTTTGGAAACAGGAAAAATGCAGGGAAGCAGGTAATGAACTGTACATGTTTTCTGGAGCCATTGAGATGTGACAATGTGAAACAGGGTTGAAATCTCTGTTTGGAGACCAAGTAAGGCCATTGTATTGAATCATGAAGATGAACTGATTCCAGGAGCTGCTAAGATGTGGCAATGTGAAGCAAGGTTAAAATCCTTGAAGTCAAGTAGGGTCATTTTATGGAGCTATGAAGATGAAACATGGTTTCCAATATAAACCCAATCATATTATGGATATATTAAGACTGTGGAAAGTTGCTGGCTCAAGATGGAGTTTTCCCAGGAGTGTGAGCAGCCCAGCTACAGGAGTGGAATTGGACACCCAGAGAATTAATTTCTGTTTATATATGTTAGACTTCAAACTGATGATACTTGATGTTTGCCTGCTAACTATAGATTTTGTCTTGGTCCAGTCTCTCCTTGTTATGCCTTCTTTTTACAATGGGATATTTCTTGTTGCTATTATTTGTTGGAAGTATACAAACTGTGCTTTGATTTGAAAGGGCTTACAGGTGTGAGACAATCTTGAATCTCAGATGAAACTATGAATTTTTGAAGAGTATTAAAGTTTATAAAGTCTATGGTGGCCTTGGAAGTTTGAATGAGTACAATTGCATTGTGTCATGATCACGAGTCTATGGTGGCCAGGGGTGCAATATGGTGTTTGAATATAAATATATATCCCCTCATAGACTTAGATATTTTTGACTAATATTCTTATTTAGTGTTAAGCAGGCAGATCCCTGCTACAGTAGGTATGTCACTGGGGGAAGATCCTGAGTTCAGCCCTATTAAGTTTATAGAGAACCAGTTTGAGCTCTGGCTGTTCTTGTTGGTAGGTGTTAACTTTTATCTCTCTGTTGTGAGTGTATTAAGTGATCCAGGTTCTTCCATGATGATAAAGTTTCCCCTGGAATCTGTAAGTGCAGGATTCTCCAGCAGGTAGGGCTGTAGGAGAGCCAGTTCCGCTTGTCTCTCCTTGGGGCTGAGTGGGATGGAGAGTGTGGATGACCCAGACCCTCTCCTAGTCACCGGAGAGAAACACACTGAGTCGGGAGACTTGTCGAAGCAGGATCTTGTTTTATTGTATCGAGCAGGCACTTTTATAACATCAAGGTAGGGGGTGAGAGTCTTAGGACGGGGTCAGGATTAAGGGCCAATAATATTTCACCATGTTAGTAGTAGCTGGGTGGAGGCAGTTTTAGGTCAGGCCTTGCTGAGTCACTCCTATGTGGAAGTCATAGGCCAAAGATAGGTCGCCAAACTCTAGCCAGGCTCAGGAAGTTCCATTGGGCCTCGTGTCCAGGATTCTTTAGGCCCAACATCTTCCCCTTTTGTTTTTGTAAGCATGGTGGAAAACATGGCCCCTGTCTTAGGTTGTCCCCCTCTGGGGATCTTACCTGTCACTGGGTACCATGTATCTAGCTCGTTGAGAATCAACTCCATGACCTGTCTTAGGTTGTCCCAGCCTGTCTGAGATCTTCCCCGTCATTGGTCAGATGGAGGATGGAGGAGGGACACTCATATGAGGGCAGATCCCTCGAGGATTGCTTCCTATAGTTTCAGTGGTGATAGAAGCCTCAGCTTCTCCAAGTATATCCTGACATAGGAGGTTGGCCGTTAGGCCGGACACCACCAAAGGGCGCACCTCCCCATGGTTACCATCAGGATCAGTCCAGGGCTGCCAGTTGGCCATTTCCCAGGACGTTGACTGTCCACCCACACCAAGTAAAGGCGGACCAGGGACTATCTGCCATGAAGGAAGGACTTCCTCCTTTCTAATTAGTATTACACTGAGGCATAGAAGCCATTTTATCAGCCAAATTGTTTCCTCGAGAGAGACAGTGCTGTCGGCCCCAGTGTCACTTTTGGCCTTAGTCCCAGAATCAGGGGCATGGTCCAGTGTGTAACGGGGCTGGGGATAGCCCCTGGGGGAGTTTAAAGGCTCACCCTGAAGGCTGAACTTGGATTTGCAATCCTTGGCCCAGTGGAACCCCTTCTTGCACCTGGGGTAAGGGGTACAAGGCACGTTAGGGGCCACAGGGACTGTTGGGGTATTTTTTGCCCGATTGGAGCACTCCCTTTTAAAGTGACCTTCTTTGCCACACCCAAAACAAGATATCCCCTTTTCCCCTGAGGTCTGTTGGAGGGCACAGACCAGGGAGGCCATATCCTCACGGCAGGTGCTCTGTAAGGCCAACACCATGGCCCTCCCCTGATGGGAGCTGGATCCTATGTCTTTGGTGGCTATAATCCATTTACTCATAGAGTGATCTTTTAGCCCAGCTCAGGCCAACTTATGGTCACTTGTCATGCCTTCCCAGACCAGCATTTTTTTTTTTTTTTTGGTTTTTCGAGGTAGGGTTTCACTCTAGCCCAGGCTGACCTGGAATTCACTATGGAGTCTCAGGGTGGCCTCGAACTCACGGCAATCCTCCTACCTCTGCCTCCTGAGTGCTGGGATTAAAGGCGTGCGCCACCACGCCCGGCTCCCAGACCAGCATTTTAATGAACTGGTCTCGCAGGGGCCCCGGGGGAAACTTTCTTTGTAGACATTTTTCAACCCTCTCTATGAAGGTAGCCAAGTCTTCACTAGCTTTTTGTGTGACTCCTATGATGGGGGGCTCAGATGGGCCTTCCTCCAGTTTCCTCCATGTGGCCATTCCCAAAGCCCGCACCTGATCCCGGTATGGATCAGGGATGGCAGCTTGCTGGAGGCCCATGGAAAATGCATCAGCAGTGCCCAAGAGCATGCTGAAGGTGATTGGGACTCGGGGCTGAGTAGCCTGATTCCACTCAGCCTGAATACGGCACTCATCCTTAAAGAAGGCACACCACTTTATGTACAGGGGCCAGAAAGAACGGCTTTAGCAAGGTTTTTCAAATCTTGGGTGGTACACTGATGATGAGCCAAAACCTGGAGGATGGTCTCCGCCCAGGGGGAATTAGGTCCATCCTCGACACAGCCTTTTTAAGGTCCTTTAGATCATGAGCCTCCCAGGGGTACCAAGCGGCTGGGGGATTACAGCCGGGGTTAACGTTGACAGGGAAGAGGTTGGTTGTTTCTCCCCCGGTGGTGCCATCCCCGTAGTAGGATGGAGGTGCAGAGGGGTCTGAAAAGGATTTGTCTGAAAAGGCTTTGTAGGGGGATTTGGGGGTGTAGGACCCTTAGAGGGCCAAGGAGCACTTCCAAAGGGGTCTAGAGATGGATACAAGGGCTCAGGTGAGCACAAGAGATTTGGGTTGGATGAGGACTTCCCCATAATTTATGAGGGTACACTCACCCACAGACCGATTGGCCCATCACCGTTCTTCTGTCGGAGAAACTCCTCACACTGGGCACCAGTCTGCTGGATTCTCTGGCAGGTAGGGCTGTAGGAGAGCCAGTCCCGCTGGTCTCTCCTTGGGGCTGAGCAGGATGGTGAGTGTCCATGACCCAGACCCTCTCCTAGTCACCGAAGAGAATCACACTGAGTCAGGAGACTTGTCGAATCAGGATCTCGTTTTATTGTATCAAGCAGGCACTTATATAGCATCAAGGTAGGGGGTGGGAGTCTTAGGATGGGGTGAGGATTAAGGGCCAATAATATTTCACCACGTTAGTAGTAGCTGGGTGGAGGCAGTTTTAGGTCAGGCCTTGCTGAGTCACTCCTATGCGGAAGTCATAGGCCAAAGACAGGTCACCAAAGTGTAGCCAGGCTCAGGAAGTTCCACTGGGCCTCACATCCAGGCTTCTTTAGGCCCAACATGTAAGCCTCAAGTAAAACTTTTTATCACAGAAGCTGCTTCTGGTTGGGTGTCTGTTCTAGCAAGAAGAAGGTACTTGCAACAACTACATTCTGAAAAACAAACATTAAGTATATTTTAGTAATAATGAGCTATGATAAATCATTATAATTGGTGCCATACTTGCTCAATGGAGCCTTATCATTTTTAATTGTTTTTGCTTGGCTTGTCATGGAAGGGTCTCACTTAAGCCCAAGGTGACCTGGTACTCACTATGGAGTCTCAGGGTGGCCTCGAACTCATGGCGATCCTCCTACCTGTGCCTCCTGAGTGCTTGGATTAAAGGCATGTGCCACCACGCCTGGATCATCATTTTAAAGTTTTATTTATTTATTTGAGAGCAACAGACAGAGAGGGAAAGAGGCAGATAGATAGAGAGAGAATGGGAGCGCCAGGTCCTCCTGCCATTGCAAACAAATTTCAGATGCATGTGCCAACTTGTGCATCTGGCTTACGTGAGTCCTGGTGAATACAGCCTCAAACTGGCGTCCATACTCTTCGCAGGTAAGTACTTAACTGTTAAGCCATTTCTCCAGTTCTCCAGCCCTTTTAATTGAAGCCTTATCCTAAAGTGTAATTGATGAATAGACTTAGTTTACATCATACGGAACACAATAGGCATAATATTTGACCTTAATTGACAATAAAATTAAAAGATAATGGATAAAATGTTGACAGGTAATTCTGCAGTATTTATCATATACATGCTTAAAGGATGTTAATTTTCCAATCCATATTTTATAATATTACTAAGACTATAGTGTTTGCAAATGTTGGTAATTATATCTGTATAATTCAGTTGCATATTTACTCTAATCCTTCCAATTTAAAATTGCAATAGAACTATAATGGAAAAATAGTCATTAACTTTTATATAATCAATGCATAAAATCATTGATATGGGCTTCTAGGATTTGCATTTATAGTAAAAATTTTTTAACTATGTGCTAACTTCTGATAATAGCCATTAAATAAATTATTCTAAATGAAATTATATAAGATTTAAAATCAAAATGTAACGTATCAGCGAAATAGGAAAATTAAATATATCTAATTATCTCAATCTTAATAGTATTTTCACCATAAATGACAGAATTACTTTAAGAATGACAATATGGTGTTCATTTTAGTCCATTTTGTAGAAAAATAATAAAGATGCAATACACCTGAATTCTATCCTCAGTAATAGATAGCTACAATGCTAAAATATGGTAATATAAAAAAAAAGACTATAAGTATTAAGAACTGGGTACTTTCACTATTGTAAGGTTCAAAGAATGCTACTGTTGTTTCTAATTATTTATTTATTTATTTGCAAGGAGAGAGAGGAGGGGTATGAGAATGGGCACATCAGGGCCTCTTGCTGCTCTAAATACATTCCAGATGCATGTGCGACCTTGTGCATCTGGCTTTATGTGGGTACTGGGGAATTGAACCTGGGTTGTTATGCTTTGCAGGCAAGCATCTTAACGACTGAGCACTCTCTCACGACCAATGTTATTCTTTTAATAGTAGCATTCACACTAGTTATAGTCAACCTTCCTAAATAATCATTTATAGACATCATCAAATGTCATTGTAGACTAGCTTGATACTTGCACTCACAAAAATAAACATCACTGTGTAAATCAGGAAGGGGAAATGGAGCATAAGAGTATAAGCTGATAGGAATATGACAGTTAGGTTATATATTCATACAATAAAATTCTGTATAAAATATAAACATCAACTGTTACCTCACACTAAACAAAAAGAACTTAGGTCAGAAACAAAGGTAAAATCTGCAACTGTAAAGTACTCTGACAAAACCACCCATATATGTTTACAAACCTGAAGTATTCAAAATTTCATAGATGAGGCACAAAATTGATATAGTATGCAGAAAAAAGTCAGCAAGTTTGATTGCATCAAGCCATGATCCACCACAGTAAATATAAGACTTGGATCCTTGTTACCAATAGGTGCATCAACTAATTGGTTAGGTGGTATTATATATTATACTCAACACACACACACACACACACACACACACACACACACACACATATTAGTTACATGAACTTACCTTTCAGAATATAAGCCTTTGGAATTGTGAAATAGCTAGCCAAAAATATCTGTACAAGAGTGAATTTGTTTCCCAAATAGAGACTAAAATCCTCAGTACTAAGGGTTTATGTTCCAGGTAAACATTTCCTTGACTATCAAAGCATCCCTCTTGTTCTCTTACTGAATATCTATTTTTAATTTCTCATTATTATGTGTTTGCAACTGTATATACTCATTTTCTTCTCACTCATTTTCTTCTCATACTTTTCAATGTCTCAGTCATTATTACAGCAAGAGTGTTGGCCTCTATTGAGGACTTCTTTCCCCCCCACACAAGAGAACATTTAACATTTGTGCTGCAACTCCTTGCCAGGGCCTAAATATGCCTCATAAGGCATCAGGCATTGTGTCCTTATCAGTTGTAGAATAAATTATTCAGTTCTGGAAACATAGTCTTCTCATTTTCTCCCACCATTCCTGGAAGTACGTATGTTAGGTTGATTCTCTTTTAAGTAGAGTTAAGACAATGTTAATAGTTATTTATTAGAGGAAATCACCATGAAATATAAGTGGAAAGGGAGAACCTCTGATAATGTTGTAAGTCTAACATGTGTGTAATGAGAGAAGAAAGGAAGAGTAGATGGACAGGAAGATAAAGAGAGTTCAGTACAGCTCCAAGAAAGCATTGACCAGATGATAGGGTGTTTTAGAGCAATGACATCCTATTGGAGCAATCTGCAATGGGAATACAATGGAAATGCATTATTTGTTGTACCTCTGCTGTGATGGTCAGTTTCTTTGGCCATCTTGAATAGGTTATTGTTATCAAGTGTTAATTCAAAAACAAATTTAGGATGGTACTTATTTTGTACCATCTTACTGAAATTATTTTGTAGTTGTGATTGACATCTACAATCAGTTAAATATTTATAAAGGAAATAAACCTGGATATTCTTTGTTGGTTTCATCTGATCAGTTGAAATAGCAGAAGCAAGATTTCTTAGCACAAAAACCTGCTCCACCTCTGGACCAGAAATGTCACCTAGAGCCAGAGTTCCAGCCTTTCTCTCCTGCCAGCCAGTTGTACTGATTTTGAAATTGCCTTGCTAGATCTCACAATTATGTAAGCCAATTTCTACGGAGTTTGGTTCTTTTGTGGAACACCTGCCATGTTCAGTCTCTGCCAGGGAGCAGCCCAGGGAGATCATGGTAATGGCATGAATGCTATGGAAGATACTAAAGGCATAGTAAATTGTGACTATCACCTAGTTACACTCTTCTCAGTAGCCTCTTACATGAAAGGAGATGTGCACAGCCAGTGCTCATAGCTGCCACCTGCTTTTATAAGAATTTGTAAGACATGAGAAAGTATTAAATCTAAGAATTAACTGCAATATTTAATGTCATTGAGGTTTCTGCAAAATCTATTCTCCTTCAGTGTCAACATCACTATAATTTTCCTAATTGTTTACATGGTATCTTTGTTGGGGTCACTCAGAAGCAGACTCAGAGATAAGGCTATGAGATAAGGTAGTTAATTTAGGAGATGAACACAGATGACAACAAATACCACAATGAAAACGTGAGACACAGATGGAAGGATGAAAAAAGAGAAAAACAATTCAGGTAGGTTTTAAAGCTAGTTATCAAAGTGTAAATGTGAGGTTTGAACTGGTTGTTATTAGGGTTGTGGAAGACAATAGCTTTGAGATATCCCATGTGAGCAAGTAAGGGAAATAGAGACTTTATGCACTAGTTTCTTGCAGTCATGGTAAATGGTACTTATATGGTAACTAGGGAATGGTTATTTATTCCCTTGATATCTCCAACATTGGCATGTGTGTAGGCAGAGTGCGCTCCAAATGCCAGAGAGAACTAAAAAACATACTGACAATTGAGATCTTGGAAAAAGCATATAAATGTCACATGTGAAAGTGATGTGGGTGTTATATTGACATATGTTCCACAAGATCAACACATGACACAGAGTAGGTGCTAAAGAATTTTAATTATTAAATTATTATGCAATCTTGGAAGATAGCATTCATATTTGTTTAAGGGTTTGCTTGAATCCACATATACAATTCTCGTGAGCAAACTTTCATATTTGGTGAAGATTTCTTTGAATTCTCAAGTCCAATAGGCTTTATCGTTTATATTTTGTCAATTTGACTTTCAAGCTGAACAATGACTTCAGATATGATTTTCGTACCCATGGATGAAGTCCAAGAATACAGTAACACTCAGATTAGTCTTGTTGGAAGAAAGTTATACTTGTCTACTCTTAAGTTTTGGAATTCTTCAGAGAATAAGAAATGTAGCATTTCCTATTTTATGATACCAATAATCAAAGTAAGAAGTTATAGTCTGTGAATGATTATAGTAAATACAAGTTATTTTGGGAGAAATTTATGAAAAAAGGCAAAGTAAGAATTTTCAATAACATCTTCCAAGGTTTTTCAAAAATGAACCAGCTGCTGAATATTTTAAAAACTGCAGTTCTTTCAGTGCACATTCACACTTCCTTGTCATCATGCTGACAAAATTTGCTAAACTAGTACTGCTTAATAGAATTTCACATTACTCAGAGAAAAGGGCAACCCATAATAGAAAGCATTAAACTACAAGGGAAGCTGGACTTGATAATACTTAGAAAATTGATTCTTGTTCCCTGAGATGCCAGAGGCAATAGGGAAACTTTTTAACACTCAGCTACAAAGTAAAGCCTTTATCTGCTACTCTACCTATTTCCTTCTGTATGATAGAGAATTGTTTTTGAAGTCTTCATATTTCAACAGCATATAGAGATCTTTGAAGAATAAATATTACATATAAATATGATTTCAAAATGATTAGCTCATGTTTCACACTTAAAAAATTAATAGTGTCCGAAAATTGTACTCATGGGGAAATAAAGTATATAGTAGTGAATCCCATTATTGGTATAAGACAATAAGCCATGCATGAAGCTATGAGAGGAACCTGTAATTTCTAAACAAAACTCCCTTTAATATTTTTCTTCATGAAAGCTTAGTGTAGCACACTCTGTAAAGAAACTTTCAACAAATCTTTAAAGGCATGTTTTGATCTTGAAAAAATCATTATATCAGTTGTGCTTCACATCCATTTGCCTATATAATTGGACTATACAAACACAGTGTGATCTGTGTGGATAGCAAGAAAGACACAAGTCCATTTCATCCATTACAGTCACATTCCTCATGATTTAAGGGAATAAACCAAGAGATTCTGATTAAATAGGAGAAGTCTCAGTTGCTATTTTTCTGAATTTCTATTGGCTTAACTGGAGCCATATTATCTATGTCCATTAACTTTTTAAAATTTTTTTTCTTTTATTTATTAGTCAGTTTTGTATTCAGCAAATACAGTCAGTTTGGTACCATTATGAGGCTCATCCGTGACCTACCCCTCCCCTTGGCCCCTCCTTGTTGAGGTATACGGGTCATGCATTGTGGAGTTAGCCCAGAGTTATGGGTAAGCTAAATGTCTCTGCATATCTTGACCCAACATGTGACTCTGACATTCTTTCTGCCCCCTCTTCCACAAAATTTCCCTGAGCCATGTTGGGTTCATTTTTGGTCTGCTTCAGTGATGAGGTGTTGGGGGCCTCTGAGGCTCTGGCTCTCTGATTTGGTAGCAGTTGATTTTTCTCTGTGTTGATCTCCTTCCCCTTTGTGCTGGTATCTGGTTCATCAGGAAAACAGAACCCTTGCTTGTTTCTCCAATTTTTCTTAGTTTCAGCGAGGGGCCTCTTGAGGTATGATGGGGTGGCTCTCTCCTTAGGATTTACATCTATCTGAAAAAGAGAAGCAGATTCTCCAACAGAGAGTAAGTTAGCACCAGGACAAATGAGATAACCCTTACTTTTTTTATAGAGAATTTAAGAGGTGTAGGCCCTCTTGTAGCCCACAATTGATGGTAGCTTGATATTGGAGAGTGGGCTTATGTTTGGATATGGTTCTGACTTGTTTCCCAGCTCCAGCTATGGGTCCCATACCAGTGAGGGGATCAGTTAGCCAAATTGAGAGCAGTTGGTTCCCCACCATGGCTGTGTGCCACCACTGCACTTGTGTGGGCATCACAGCAAGTTATTTGCTGCTAAGTAGGTTAGACCATGCGTTGCTTCGACAGATATTGGTCATTTTCCCCCAGTCACCCATGTAGCACCTTCTGGCACTAGACACGCTGACTGTCTGGGGACTGACTCTCTTCCAACTTCCAGCCATGCCATTCTAATTTGCATGTCAATCACATAAGGTATCTTCAGCAGTAGGGTCTTACCACTAGCCTTTGGTGGGTCATCGAGTACTCTGACAGAAATCTGTCTTTCTTTTAGGAAACCTTGTAGCTCTCTCTGATCAAAAGCTCATTGTGGATGATAGCCCCATGCTGGATCTGGGAGTTACAGGTCAGTGCCCACTAAGAAAAGGAGGAAAAAGATAACTAATATACAAGAGTTACAGATAAGAGAGAGAGAGAGAGAGAGGGAGAGGGGAAGTGAGGGAGGGAAGATGTTGAAGATTAAGGGTAGTCATGATCCTGCCCTCTCCAGTGTCTTGTAGTTAAGATGTTCCCTGTAAGGGCCTGGTGAAGGATCAGCCATTTGGTCTATCTTTTAGTAAGTAGAAGATTATGGTACCATTGCCGTTTGGGTCTAGATTTGTGTTTCCCACCCCTTTGATGCCCTCCCCTCCCTCCCCTCCCATCCTAGTGTCTACTCTAGGAGATGCTTGCTGGGTATGTAAGGTATCTTGGGTAGATTCAGGTCAGGTGCTGTAGATGAGTGAGAGTATGTGGTAATTTTTTTTCTGTGATTGGGGAAGTTCACTGAGAATGATCTGTTCCAGGTTCAACCATTTTGCTGGTTATCCAACTGATAGAGGCCTAATCTCTAAAATCTACAAAGAACTCCAAAATCTAAACAGTAAGAAGTCAAACACCCCACTCACAAAATGGGGCAAAGAGCTGAACAAGCAGTTCACAGAGGAAGAAATACAAATGGCAAACATACACTTAAGAAAATGTTCATCATCTCTAATCATCAGAGAAATGCCAATTAAAACAACTATGATATTCCACCTTACCCCAGTAAGGATAGCAAACATCAAAAAAATCAAATAAAAATAAATGCTGGCAAGGATGTCGAGAAGTAGGAACACTCATCCATCCACTGTTGGTGGGAATGTAGGATGGTACAACCACTTTGGAAAGCAATATGGAGACTTCTGAAAAAGCTGAGCATAGAGATACCAACAGACCCAGTTATTCCCTTACTGGGCATCTACCCTAAAACCTTTAAACCACAGGCTAAAGAGATTTCCTCAACCATGTTTATAGCGGCTCAATTTGTAATAGCTAAGAGCTGGAATCAACCCAGATGCTCATCACTAGAAGAATGGAAAACTAAGATGTGGTATATCCACACAATGGAATTCTATACAGCAGTAAGAAAAAATGACACAATGAAATTTGAGGAAAAATGGTTGAACCTGGAACAGGTCCATTACCTTTTTTAAAACAAATTGTGCTTAGATTTTCAAGAAAAGGGTCTGCAAATAAATAGGGCTGAGTTCAAACCCTAGCTCTGCCAAGCTTACCAGCTTGAGTGACTTTGAATCCATAATTTTAAATTCTCTAAGTCTCATTTTCAGTCTCATTTTCTTAATCAATAAAATGCAAATGCTAGTGGGATATCAGTGATAGAGTAATAGAGTTGCTAGATGGAAAAGTGAAATGCTAATAGTAATGTGTGAATTATATTAAATTCTAAAACTTTAAGCTTATTTAGAAACGTTTATATGTTTATGGTTTCTTATTGTTTATATGTGGTCAGATTAGATAGGTAGATAGATAGATAGATAGATAGATAGATAGATAGATAGATAGATACAAAATGTATATTTTCTTTCTCCCTCTCTTTCTCTCTCTCTTACAAATAAATAAATAAAATATAAAATGAGAGAAATTGATAGTAATGAGTAACCTTAACTCACGACACTCATTTTTCTGTTGTAAATTCAAGGAGAAAGATTTGCCAAGTTGCTCAGAAGTAAAACGATAAAATGTGTGTCAGAGTAGAGTATGCATAACATGTGTCACAAGTTTTTATGGTGTGCTCTCCTGAGTGGTTAGGTGAGGATATCATTTTAGAATTCTTCAAAACAGTTTCAATATTCATAATTATACAATTTGTCACCTTTATACTTGCTTTTCTCATTTAGACTTTAAATCTTGTTTAATCATTTTTTTCTTCTGGTTATTTTGGTTTTAGAAGAAGATACTTTCTTCTAATAAATGTTGTTTTTAAATTTCCAAAGGGGACTGGAGAGATGACTCAGTGGTTAAGGACACTTGCTTGTAAATGTTTTATTGTATGTATATGTAAAGCATGATATTTTGGTATATATCTTGCTGTGAGTGCATGTTTATATGTGTGTGTATATTTAAGTGACTACATGTAACATACATATCATCCTTGGGTAGGTAATGTGATAAAAATACTAAAAACCTATTCACTTGTCCAAATACTAATAAAGAATACAATATCATCAACTATAGTGGCATTTCTAGATTTGTTCCATCTGATAATTCTAACACCCTGGGATCCTCCTACCTCGCTGCTTCTTTAGTACTGAAATTTCAGGTACCTTTTAAACTATTGGTTACCATTTGCCCTAGACTTACTCTCACCCATAGTCTTAGAAAGCATTATTTCATCCTCTCTCACCATGTAGTTGATATTAAAAATATTTCTTTATATTCATTAAAGAATTTTAAAGTTTGAAATTTGTTATTGAGATCAACCTTATGTTTAAGCATAACAACAACAAAGAAATGATTTGAGGGTCTGGATAGATGACTCTGCAGTTAAGGCACTTGCCTGCAAAACCTAAGGGCATGGGTTTGATTCCCCAATGCCCACAAAAAGCCAGATGCACAGCATGGTGAATGTGTCTGGAGTTTGTTTGCAGTGGGTAGAGACCATGCATGGCCCATTCTCTCAAACAAATAAATAAAAAAAAAACATTTGGTGATGTATGATTTTTTTTATTCATCAAAGACCTTCCAAATCTTCTCACTGGTACTCATAAAATATAATTTAATTATCACTAATGACAATGGTTCACACTTATATTTACAGTGTACATGGCATTTTGCTATGTAATTTACATATATTAATTCATTTCATACTCATATAACTGTGTTAATAAATACCATTATTATACCTTTGAAAAATAATTTATTTATCTATTTATTTGAGAGATAGAAAGAGAAGCATATAGAGAGACAGAGAATGGCAGCACCAAGACCTCTAACCACTGCAAACAAAGTCCAGATGCATGTGTCACCTTGTTCATCTGGCTTACGTGGATATTGGGAATTGAACCTGAGTCCCTAAGCTTCTCAGGCACATGGCTTAAACATTAAGTCATCTCTCCAGCCCATGTTATTATTCTTATTTTACATATTTGGATATGGAGACAATAAAATGGTAGGTGAGTTTCCTATGGTTATAATAAACATAATAATATAGGTAAAATATTATTCAGATAAAATATTTTGCTGCCATTTATTGAATTGTATGATTTCAATACTAAATATTATATTTGATTTCCACATTGCTGCTAGAAGACCCATTTTATTTACTTTTTCAGAAAACCAGAAAACAGGTTTAGTTATGTAAATTTATTTGTGTTCCTACACCTATTTATGTAACAAAACCAAGGTCTAAATGTTCATCTTTCTTACTGTAACAATGAAACTTTTTCTCATCATGAAGCATTGTATCTCGGTAAACAGGGTCAAGAACAGTAAGAAATTGGCATAATTCACTCTACAGTTTTAGTATTCAAGATTATTTTTTCTTCTTAGCAAAAGCAAAGGAGCTTTATTTTCAATTCTGCTGATTGGCACCAACACAAACAAAATGGTAGGTGAAACATTTGAGCATGAAACAAGTCATCTTATAGCTTAAGGACAAATGTCTTTCCCCTTTTCCCCCATTGAACATGTAGAATGGTCTGAGTTTTATGATGCAGTCCCTACTCTGAATCTCTTTATCTACTTTGTTCAGTTTAATTTAATTTCAGTTCTGTGTTTCAAGAACATGAGATATTAACTATATCTTGTGCTTTAGTATTTGTGGTTACCACATCAGCCACCTATTAGATAAGTTGCCTGTTATTAGTTTTCCATTCTTTGGGGTCATGTATCTTACTCCAGATATAGGCTATTGCTCACTTTTATTTCTTACAATTGTTTTTGCCTCTTTGCTCTTATCCTTATTGGTATTACTTTTATATTTAGATTTTCAAATCAATCTAAAATATATTGGCTCTCTTCACCAAAAGACATATGGTCTGATTTAGTGTCGAAGAACATTGAATTATTTTCTGGCTATGTCATGGGCATATGTTTATTGATAATCATTTCAATAAGCTTTTGTGTCAACTCTCTTAAAAAGAAAATGATTCAGCACTGTACTGAAATTTGTACCCTTGCTACAGTTTTGAGGGAGATTAGGATAAAGGCCATCATTCCTTTCCATTTTCTTTTATTTTTTATTGATAATTTTAACACATGAGCATACTATTATTTGATTGTATTCCTTTCCTATTACTCTCTTTTTTCTCCCTCCCCCACCCCATTCCATTATGCACCTTCTTCTTTCCAAGTAGTCCTTCTTCTGTTTCTTAAAATATTTTGTTTATTTATTTAAGAGAGAGAGAGAGAAAGAAAGAATAGGTATGCCAGAGCCTCTAACCACTGCAAACGAACTCCAGATGCATATACCACCTTGTGCATCTGGTTTATGTGGGTACTGGGTTATCAAATCTGGGTTCGTAGGCTTTTCAGGCAAGCACCTTAACCAGTGAGCCATCTCTTCATCCCTCCTTCTTTTCTTTTGATATCCTTTGATGTCTTTCAATGTAAAAAAATGTTGATGGGCTCAGAATTTGGGGGTAACAGCCACTGTGGGATCATTAATCCACCAAGTCAGTTCATGTCCAGATTATAGTGCCCCACAGTACTCCTTCGCATTCTGTGGCTCTTATATATTTTTTATACCACATCTTCTAAACTATTGCCTGAACCTTGGATGGTGTGACAGGAATGTCTCTCATAGTGTTGAGCTCTCAGCAGCCTTTTATTTTCAGCTTTGTTAAGTTCTGACTATACTGCTGTCTCCATAGATAGATAGGCTTCTCTGACCAGTAGTAAAAGTAGCACTTAATTTTTTCCACCACTTCCTTGCATTATTCCTTTAACCCTGGCAGGTATGGTAGAGATAAGTTGTCCAGTTCTAAGCAATTGTCTGTCTCTTCTTCTTGTTACCTTGACGAGTCTTGGAGCACCCCAGAATTTATTGTCATTTGTAGAAAGAAGTGTCTCTAACCAATAAATGGGCATAAACATGCCCATTTAAAGGGCAATGTGGTATGTTCAATGTATCCATTTGCCAAGGAACAATAGTAACTTCCCTATAGGGCGTATTTTGTTCCAAACCATAGGCATTATATTTGCTTTCCAGTTACAGGCATGGATTCTGTCCCAGTGAGTGAGACTCAAATCCAGAGAATAGTTGGTTACCTCCCATTGCTTATGTACCACTATTTGCACGAGTGGGAATATCTTGTCTGGCTGATTGATTGTGTAACTTGCAGGATCTGCTGTTGCTTAATATTGATGATGACTATATAGAGCTTTCCAGCATAGACAGCAGGAAGATGGTGTCCAACTCCATTTGAGCTTGATTTTTCAGTGTCCTGCAAGTACAGCAAGTTGTATCTTCAGCAATAGAGTCTTAGAATTTAGTTCAGGTGGGTAACTAAGAGCATTAGATTATATTGTTTTGGGGGCCTCATATGCCTCCCTGACCGAAACTCACTGGGGTAGAGACCCTTCCTTGTCACTGGGGTTTACTTGCAACAACCTAAGGCTTCAGTGTAAAACTTCGCCACCCCAGCAGGGGACTTTTGCTCCAACTCTTCTTAAATTATATTTTTAAATAACTAACAAAGAAGAAGTTTCCTATCACTTATTCATTACATCTTTGTTTTTTTTTAATATCCCTACTATCTCCATGTCCTCTCCTCTCTCCCTTTCTGCTGCCCTCACTTTCTTTCCACCCTCTATAATTTGTCCCTCTGTTTACCTTTCTACTAATCCCTCGCCTATTTCCTCTGTGATTCTCCTTCCTCCAAGCTTACTTCTAGCTTCCTGGCCTCTACAGCTGACTCTTACTCCAACTTATAAACAAATCTGCATGTTCAGGGCTGGGACTCACTATAATATGCAGTGCTTATTATTATGGGCTTGAGTTAGCTCATTTAGCATAAAGTTTTTTCTTGCATCAGATTTTTATCCTTGTTCAAATGAAAGCAAATCACAAAATCTTGGCATTTTGTTTTCTGTATTCATCAAAAGCATCTACATATTTCTACTGACATTCAATTATACTCTCCAGCCTAATTTGCCCATATGTAGGTACAGCATGCTTTTCAAAATTGAAAGAAATTGTAAGTCTTGAAATTATTTTCTTGCTTATTTTCTCAAATTTCTATTAAATTATATTTTTTCACATGTGTATATATTTGTGTTGTATACATGTTTGGGTATGTATGGGTTCATTTGTTATGTGGGTGTGCATGCATGCATGTTTGTATGAGCCAGAGTTCTAGGTCAATGTAGCATATTTTCTTCCATCACCCTCCAGTTTACTTTTGAGACAGAGTTTCTCCCTGAATCAGGATCGCATTGATTCGTCTATGCTAGCTGGCAAGAAAGGCCCCAGGAGCCTCCTATCTCTGTCTCCCCAGCGCTAGGATCACAGATATACACTACCACGCCTGACTTTTACATGTGTCCTGGGGATCTGGACTCCAGTTCTCATGCTTGCATGACAAGCAGTTTGCTAACTAAGCCATCTCCCTAGGTCCTTGGCTTTCTATTAACATGAAGTGGACATCCTTGACTTATTCAAAAGAATTTTTATTATTACTAAATAACACCATCAGTAGTCTTTAATTGGAAGTCAAGGGACACACATGGTCTATTCATTGATCACTATCAACTTAATAGTTAAACAATGCCAAATTATCTAAATGAAAAGTAAATATGTATCAAATTGCACCAATATTTTTTTCCATACTAAAGCATTTAACTGTTCATTTTGGAAGTTAAAAACAATTGACAAAGGTTTTCATTTTATTTTTAAAAGGTGAGCTATCATTTGAAATATTAAAAACATCAAAACCATTTAACTGTCCAGCAATAAGCAATTCACAGCCTGAATTTTTAGGAGTTTTGTTTTACAGCTGCCATATAAATATAAAAATAATGGTTTTCTATACAAGTTCTAAACATGAGCCTGTGTGTTATCAACTAAATGTGTACACTTTGACCAAGCTTAATATTTGGTGCAGTTAGCAAAAAGCAAGGAATAATATTTCTAGAGTTTTAGCTTTCATTGTTTGTTGACATGTATTCAGTTGTCAAAATAGTCAATAATTACTGAGTTTTTCACTGGCTTAATATACTACTGGACTAGAAATTAGAAAGTTGTAATTTGCCACTAAATTTTATTTATATTTCCCCCCTCAAATTATTTTTAAGCAATCTAATCGTATTCTTTGGAAACTGACCTTTTGATGCAATAACCTAGAAAGTACTCTAAGTTATGAAATTATTTTTCCCTTTAAAGTGTGACAAAATATTTATCTTTGAGGGAGAGGTGCGCTTGGTGTTTTGATTATCATTCATAAAAGATCAGTAATTCACTTTCTTCTCCATCTTAGTTGAAATACAGCTGATAAATCATTAATGCAGCGATTAAAGTTTGTATTAATAACATATGCACATTTAATTTAAATTACAAAATAGAGACATGATGCATTTATCATTTGCAGTTTCGATTTTTATTTGCAAAGTAGGGTCTCACTGTTGCCAGGCTCCCCCGGCAGGTAGTGCTGAGGAAGGACCAGACCCTCTGGTTCCTCCCAAGGGGTTGAGGAGGAGGATGAGTGTCGATGACTCAGAACCTCTCCTAGTCACCGGAGAAAAGCCACACTGAGTCGGGAGTCTTGTTGAAGCAGGAACATACTTTATTGTTACAGGCAGTGGCCTATATAGTGTTGAGAATGAGGGTGGGAATTCTAGAATGGGGGGAGAGGAAAGGGCCAATAGTATACCGCGACTTTTGAAGTGATTGGTTCTAACCGCGCACCCGGGAATTCCAACTCCTATGCAGAAGTAACAGGCCAGAGGCCATTTGGTGCCCTGCTGAGTCATAGTTGGCCGGAGGCAGTTCGTCAAACTTTAGCTAGGCTCAGGAAGTTCCATTAGGCCTCACATGTGGGCCTCTCAAGGCCCAACATTTCCCCCTTTTTTTGTAAGAGCATTAGTCACCATGGCCCCTCTCTTAGGTTGTCCCCCTCTGGAGACCTTACCCGTCACTGGGTACCAGGTGTTTAGCTCGCTGAGAACCCACTCCATGGCCTGTCTTAGGTTGTCTCAATCAGTCTGAGATCTTACCCATCATTGGTCACATGGAGGCCAGAGGAGGTGGCAGTGGGTCATCTGAGGAACTTAATTCTTGAGTTGCCAGCCTGTGATAATGTATCTCAACCTGATGGATTTTATTGCCTCTAGCTGCTGGTGAATGAATTGTGTAATTTTTTTAATTACACAAGGCCCGACAGTGAGGATAAGGGAAAGAAGAAGAAGAGGTCCAAGTAGAGGGAGGAGTTAGGGAAAGAAGCCATGTAGGCCCGTCCACAGTGGGTTGTCTTGAAGGTCCCGCCATCTATTCTCCAGGTCCTCTTGAAGCCGTTTGATCTTGTCCTGAACGATTCCTGATCTATTGGCATAGAAACAGCATTTTTCCTGTAAAAACAAACATATGCCTCCCCTTTCGGTGGTTAATAGGTTTAGTTCTCTCCTGTTTTGTAGGACTACCTCAGCCAGGGAATCTAGCTGTTGTTGGAGATCAAGGATAGTGTTGGATACGGCTTTTATGTCACTGATCAATTGGAGAGAGAGCTTACCCATCCTGGCTGTTCTGGTGGTCATGCCTGCAGTTATTCCCAACCCAACGAGTAGGGTCATATGGGTAACTGTAGTTGTGTCATTGGTGATTACTGCAAGCAGCTGGGGAGGCCCAGATCAGAGGCAAAGCCAGCAATCTTCCGCAAGGGAGGGAGTTATTTGGTTTAGCAGGGTGAAGACCATTTTAGGAACAGTCTTCAAGTGTGGGACACTCCCTAGAGAAGTGATTGTCAGTGTCCCCTTGTTGGGACAAATATTTTAGATCTCTCGCTGGTACCCAAATGGGTCTCTTTTTTCTTACAATGTTTTCCCATGGACAAAAATTCCATGAGCTTCACACAAGTTTCTGTCAAAAAACTCCTTTCTGTTACAGAGTTTTTGCACTTCAATCACTTCTCAGTACAAAAGATTATCCCAAGTTTGGGAAACAAACAAACCCTTTGATCCCAGCAATACAAACATAAATCTTAAGGAATGGCCAGCTCTTATCAGTAACACTGAATGTGTATAATCTTGCTTACATGTAGGTGCTAAAGTCTTGCTGTCAAATGGCCCAGAGCTATGGATACAAGGCCAGTCAAATGGCTCCAGACAACCCCCCCCTTTTTTAATGAACCAGGTCCTTCTGGGCCTCAGTGTAGGAAGACTGTGCCTGTCTTATGTTGTCCTCTACAATATTTAGGCCTTACCCGTCATTCCATCATTCATGTCCTGTCTTAGGTTGACCTAACTTGAGAGAATCTTACCCGTCTTTGACTACCAGCCTCTGCAGGGGCTTTAAGATAATGTCTCAGGAATCTGGGGTCGGGTCCGTAGCTGTATCCCATGTACTTCTGCATGGATATCCATAATGGATCTCAAAAGGCATTTAACGAGTATGGGCAGCAGACACAGAATGAGCAAAAGACAAACACCTGTAGCAGCAAAGCTTCCCATCCAAGAAGTGAGAGAATTTCATGCAGGCAAGGCAGACTTAAAAGCAGATATTAAGTCATTAGCAGCTTTAGCTGCATCAAAAGTAAGATAATTATTTTGCAAAGACAAAATCTCTGAATGCAACTGAATCAGATCCAAGGAAATATTATCATTATGCCAAATACCTCTTAAATGCATTTTTCCAATGGTGCTGACTGTCATTATATTTTTTGGAAGTAACACAAATCCATTCAAAATTTACATGACACTCCAAACAAGTTTTAACTTTTAACCCTAGTATCTCTTCACCCAAATACTTAACCATATCATACAGAGAGTCTAACAGGTGAAACTGTATCTAGGGTAAGGATAGAGCCCAAGATCTTATAGAGAGGCACAGTTTGAACTTTCTCGTGAGCTACTTTAAAGCTGTGAGTATGAAGGATAGTTAGACATTAAAAGTACAAGCCTAAAGCCAAAAGCCACAGCACACTTCAGGAATTCCAGCTAGGTATACTTTGCATATCTTTAGATAGAAGTCTGAAACCCACCACCACACCTTAAGATCCACCCAGTGACATTGTCCCCAGCCAGGTGGTTGCAGAATGCAAACTACAAACAAATAAACAACTGAATATATTGGGGGCCATCTATTCAAATTACCATATTTCGCCCCTGGCTCCCAATATATTTATAACCATCACACATTATAAATTGTACTCAGTTTAACTTTAAAGGTCCCCACAGTCTTGACCAATTTAAGATATTAAGACCTGTAAAATCAAACAAGTTAAACACTTCTAACATACAAAGGCACAGAGTAAAAATTTTTAACTGATATAAAGCATAGCAAGGAGAGACTAAAACAAGGTAAACTCAACCATCATCCAAAAGTGTTTTCATTTCTATGATAGTCTTCTCTCATGGTAAAGCAATGAGACCATCTTCTTTTAAGATTGCTAATGTGTTTGACAATAGCAGATTGAGTAACCTAAAACCAGCCTCAGTGTCTGTAATTTTAAATTGAATGAGGGTTTCCAGCTTAAAATCTTAAATTTCTCAGTCCAATATCTCTAGCCAAGCACATCAGTCCATTACAAATTTAACCTTGATCAAACTCTCTGGGCCTGGGCAGCAGGATGCAGCCAGCCCTTATTCCTGTAGCCCAGTTCCAATAAAGTCCCCTGCAGTCTTTCCTTCCTCTTAGAAAGCTCATAAGCCAAGCCTCGAAGTTCAATGCTGTCTGCACTTAGCATTCTCAGACTCTCATCAGAATAGTCCATAAAATTTGGCTTACCACTCCAGAAGACACCTTCAGTTGCAAGCACCAAGTCCATGCCTACTCCCCCAAAACAAAGGTTCCAAAAGATCAACATCCATATGGTCAGGTTCATCTCAGTCCACTCCTTGGTACCAAGTTCTGTATCAGACAACTTCGGGTTCACTGAGATGAATTCCCAGACCAGACACAGTTATGGAGGAAAGGAAATTTATTGAAGCTTACAGATCCAGAGGAAGTTCCATAATGGAAGAAAAAGTTGGCCTGCCTTCACAGGCCCAAAGAGAGAGAGAGAGAGAGAGAGTGAGAGAGAGAGAGAAGCACAAGCCTCAAGGTCAAAAGACACACAATGTGTCCACTAGGGACATATGACCCGTTCAGAAATACAAAAGCCGCAGATGCAGTTTGCTGGCGAACCAAAAGTGAAAGGAAAGAGAAAGAGAATGAAGAGATGTTGACAAGCAAGTACAGGTTATAGAAGCAAAGTTTAGAACATTAAATGTGAAGACCGCCTCATAACGTATGAGGGTACACTCACACGCACACCGATTGAACTCCTCAAGGAATGCCTCTCATGGGGCACTAGTCTGCCTGGTTCCTGGTGCCCCACATTAGGCGCCAGATGCCGGGCTCCCCCGGCAGGTAGTGCTGAGGAAGGACCAGGCCCACTGGTTCCTCCCAAGGGGTTGAGGAGGAGAATGAGTGTCGACAACTCAGAACCTCTCCTAGTCACCGGAGAAAAACCACACTGAGTCGGAAGTCTTGTCGAAGCAGGAACATACTTTATTGTTACAGGCAGTGGCCTATATAGTGTTGAGAATGAGGGTGGGAATTCTAGGATGGGGGGAGAGGTAAGGGCCAATAGTATACTGCGACTTTTGAAATGATTGGTTCTAAGCGCGCACCTGGGAATCCCAACTCCTATGCGGAAGTAACAGGCCAGAGGCCATTTGGCGCCCTGCTGAGTCATAGCTGACTGGAGGCAATTCGTCAAACTTTAGCTAGGCTCAGGAAGTTCCACTAGGCCTCATGTGTGGGCCTGTCAGGGTCCAACACATTGTAGCTCATGGTGACCTAGAATTCACTCTGCATTCTCAGGGTGGCCTCTAACTCATGGCAATCCTCCTACCTCTGCCTCCTGAGTGCTGGGATTAAAGGTGTGCGCCACCACGCCCAGCTGTAGTTTTGAGTTTTGTATATAATTACATAGGGAGGAAGTGTTTCTGAGTTTCTAATAAAAATACTCTGATACTTTGAGTAGTTGCATTGTTTGATTGCTGCAGTATATTATTATTAGCAACACATTCAGAATGGATACATCATATGTTGATTACCCTCGTTTCCCTCATTCCTGACCCATTTTGATAAAGATATCTTATAAACACAAAACAAAACTCAGAGCAAACACTGGAATAAATACTTTATATTAAGTGATTATTTTTCTACATTTAGTACACAGTGTCTATTTTATACTGTCAGTAATAAAGATTTTTCCTTAATTGACTTAATTAAAATGTCACACACATATGATCTGATCCTTCTTGAATAAATGGCTTTGGGACTGTTACTTGAACTATTAGGGCTTAGTCTTAAGTTTGTCTCCTCCATGGAAGAAAGACTGACCAGTTTAAAGATCAGAGGATAAATAACATTATGTATTCACCTTCTCCTCCCTCCTTCCCGCCTGATAAATACCACACAAACTTCTAGGTCTCCAGTACATCCCCCCTTGAACAAGATGTTGATTACCTCCCGGAAGGTACCTGTTGTATAATCTATATGCCTTTGACCTCTGTGGCTTTATAAAGTCACACTTTATAGAGTGTTGGGAAATTAAATGAAATCATTGCATATGTTTATAGTTAAGCAAATCACCTAGATTAATTCCTGAAGGTAAAGAACTATTGGCCAAAACAACACTCAATAATTCCTTTGAAATCAAACAGAACTGAAACTAGTAGATGATTCCCCAAAGGACACCCATGTACTTATAACTTGTGAGCATGAGCATTTACATGGCCAAGAGAATCAATCTTACTAAAGATCTGAATTTAAAATAAATTTCGCCAAATCTACATTCTACTGTAATTGATTCAAACTTGTTGCAAATGTCTAAGTTAGTATATTTTCCTGTTGCATATTTTAATTCTAATAATAGTTTACAAGTTGCCTTTGTATCTGTATTTTATATCTAATCTCTTCTCTGAGCACATCTTTGCTGAGAAAATGAAAATTCTTGTATTTCAATTTTCCCATTCTTATGCCAATAACTATATTTGAACTGAGTTATATGTGGAGATTTTTGACAGATTTTAATAAATTAATTAATTTTATTTATTTATTCATTTATTTATTTATTTATTGGTTTTTTGAGGTAGGGTCTCACTCTAGCTCAGGCTGACCTGGAATTCACTATGTAGTCTCAGGTTGGACTTGAACTCAAGGCAATCCTCCTACCTCTGCACCCAAGTGCTGGGATTGAAGGCATGCACCACCATGCCCTGCTTAATTTATTTTTTATTTGCAAGGGGAGAGAGAGAGAAAAAGAGAGAGATGATAGAGAGAGAAAAAATGGGCATAACAGGGCCTCCTGCCACTACAAAATGAACTCCTGATGCATGCACCCCTTTGTGCATCTAGCTCCTTGTGGGCACGAGGCACTGTGAAATTGCATCCTGAGCCATCAGCGTGTCAAGCAGGCACCTTTAACCATTGAATCATGTAGAGATGTTTTATTACTATTAATTCTACTGGAAATAAATTCTGTTGCAATATAAATCTGTTCACTAAGAGAAATAGTCTTATTGAAAAAGGAAATAATTCTTGTTCTTGATAAAATTTGGGCACTAGTGATACTACTTGTGGGTGACTAGAACTTGACCACAAAAATTATTTGGTTCCTCACTGCTATTCTGCTCAGGAAGCATTTAATCAGATTAAGGTCTCTGTGTGTGTGTGTGTGTGTGTGTGTGTGTGTGTGTGTGTACTCTGTGTGCATTTATGCAGTTACACATATTATGTACTTCAGAATATAGTCCATTTCATAATCAGTCTTAAAATGATACTAAATTGCTAATAAATAAAAATGTGATTTTAAAATCATATTTAGCAATTTTATCTATTCCGAAGCATTTGGGGCAATTATAAAATAGATGTATTTATTAATCATATAATTTTAAGTATCATAAAAACAATTGTTTATATTATAATTTAAAATTAAAATGTATGGTTTTTGAGCTGAGATGCCATTATAACTCTAGAGATGTATTTTAGAAAGCATATGATATAATTTATTGATGATGATTTTTGAACTTTGAATTATCCTCAATGTAAGCTGCTTAATTTTTTTTAAAGTGAAGTTATTTCGTGGGTCAAACTTGGCTTCTATTTGGTTTTAAACTATTACTATTACATAAAGTTAAATCTATGTGAATTTATAGCATTCACATATGAAAGTATATATAAGCATTAAAGCCAAAATGATATGTACTAAGTCACTGTGACTTCCTTCACTAATGTTGTCAAAATCTTTTTAAATGAGTGGATGCTAGGGATTACTGCATTCAGGATTTTTTTTTTTTGAGTCAGAGTAATCCTGTGTGTAGGCCTACTCTTCATTTATACAACCACTGAACACAAGAAATCAAATTTTTTTAAATATTCATTTTTATTTATTTGAGAGACACAGAGAGAAAAAGGCAGGAAGAGAGAGATAATGGGCACATCAAGGCATCTAGTCACTGCACACCAACTCCAAGTGCATGTGCCACCTTGTGCTTCTGGCTTTGTATGGGTACTGGAGAATTGAACCCTGGTCCTTAAGATTCGTAGGCAAATGCCGTAACTGCTGAGACATCTCTCCAGCCCAAAACAAATGCTTTGTCTAGAGAAAGACAATGGTAAGTGGAAGTTAATAAAACAAAGCACAAATTCTATTGGCAACTTATGAAAATTCAAATGCATTGTGTTTGGCATTCTTTAGAAAGCAAAGTGATAAACCTTTTAAGACTGTTTGGACAGTAATAAATGATGATCTAATTTTTTAATATCTTATCAATCTAAACTTAATATTATCTATGTGTGACACACATTTCTGTGTCAAATTGCATGTTGACAAGCCTATATCATTCCTAAAGTGTATTTATAACCAGCAGTATCTTTTTGGTTATATTAATCATTTACATAGACACAAGATAAATAAATCCAAGTCCAAATGTGTTGCTCTGTTTTTAATAGGGTTAATTTGGTTGTTCCTAATATTAGAAAGACTTCCCTCCCCACTCCTTTACTATCCCTTTGTAGCAGCTATCTTCTCACTTCTGGGACAAAATATCTGATCAGTATCAGCTTATGGGAGGAAAGGGTTCAGGCTTACAGTTTTGAAGGGAGGCTTCATCATGAAGGAAAAAGCATGGGAACCAGCTTACATCTTCATACATCATCAGTGGAGAGGGAATGAGGGCAAGAAAGAAGTAACTCTGGATATACTATGGGCTAGACTAACTGTCGTACTTTCAATAGATGGCCCCCAATATATTCAGTTTTTTATTTGTTTGTAGTTTACATCTGCAGCCACCTGGCTGGAGGAAATGTCACTGGGTGAATCTTAAGGTGGGGTGGTGGGTTTCAGATTTCACTCTAAAGATATACAAAGTGTGCCTAGCTGGATTTCTTGAAGTATGCTGTGCTATGTGGCTTTTGGCTTTTTGGCTTGTGCTTCCTCTCTCTCTGCTTGGTCCTGGGAAAGCAGGCCAGCTTCTTCTGCCACTTATGGAACTTCCCCTGGATCTGTAAGCTTCAATATATATCCCTTCCTCTATCACTGTGCCTGGTCTGGAAGTTCATCTCAGTGAACGCGAAGTTGTCTGCTACAGAACTTGGTACCAAGGAGTGGACTGAGATGAACCTGACCATGTGGATGTTGATCTTTTGGAACCTCTGTTTTGGAGGAATGTGCATGGACTTGGTGCTTGCAAATGAAGATGCCTTCTGGAGTGATAAGCTAAGTTTTATGGACTATTATGATGAGAGTTTGAGAATTCTAAGTACAGACAATATTGAACTTTGAGGCTTGGCTTATGAGCTTTCTAAGAGGAAGGAAAGACTGCAGAGGACATTTTTGGAACTGGGCTACAGGAATAAGGGCTGGCTGCATCCTGCTGCCCAGGCCCAGAGAGTTTGATCAATGTTACATTTCTATAGACTGATGTGCTTGGCTAGAGATATTGGACTGAGAGATTTAAGATTTTTAAGCTGGAAAACTTTAAGCAAGTTAAATTTACTGGCACAGAAACTGGTTTTAGGTTACTAAAGCTGCTATTGTCAACATATTAGTAATCTTAAGGAAGATGGTCCAATTGCTTTACATTTAAACAATGAAAACTATGCCTGAGGAAAGACTATCATAGAAATACAAATTATTTGGGAAAGAATTGACTGGAGAAGGAACCTGCTTTTCAAGGTTAGGGTTTATTTTGTCCCTGAATTAAGAATATGGCTGTGTCCTATACACCTGGTATTGGATTCAGAAGCATGAAAAATGAGTGGAGTGGTCGTGAATTGCACAAAGTTCCAGGAGCTGCTGCTGAGATGTGGCATGAGGTAGGACATGATGCCCTGAAAGGCTGAAAGAGTCATTGGAAGATGGACCATGGTTTACATGAAGACCTGAAGACATTTTTGGATATACCAGGACTATGCAAGGGGTACCATAGAGCACACTGGTTGCCTAGTATGGAAGTGTTCCCTGGCTACTCTGCCCAGCTGGAGGGGCAGAATTGGAAAATCTGGAGACTGTTAGTGTCCGTTTGTATTGAACTTAAACTGCAGAAGTTTGATGTTTGTTTGATGGTGGTTGAGTTTGCATTGTTTCAGTCTCTCCTTGCTATGCCTTATACCAGTTGAAAATGTTTGCTCTGTGCCTTTATATGTTAGAAGTGTTTAACTTGTTTGATTTTATAGGTCTAAATGTCTTAAATTGGTCAAGACTGTGGGGACCTTCGAAATTGAACTGAGTACAATTTACAATGTTTGATGGTTATAAATCTATTGGGGGCCAGGGGTGGAATGTGGTGGTTTGAATAGATGACCCCCAATATATTCAATTTTTTATTAGTTTGTAGTTTGCATCTGCAGTCACCTGGCTAGAGGCAATGTCAATGGGTGGATCTTAAGGTGGGGTGGTTGGTTTCAGATTTCATCTAAAGATATGCAAAGTGTGCCTAGGTGGGGTTCCTGAAGTATGCTGTGCTATGTGGCTTTTGGCTTTTTGGCTTGTGCTTCCTCTCTCTCTGCTTGGTCCTGGAAAAGCAGGCCAGCTTCTTCTGCCATTATGGAACTTCCCCTGGATCTGTAAGTTTCAATAAATATCCCTTCCTCCATGACTGTGCCTGGTCTGGAAGTTCATCTCAGTGAACCTGAAGCTGTCTGCTACACTAACCAACTTTAATGCCTGTCCCTAGTGATGCACCTCCGGTAAGGTTGCACCCCGGAAAGGCTCCACTAGCTGGGAACTAAGTAGGAATCATAATCGGAAACACGTAAGGCTATGGGGGGCATTTTACTTTCAAACCACCATGCTCTTATTCTAGATGTTTTCTAGCATTTTAATTTTTTTCAAGTATCTTATTTATTTATTTGAGAGAGAGGCACAGAGAGAGATAGAGTGAGAGAGCAAGTGAGCCAGGGACCCCAGTCACTGCAAATGAACTCCAGACATATGTGCCACCTTGTGCATCTGGCTTACCTAGGTACTGGGGAATCACACCTGGGTCCTTAGTCTTTGCATGCAAGCACCTTACCACTAAGCCATCTTTATCACCTGCTTTCTAGCATTTTTAAGTAGTCACAAAATAGCACTTTCCCTTATGACCTTGCTATAGTTTGAAAAATCAAGTTAATACCAGCAAGTTAATACCAACAAGATGATGGCAGTCTACTTCTATGACCAGGCATATATCACATGGGATGAACTTTGACTAGAAGACATAAACACTCCCTAGCACTCATTCCCAAGGTAGACTTCTTGAAGATGCAATTAATCACCTTCTATGATGACAGACATATAGGTTGCAGTAGGTAATCACATTTAGTTTATAAATGCACTCTCATACTTGTTCTCCTGCCTGCCTTACTTCATTCTTCTTGTCCTTCAGTATTTCTCCTTGGGCATGCATTTTCTAATGAGATGGTAGCTTTCTAGGAAATCCAGATTAAGGCATGGCTTCGTTTTCATTGTGCTGATTACGTAGTATTTATTGCTTATATTTTTCACATAGCTTTTAATGTTCTATTGTTTCCGTTGAAGGGAAGTAGGATGTGCATTGTTTCCTTTTAAAATACTTTCTATTTGCATCCATACTCTGTATTTCTGAGTTCACTCTCAGTATGACCAGTTACCTCATGCTCAAGCTGCCATGCCTTCTGAGCCATGATGTACTGAGTTCCTTCATAACCAGTGCCAGAAATAAACCATTCCTTCCTGGAGTTATTGTTATCAGGTATTTTGTCACAGCAGTAAGAAAAGTTACTAATGCACTCATAAATTGCATATCAAGACATTACTAGAGAAATTTTATTCTAAATAAATAAATAATAACATTGTCTTCAAAAGAAGGAATAAAAAGTGAAATGAGTATTGGTCATGATAAAACCATTTTTGTACCTAATACAATTTTGATATCATGAACGAAGTTCTGAAATATGACTGCAAAGTTAGAGAGGTGGAAACAATGACTTTTGCAAAAGACAAATGAAATAAAAGAGACTAAACATAGATAGCAAAAGCATTATGTATTTTATTAAAATGTAGTGAGAGGATCAGATGAAAGCATTCCAAGAGTCTTTTTTAATAAGAGACGTGTATGATTGGGGGGACTCAAATGCTGCAAAGTGCTGAAAGAATGTTAAGTGCTCAGTAACTAAATGTAGATTTCACCACATCTGCAATAGTCATGGGACATTGTAGAAGACAGAGAAGAACGAATGTAAAAGCCAGAGAATGATGAGGAATAATTTGGGATACTATATTCAGAACATGAAGTGGCCTTTACTTCATGACCTCATATCAGCCCCTGTTACCTCTACAAGACCTGCATAATATTTTAACATGAATGATGGAGAATAGCAACTCACCCAAATCAAACAGGGACTATTTGGAAAGAAGAAGGGGTTCATTAGAAAAGATATAGTAACAGGATACAAAAGAAGTTAATTGGAAGGAATTATGATCAAATTACATTATGTTCATGTAATTTTAAACAAAATGTTTTATAAAAGAGTCATGTGGAATATGGAACAAGGAGAAAATCAAAAATGTATGAATGCCCTGGCAGGAGATGAACCACTACTCATACAGTAGAAAATGCCCAGGTGAAACCACTGAGGAACTGGCAAGATGGGCAAGAGTGCTGCTTCCAGAGGGAGCCTGACAACCTGGGATAGAGGGATGGAGACAGACACTGTGGATACTCAAAACACACCAAAGCAGAAATCCTTAAGCTGCTGAGAGTTCAATGTTAAAGTAGATTTAAAGCACACTCACAGAGATCCAAGGAAGTTTGATGAAGAGGGGGCATAAGAATGTAAGAGCCACAAGGTAGTAAGGAATATTCAGAGGCATTGGCCCCTCCCACAATGACTGACTGCTGCTCTCACATCTCATAACCCACAACCCCATGGTGAATACCAGCAATCCCACTAAGGAGGCCCCTCAGCAGATTAGGGACACGGAAGAAGGAAATGATGTTACCAACTTATGATGTGTCCATACAAAGTTTCTACTTAAAAATAAAAAATAAAATTTTAAAGCATCCACTATAGCCAGGTGGTGTGGTGCATGAAATTAATCCCAGCACTGGGGCGGTAGAGGTAGAAGGATCACCATGAGTTCGAGGCCACCCTGAGACTATATAGTGAATTCCAGGTCAGTCTGGGCCACAGTGAGACCCTACCTTGAAAAACAAAACAAAAAAATAATAACAATAAATAAACAATTGAGTATAAAACAGAAAACAAAAAAGTATGAAATATTTCATTTTATTGGAATATTGAATAGAATCAGAAATCACAGTTAGCATTTCTTGTTATAACCTAAAGTTGCTATATTACTTGATTTTGAGAATAAAACACAAAAACTAAGTTGAGTCATTATAATGTCCAATTAACAAAGAAGAGACATAAGATTAATAACAATGTAGCTGAAACAGCAAATGTCAAGAATATAATAAAGAAAAATACTAAAATAATTTTTAAACATAGAAATAAAAGGAGCAAAACTATGACACACACACATGGCATAAATCCCTCTGTGATGGCTAATTTCTATTGTCAACTTAATAGGATTTAGATTCACCATGGAAACAAATCTCTGAGAGAAAATTTATGGATGATTTTTTAAAATATATTTTTTTATTTATTTATGAGAGAGACAGTGTGTGTGTGTGCATGCAGGGGCCTCCAGCCACTGCAAATGAACTCCAGGGGCATGCACCACCTTGTGCATCTGGCTTACATGGGTCCTGGGGGACCGAATCTGGGTCCTTTGGCTTTGCAGGTAAATGCCAAAACCACTAAGCTATCTTCTCCAGCCCACAGATGGTATTTTCTAAGATTTGAAGATACACCCTAAATGTGGATGGTGCCATTCCATATTCTGGTGATCCTGGACTATGTTAAAAAGGAAAAATTAAGCTGAGTACCAGCATTCATTGATCTCTGCTTCCTGATTACAAATGCAATATGACCAGTCTCTTCAAAATTCTTCTGCAATGACTTTTCCCCAATGACTGATTATTCCTTAAAACTGTAAGCCAAAATAAACATTCTGTCTCTTTTTAAAAATGTTTTTTGTTCATTTTTATTTATTTATTTGAGAGTGACACAGAGTGAGAGAGAGAGAGAGAGAGAAAGAGAGAGAATGGTTGTGCCAGGGCCTCTAGCCACTGCAAACAAACTCCAGACTCATGCACCCCCTTGTGCATCTGGCTAACATGGGTCCTGGAGAATCAAGTCTCAAACTGGGGTCCTTAAGCTTCACAGGCAAGTGCTTAACCATTAAGCCATCTCTCCAGCCCACATTCTGTCTCTTATAATGCTTTTCTCCTAGCATTTTTATCACAGCAAGAGGAGAATAGCAATCTAGATCTATTTAATGGTCTGTCATTTACTTGTAGTGTCCTTTGTTTTAATAGTAGAATAATTCTATTTTCATTAAATAAAGTGTGGTGACAATACCTGAAATCATAACACTTGGGAAGCTGAGATAAGAGAATCTCAAGTTCCAGAGTAATCTGGACTACAAAGAAAGAACATATTTTAAATAAACACGAGTGAGGTCCGGAATCTTCACTGTTCTGCATATTTTTTGAAGAATTTAAGGCTTGCATATCCATGCTAAAATGTCTGGAGAATTTACCAATGATTGCATTTTGTCCCAGATTTGTCTTTGTTGGGAGATTTATTATTGACTGGCAATGTATTTTCTTGCAACTCAATTCTATGTCCTATGTAAGTCAATTAGGGTTTATTTGCATTATAGTGATTTTCTAATAATATCTTTTTAAATACTTTATTTTATTTACTTATTAGAGAGCGCTGAAAATGATCTCCAGATGCATGAGCCACCATGAACATCTGGCTTATGTGAGTTCTGGTTAGTTAAACCTGGGTCCTTAGGCTTCACAGGCAAGCACACTAACTGCTAAGCCATCTCTTCAGCCCCAGTCATTTTCAATTATACTGGTTTTTTATTGATTTTCAGTGTCAATGATATAACTATTGTTGCAATAGCATATTGAATTTCCTTACTACTATTGTGATGATGTGAATTTCTCTATTTACATATATTAATATTTATTTTATACATTAAGTACTCTGACTTTGGGTACAAAGCTATTACAATTAATATGTTCTCCTCATGAACTGACTCCCTTATCATTACTTTAAATTGTGATGCAATACTGAATCTTGTACATAGGAACATTTTTATACCAGGCATGTGCTCAATCACTGTGCTGTATGTGCAAGTCTTTTATTTTCTTTTTATGCTGAGACAGGAAGTCACCTTACTAAATTTCTCAATCTGGCCACAAGCTCACTCTTTAGTCCAGGCAAGCCTAGAACTCGTGATTCTCCCTAACAGCAAAATTTTAGCCCAAACTACCAGGATCAACTTTCCTTATCATTAAATAACAATATTTTTGAAACTTTTTTGTTTACTTAAATATATACTTTGTTAATGTAGGACCACCCTTAATTTAATCAGGTCTCCATTTCCATAGAGTAACTATTTGCTTTCTTCCCTTTCAACCTCGCTTTAAATATAAAATGAGAATCTTGTGGGGAAAATAGAAAGTTTCATCTCATTTTCATTGATTCAATCATCTATGTATTTTGGTTGAAAAGCTTAATGAAAATTTAAGTAATTGATATGTGTAATGGTTTGATTCTGGTGTCCCCCATAAACTTAGGTATTCTGAATGATAGTCTCCCCAGCTGATGGCAATTGAGTATTAGTGCCTCCTGGGGGCAGTGTATTGTTGGGGGCACACTTATGGGTTTTATTGCTAGTGTTCCCTTTCCAGTGTTTGGCACACTCTCCTATTCCGGTTATCCACCTTATGTTGGCCAGGGGATGATGTCCACCCTCTGTTCATGTTGTCACTTTTTCCTGCCATCATGGAGCTTCTCCTTGAGTCTGTAAGCCAAAATAAACCTTTTCTTTCCCACAAGCTGCTCTTGGTCAGGTGAATTCTCCCAGCAGTGTAAACCTGACTACAACAGTAATAGTGGTACCAGGAGTGGGGTTGCTACTAGACCATACCTGACTGTATGGCTTTGGCCTTTTTGAGCTGATTTTCAAGAGGAATGTGGAAGGATTTGAAACCTTGACCTAATAGATAGCTTGCAGTGCTGTAAGTATACCTCAATGGACTCTTCTGGTCAGAGTTGAAAGACCTGAATGAAATAAGAACTATGGACTGTGAGGTATGACTTGTGAGTGTGAGAAAGATCCTTGCCTGGACTTGGCTAGAAACAGTTTGTGTGAGAGGCTTACCATTATGTCCTAGAAATGGACTGGTGTGAGCAGAGGGTAATGGCACAGAAAGAAATCTTAAGGCTGAAACTACTTCCTGTTCATCTGCAATTATATGAGAGATTACAACCATTGAGATTGACCCAGCTGACCTGCACTGGGACAACAGAAAGAATGTAGACTCTTTTTAAGGGGCCTGAGTGCCCAAGGAGTGTCCTGTTCTTCAAAGTCTGCTTTATTCCCCCTGGGTTAACAAACTGCCACCCTACCTGGTATTGTGGAGTATAAGTAATGCATGAAAGAGAGGGTCATTGAGTTTGCAATGTGGTCTTGTGTTTTGGAAATGGCCATGGGCAATGTGTAGCAGGTTTTCTGGATGCCTACATGGAGACCCAATGGAGCCATGTGGATGGACTGTGGGTTGTAGTGGAGACCCAATGGTGATGGTGAGACCACAAGGTAGCTGCTAAGTAAAGCTGCTGGCCCCAGATGAAGTTTTTTGCTACTCTAAGTAGCCTAGTTGGAGAGGCAGAATTGGAATACCAGAGGCATATTGTTGGTTAGAATTATCAGACTTGGAGACTTTTCACTGAGTAGAGTTGTTGGACTTAGAGCTACAGAGTTTGATGTTTGCCCTGTCTAAATCTTGTGTTGGTTGAATATTTCTTTTCTATGCTCAAGTGCTTTCTTTTGTAGTATGAGTATTTATTCTGTGCCAATATAGGTTTTAGGGGGAGTTTTTTGTTTGTTTGTTTTTGGTATTATGGGTCAGTTAAAAATCCTTGACTATAGGGATGTATTTGAACATTATTAAGATTGATAAAAGCTATGGGGACTTTTAAAGTTGGATGAATGCATTGCATTTTACATCATGTATAGTTGTCACTTTATGGGGCCAGGGACAGAATGTGGTAATTTGATTCAGGTGTCTCGTATAAGCTTAGGTATTATTAATGCTAGTCTCCCCAGCTGGTGGCTATTGGGAATTAACTCCTCCTGGAGCCAGTGTATTGTTTGGCATAGGCATATGGGTATTATAGTTAGTGGCCCCTAGCCAATGTTTGGCACATTCTTCTGTACCTGTTGTCTACCTTATGTTGGCCATGGGGTGATGTGTACTCTCTGTTAATGTCATCATTTTCCCTTCCATTATGGAGCTTCCTCTCAAGTCTGTAAGCCAAAATAAACCTTTTTTTCCCCCCACAAACTGATCTTGTTTGGGTGATTTCTGCCAGCAATGCAAACCTGACTGCAATAATATGTAAGGGCATTTATTGTCATATTGTTAATTTGTTTCTGGCTGTTTTATAAAACAAATGTCCTCACCAAAATACTAGCAACTGAAATTCCACTACACATTGAGACAAGATACAAAATCAGCATAAGATTCAGTTATATTGCTAGGTATTAATATGGATACATAGAAACAATATTCAAAATTAATCTAATTTAAAATATTATTGAAAGACTATTTACTAATAAATTCAAAGAAGTGAAAAACACTAAAAATTATAAAATAATGATAAAGTAATTTTAATGACAAGTAAGAAAAAAGGCATCCTGCCATGGATTGGATTATATGAAATGGTCATACAACCAAGGCAAACTATAGATAAAATAAAATCCCGCAGGCTGGAGGGATGGCTTAGCAGTTAAGGCATTTGCCTGCAAAGCCAAAGGACCCAGGTTCAATTCCCCAGGACCCATGTTAGCCAGATGCACAAGGGAGTAGATGTGTCTGGAGTTCATCTGCAGTGGCTGGAAGTCCTGGCGCAGCCATTCTCTCTCTCTCTCTCTCTCTCTCTCTCTCTCTCTCTCTTTCTCCATCAAATGAATAAATAAATAAATAAAAATAAAATATTAAAAAAAATAAAATCCCTACAAAATTTCCAATTGTATTTTCTTTACAGAAATACAAAAAGATCTTAAAATGTATATACAATCACAGAATACCCCAAATAGGGAAGGTCAACAAATCTTAGGGACCTCAAACTTAACATGACAAAGGACCACTCCCCAATGTTATATGAGTAGTAAACAACTGGTGAGAGGCAGACTTTGATCACTGCTGTGTAGCAGTATTCTAACCTAAAAGGTTGCAAGACACTAAATACCTACTTGCGGGGAGATTCTCCAACCAGCTGAGCTGTGTGAAGGATGTGCAGTATGCTGCAGAGATGCATCTTTTTTGAGTCATCACCTATGTTGGAGTGGTTTTTTTGTGATGCAACTGCCTTTCAGTCCTTCATGCTCTTGTAAACAACTCTTCACCTTAAACTCACTGGTTCACCAAAACGGATTTTGGTGCAAATGTGCATTATTCTGTCTTTTGTGCTATATCTGGATTGAATAGAAGTGGGTTCTTATCTCCCATGGAAAAGTGATCATATGATACTTACTAATATGTATCATTTCCTATATTATCTAAATAATAAAAAGAGCAATTGAATAATTATGGGTAAGCTAAAACATGCATAATTAGAATACCAAAAGAAGAAATAGTGGAAGAAAATAAATAATTTGAACTAACAATGGCTGAGATATTTCAAAATTAATTCCAGGCTCTAACATCCCTTGCTGTGATAGTTAAGGTGTTGTCAACTTGATCTGTTTAGTAATCCATAGGTTGCTTCTAGGAAGGATCAACTAGAGGAGGAAGTCTTTCCCCAAGGTTGAGCCCTTCCCCCAGGATGGGCGGTCCCGCCCAGAGGGGGACTTGATACAAGGGAGCTCTGGGAAAAAAGAGTCCCTTCCTTCCTTCCTGCCTTCCTTCCATTTTGGCTGCCGGAGCTGCTTGCTACCTTCCAGCGTGGATTGAAGACCAGTGAGGACTAAAGACCAGCATCAACTGAAGACCCCCGTGGATTGAAACCCAGCGGCTCCTCAGGAAGCCTGCAGGCTTTCCTGCACCATCTGCAGTGCCGGGTCGGGACTGCTGAGGCTTCTGGCCACGAGGACTGAGCAACTAGCAGGTTCGGTGATTCTCGGGCCTGCAACTGCTATTGGACTACTGTAAGCTGATCCAATAAATCCCCTTTTAAAATAATTCATTCTAGCAGTTCTGTTCCTCTAGAGAACCCTGACTAATACAGAATTTGGTACCAGAAGTGGTTCTAGAGAAACAGAATTGTAAGGATGGGTTTCTCTAGTGGGCTTAGTGCTATCTGGGGTTGGCTCTCCAATTTCAATGCTGCTAAAGGCCCCACTGGTGATAAGGAGAATGCTTTTCCTGGAAATAAGGGGGGCACTAATAATCCATGGTGTGCACTATTTCAAGAACTACGTGAGATAGATGTATTTGATGACCCTGAGTCATGTCTTGTGAAGAGCGAGGAATTTAGTAACTCTGTATTTAAAACATTTGAGTATTTGTGGAAAAGTAAGACCAATGATGAGGCTGGTTGGTTGCTTTTGGCATCTCTGGACAAACTAGTGAGGGAACAGCAGAAGCTCAAAAAGGAAAATTCTAAGCTTAAGACCCACATACATGATCTCAAGGTTTCTAAGGGTGCCCTGGAGGACAGTCTCCTCTCTAGCCAGAACAGGGCTCGGATTGCAGAAAACCAAACCCAAGCTCTCATTGTGAGATTGGCTAATTTGCAACGTAAATTCAAATCCCAGCCTCACCAACTATCAGAAGTTAAAGTGAGGGCACCGATTGGAAAAGAGTGGGATCCTGTGACTTGGGATGGTGATGTGTGGGAAGACCCTGAAGAACCTGGGGACATCGAAGTGTTAGATTCTGAAGAAGATGTTTTGGATGAAAATATGGCCTGCCCTCCCTTAGCAGCAGTTGTATCCCCACCCCTACATCCTGAGGTATTATCCTCCCCACCCTTGCCTGAGGGAATTCATCCCTCTTTGTCTGGGGAATCAGCAGGAAGTGCTGGTGCTTCTCAGTTCCCGCCCGTTTTTGCCTCTAGGCCTATAACCAGATGGAAGGCTAGGCAGGCCCCTAAAGGTGAGATAGAAAGTGTGACACAGGAGGAAGTGAGGTACACCCCTAAAGAACTTCAGGAGTTTTCTAACTTGTACAGGCAGAAGCATGGGGAATATGTGTGGGAATGGATCTTAAGGGTGTGGGATGATGGAGGAAGGAACATAAGATTAGATCAGGCTGAATTTACTGAAATAGGCCCATTGAGCAGAGATTTTAGATTTAACAATGCAGCTCGTGCAGTTGGAAAGGGTGCCAAGAGTTTATTTGATTGGTTGGCTGAAGTATGGATCCAAAGATGGCCTACTGTGAGTGAGCTCGAGCTGCCTGATATCCCTTGTCTTAATGTTGATGAAGGGATTAAAAAGCTCAGAGAACTTGGAATGCTGGAGTGGATTTGCCATGTAAACTCATCTTTGCCCCCACAATGGGAGCGTCCAGAAGATGTGCCCTTCACTAAGACTATAAGAAACAGATTTGTGAGGGGAGCGCCAGCATACTTAAAGTCTTCCATCATTGCTCTTTTATGTAAAGAAAACCTCACAGTGGGAGCTTCAGTTGCTGCATTAGGTGATTTAGATGCAATGGGCATAACTGGATCTCGGGGTCACAAGGGACAAGTGGCAGCACTGAATCGCCAAAGGCGGGGTGAACGTGTTTTTCATAATAGACAGCGTAGGCAAAATTATGCACATCAAGGTATGACTCGTATGGACCTTTGGAATTGGATGATTAATCATGGTGTTCCCAGAAGTCAAATAGATAAGAAGCCTACTGAATTTCTTCTTGATCTGTATAAGCAGAAAAATTCCAGAGCAAGGGAACATAAAGCCACTTTGAATTATAGCGACAGAGAATCAAGACCTCTTAATCAGTTTCCAGATTTGAGCCAGTTTACAGACCCTGAGCCCCTTGATTGAAGGGGTGGCCGGGTCCCCTTAAGGAAGGACCCTCCTGCAACTGCCAAAAGTTTCAATATTAAACTTACACCTATCCTTCCTCAGAGGGACCTGCGGCCTTTTGCTAGGGTAACTGTACACTGGGGGAAAGGAAATAATCAGACCTTTCGGGGCCTACTGGACACTGGCTCTGAATTGACATTGATTCCAGGAGACCCCAAAAAGCACCATGGCCCTCCAGTTAAAGTAGGTGCTTATGGAGGTCAGGTGATCAATGGAGTTTTGGCAAATGTTAGACTGACAGTGGGTCCAGTGGGTCCCCGAACTCACCCTGTGGTTATTTCCCCAGTGCCAGAATGCATAATTGGGATAGATATACTTAGGAGTTGGCAGAACCCTCACATTGGAAAATGTGAAGAGTGGTCATGAATTGCACATGGTTCCAGGAGCTGCTGCTGAGATGTGGCATGAGGCAGGGCATGATGCCCTGATAGGCTGAAAGAGCCTTTGGAAGATGGACCGTGGTTTGCATGAAGACCTCAAGATGTTTTGAATATACCAGGACTATGCAAGGGCTACCATAGAGCACACTGTTGGCCTGGGATGGAAGTGTTCCCTGACTACTCTGCCCAGCTGGAGGGGCAGAATTGGAAAATCTGGAGACTGTCAGTCTTTGGTTGTATTGGACTTGAACTGCAGAAGTTTGATGTTTGTTTGATGGTGGTTGAGTTTGCATTGCTTTAGTCTCTCCTTGCTGTGCCTTATACCAGTTGAAAATGTTTACTCTGTGCCTTTATATGTTAGAAATGTTTAACTTGATTTTACAGGTCTTCATATCTTAAATTGGTTCCCTGACTTGTGGAGTGAGGACTATTATGGTTGGAAAGGCAAAATGGAAGCCACTGAGGCTCCCACCACCAGGGAAAATAGTGAATCAGAAACAGTATCGCATCCCTGGAGGGATTTCAGAAATTCATGCCACTATAAAGGACTTGAAGGATGCAGGGGTGGTGGTTCCCACCACATCTCCTTTTAACTCTCCTATTTGGCCTGTTCAGAAGACAGATGGATCCTGGAGAATGACAGTGGATTATCGGAAACTTAATCAGGTGGTGACTCCAATTGCAGCTGCTGTACCAGATGTGGTTTCTTTACTTGAGCAGATTAACACATCTCCTGGTACCTGGTATGCGGCTATTGATCTTGCAAATGCTTTCTTCTCCATACCTGTCCATAAGGACCACCAGAAGCAATTTGCCTTCAGCTGGCAAGGTCAGCAGTACACATTTACTGTTTTACCTCAAGGTTATATTAACTCTCCAGCCCTGTGTCATAGCTTAGTTCGCAGGGACCTTGATCGCTTGTCCCTTCCACAGGGTGTCACGTTGGTCCATTATATCGATGAAATAATGCTAATTGGATCAAATGAGCAGGAGGTGGCATCCACTCTGGAGTTTCTGGTACAGCATATGCGCATCAGGGGATGGGAAATAAATCCATCCAAAATTCAAGGACCTTCCACCTCAGTGAAATTTCTAGGAGTTCAGTGGTGTGGGGCATGTAGGGATATTCCCTCTAAGGTGAAGGACAAGTTGTTGCATTTGGCCCCTCCTACCACTAAGAAAGAAGCACAACGTCTAGTGGGCCTATTTGGATTTTGGAGACAGCACATTCCTCACTTGGGTGTCTTACTCCGTCCCATATACCAAGTGACTCGGAAAGCTACTAGTTTTCAGTGGGGCCCAGAACAAGAGAAGGCTCTTCAACAGGTCCAGGCTGCTGTGCAGGCTGCTCTGCCCCTTGGGCCATATGATCCAGCAGATCCGATGGTACTTGAGGTTTCAGTGGCAGACAGGGATGCTGTTTGGAGCCTTTGGCAGGCCCCCATAGGTGAATCACAGCGGAGGCCATTGGGATTTTGGAGCAAGGCCCTGCCATCGTCTGCAGACAATTATTCTCCATTTGAGAGACAGCTTTTGGCCTGCTATTGGGCCTTAGTGGAAACTGAACGTTTGACAATGGGCCATCAAGTTACTATGCGACCTGAGCTGCCCATCATGAGCTGGGTGTTATCTGACCCACCAGGCCATACATCATTAAGTGGAAGTGGTATATACGTGATCGGGCTAGAGCAGGCCCTGAAGGTACGAGTAAGTTACATGAGGAAGTTGCCCAAATGCCTATGGTTGCTACTCCTGTTGCAATGCCTTCTGTCCCCAAGCATGCACCTATGGCATCATGGGGTGTGCCCTATGATCAATTGACTGAGGAGGAGAGGTCTAGGGCATGGTTTACAGATGGTTCAGCATGTTATGCAGGCACCGCCCAAAAGTGGACAGCTGCAGCATTACAGCCCCTTTCTGGGACAACTCTGAAGGACTGTGGTGAAGGGAAGTCTTCACAATGGGCAGAACTTCGGGCAGTGTATATGGTTGTGCAATTTGCTTGGAAAGAAAAATGGCCAGATGTGCGGTTATACACTGATTCATGGGCTGTGGCCAATGGTTTGGCTGGATGGTCTGGGACTTGGAAGGAGCACAATTGGAAAATTGGTGAAAAGGACATTTGGGGAAGGTGTATGTGGATAGAACTCTCTGAATGGGCAAAGGATATAAAGATACTTGTGTCCCATGTTAATGCTCATCAGAAGGTGACCTCGTTGGAGGATGACTTTAATAATCAAGTAGATAAGCTGACCCGTACTGTGGATAGTGGTCAACCTTTTTCCTCAGCCACCCCTGTCATTGCCCAATGGGCCCACGAACAAAGTGGCCATGGTGGCAGAGATGCAGGCTATGCATGGGCCCAGCAACATGGACTTCCACTAACTAAGGCTGACCTGGCTACGGCTACTGCTGAGTGCCAAATTTGCCAACAGCAGAGACCAACTCTGAGCCCCCGATATGGTAGTATTCCTCGGGGTGACCAGCCAGCAACCTGGTGGCAGGTTGACTACATTGGACCACTTCCATCATGGAAAGGGCAGCGTTTTGTCCTTACTGGAATAGACACTTATTCTGGGTATGCATTTGCCTTTCCTGCACATAGTGCTTCTGCCAAGACTACCATCCGTGGGCTTACAGAATGCCTTATTCACCGTCATGGCATTCCACACAGCATTGCTTCTGACCAAGGAACTCACTTCACCGCCAAGGAAGTACGGCAGTGGGCTCATGATCATGGAATTCACTGGTCTTACCATGTGCCCCACCATCCTGAAGCAGCTGGCTTGATAGAACGGTGGAATGGCCTTTTGAAGAAACAGCTACAGCGCCAACTAGGTGGCAATAGCTTGGAGGGCTGGGGGAGTGTCCTCCAGCAGGCTGTATATGCTCTGAATCAGCGTCCTATATATGGTACTGTTTCTCCTATAGCCCGGATTCACGGGTCCAGGAATCAAGGGGTGGAAATGGGAATAGTCCCACTTACCATCACTCCAAGTGACCCATTAGCTAGATTTTTGCTTCCTGTTCCCGCAACCTTATGCTCTGCTGGATTACAAGTCTTGGTCCCAGAGGGGGGAGTGCTTTTGCCAGGAGACACAAAGAACTTTCCATTGAACTGGAAGCTAAGACTTCCCCCTGGTCACTTTGGGCTCCTAATGCCCTTGAGTAAACAGGCTGAGAAAGGAGTTACAGTGATAGCAGGGGTGATTGATCCAGATTACCAGGGGGAAATTGGACTGCTTCTCCACAATGGAGGTAAGGAAGAGTATGCCTGGAGTGCAGGAGATCCTTTAGGGCGTCTGCTAGTGTTACCATGTCCTGTTGTCAAAAGTCAATGGACGACTGCAACAACCCAATAGAAGTAGTGTGATAAATGGCCCAGATCCTTCAGGAATGAAGGTATGGGTTACCCCTCCAGGTAAAGAACCAAGACCTGGTGAGGTGCTTGCTGAAGGTGGAGGAAATACAGAATGGGTAGTAGAAGAAGGCAGTTACAAATACCAACTAAGGCCACGTGACCAGTTACAGAAACGAGGACTGTGATTGCAATGTTTCTGTCCTGCCTTGATAACAGAGTGTTTGTATGTATCTACACCAGTATTACGATTATATCATTAGCTAACTGTTGAATTTATATTAGACTCATTATACTAGAGACTAAGCTTTGTGTTGGGGGGAAGATTTTGTGGTTCCGGTTGTACGTGGGATAGTTATGCCATGTTAGGCGGAATTATGAGCTTGTTACTGTTTTCATTTGAAAATTAAGTATGATGTAAGGAGACATGATTTGACGCCAAGTTGACAAGGGGTGGACTTGTGATAGTTAAGGTGTTGTCAACTTGATCTGTTTAGTAATCCATAGGTTGCTTCTAGGAAGGATCAACTAGAGGAGGAAGTCTTTCCCCAAGGTTGAGCCCTTCCCCCAGGATGGGCGGTCCCGCCCAGAGGGGGACTTGATACAAGGGAGCTCTGGGAAAAAAGAGTCCCTTCCTTCCTTCCTGCCTTCCTTCCATTTTGGCTGCCGGAGCTGCTTGCTACCTTCCAGCGTGGATTGAAGACCAGTGAGGACTAAAGACCAGCATCAACTGAAGACCCCCGTGGATTGGAACCCAGCGGCTCCTCAGGAAGCCTCCAGGCTTTCCTGCACCATCTGCAGTGCCGGGTCGGGACTGCTGAGGCTTCTGGCCACGAGGACTGAGCAACTAGCAGGTTCGGTGATTCTCGGGCCTGCAACTGCTATTGGACTACTGTAAGCTGATCCAATAAATCCCCTTTTAAAATAATTCATTCTAGCAGTTCTGTTCCTCTAGAGAACCCTGACTAATACACTTGCCTTCAAAGAAAACATGGGCATAATATCATATTCAAACTTCAGGAAATGAAAGATAAAGATTAAATTTTTTATGAACGCAGGAATTGAAAACATTTTACCTACAGAAAACCAGGATAAGGGTTGCAAATGAAACCAGAAGAGAATGACAAGAAATACTGTGGTCATTTAAATGTGAATTATGTCCCCACAGCCTCAGGTACTTTTTGTTAAAGTTAAGTTTCCTGCTTAAGTCTCCAGCAGCTTGCTGGAGGAGGTGTGACTGAGGGGTGGATCCTGGGGTTAAACTCTAAGGTGTGCTTTAGGGCAAATCTGAATTCCAGCCTAATGGTGTGTGGAGAGCATTTTGAGCTCTGGTTGGTTGGAGTTGTGGTACTGGCTGTTGGTGGTTTTTATATGCTTGGATCTATAAACAGGAGCCAGCTTCTTCTATCATTGACAGAACTTCCCCTGGATCTGCAAGCTTGAAATTAATCTCTTCCTTCCATAAACTGTGTCTGGTTGGAATTTCATCCCAGCAACATGGAAGTGACTGCAACAGTTAATTTGGTACCACAAGTGTGGAATCTTTCTGTGATGATTCTGACCGTGTGGATTTTGATCTTTTGCAACATGTTCTGGAGGAATATGGAAGGACTTTGTGGTAGTTTGAATAGATGGCCCCCAATATATTTATTGTTTTATTAGTTTGTAGTTTGAATCCACAGACACCTGGCTGGAGGGAGTGTCATTGGGTGGATCTTAGGGTCCAGCCTGAAAGTGTGGGTTTGACATTCCAATCTAAAAATATGCAAAGTACCTGAGTTCCTCCTGGAGTTCCTATGGTTTTCTGTGTGGCTTTTGGCTTTGTGCTTAGGGCTTTTCTCACTCTAATTGGACCTGTGAAAGCAGACCATCTTTTTCTGTCATTATGGAAATTCCCTTGGATTTGTAAGCTTCAATAAATCCTTTCCTCCATAACTTCAGGTCTGAAAGTTCATCTCAATGACCCCAAAGCTGTCTGCGACAGAAGTTGGTTCCAGGAGCAGGGTGAGTGAATCTGACCATGTGGAGTTTGGTCTTTTGGAACTTTTGTTTTGAAGGAATGGACATGGACTTGGTACTTGCAACTAAAGATGCCTTCTGGAGGGAGGTAAGCCTAGTATTATAGACTATTAAGATGAGAGTTTGAGAAGGCTAAGTTCAAAAGATATTGAACTTAGAGACTTAGCTAATGATGTTTCTAAAAAAAAAAAAAATACCGAGGACTTTGTTAAAACTGGGCTACTGGCACAAGGGCTGGTTGCATTCAGCTGCCCAAGCCCAGAGATTTTGATCAAGGTTAAACTTGTAATGGACTGATGAGCTTGGGTAAAGATACTGGACTGAGATTTAAGATTTTAAGTTAGAAAACCTCAAGCAAGTTAAAATTATAGACATTGAACTTGGTTTTAGGTTATTGAAGCTGTTATTGTCAACACATTAGCAATCTTGAAAACGATGACCCAACTGTTTTATATATTTTTTTAAAGAAGTTTTTATTTGTTAGAGACAGACACACAGAGAGAAAGAATGGGCATACCAGGGCCTCTACCTAATGCAGACGAATTACAGATGCATGTGCCATCATATCCATCTGGTTTATGTGGGACCTGGAGAAGAGAACCTGGGTCCTCAGGCTTCACAGGCAAGCGCCTTAAGTGCTAAACCATCTCTCCAGCCCCTGTTTTATATTAAAACAATGAAGAAGATGCCTAAGGAAAGACTATTAAAAATACAAACTTTTGGAAAAAGTTGACTGGAGAAGTAACCTGCTTTACAAGGTTACAATTTATTTAGCTCATGAACTAAAAATATGGCTGTGTCATACACCCAAATATTAGTTTTAGAAGCATGAAAAATGAGTAGAGTGGTCATAAAATGCACACAGTTTTAGGAGCCACTGCTGAGATGCAACATGTAGACAGGGAGTGATGATCCTTATGAATAGACTAAAAGAGCCTTTGGAAGATGGACCATGGTTTACATGGAGACCAAAAGATGTTTTACATATACCAAGACTGTGCAAAGGCTACCATGGAGTGCACTGTTATCCTGGGATGGAAGTTTTCCTTGGATACTCTGCCCAGCTGGAGGGGTAGAATTATAAAATTGAGAGACTGCAGTCTCTGGTTATATTAGACCTAAACTACAAAGGCTTCATGTTTGCTTGATGTTGGTTAAGTTTACATTGTTCTAATCTCTCCTTGTTATGCCTTATACCAGTTAAAAATGTTTACTCTGTGCCTTAATATGTTAAAAGTATATAACTTGCTTGATTTTACAGGACTGAGAGTTAAGAAAAAAATCTTAAGGGACTGGTGGGACTGTTTAGCAGTTAAGGCACTAGCCTGCATAGCTAAAGGACACAAGTTTGATTCTCCAAGATCCACATAAGCCAGATTCACAAGGTGGCACATGCTTCTGGAGTTTGTTTGCAGTGACTGATGGCCCTGGCATGCTCTTTCTCTCTTTCTCTCTCTAATATAAATATAAATAAAATGTAAATATATTAAAAATCTAATCTCAGTAGAGTCTTGTGACTTTGGAACTATCTTAAGTTGGTAAAGACTGTGGATACCTTTAAAATTAAACTAAATACAATTTACAATGTGTGATATTTTTAAATCTATTGAGGGCCAGAGGTAGAATGTGATAGTTTGAATAGATGGCCCCCAATATATTCTGTGTTTTATTAGTTTCTAGTTTGGATCTATAACCACCTGGCTGGGAGAGGTGGATCTTAGGGTCCAGCCCTAAGGTGTGCTGGCGGATTTGAGATTCTAACCTAAAGATATGCAAAGTGTCTGAGTTCCTTTTGGAGTTCCTTATGTTTGCAGTGTGGCTTTTGGCTTTTGGCTTGAGGCTTCTCTCTCTCTGCTTGTACCTGTGAAAGCAGGGCCAGCTTCTTTTGCCATTATGGAACTTTCTCTGGATCTGCTGGCTTCAATAAATATTCCTTCCCCCATAACTGTGCCTGGTCTGGAAGTTCATCTCAGTGAACCTGGAGCTGTCTGTTACAGACTTTGTACTTGGGACTGCAGAAGCCTTATAGACTGGTAAGCCAAATTTGATGGGCTATTTTGGTGAAAGTTTAAAAAAGCTAAATGCAGACAGAATTGTGTTGTCTCATAAACTTTCAAAATGGAAGGAAAAACTGCAGAGAACTTTGTTGTAACTGGGCTACTGGCATTCAGGCTGGCTGCATTCTGCTGCCTATTTCCAGAAAGTTCAGTCAAAGTTAAAATTAAAGTAATGGGCTGGTATACTTGGTGGAAGTTATAGAACTGAAAGATGTATGGGTTACATCAGATAAAATCCAAGCAAATTTCAAGCTATAGGCACAGGGACTGATTTTAGGTTACTGATGATGCAATTTTCAAGCATATTACTACCATCAAGGGTGGGTCAACTGCTTTATATTGAAACAATGGAAAAGATGCCTGAGGGTGAAACACATCCAGGAAAGGGCAAATGAATAGAAATAAAAACTCTGTTGAAAGGAGATGACTAAAAGGAAGAATTTTGAAGACTCAGGGTCAAGATTTATTTCCCCCTGGATTAATGATGGAGGTGTCCTGCTCAACTGGTATTGGTTTGCGGGCATGAAAAAATGCATGGAAGTACTTCATGGAATTCACGTAGTTCCAGAAGCTACTGCTTAAAAGTGGAATGGGAAGTAAGATTTAAATAAACCCTTTATTGAAAGATTTAAAAAAGCCATTGTATGAGGCTGGAACATGTTTTACAGGGGAGATACAAAGCAGTTTTGGATATATCAGGACTTTACATAGGCTACCATAATGTGCTGGTAGCTCAGGATGAAAGAATTCCCCTAGCTCCTCAGCCCACTTGAAGGGGCAGAAAATGAAAAGAGACTGTCATCATTGATTAAAGATGCTGGACTTGAACTGCAGATGTTTGATGTTAGGTTATTGATTTTGTATTACTCCAATCTCTCCTTGTTATGCCTTTTAGCAATGGAACTGTCTACTCTATGCCATTATATGTTGAAAGTATGTAACTTGTTTTGATTTTGCAGGACTCACAGTTCAGAGACAGTCTTGAATCTCAGAAAAGACTTTGGAAAAATCCTAAAGTTAGTAAAGACTATGGGGAAGTTTGAAGTTGATCTAAGTACAATTTTCTTTGGGAGATAGTCTTGAGTCTATGGGGGGGGGGCAGAGAAGGAATGTTTTGGCTTAAATGTAAATATATGTTCCCCATAGCCTAAGATCTTTTTTTTTTAATTTTTTTGTTTATTTTTATTTATTTGAGAGTTATAGACAGAGAGAGAAAGACACAGAGACAGAGATAGAGAGAGAATGGGCACGCCAGGGCTTCCAGCCACTGCAAACGAACTCCAGACGCGTGTGCCCCCTTGTGCATCTGGCTAACGTGGGTCCTGGGGAACCGAGCCTCGAACCGGGGTCCTTAGGCTTCACAGGCAAGCGCTTAACCGCTAAGCCATCTCTCCAGCCCAAGATCTTTTGATTAAGGTTATGCTTCCTGCTTAAGTCTCCAGCAGCCTGCTGTAGGAGATGTCACTGGGGGTGGATTCTGGGGTCCAGCCCATAGGTATATTTGTGTACAGATCTGAATTCCACTTCAATGGTGTGTGGAGAGCAATTTGATGTCTGGTTGTTTGCATTTGTGCTGCTGAATGTTGGTGATTTCTCTTTGCTTGCATCTGTAGAAGTATGCCAGCTTCTTCAGCCATTGATAGAACTTCCCCTGGTTCTCTAAGCTTGAAATAAATCCCTTCCTCCCATAAATTGTGTCTGGTTGGATATTCATCCTAGCAAAATGGAGCTGACTACAACAAGTATTTAACAAAAAAATAAAAGAATAAGTGAAACCTTTAAATTGTTCAGTGGAGAAAAAGCAGTATCAATGTATCAATCTAAAATCCTATACCAATAAAATTACTACATATTATGACAAACATAATATATCACACTCAGAATTTCCTTTTGAGAAATGTTAAAGAAATTAAGTCCCAGCAAAGGGATAAATAAAATAAAAATTGTTATTTATCTTATAATTGATTCAAACACAATTTTTTTGGTCCACATCCTGAAAATGACCTTTGAGTCTAGTGGTTGTTCCTACTCCTTTCTGCCCACATAGACACACACAGCTCAGCCCAAGTAGTGGGCTTTAGGCTTGTTTCACACAGAATTCTTCTTTCAAACACAATTTTTTAATATTTTTATTTTTATTTATTTATTTATTTGACAGAGAAAGAGGGAGAGAGAGAATGAATGGGCATGCCAGAGCCTCCACACAGTGAAAACTCCATATGTGTGTGCCCCTTGTGCATCTGGCTGATGTGGGTCCTGGGGAATCAAATCTAGGTCCTTTGGCTTTGCAGGCAAGTACCTTAACCACTATGCCATTTATCCCTCCAGCCCCAAACGTTTTTTTATCAGTTACTTTCTCAATGCTGAGAAAAAATAACTGGCAAAAATCAATTTAAAGGAAGAGGGGTTTATTTTAGCTTACAGTTCTAAAGGATGGAGTACATCTTGGAGGGAAAAGCATGACAGGAACAGGCACCAGCTAGTCATATTGTCATATCAACAGGGAAGAAGCACAGGAGGTACTGCATGTGAGGACCAACTATAACAAATAAGCTCCCCCTCAGTGACATATTTCAGCAAACAAGGCTCTGTGTCATAAAGGTCTCATAAGCTTTTAGAAATCACATCAGCATCTAGGAGTCATCTTGCATTCTAAGCATCACATTTGTTTAAGCTTTCAACAAGTCATTGGATAATTATAGCATATGGATTAATGAAATTAATGATAGAAATGCCTTAAAATATTTATTGAAATATTTGGGCAACCACTGAAAATTTTTGTTTATAGTTGAGACTTTATATTTCATTGTTAAAGTAGGTACCACAGAACCAAAACATCTTTTTACTTTAATAATTTGAAACAATTGTGAACAAGTAAAATTTTATATTCTTGAACCACACCATTTATAATTGCTTTAAAATTTAAGTAATTTAGCCAAGAAGTATCAGTGGATAAATTATTTGCCATGCAAGCACAGAACTGAATAATTTTGGAACCCAAGCACCCAAATAAATATTGGGTGGGTGTTGAAGCCTACTTTAATCCTTGGAAGGAGGCGATGGGATCCTGAGGCAAACTGGTGCAAGCTCTGGGTTTAAGTGAGAGAATCTACCTCAGTAAATAATGTGGTGAATAATCAAAGAAAACACATGACTTCAACCTCAAAGAAGACAGATGCTTGAAGAAAGGATTTGCAATATAATGAAATAAAAAAGGTTAACTAAATGCCATAGAAAATAATGTATTTCAGTTGGAAAATAAAATAAAAATTCAATGAACATAAACAGTTATAAACTAAGTCGTTATAACTTCAATATATTTTTTGAGGTAGGGTTTCACTGTAGCCCAGGCTGACCTGGAATTCACTCTGTAGTCTCAGGGTGAGTGGCCTTGAACTCACAATGACCCTCCAACTTCTGCCTCCCAAATGCTGGCATTAAAGGCATGTACCACCAGACCTGGCTGATAACTTCAATAATTTTAAAATATGACTCATGTAAATATTTCAATTATTAAACAGTCTTAACATTGAAAACACAGGACAGACCAAACTCCATGTTGTTTATAAGTTTTAAAATACAATGAGTCAGATAAGCTAAAGTGATACGATCAAATGGCTGTATTAATTTCCAATATTATAGACTTCAGAGCAAAAATTATTATTATCAACAAAAGGAATCAGTACATAATAACAAAACTGTTAATTATCAAAGAATATATTAAGTCCTAAATGAGAACACATATAACAAAAGAGTGACAAAATGTTTGGAATAACTGATAGAATAGAAAGGACCAATGCGTTATTTAAAAAAAATGCCCTTCTTTCAAAAACTCATAGGTATAGCCAACAGAAAATGAGTTAAGGTATGCTTTATCTCAATATGACTTTCAGTCCACTTAATATAAATTACATGTCCTGATTACTTTATGCAAAAAATGGTTAAAATACACATTTTTTGTGTTCATGGAATATTTACCAAGCAACATTGATTTCCTGGAAGCCTCTGCAAGTTGCTCCTGGGCAGCTAAATGGGTCATGAAAAGAAACATTTTGATTCTTTACCACTTCAAAAGAACTTGAGGGTTTTGCAGTATATGTAATGGGCTACTTGGCTGCTTCTGTATTATATAGCTTTCAGTGTCCTTTACTAACATATGCATATTACCTATTCCAGGCCTGCAGCTTTTCCCTTACAGAGTTTCTCCCCTTCCTGTGCCTCAGCACAACTTTATGCTTCTTATCTTCTAGCCCCAGAATCCCATTTCCTTCTCAATACATTATAGACACCAGTTTGAGCAGTGTCCAATACCAATATTTTTTATGGCTATCCAACTTTTCTGACAGCCTGAATTAGCTTTGTAAAAATACTACTTTATTTCCTCTAAAACTGGTATTTAGGCTTTGTATAATTACAGAACATGTATTTTATTAATATGAGTATTGTTGTGCTTCGAAAGCCTTGCCTATCCTATAAGTAAGGTACCAGCCCTGTACCTTCTCAATCATTATAATGACATTCTAGCACATGCAATTTCAATGCTAATTTTTTGTTATAAAGACACTAGCATACTGAAAAGATGGCTTATTGGTAAAGGTACTTGCCTGCATAGCTGAAGAACTTCTGTTTGAATTCTCCAGATCCCATGTACAGCCAGAAGCAACAGTGACACAGACATGCAATACCACACATGCCCACAAGTCTGGAGTTCATTCACAGTGTCTGAAAGGCCCTGGTATGACCATTCTCTCTCTCTCAAAAAATAAAATAAAAGAGAAAAAAGACACTAGCATAGGCCTCATGTTTGAGGTCTCAAAACATAATTTCAAAAATCACTATTAGTCCTTTATGAAATCCTGGATTCATTTGCATGGTTAATTATAGATAATCTATTTAAAACAACTTGAACTAATGATTTTGAAGAATTCATAGGCATTTATGTGTTCATCGATGATTACCTGTCCTCTTCCCTAATGAGAGAGTTGGCAGGGAAGTGGACTGAGAGGTGCAGAGGACAGATAGATGGGAAATAGGGGAGCATGAGAGGCCAAAGAAAGGGTGTGTCATTGAAAAGTAGCACAATGGCAACATTCTGTAACACATACAATGTGGTAGCTATTGACCATATAGATATACTAAAGCCTTGAAATGTGGCTGGTACAAATGAGGAACTAGTTTTAACTCAAGTCATTTAAAGTTGGATCATGTCACAAGTGCCTTCTAGATCCAACAACACAGACATAAGGCTGATGTATACTCTTCTGGGCCATTGCATTTTGTTATAGCATTATTTTGATTCTTCATCCAAAGCATAAATTAAAAACATGATGGGTTGGAGAGATGACTCAATGATTAAGACACTTGCTTGCAAAGCCTAATGACCTTGGTTCAATTCTCCAGTACCCACATAGAGCCAGATATAAGAAGTGGTACATAAATATGGAGTTGTTTTGCAGTGGGTACAGGCCCTGGTGGACCATTCTTATTCTTTCTCTCTCTTTCCTGGCAATTATACAAAAATAAAATATTAAAAATATGAAAATCTATGTGAATTAAAGTTTTCTATTAATGTTTGATTGGATTTACCTTAGAATCAGGATATACTTTTGGAGGCAGAGTGATGCTCTTCAAAAGAATTGCACCACATTCTTGTCTGCCATAAATTAGAGTGCTGTTTTCAAACTTTATTAGCTTCCCTTCATTATTGTAACAGACTACCAAACTCCAGTAGCACAAAAGAACTCAGATTTTTTTCTCCTATAATTTGGAAGGTCAGGAGAATGCAATCTGATTTACTGAATTAATGCCAATATATTAAAAAGCCTTTTCTTTTTGGAGACTGTATAGGAAAATCCATGTATGTCTTCTCTAGATATTAGGGATCACTATGACTGTTGATTCATGATCTTTTCCCCTATCTTCAAAATAAGATAGCATCTTCTCTCCTTTCTGTGTTCTGCCTCCATCCTCATATTTCCTTTCCCTATATCTCATCTTCCTGCTTCTGTCTTACATAGATGCTTTGATTAGTTCATCCACTATCCTCAGATCTTTCCAAAGTCTTTTCCTGCCTTGTAAAGTAAGAAGTTCATGGTTACTTGGCATTAGATACTGGGTATTAAAGCATCTTTGAAGTGTCGTTCTTGAATCTACCACAAAGATATAGTCAATATTCTGATTTGAAACTCATTAATAAAGAATATCTTGACATGGATTTTTAGATGTGATTTGTTCTATGGTTCTCCCATGTTGAAATTTATCGTATTTGATCAGCACTCCAAGAAATACCCTAATATAATCATCCTTTCAAGATAACAAAGAAGGCTCTTTTGGTCACTGCACTGACATTTAGGACTTCCTGAAGAATAAAATAAAGAAAGAAAGGAAAGGATAAAGGAAGGAAGGAAGTAAAGAAGGAAGGAAGGAAAGAAGAAGAAAGAAAGTAAAAAGAGATCCTAAGAGTACTGTAAGGAAACTATCAATCTGGATACACACTTCATTAAGAGTAGATAGCTCTTTTGTTGTGGTGCTGGAAATTGAATCTAGGGCATGATAGGAAAGCATTATGCACAGATCTGTTCCTCCAGTTTCTCAGTTTTCCTGATCATATCATTGGTCTGTGTTATACGCCAATTGTATTTCAAATGCCCCTGTATTTACTATGTTATAAAATCTTTTCTTTCTTGATTTCTTTTATTCCTTCTTTCTTTATTTCTTTATTCTTTCTTCTGTGAATTTGGAGTACATGTGTATATGTGTGCATGTGCTTGCTGAGGTTAGACAACAATTGGGAGGGGGTTCTGATCAGGAAATATAACTTACTTGTATAAAAGTAATCAAATAGTAAGCTGTTTTCTTTAAAAAAAAAAACAGACATAAGTGTTGGATTCTGCTTTCAGTTGGCCATGTTTAGAGCTACCTAATAGATATATCATTCATTTCCTTTAGATTCTGAGGTGTGGCTCACAGAGATAAGAACTTACAATTCAAGTTAGCTCCAAATCTATCTGAGTACTGGTAGTTTGAATGTATGTCCCCCAATAAACTCAGATGTCTTAGTAAAGCTTGACTCCAGCTGTCTGGTTAGGGGAAGTATCACTGGGGGAAACTCTGGGGTGTAGCCTTAAGGCACCAATAGGAGCTGGTCTGATTTCCAGGCCAAAAATATGCAGAGGCTCTTAATTCTGCCTAAATTCCTGTTGTTGGTGGCACATTCCCTGCTGCTTTGCTGCCTGTGTGTGCTTGGTTGTGGTGCTGGTTAGTTTGAAAGTACTTTATGCTATATTAGGAGTTTAAGGGTTACCAAGGAAGACATATAAAGAATTGTTCTCACAAACCACAATCAAGAAGAAAGGATCTCTTTTTATTGTATCAGGATGATGAGAGATACCAGATATGGTGGTACATATTACCAGTAGTGAAGATGCTGAGGCAGGAGAGTCTCAAATTCTTGACAAGACTAGAATACAAAATAATCTCCAAGACAGCATGAGTTGAGCAGGGAGGCCATCTCTCAAGATGAGAAAAAGGGAAGGGGAAGGAGGAAAGGAGGTGTGAATGAGAAGGGAAGGTAGTGTAGATGAGGGAAGATGATGGGGTATAAAAGGAAAAGAAAGTGATAATTCAAGACCCCAGTTACAAAAGAATGATAGACCTCATACCGCCTTAAAAATACATTGTTGGGAAGTCTCAGGCATGGCCACAGGGAAGAAAATTTCTGTGTCTTATTTCCTATTGAGAACACTAAACAAAATGAGATACTAGGTCTGAAACACTTTGGCTTCCCCAAGATGGAAACATCCATGCCTCATGTACAATCAAGGGAAGAAATTTCTGAGAACTTCTCTCTCCCGGAACAAAAAAGGACTAACAAAGGTACACATCCGGATTCCAGGTGAAGAACCCGGTCCCCACAAATATGGGCCAACGGAAGTGGGGGTCCCTGACTTCCGGTGTGGCTGCCTGAGGTGAAGGCGTTAGGTCTTAGAGGTGGCTGGCCCTTGGTCCTTCAAGTGAGGTGAGAGACTTTCCCAGGGGGTCCTAGGGTGACTTGAGGGATACTCTAAGTGGAATGTAACTCCCCCAAACCTGCTGTGGGTCCCCCAACACAATCCCTGGGCTCCCTGCGACCTGGTAGCCACATGGTCGCTACCGCCGCACTCAACTCCAGAGTTCCCGGATGTGGCCGTCATGGCCGGAGGCTGGCAGGTCCCTTTAAGTCTGCCTCACGCACCCTGTGGTCCTTGAAGTGAGGTGTGAGACCTTCCCAGGGGTACTCAGGTGCCTTTAGAGATTAACTAAGTGAAATGTAACTCCCCCAAACCCGCTGTGGGTCCCCCAACACAATCCCTGGGCTCCCTGTGACCTGGTAGCCACATGGTCGCTACCGCCGCAAACATCTCCAGAGTTCCCGGATGTGGCCGTCATGGCCGGAGGCTGGCAGGTCCCTTTAGAGGCTGCCTCACGCACCCTGTGGTCCTTGAAGTGAGGTGCGAGACCTTCCCAGGGGTCCTCGGGTGCCTTGAGGGATACTCTAAGTGGAATGTAACTCCCCCAAACCCGCTGTGGGTCCCCCAACACAATCCCTGGGCTCCCTGTGACCTGGTAGCCACATGGTCGCTACCGCCGCACTCAACTCCAGAGTTCCCGGATGTGGCCGTCATGGCCGGAGGCTGGCAGGTCCCTTTGAGACCACCTCACGCACCCTGTGGTCCTTGAAGTGAGGTGCGAGACCTTCCCAGGGATTCTCAGGTGCCTTGAGGGATACTCTAAGTGGAATGTAACTCCCCCAAACCCGCTGTGGGTCCCCCAACACAATCCCTGGGCTCCCTGTGACCTGGTAGCCACATGGTCACTACCGCTGCACTCAACTCCAGAGTTCCCGGATGTGGCCGTCATGGCCGGAGGCTGGCAGGTCCTTTAAGTCTGCCTCACGCACTCTGTGGTCCTTTAAGTGAGGTGTGAGACCTTCCCAGGGGTCCTCAGGTGCCTTTAGAGATTAACTAAGTGAAATGTAACTCCCCCCAAACCCACTTTGGGGCCCCCAGCAGGCATGGTTGATACTGCTGCACTCATCTCCAAAGTTCCCGGATGTGGCCATCATGGCTGGAGGCCTGCCAGGTTCCTCTGAGGCCTGGTTGCTTGCGCTCCCTTCTCAAGGAACGGAGGCCTTGGGGGTGGACAGTGGAAGACTAAGACTGAAGCACAAGGAGAGTTTTCAGGCCCAACTGAGCTAGAGGGGAGGCGGTCCAGAAGACAGGACATACACCATGTGCTCCAGTATGGTGGCCTGGCTGGGTCAAGGCAGAACTAAATAGTGAGGTGTTACTTCACCGTGGTCTTGGGGAAAGTGGGAGATTTGTATAAGGTGCCCGCCAACCTTCGTAAAGGAGAGTACATGTGGGGAGGGGGCATAAAGGGCCTTGCCTTAAGCTTAATAACCCTGTGTGTCCCTGAGTGAGGTCCTGTGGGTGAAGAAGTTCTCCTTCATTCCCTCCCCCTGTGTGGTGGGAGGGTAGACCACACTGTTGACTTCAGATCACCAGAGGGAAGCAGGGATTTCCAACTGGGAAAAACTGTCTATGGTACACACAGTATAGTCCCAGAAAATTGCTCTCCAGGAAAGCAGATGAAGGTACCTCTATACAAGGGAAAGTGATCTCTACTTGGTTTTGATATTCTGCTCACAAGTTTTCATTCTCTCCCCTCTAGATTCCTGTCTTGCCAGCTCTCCTGTTGGCTGTCCCTGAGCAGTCACCATGCCTAAGGGCCTAAAGAGCAAGGGCCACTCCCGTGGTGGCAAACACCAGTCAGCTCGTGGTGAGCGCCAGAGTCTCCAGAGAGCTCAGCCCTCTGCAGAGAGGCCAGCAGCAGCCCCTCCTCCTGCTGCCCAGGGTAATCCCCTTGCTTCCCTTTTTGCCTACCCTCAACAGTGTCCTGCATCTCCTGGCCCTCCTGATGCAGTTCTGCCGTGGGTAATAAGGGTGCTTCTTTTGTAGGTGCTTCTGGGGAAGGTTCAAGTACATCCTGGGGAGCAGCCTCCACTCTGGATCCATGGAAAGATCCTCTCACTGAGAAGACAAGCATGCTGCTTCACTTCCTGCTGGACAAATATGAGAAGATGGAGCCCATCTTGCGGGTGGATTTGCAGAAGGTGGTACGTAAGAAGTACAAGGCGCAATTCCCTGACATCCTTAAGAGAGCTTCCACACAGCTCAACCTGGTGTATGGCCTGGAGATGAAGAAAGGGGGTCCCAAGTGTCACTCCTATATTCTTGAGAGCAAGGTGGGCCCCTCCACTGAGAACAATCTGTGTGGTATCAAAGAGTTCTCAAAGAAGGGTCTGCTGATGACCCTCCTGAGTGTCATCTTTATGAAGGGCAACCATGCCACTGAGGACGAGGTCTGGGATTTTTTAAATGTGCTGGGGATACAGGCTGGGAAGAAGAACATCATCTTTGTGGAGCCCCGTAATGTCATCTTCACAAACCTGGTGGAGGCAAATTACCTGGAGTACCGTCAGGTGCCAGGCAATGACTCCCCATGCTTTGAGTTCCTGTGGGGTCCCAGAGCCCATGCAGAAACTACTAAGATGAAAGTTCTGGAATTTTTAGCTCAAATCACTGGTACTACCCCTAGTGCCTTCCCCAGTCTCAATGAGGAGGCTCTTAGGGAAAAGGCAGAGAGAGCAGAAAAAAGAGCTGCTGCTAGGGCTGGCCGTGCTCCCAAGACCAGGGCTAATGTAAGATTCAAGATGACTGAGTAGTCCAACATCTAGCTGATGGGGTAGAGCTAGAGTCCTCACTTTGTAGTTCATGGTCAGTCAGCCTTCTAAGTGAAAGAGATTTTTTTTTGTTGTTTATTTTGACATAGACCTTAAATGCATATGGCACTTTGGGCTACGATGGAGCAAATTATTTGTTTCTGTTTTCTGTGTTGCCTTGCTAATGTTTCTCTGTTTGAAAATTATTTTCATTCATATCTTTTTGTTTCACCACAGACTTTTATTGCTGCATGTGTGCCTTGTTATTTTAAAACAAACTGGAAAACCTCCTCTACTTTGTTGTGACTAGAGTGTGTAATTGCTATTGCAAATGATGTTTTCATGGAAATATTTCATGACAAAAGGTTGAATCAAAACAAAAGTGGTTAATTCATGCATACTTGTATCCTTCTTGCTTAAGTTTTCAATTTCAGTTTAAATAAAGTTAAATAAAGTTCTGTTTGATTCCTTTGTTCAATGTATATAAGTGTTGCAGTCAAGTTCGAATTGCTGGTAGAAATCACCTGACCAAGAGCAGCTTATGGGAAAAAGAGGTTTATTTTGGCTTACAGGCTTGAGGGGGAAGCTCCATGATGGCAGGGAAAACGATGGCATGAGCAGAGGGTGGACATCACCCCCTGGCCAACATAAGGTGGGCCATAGCAACAGGAGAGTGTGCCAAATACTGGCATGGGGAAACTGGCTATAACACCCATAAGCCCACCCTAAACAATACACTCCCTCCAGGAGGTGGTAATTCCCAAATCTCCATCAGCTGGGAATCTCGTAGCCACAACACCTACATTTATGGGGGACGCCTGAATCAAACCACCACAATGAGTATGTGCAATGTATTCATCATCTTATAATTTTTATAACAGCAAATTATTTTTTCCTACAAAGCAAATGTGCATCTGCCTTTTGGACATCCCATCTGACTACCACTGGAGGAAAAAAAAAGTTGCCAAATTCAATGTCATGATCTAATTGGCAAAGCTCTTTACTTTCACTTGTTGAACAGCACTTTGTGTGATGTATGTCCATGGATTGATTTATTCTCTAATGTATGCTTGAAGTAAAATCTTTGAGGGGATCTTTTAGCTATCTCAGTCAAAGTCATACTAGTAAGAACTTCCATTCATTATAGACCTGATCTTTACCCATCACTGTGTCAGGTGATGGTCATCCATTGCTTGAAGGAGATGTAAATTATAGACCTTATTGTATATACTTTGCACAAAACATGCAAATACCTTCAGTTCACAAGCCTGCCACATGACAGGCCTGGACTCAATCCTGGTTTCAAATTCCTAGGACTTGAGATCACAGTGCCATATTGCTCCAAAGTGAGCACAAGTGAATGAAAGTGACATGTGATTCTTCCATGGGAATTCTGCCACCTCTGTTGACCATTAAGGCTTTTCTATCATGCACATAAGAAAATAGAGCAACACAATGCAACCTGACAATACACTGGATGGAAGCAAAATATGATGAAATCTAGTTTTCTGTAATTGCTTTCAGTCACGGTTTGGAAATATAAAGCATAATAAAATTTTCCTACAGTAAGGCAAGAAAACAGTAGAAATAAAGTGTTTAGGAATTACACTGTATATTTTGAGTGCTTTTCACTTAACATGAATGGAACATGCCCGCCATGGAGGGCCAGGTGATAGAGCTTGCTGGCTAGATGAAGACACTGGTCCTGTTTACTAGTTTTGAGCCCATGAACATCAGTTACACCATCAAGATGTTAAATGGGTTTTTGTAACTTAAGGGAAAGTGAAAAGGCAGTGAGGATGAGTGTGTTTCTTATGATGGCAATGATGTGATCATTCCTGTCCTGGAGACAGGTTGTTAAAAAGCTGTGATAAGTGTCATGCATGGTGGCAACCACTGGTACTCCCTGGACAATGGCAAATAAGTGTAATTTTTGAAAGGTAAGTGCACTGTGGGCACTTCCTATTCATCAATTAGACTGAAGATATAATTCACCTATGTCATGGGGATATAAAAAAGCAGTGAAAATAATTTATCACTAGTTTTTAGTTTTTCAGTATTCTTCTGTCCCATTGAATTTACTTTTCAAAAAAACTTATTTTATAACTCACCCTCTTTTATACTCTATTTTTAATTTTTATTAGATTTGCTGGTCTACCGATTGTTCCTCCTTCTGAGTTTTTTTCTCTCTCTTTCTCTCTGTTCGTTCTGTGTATCACAGGCCTCATTTTATAATTGATTGATTTATTTGTGAAAACTTAACAGAGACTATGGGCTTTCCAGGGACTTTTGCCACTGCCAAAGAACGATAGATGGATGTGCCCCTTTGTGTTAGTGTAGGTTTGTGTTGTACTGAGGAACTGAACCTGAGCCAACAGGCTTTGCAGGCAAACACCTTTAACCACCGTGCTTCCTCCTTCTCTCCTTCTCCCTCTCAATCTCTCTCCCAAGTGCTGCTATTACACCATAGATGATGTGCAAAGTAACATATTCTTTGAGAGTTTCATAACGTATCACAAAGACCTCGTTATGAAAGAGGTTTCAATTCATGCAATTATTTAACAACATATGTATCTTTTATAATAGTGTATTGCATATTCTCTACTCCCTATTGTCTAAAAGGCAAACAAAAAAGGGAAACTAAACTTCTGAGTGAGAAATGGTTATTTTATCAGTTTCAGTTAATCCTTTGAAATGCTCATTACAAGGTTTCCAAGCAGATCTCAGCTCTAGAGTCATTCCAAATGCTGAAACTGTCTCCAAAGTCAATCACGTTCATTTATTCCTGTATGTTAAGGAGAATTAAAAACAATAGAAATAAATGGCAATGGTACCATAAAATTCTACTTGCAAAAAGGCAGACCAAATGGCTGAACCTTCACCAGGCCCTTACAGGGAACACCTGAACCACAAGACACTGGAGAGGATCAACACTAACCTTAATCTTCTACATCTTCCCTCCCTCCCTCTCTCTCTATCTCTCTCTCGCTCTTCTCTCTAACTCTTGTATATTAGTTATCTTTTTCCTCCTTTTCTTGGTGGGCACTGACCTGTAACTCCCAGTACCAGCATGGGGCTATCATCCACAATGAGCTTTTGAACAGAGAGACCTACAAGGTTTCCTAAAAGACAGACAGATTTCAGTCAGAGTACTTGATGACCCACCAAAGGCTAGTGGTAAGACCCTACTGCTGAAGACACCTTATGTGGTTGACATGCAAAACGGAATGGCATGGCTGGAAGTTGGAAGAGAGTCAGTCCCCAGACAGTCAGCGCGTCTAGTGCCAGAAGGTGCTACATGGGTGACTGGGGGAAAATGACTAATATCTGTCCAAGCAACTCATGGTCTAACATACTTAGCAGCAAATAACTTGTAGTGATGCCCACACAAGTGCAATAGTGGCACACAGCCATGGGGGGAAACCAACTGCTCTCAATTTGGTAACTGATCCCCTCAGTGGTACGGGACCCATAACCATATCCAAACATAAGCCCACTCTCCAATATCAAGCTACCATCAATCATGGGCTACAAGAGGGCCTACACCTATTAAATTCCCTATAAAAAAGTAAGGGTTATCTCATTTGTCCTGGTGCTAACTTACTCTCCGTTGGAGAATCTGCTTCTCTTTTTCAGATAGATGTAGATCCTAAGGAGAGAGCCACCCCATCATACCTCAAAAGGGCCCCAGCTGAAACTAAGAAAAATTGGTGAAACAAGCAAGGGTGCTGTTTTCCTGATGAACCAGATACCAGCAGAAGAGGGGAGGAGATCAACACAGAGAAAAATCAACTCCTACCAAATCAGAGAGCCAGAGCCTCAGAGGCCCCCAACACCTCATCACTGAAGCAGACCAAAAATGAGTCCAACATGGCTCAGGGAAATTTTGCAGAAGAGGGGGCGGAAAGAATGTCAGAGCCACATGTTGGGTCATGATATGCAGAAACATTTATCTTACCCGTAGCTGTGGGCTAACTCCACAATTCACGACCCATATACCTCAACAAGGAGGGGCCAAGGGGAGGGGGTAGGTCACAGATGAGCCTAATAATGGTACCAAACTGACTGTATTTGCTGAATACAAAACTAATTAATAAAAAAAAGAAAAAAGAGAAAAAATAGAAATAAAATTATCATATGATAACAATTCATTTGATATATGCTATTTCCTTATGCATGTTCATGTATTATATTTAAATATTCAAATATCATTTGACATTGAACTTTATCATATGCACATCACAAATGAAGCATTTTGATTTCTCAAGTTAAGAAGGATGTTGACACAGCTTGACTAGACTCCTCATAGACCCCACTATATTTTTTTCCTCCCAGGTATTGCCAAACCTTCAGTCTTGTAATTTGTTTTTCTAATCATCATTCCAAAACTACTTCACTGTGTAAAAAGGACCTTGCACTACCATAGTGTGAAATACCCAGATGGAGTTATTATAATATAGAATTATGTAATGTTCATGGGCAAATATGATATTCATTAGCAAATCTATAATCTTTTTATGCAGTGTGAACCAAAATGAGAAGATCTAGAGTTTTCTTTCTGTATGATTTTCTTCTGCCTGTCTTTACCCCGATTGAAGGGAGTCCATGCAAAAGAAAGTTCTAGCTCTACAGAAGGCTACTACTGGACAGTTAAGTAAAGGAGTCAGTGTATTTCTTTCTGAAAGTCCAACTGTCCTTATCCTTAGCCTGGTATTAAACAATCTTCATTTCCCAAGACTAAGAACATATCTCTACAAGGGATGCTCCTCAGCTGTTTGAAAGTAAATGAGAAGGTGGTTATCAGTTCTTTATTGAAGAAAGTAAAGGCAACATGGAGACCTCATAAATTAGGGTTCTGGTGTCAAATGCCTTAAAATGCAGGGATCAGTGAAAGGTCAACGTCTGTCAATTTTGAGACTTCAGGGGCCTCTCAGATACAGCAAAAAAACTGATAATGACACTAATTCTTTAAGGTTATCAGCAATATAAGATCCTTTGACTAAGTTTGAAACCTTTTCTCATTATCATGGGAGCCTTATTTTATGATATATATCAGGATAAGGATAAAGATAATAATGAGACTTGCATAATCTGAAGCAGAGGGGCAACAAAAATAAGTTTTTAACTGCTCTCTGATTGGATTTGAGGCCAATATTAAAGGAGGTAATTCTTGCCTAGTACTGCAAATGTAGTCCAAAGCCTATGGCTGAGATGTCATAACCCCTAAGGGAGAAGTTACTACCGTTGTTTGACAAAGTTGGTATGTTGTGCTCTTCAAACTGTCCTCAAAGTATTGAAGTCTATTCATGTATATTAATGCTACTCTCACTCTTTGTCAGAGAAGCTTCTTTTGCTGATGGTCATTACCACTTGGGAGACATGAACCTGGACAAAATGCTGAGAATATGTGAGAGTTGAGTGCTCAGTGCTTAAACAGACTCAGGGAACATTGCAGAAGAGGAAGTAGAATGAATGTAAAAGGGGCTAGAGAGATGACTTAGTGGTTACAGTACTAGCCTGCAAACCCTAAGGACTTGAGTCCAACTCCCCAGTACCCACATAAAGCCAGATGTACAAAGTGGCATATGCACCTGGATTTGCCCTGGAATACCCATCATCCATTCTTTCTCTCTCTCTCTCTCTCTCTGTGTCTCTCAGCTTGCAAATAAATGAATGAATAAATGCAAAAGTCAGGGAATTAGGAAGAGTGAACATTGCATTCATGATCTCTCAGAAGCTGTCCTTACCACGTATCCAGCATCATTAGAAGACAAAGAAAAATTCCTTCTCACTCCAGTTGTCAAGCTGAGGAACTCAAGGACTGAATGTTGACCTGAAATTGTAGCCTCATATCTAGTTCTGGGAACCAGGCCAGATTCCCTAAGATAGGAAACCAATAGTCTCCAGAAATAACCTCCACTTCCCTTTAGCTCAGAAGAGTGGGCCTACACATCAATAAAACGCTCTAGTGACTATGTTCATCCCTTTTAATCCAAACTGCTCTCAGTTTTGGTTGGAGAATCTGTTTTATCTTACAGATGGTGGAGAATACTGCAGAGTGTCAGGATACATCAATACATAAAGAATAGTGAGCTGATTGCATACCAAGAGACTGGTCAGTTCCACCACATCTGCTGGGGCCCAGAAACATCAACATGAGTACTTCCTTCATTACTGTCCTGAAAAACAAATCCAGGAAGATGGCAACAGACACTGGGACCACTCAAACCTCATCAAAACAGAGATCCAGAGGCTACAGAGACAGAAACACTAAATCAGATCTTTAATTTGCCCACAAAGGCTCAGGAAACATTGTGGAAGAAGGGATGGAAAGATTGTGACAGCCTCAGAGTTGGTGGGAATATCCTGAGGCACAATCTACCACACCCCCCACACAGAGACTAATTGAAGCCTTTATGACCACATGATGAATACTGATAACCCCGCCAAGGAGGACCCTTAGTAGAATGGGGACAAGGGAGAGCAGATATAAGAGTATGACCTTTTTAGAAAATAAATTCAGTAAATAAATTTCAAAAAATTCTGTCTTCTGCATTAAGTAGACCATATGCAGTTGGGTTCAGATCAGGCAATGTCTTTATCTTACCAAGTGGTCTCTGGGAGTTAGCAGCTATATCTTTAGGAGATACTGTTCTAGGAATATTCTTTGTGAAGATTCTGAGTGAATGTTGAGGGTAGCACCCAACCCATAATACAGAATTATGGTAGTTTGAATAGATAGTCCCCAATATATTCAGTGTTTTACTAGTTTGTAGTTTGCATCTGCAGCAACCTAGCTGGAAGTGATGTCACTGGGTGGATCTTAGGGTCCAACCCTAAGAGGTGTTGGTGGGGTTGAAGTTCCAATCTAAAGATATGCGAAGTACCTGGTTCCACCTGGAGTTCCTGAAGTGTGCTGTGTGGCTTTTGGGTTTTGGCTTTTGGCTTGTGGCTCTCGCTCTCTCTGCTTGGACCTGTGAAAGCAGGCCAGCACCCAAGGCAAACTTTGGAGATTTCAGCAGACTTAATGTGGAAAAAGGTGGAAATGGGAGAATTTACCTGGAAGCTCATGGAACTGCTAGCCTGGGAAATGCACTGATGAACAACAGGAATAAGAGTGGCTCTGCCTCAAATGAGGCAGAAGTCAAGTGTTGTGATTTGGATATAAAATGCCTGCCTTAGCCTCATGTGTTTGTGATAAAGCCTTATACTTGATCCTCAGCTGGCAGGATCTTTTGGAGGTGGAGCCATGCTATAGGAGTTATGTCACTGGAGGCTGGCTTTGTGTTTGATTAGCCCAGTCCTCTGGGTATTCAAAACTGCTTTACTTAGACTACTTCCTTCTTGCTTCTGTGATAATATGTGAAGATCTGGCTGACAAATCTGTCATGCTTTCCCTACTATGATTAAGCTTCCCTTCTGCACTGTAAGCCAAATCAGACCCTTTCCTCACATAATGTACTTCTGGTTGAGTGTTTTGTCTCAGGAATGGGAAGGTAAATGCTATAGAAAACTGATTACGTAAAGTGGACTCATTGCTGCTATAAAGGAGTGTGGAATGGTTTGGAACTTTGGACTAATGAAGACTTGCAGTGCTGTAAGCAGACTGGCAGACCATTGCAGGTGAGAATTTGAATGGCAGAGAAGTGCAGAGAAAAGTATGGATTGTGAAGACTTGCCCTTATGATCATAGAGTGAGATGATTCATGACTGCTAAACCAGCATTACTGATGATAGTTCAAGAAAGCCTATACACATGAGGTGGAGGAAGAGGAACAATATCAAGTTCTTGGCAAAAATAAATAAATAAATAAATAAACACCATTAAAGAGTGGATATCAAGTGAGAATTAGGAAACAATCAAACAATTTGAATTTCCTGGTCTCTGCTTTAGTACTTTCCCTCTGCTGGTTTTCCTTAAGCCATCACCCCTTCATCTTTAACTTTTTTTTTCCCATTCAGAGTGAATGCTGTGCCTCCCACATAAGTGTGTTCCTTCTAAATCTCTCTACATGGGCTTTTAGATCATGTCTTCCACATTCTTGTGACTCTGTTCCAGCCTTTTCCTAGATCCCAATTTCTCTTAAATGAATACCATATTTTGTGATTTCTCCCTAAATTAACTCAATAATCCATGATTTATCATTCTCAATTCCATTCTATCAATTCATTGTTAAAAATAGGAGAAGGACACAAAATTAGTGCATAAGCATGGGAGGCCCCTCATGAATCCCGAAATCCGGCATCAACATTATGGAAAAGGCTATTCAAGCACATACAATCTGAATGTAAGCAAGTAAAGCTTAATTCATATAGGACAATGTGTACTATGAGCCAAATTTATTCAGAAGAAATGCAGAAAGTAACTGAGTATGGTTAGAGAAAAAAATTAAAAAAGTATAACAGTTTAAAATAAATATGTTACCAATCCTGGTGCATACTATTTCATGGAACATTTTCAGAAATAAATGGATGTTAAGGCCAAATTATAAAAATTGTGGATGGTGCCAATACCTTGACTATTATGAGATTAGGCATCTGGACAAAGTCACAACAAAAATCTAGAGTTCAGTCATATTATAGGTAATATGAGCATAGCAAGCTCAACATCTACAGAATACACAATCCTACTCAGTGCTCTAGGAGGCATTTTCCAAAATATATAATATTATGAAGCCTCAATGATAATTAAACAAGGAAAAATGAAGCATATGTGTGCAGTCTTTTGAAATATCAGTGAAATAAATCTAGAAATTAACAGTAATTGAAACTACCAAACAAATACAGATTGAGCACTTAGGGGATTCCTTGGAGAAATCAGGGAGGAATTATTTTTTAAATTACAGCAATCAATTTAAAATGGAAATAAAACATAGAATTCATGGGCAAAAGCCTAATACAGTTTTAAAAAATGGTATTTTTAACTTTGATAGCCTATATTAAAAATAAAAAATCAATAATTAAAGTAATGGTGCATCTCAAGGCATTATAAATTCAAGATAAAAAGTAATATAGTAATAATAAGGATTACATTCAATATTAGAAATATATATATATATATATACATATAAAATACAAAAATAAAATATTGATGGCAGAAAGTTGGTTCTTTTCTGTTGGGCCTTGAGAGGCCCAGAGGTGAGGGCTGGTGGAAATTCCTAAGCCTAGCTAAAGTTTGGAGACCTGTCTCTGGCCAGCTATGACTCAGCAAGATGCCTAATGGCCTCTGGCCTGCTACTTCCATGTAGGAAGTTAGAGTTCTCGCGCGTGCTTAGAGCCAATCATTTCAAAAGTCATGGTATGCTATTGGCCCTTACACCTATCCCCTCCTGAGATCCCAGCCTTCGTTCTCAACACTATATAAACACCTGCCTGTTACAATAAAGTGAGATCCTGCTTCGACAAGACTCCCGGCTCGGTGTGCTCCTGGTCTTCAACACCCACCCTCCTCCTCAACCCCTTGGGAGGAACCAGCGGGCCTGGTCCTTCCTCAGCACTACCTGCCAGAGGAGCCTGAGAGTCTGGCTCCCAACGTGGGCTCAAACCCACAACCCTGAGATTAAGAGTCTCATGCTCTATACTAATTAAAAAAGGAGAAAGTCCCTCCTTCATGGCAGTTAGTCCCTGGTCCGCCTTTACTTGGTGTGGGCGGACAGTCAATATCCTGGGAAAGGGCCAACTGGAAGCCCTGGACTGATCCTGACGGCAACCGTGGGGAGGTGCACCCTCTGGTGGCGTCCGGCCTAACGGCCAACCTCCTAGGTCAGGATATACTTTAAAAAGCTGAGGCTTATATCACCACTAAACCAAAGAAAACAATCCTTGAGGGATCTGCCCTAATCATCTTTGACAAACTGATGTCACACACTATTCTTCATTTGGAAAGCTTAAATATATTTTTCTTTCAGTTGATACCTTTTCCCGTGCCTACTGGGCATCCGCACATGCCGGGGGAAAAATCTAAACATACTATTAGCCATGTACTTCAATGCTTTGTCTCCCTTGGATTACTTGATCAGATCAAAACTAATAATGGCCCCTGCTTTGTAAGCAAGGCTTTTGTAAATTTACTCCAGACCTGAAAAGTCTCACACTCCACAGACATCCCATATAACCCCCTGGGGCCAAACAATCGTTAAAAGATATAATCAGTCTCTCAAGTGTCAATTACAAAAACAAAAGGGGGAATCCTTACCCCCAGAAGACCAACTAAAAAAGACATAATTTACCCTAAATATTTTAAATTTTTCTAAAAAAGATAAACAATTATCCCCTTTTATGAAAGCTGTGTCTAGTACCATCCTTGATCTCCAACAACAGCTAGATTCCCTGGCTGAGGTATTCCTACAAAACAGGAGGGATCTAGACCTATTAACGGCTGAAAAGTGAGGAATATGCTTATTTTTACAGGAAAAATGCTGTTTTTACGCCAATAGATCAGGAATCACTCAGGACAAGATCAAAAGGCTTCAAGAGGACCTGGAAAGAAGACGGTGGGACCTTCAAGACAACCCACTGTGGACGGGCTTACATGGCTTCTTACTCTACCTCCTCCCTCTACTTGGGCCCCTCCTTATCTTTATCCTCACTGTTGGGCCTTGTGTAATTGACAAAATTACACAATTCATTCAACAGCGGCTAGAGGCAATAAAACTCCAACAGGTTGAGATGCATTACCACAGGCTGGCAAAGGAATTAAATTCCTCATGTGACCCACTGCCACCCCCTCTGCCCTCCATGTGACCAATGACGGGTAAGATCTCAGACTGATTGAGACAACCTAAGACAGGCCATGGAGTGGGTTCTCAAGGAGCTAAACACATGGTACCCAGTGACGGGTAAGATCCCCAGAGGGGGACAACCTAAGACAGGACCCATGGTGACTAATGCTCTTACAAAAACAAAAAGGGGGGGGGGATTTTGGGCCTTGAGAGGCCCAGACATGAGGCCTGGTGGAAATTCCTAAGCCTAGCTAAAGTTTGGAGACCTGTCTCTGGCCAGCTATGACTCAGCAAGATGCCCAATGGCCTCTGGCCTGCTACTTCTATGTAGAAAGTTAGAGTTCTCGCACGTGCTTAGAGCCAATCATTTCAAAAGTCACGGTATGCTATTGGCCCTTACACCTTAACCCCTCCTGAGATCCCAGCCTTCGTTCTCAACACTATATAAACACCTGCCTGTTGCAATAAAGTGAGATCCTGCTTTGACAAGACTCCCGGCTTGGTGTGTTCCTGGCATTGAACACCCACCCTCCTCCTCAACCCCTTGGGAGGAACCAGCGGGCCTGGTCCTTCCTCAGCACTACCTGCCGGGGGAGCCCAACACTTTTCTGTGGTAAATAAGATGGACAAACTCTTGGCCATTCTGACCCAAAGAAACAACAAAAATGCAAATTAATATACATATAGATATAAAATTAAATATTATGATATACTAATGGTTATTAAATGATCACTGAGGTGTATTTTAACACATATTTTATTCTATTGGAAAGCATACAAAAAATGGATAAATTTTGATACATATTACTTGCCATGTTGAATCAAAAGCATGGGATAGAATCTACTCTATGGAACAATAAGTCAAAGTGTAACCACTTTCTATCCATAAGCTGCTTCTGTTTGGGTGTTTATTCAAAGAATAAGAAAATAATTGACAGAAAAATAATTACAGAGATGTGGGGCTATTTTGTCATAAACCTGGTTATTTGGTTCTTTGCCTTTGGAAACTGGTTCGTGGGAGAAGTGTGGAGGGATTTGGAATGTTGGATTACAAAAGCCTTACAATGTAGTTAGCAGAGGTTAATGGGCCATTCTGGTAGGAGTTTTGGAAGATCAGAAAGCTGTGACAATATGGGTTCCAGAGGTACAGCTCATGAGGTCTTGTAGAGAAACAAGGACTTTATTAGGATCTGAAACACAAGAGGTTCATGTGATAATTTGGCAAAAAATCTAGCTGCATCTTACCCACGTCCTTAGAACTTGAGTGAAGCTGAATACAAATGTAATTGACTAAGTGTTCCACAGAGGAAATTTCAATTCAGAATGGTATTGAGTCTGTGGCATGGCTTGTTTTAGCCAGTGTTTTGTTGTTTGTTGTTTTCATATCTACAATACAAGAAAACAAAATAGGGAACAGGAAGATAAGAGAATTAAAAAATTGACACTGGAAGAAATGGGAGGAAATTTAAAGAAATATGAGCAAATTCAAAATCCTTGTACAGAAACCGCTGTTACCTAAGCTGTATTGTTAATGTGATTAACACCACTAAAGATTAAAACAAGTGCTCTTCTTCACTGGACAATAGGAAGGATGTCTTGAGAGTCACACCCAGACTCTTGAAGGCTCTGGCTGGTAAAAATTGCAACTTCTTTGGAAGGATAAGTTCTGAAGTAAGAATTCAGGAATTTCCTCTAATGATAACATGCAAAAGCTGCTACTACAAGTGTGTTCCATGGCACCAGGCTTCATTGTGATCTCAGCAGGCATGCCAACATGATACTCATTTTGACAGAATTTAAAGTGTGATACATAGGTTTCATGGAGGAAGTGAGGCTAAGCAATGTGAGACTAGGTCAGACCCTCTGAATATAGGCCATGAAAGACCACTGAGTAAAGTGGTAAAGGTGGACCATGTGTAGCCTGGAGAGCCCATAATTTTCACATTGGTAGGACCATGGAAAAGCCTTGAGTGAACCCTGTGGGACTGTAGTAGATGCCACCAAGAAGAAGGTCTATGGGCAGCAAAACTGAAGTGTGAGTTCTACCCAGTGTGGGGAACTATAGGGCACTAGGAAACCAAAAGTGCCTCCATCCTGAATAATGACTCCATTTTGTGATAAGTTGTGTGTTCTGGAAAGTCACAAGGTCTGCAGTTGTTTGTTTACCCATGCACGGAGAAAGAACAAATGTAACCCATAAAGAATGAGGGAGTCGTTATCTCGTGGCCTTGGGGCTGGGGCCTTATCCTGCAGCTGTGGAACATCTTGTGGCCTTGGAGCCAGGACCTTATCCTATTGAAACAGAACTGTAGCAATACCTAAACTGCTGGTAAACTCCTCTGTTCTGCTGTATAAAAGGCACCCTGAGAAAAATGAAAATTGGCAGCTTGATCAGACTCCTGTCTTGCTGTCGGTTCCTTGTGTCTCTTGCCCCTTTCATTTCAGGTTTTCTGGGGTCCGTGCTCCCTTTGAAGCCCCGCTGGCCAGGGCAACTGGCGCCCTACATGGGGCTGTTAGCCATACCTTGGGGTAAAACCTTCCATTGAAAGCGAGGCATAGGGCCACGAAAATTTACTTGCGGGATGCTGAAGGCAAAGCAGGGCCTATCCTCAGGGTGTAGAGGGATGGTAAAAAGCAGTCCTTTAGATCAATAACTATTTTGAAGGAACCATAGGGAATGGCCACCGGAGAAGGGAGTCCTGGTTGGAGTGCCCCCATGGTGACCATGGCTTTATTAACAGCTCTCAGGTCCTGTAGCAAGCGCCATTTGCCAGATTTTTTACGAATGACAAAAATAGGGGAGTTCCAGGGGGAGGTAGAAGGCTCGATGTGGCCAGCAGCAAGTTGTTCCTGCACTAACAACATTGCAGCCTCTGTTTTCTCATGTGAAAGTGGGCATTGGTCAACCCATATAGGGCTTTGGGTTTTCCAAGTAATTTTATCAGCATGGGGTGCAGGGATGGCAACGGCCACTAGGGAAAAGAAGACTCAGCGGCATACCCAAGGCCAGAGCGATCGAGTTTCTGGGGAGGAGAAATGGGCTCTGTTATGCCTTGTAAATTTTTTCCAAGTCCTTTCCCTGGAATAAAAACCTGACTAAGCATTTGGGAAGTGACAACACTATTGGGGCTACAAAGAACCATATTCATTTGTGAAAGAATGTCTCTTCCCCACAAGTTGACAGGCAAGCCTGGAAAAGCAAAGGGGGTGACTTGTCCTGAGTTACCCTCCTCATCAGTCCAAGTAAGGACACGAGAGCTTTGTTGAGGGTTACTGGATTGTCCAATGCCCTGCAATGGGTATGAGAGGCAGTCAGGGGCCAGGACTTAGGCAAATGTTTGAGGGAGATTATGGTGGCATCAGCACCAGTATCCACAATTCCATCAAAGGGCTTGCCATCAAGAAGCAACCTTAAAGTAGGGCAATCCAGAGTAACAGAGTGCACCCAATAAGCGTCAGAAGAGCCAGGTTGATTGTTATCACGACTTGGGGACATATAATTATTGTTAAGAAAAGTGAGGGGCAACAGGACAAGTTGGGCCACTTGATCCCCAGGCAAAATTAGATGGGTTCCCCTCTGGGAGGTGACTAAAACTTGGATATTGCCAGCAAAATCGTTATCTATAACTCCAGGGATGACTTGAATACCCTTGAGAGAAGCGCTAGCCCTGCCTAGCAGAAGGCCAAACATGTTGGGGGGCATAGGGCAGGACACATTTGTTGCAATTACTTGAGGGCAAGTCTCAGGGGTTAATACTGTGTGGGAGGTGGCACAGAGGTCCAGTCCTGCACTGCCTGCTGTGGCGCGCTAGAGGGTGGACACTGATTCTCTGGTGGGTTGGAGGGAGGGACAAACCTGACTGCCCCAAGATTTGTCCATGGAGTAGGGGCTAGGCAGCAAAACTGAAGTGTGAGTTCTACCCAGTTAATCTGCAATAACACGATTTCATCATGAGTCCCAGATACCAGACATGGAGCTGAAGGATTTGATCTTGCCCTGCTAGATTTCAGTCTTTTTTTGATCCAATATTTCCTTGTTATACCTTATTTCCTTCCTTTGAATAGGTATATGCACACTGCAGAGAGGTGTATGAATTCTGTTATATGTGCATTGTGTTTTAATTTTAAAGGGCTCTCCATTAATAGACTGCCTTGAGTCTCATAAGAGAATTTGGACACTTGATTTTTGAATAGTGTTGAAACTGGGAAATATTATAGGGATGTTTCAACTTGTATTCATGGCATTCTGTATGATGTTATGGTCATGGAACCTATGAAGGTCAGAGTCAGAATGTGGTTGTTTAAATATTAAAAGGCCCCAATTGGCTCATGTGTTTGAATACTTACTCCACTGCTGGTGCTACTGTTCTGGATGGATATGGAACCATCAGAAAGTGGAGCCTTTTTAGAGGAAGTGTGTCACTGTGGGAGACATATGTGGTTATAGCAGAGACCCTTGTTCTGCTCTTTCTCTCTAAACTTCCTCCCTGTTGAAGTGACAATAGAATGCCAGCTTCATGAAGTTGCCAAGATTTCTGCATAATGATGTGCACAGCTGCTGGAATCAGAGGCCAAATTAAACCATATTTCTTTTAGAAGCTTCTATGGGTTGATTGCCTTGTTCCAGCAATGAGAAAGTAACTGATTCATATTATTTTATAGGACATTAGTTTGATTCATGAGAACTCAACATCCATGACCTAAGTACTTGTAATGGCTTCATCAGTTGTTACCATCATATTGGGAGTTGACATTTTAATATGTGAGCATGAAAAATACAAAAGTTCATTGTTGTTGTTGTTTTTTTACTCTAAACATTACCAGATCATTTTCTTTGTGGGAAATTTGATGCTATTCTTATTGATGCTATGATTGTTCTGATAGCAGTTAGAAGATGGTGGCTTATCATGTGAACTCAGAGGAAGGATTATTAAGAAAGTATCTTGGGCAGGAGAGATGGCTTAGCAGTTAAGACACTTGGGTGTGAAGCCTAATGACCCATGTTCAACTCTCCAGATCCCAGGTAAGCCTGATGTACAAGATGACCCAAGCCCCACACACGTGCACAAGGTGGCATACACATCTGGAGTTTGTTTGCAGTTACTGGAGGCCCTGGTGTTCCAATTCCTTCTCTCTCTCTCGCTCTCTAAAAATAAATAATATTTTAAAGTGTCCAAAGAAAAACTGGGTGCTGGAAAGTACCCTAAGACATTAATATCTGCAAATTTGGAAGTGTAGCTTTCAGTTGTCCTGATATTTAAATTTATTTTTCAGTTGTTGAAGGAAAGATATAGGTGTGATAACCTTTCATAAAATCTGTATGTTCCTGAGTTAAAGGAATAAACCCAACGATAAAATATGTTTCCTATCATTTATCTGTGAATCCCAGGGGAACACAATTCAGGAACTACAGCTAATTGACTGAGAAAATTGGTCATAGTCTTGTACAAGATTATTTTACATACATCTGCTTCAAACATGTATTACCTTCCATTAACAAGAAAGGATAGCAGAGATGATGGAACCTGGAACCTGGTACCCCTTGAATTTTCCATTAGTGAAGATGTGAGAATAGGACACATAATTCTGGAGCTAATGTAAAGAAAGTTAAAGAGACGGAGAGATGGCTCAGGTGAGTAAAGTGCTTGACTATGAAGTATGAGTTCCTGAGTTTGATCCTCATAACATTTGTTTAAAAAAAAAACAGATAAATGTGGTGGCACACATTATAATCCCAGCACTAGAAAGATGAACACAAGAGGGAACTTTCTGACCCACCAAACTAGCCTTGTAGGCAAGATCAAGGAATGTGACACTCTGTCTGAAAGGGTTACAAGTTGATGGGCAGATGGCTCAGTGAATAAAACCACTTGCCTTAACCACAGGGGTGCAAGAAAATCCAAGACCACCTAGATTAAATTCACCAGCACCAATGTCAAATGCTGCATAAGCCTGTTCTCATGGATGATGCAGGAGGACAAACAAAATAACCTTAAAATAAAAGAGAGACAACTTGGAAGTAGGAAGAGGTTCAGTGGGAAGGCGATGTGTGAAGGGGAATTTAAAATAAAAATTCTGCATCCTAACAGGCAGACCAAATGGTTGATCCTTCACCAGGCCCTTAGAGAGAACATCTGAGCCAAAAGACACTGGAGAGGGTATGATGAAGACTGACCTTAATCTTCTACAGCTTCTCTCCCTCTCTCTTTCAGTCTCTCTTCTCTGTAACTCTTTTATATTAGTTATCTTTTTCTTCCTTTTCTCAGTGGGCACTGACCTGTAACTCCCAGTACCAGCATTTGGCTATCATCCACAACGAACTTTTGATCAGAGAGACCTACAAGGTTTCCTAAAAGAAAGAGAGATTTCTGTCAGAGTACTTGATGACCCATCAAAGGTTAGTGGTAAGACCCTAATGCTGAAGACATCATATGTGGTTGACACGTTAAATGGAATGGCACGGCTGGAAGCTGGAAGAGAGTCAGTCCCCAGACAGTCAGTGCGTCTAGTGCCAGAAGGTGCTACATGGGGACTGGGGGAAAATGACCAATATCTGCTCAAACAACTCATGGTCTAACCTACTTAGCAGCAAATAACCTGTTGTGATGCTCACACAAGTGCAATAGTGGCACACAGCCATGGTGGGAAACCAACTGCTCTTGATTTGGCTAACTGATCCCCTCAGTGGTACAGGACCCAGAGCTGGATCCAGAAAACAAGTCAGAACCATATCCGAACATGAACCCGCTCTCCATTATCAAGCTACCACCAATCGTGGGCTACAAGCGGGCCTATACCTATTAAATTATTTATAAAAAATAAGGATTATCCCATTTGTCTGGTGCTAACCTTACTCTCCTTTGGAGAATCTGCTTCTATTTTTCAGATAGCCGCAGATCCTAAGGAGAGAGCCACCCCATCATACCTCTAAAGGGCCCCAGCTGAAACTAAGAATAATGGGTAAAACAAGCAAGGGTGCTGTTCTCTTGGTGAAATGGGTACCAGCACAAGGGTGAAGGAGATTGACACAGAGAACAATCAACTCCTACCATATCAGATATCCAGAGACCCAGAGGCCCCCATCACCTCATAACTGAAGCAGACCAAAAATGAACCCAACGTGGCTCAGGGAAATTTTGCAGAAGAGTGGACAGAAAGAATGTCAGAGCCACAAGTTGGGTCATGATAAGCAGAGACATTTCTCCTACCCGTAACTGTGGGCTAACTCCACAATGCATGACCCATATACCTGGACAAGTAGGGGCTGGGGGAGGGGGTAGGACATGGATGAGCCTAACAATGGTACCAACTTTACTGTATTCACTGAGTACAAAACTATTTAGTAAAAAAAAAAAATTACCTGAGGGAAAAAAAAAAATCAGAAGGGGGGGGGGCTGGGGACTTAGCTCACTGGATGAGGGCTTGCCTAGCAAGAATAAGGCCCTGGGTTTGGTCCTCGCACTGGAAAAAAAAAGAAAAATGAAAAAGAAACAAGGGTAATAATAAAAAAAAGAATGGGGATGGATGAATTCCTACATGTAACTTAAAGAAATCAGATTTGTGGTGTATGCCTATCAACCCAGCATTCTAGATGCCACAGCAAGTGATTCAAGACCATTGTAAATCTGCATCAATACTTCAAGGTGTGTATGACAAACTGAGACTTTGTCTCAAAAAGGAAAACATGGGAGAAACCAAGAATTAAGGTGTGTGCCTTTTAACCCATCAATGTAAAACTGAAGCAGAAGGATCCTGAGATCCAGGCAAGCCAGATCCAGGCTACAAAGGGCGTAGGAATTTAAATAAATGTAAGCATGGAAGGAATAGCATAGGAGAAAAATTTACTGATTCAAGATCCCAAATCATCAAAGGTAGACTCCATAGAGCCCGATTCTACTTCATGGGGAAGTCCCTGGCATGCCTGCTGGCCTCGGAATGGCTCCACCTCAGTTGTTATAAAGAATCTGATCAAAGATTTGTTCTCAGATAAATTAGGTCACTTCAAGAGGGAGTCATCTTGTCCCCATGCAAAAAGGGGACAAATGATTTCTGGGAATTCTCTGGAAATTCCACTCTTAAAGAACAAGGAGAACTGACGTACATGTATTCCTGTTCTGAACGGATGAGCTCAAATCAATAGAAGACAGGACACTGAGCACCTCCTCTAATAAAGATAAGAAAAATAATAAGAGCTAGGGAGATGACTCATTGGCTAGAAACACTTGCTCACAAAGCCTGCAGGCCCAAGTTCAATTCCCAAGTTCACACATGAAGCCAGAAGCACAAAGAGGTTTTCTGGAGTTTGCAGAGTTAGGATGTCCTGGTGCTGCCATTCTCTCTCTCTCTTTCTCTCTCTCTCTCTCTGTCAAGCAAAAAATATTTTTTAAAAAGAAACATAATGAATTCTATGGATAGGACTGGGATGGGGATGGGGAAGGTGGTCCCTGATTCTAAACTCAGAAGTATAGATGCTGAGGCAGTAGGGCTGAGAGTTTGTTGCCACCTTGGACTGCTTTGGAGTTCAAGGGTAGCAAGGAAGATATAGCAAGTCATATTCTCAAAAAAAACCTAATAAAATATCAAATAAAGTAAAATCTTCTTTTGATTGAGGAAAATGAGATCTGTCAGAGTTGATGGCACATGCCTGTAATACCAGTATTGGGGATGCTAAGGACAGGGTTCTGTGAAATCCTGGCACAACAGTGAAGCCCATGACCATCTGAAATACATATGTAGAACCTGTCACAAGAATAGAAAAAAAGTGAATAGAATAGCAGGGGCAGGAAGAGTATGGTAGGGAGTGGAGGGAAAAAAAGAGGAGGAAAAACTGTGAGAATAAGAGACAAGAGTGTTAGGCTTCTAAGATGTAGCTAAAACGTGGAGAGACCCCACAGAGCCCTAGCCTTACAATATTGAGAAGTCCAAAGCATGGACATAGAGATCAAAATGGCTTCATCTTATTCTCTATAAAGGTCTCTAAATAAAGGAGACAGTGGTTTGAGATGCACAGAGTTCCTCAAGAGGGAGACATCCCAGCCACAGTGAAAATCAGGGAAGGGCCAGGTGTGGTGGCATACTCCTTTAATCCCTGCACTCTGGAAGCTGAGGTATGAGGATTACTGTGAGTTCAGGGATGCCCTGAGACTACATAGTGAATCCCAGGTCAGCCTGGGCTAGCACAAGACCTTACCTCGAAAAAAAAAAAATCAAGGACTAGTATTCTGTCAGCTGTTTTGAAACACCCCTCTTGCAGAATAAAACAGAATTGACACACTTACAACTCTGGGGTGCTATTCAGAGGACCAGATACACAGAAGAGATGGAGGTACATATGTGGAGAATAGTCATTTTAATTTTACCTGCCTATTCAGTGAGACTTTATTCTAAGAATTGTGTCCTCCTGGGAGTTAAAAGTCTTCCTATAGGCCACCATGTGCCTTGTGGCACAAACTAAGCTGAAAGAAACAACTACCAAAATATTGCGAATCCCAGCCTCCCCATGACCCTCACACAGCTCCAATTCGTATACTCATTTCTATAGTT